>OX451411.1:4507380-5707380 GCA_949629135.1 Eremobia ochroleuca | reverse complement strand
CCAGAAAAATAAAGTCTAAAAATACAATAGTACCATCTATTTTAGTCACGACTCCACTTTAAATTGTATTCGACCACCAAATTTAGTAAATGATCACCAAATCTACTAAAAAAAACGGAATATTATTTTCCAGGCGACTAACAACTTAAAAGGGCGACTATCTATTTGCTACTAAAAATAATGACATGGCGACTAATATTAACAGTGGGATAAAAAACAAGATTGAACTTGAGAAGTGGATGACGGGGGCTCGTTCGCTCGCTCCGCTCGCTCACTTGAGCCCCCGTCATCCCCTTCGAACCTAACCTGTCCGTGTCGGGGTGCCCCAAGTCACGAGCTCGCTTCGCTCGCTCTTGCATCCTAAGTTCTCAAGTTCAATCTTGTGTTTTTCTGGGAATGAGTCTTCAGAGATGCCTATAGTTGCCTATAATACAGTTTTTTATCCCACTGTTAATATTAGTCGCCATGTCATTATTTTTAGTAGCAAATAGATAGTCGCCCTTTTAAGTTGTTAGTCGCCTGGAAAATAATATTCCGTTTTTTTTAGTAGATTTGGTGATCATTTACTAAATTTGGTGTTCGAATACAATTTAAAGTGGAGTCGTGACTAAAATAGCTGGTACTATTGTATTTTTAGACTTTATTTTTCTGGTGTTAAGTAGATATTTTTGGTTACAAAACTAAGGGTATCAAAGCATTTTATGGTGGTCATTATATTTATCCCCTTTAATTTTTATGATTGCTGGTTTCAAATCAATCTGCCTAGCCTTTTCCCAACTATGTTGGGGTCGGCTTCCAGTCTAACCGGATGCAGCTGAATACCAGTGTTTTACACGCTGACTGCCTAGGTATCTGACCTCCACAACCCAGTTACTGGTTAACATGATACTTCTGGTAAGACTGATTGTCAGACCTTCCAGCTACCCGTAACGACTCAAAGATCTACAAATGACAGCCGGGTCCAACTGCATGTGGCGGATTTAACCGCGTTCAAGAGCTGTCAGTGTCAATATGTGACAACAATGATGACACTGACAGGTTTTGATCGCGGCTTAGATGCGCTGACCGCGTTCAGTTTCATAGGTGAAATCCGCGCTTCGTGTAAAATACTGGTGTTCAACTGCATCTGGTTAGACTGAAAGCCATCCCAAAAATACTTGGGAAAACGCTAGGGAGATTGAGGGAAACCTAATCGCGAAACCAAATTGTCATGTCGTAGGTACTTACCTGCCAATATAATTATTTTTTGAGACTTGTCCTACCATCTGTATATTTTTTTAGTCTATGACACCCAGTCTGTTGTTACTCATGTCAACATGAGGAATACATGCCTACTCGCCGAATACTTAGGTATAGGTAAGTTTATAAGTCAAGTTTTGTCTGTCTGTTAACAACATAATGAGTATCGAATTATCTGTCAAAGTTTTCGTACAGTACAGGTGAGGTTTTCTTGGTTTTCATCTGATATTCAGGTTCTATTAAAGGTTAGCTTAGGTATTAGAAAACCAGCGTCAGATAGCATCTGTCGGGTATTCATGCTGAAATGAACCTCTTTGGCGCAGCCGTGAGTGACACACCATTGTTGTTCAAATGTCATTGTCACTTTTTTATGTTGTTTTTAATTTCTCAACGTGAAAACATGCGTGAAGTGAGCTGTCAGTGTCATCCCACTGATGCTAGGGATTGACTAAGCAAACATTTACAATCATAATCGAGATTTTAATAATAAGTATATTTTATGCTAATTATAAGTAATCATTTTATATAATTTCATAACTAGTATTTTAGTTGTCTAAACTATTTTGTGGGATTTTAAAATAAAATGGCAAAACAGAAACTTAACTCATCAAGCTACATGAAACTGTAAAATTTTGCCAATCAACTTCGAACCTAAAGCGATAAAGTTGAAAATCTATTAAATAAATTTGACAGATTGTAGTAGCTTTATGTGTTGGCGTCTGTACATCTCTGCCTTACCCTTCAAGGAATACAGGCGTGACGTAATCACGAAAAATAAGTTAGGGTGAATTCACCCAACTTTTATACCTAGAATAAGTCTTATTCTGAGAGTAAGTTTTGAATTTTTTACAGATTTTCCATACTAGAACTGTCAACGTCAATTTTATTCCGGATAAAATATGTCTGACTATGGTATAAATAAATAAAAAATGGACTGCACTTATCGAATTTCCATATCCCGCGGGCGAAACCGCAGTAAAACCTTAGCACACATAAGATACAACCTTAATCATATTCTTTATATGGAGCCATACTAAAAATTATGAATATTAAACTCATGCGCCTCTTAGGATTACTGACCGTATTTAATAACAGTAATGTTACTCATTATATTTTGGATTTTGGGTACTAAGAATGCGTTCCAATGAGAGCGATGCTATAGATTTTCTTATAAACAAAAGATAAGACATAATATCTAATGATATCTCGATTTGACATCTAATACAGGGTGACTTGTAATTTGACGTATTTCCGTGTGCTTAATTGTTGCAATTGGGTCACACTATCACGTCCTGGAAGGAATACGTCAAATTGCAAGTCATCCAGTGTAGGGACGTAAATAGTATGTTGGTAAGTAATTATTTTTTTTAAATAAATGGCATCACGCAGTTCGACCTATGAGGTTGTCGATTGCTTGACCGGGCTTGCCTGTGGATGCCTCAATAAATTAAGGCCTCCAGCCAGGGCTCCAAAAACTTAAAAACTAAGCGACTACACGCTAAGGGCACCCCCTGTGGGGTACGGACCTCGGCTTAGAGCGTCGCTGGGAGAGGGCAGCAAGGGACACTAGGCAAGTAAAGGCCAGTGACTGAACTGCGGGGTAGTTGCGAAACACACTACAGATCAGGCATCCACAAAGAAGCACCCCACTCTTCTTCCTAATGCTTACAGTACAAATGTGCAACATTTCAATATTGTTTTAGTACAAAACTAAAACACTAATTACTTATTATTTGTTAATTAGTGTGCATCGAAAAACTAAAACAATAGCGAAATTAACTAGCGATAACCACTAGCGATTAGAAAGAATAGTGGGGCGCGTCTTCCATCCGTAACAGTAGCGATGGCTTTCATTTTGACAGTTCAACAACATTACATTGCTAAGCAGACCAATTTTTCGAATACTGGGTGTCCGAAAAGTCATGGATTACCTTTTACCTGCTGATGGGCCACATTGGGATCTACCAATAAAAAAAAATGAACATACTAAAAGTCTTATGGTTTCCGAGTTTTTTGATGTTTAATGAAATTTTGGAAAATCTCTACCTTTGATCAGTTTTTTCCATGCCATTTCTACGAATGAAAACTTTTCGAGTACAGGTTTTTTTATTTTCATCTTGAATGATTCTACTATCGATTGAATACAAGAAAGTTACAGATATCATCTTTTAATACCTAAAATGTAGGTTCAAACTTAAAATTTTCACCAAATAAAATTTTACCTTATTTTTGATCGGCCCTGGTGAAAAAAAAAATTATTGGTAGGTCATTTTTTTTTTTATTGGTAGATCTCAATGTGGCCCATCAGCAGGTAAAAGGTAATCCATGAGTTTTCGGACAACCTGTAAAACCCACCTGTAATATCCTTCAAAAAGATTCTGAATATGATTGAATGTGTGTTACCTACGCAATTAGGATGCTGTCGACTGAAAAGACTCGCAAATTATTGCCCTCTTGTTAGGAGCCCATAACTTAGAGAATATATTATAGGTAAGTATAGCTTTGTATCGCATCTGTTTCGCTGTTAGTGGAAACACTCCTAAAATATTTAGGTAACGATAATTTTGTAAATTATTAGTGTTATGTTTTATATGTGGGAAAATATTAAATATTTTAATTTCACTAAGGTAACATGTTTTCAAGGAATCATTATAGTTTTTATTTTATGATACCTATATTTTACGACATTAATTTTCATTCTGCCTTAAGTGGTCTAATGTTATAGTTTTGGAAACTCCCAATAGGTTATGGTGGTCAGAAATTCATACGAAAAAAAAAAATAGATTTTCAGAGAGGCACCACAATATGAACCAGCAGTAATTATACACATAGCATTACTGTATACAGATGGTATAGCGAATAAATGATTTCTATTCTCATCATCATCTGCCTAACCATTTCCCAACTATGTTGGGGTCGGTTTCCAGTCTAACAGGATGCAGCTGAATACCAGTACTTTACATGGAGTGACTGCGTATCTGACCTCCACAACCCAGTTACTGGGTAATACGATACCCCTTGGTAAGACTGGCTGTCAGACTTTCGGGCTACTGACGACCCGTAACGACTGTCAAAGATCCACGAATGACAGCCGGGACCTACGGCTTAACGTGCTTTCCGAGGCAAGGAGGGATCTTGGTATGTAAAAATGGTCACCCATCCACGGACCAACCGCGGCAAGCGTAGCTTAACCTGATCGACCCGTGCGGCTGTTATATTTCTATTCTAAAAAAAAAAATCTGTTATATTGTATTCCGTTGTTCCGTACGAGAGCGAAACAGAGATACCATAAATGAGGCGAGGTCTGGGATTTGTTCCTAGGAGTAGGCTCGCCCCCTATTACCTACATGGGATATAACCAAGATTATGCCTGGACCTTAAAAGAGACTATATCTGACCAAGATTATGTCTGGACTTTAAAAGAGACTGTGACCTCTGAGTTTGTTTCGGCCTTTCTTCTCAGAGTAGTCAGATAGGAAACGCCGACCTCATCTAGTTTTAAAAAAATATGATTGACATGTAAAAGTGTTTGTACAAACCTACTTACGGAAAATAAATCATTTATCATTTATCATAACTGCCACACCTCTGCCTTGCATTATCATTCCATAATGTTCCCACAACTGGGACCGAGTCCTAGCTCTCTTCGAGAGGTAGTGACCCATAGTCCACCGCGCCGGACCTGTGCGTGTTGGTGGATGTCACATGTCTTCAAATTCTTGATTATATATAAAATGATGATGACGTTGAGTTTTGAAAATCTCAAAATATGTAGTATCCCATAAGATTAAAAAAAAAGTATCCTATAAAAAGATAAATCATAAAATCGATAAAACAACGCCATCTATTGTCGAGTAGCACAACCGACCACACTAGCGCCGTTCCGGTGCGGCGACTTTAAGAACTAAACGCCGTCGTACATCAAAATGGCCTGTAACCATAATTGGTTCAATTTGCTTATTAATATAGATTTATTTTCTGTTTACACTGTAATAAACTAATGTTTGTTTTACTAGCATAGTTAACTATTACGTTACACGGTAATTATTTAGTTGTAATACTAAAACGGTGTTTTAGAAGCCAATTAATATTTTGCTCAGTCATAAATCATTTTCTTTTGATGTTAATAGTGCTTATTTACTTTCATTAACTGTTATTTGGGTTGTTTAGGTTTATTTGTATAATTTTTGGTTGTAATAAACCTATTTTTGGTTTGATAATAATCGTCGAGGCTCAAGAAAGCATAATTATTTTCTTGTCGGACGCATTAACTTCAAAGTTTATTTCTGAATTATTTACTACGCTACAGTCTTCACAGTTAGGAGGGAACTATGATAGCCAGTTTCACTAGCGTTGAAATAATGCTCGAAACTTTTTTTTTTTGGGAACTGCATCTCGCAGTTCAGCATATGAGGTTGTCGTCTGCTTAACCGGGCTTGTCTGTAGATGCCTCAAAAAATAAGGACTCCATCAAGGGATTCAAAAACTAAGCGACTACACGCTGAGACCCTCTGGGGTACAGACCTTTGCTTAGGACGTCACTGGGAGAGGGTAGCAACGGAAACGCTGGATCGGTAGGTATTAAATGCTCGAACCTTACACGGACAGAAAAATCTTGGAAAAATGACAGTGCTGTCTCATAATCTGAGTGAATTTGAGTGATAATGGAAAAATTATCATGCTAGCAAGGTAAACATTCCTATGCTGCTTAATAAAATTTATTGGACTAATATTGAATTGACATGTAAAAGTGTTTGTACAAACCTACTTACAGAAGATAAATCATTTATCATTTCACTTATCATTTATAGCCTGACACGTGCTGTTTTCTGCCATCTCAATTCGTATCGGCGTTTATCATACATTGTTATGCCAATATCTTACGATTAACAAAAAGGCTGGATGCCACAATCCATGCAGATCATAATCTGTACTGAACTTAAAGGTTAGTAGAGTCTAAAATCGACTGAGTTTCAACAAGGTGCTATTTAATTATGTTAGTCTATAAGCTGACCTGAACAAAGCTAAGGTATCTCTCGACGACCCAGAGGAGACACGACTGGTTAAGAATCCAGAACCCGAATGAAATGTAATAAGGGTACACGGAGAGAAAAATCTTAGAATAATTACTGTGCTGTCTCATAATCTGAGTGCATTTGAGTGGTAATGGAAAAATTACCATGCTAGCACAGTAAAAATTCTTATGCTGTACAGTAAAATTTATTGGACAAATAGTGAATTTTTCCCAATCTCACTCAGAAAATTTTTACAGTGACGAGCACAGTAATTTTTCTAAGAATTTTCTCTCCGTGTATGCAAATACAGAGAGACTATGTGCATAGCATTATTAATGTATAATGTTCCCACAGCTGGGAGTCTCCTCTCTGTGAGAGGGAGTGGGCCGTAATCAACCACGCGGGCCCAGTGCGGGTTGGAGGCGGATGTCACAAGCATGTCTTTGAATTTTCGGTTCTAGGACATGCCGGTTTCCTCACAATGATTACCGTTTTGAGAGAAACTTTGTGACCCTAAAATAATTAACGAGGTATCTACTTCAAAACAAATGTCATTAAAACGAGGGAGCATTAACGGCATTCAGAGCGGCGTATATTGTCAGCTCTTCATCTACATCACGACATATCCCTGGTAAAAAATACGGGCCGAAAATACGCCGAAAACAGGTCGAGGTAGTGAACAAAGTATTTTCGACCCGTATTTTTACAAGGGACCGAAAACAGCTGTTTTTGGTGTTTTGTTCACTACCTTGGCCTGTTTTCGGCGTATTTTCGGCCCGTATTTTTTACCAGGGATTCCAAAAACATGCCGAAATGAGGCCGAAATCACACCGAAAATAATTTTTACCCGGGTAAGATTATTCTTACATTGCTCGTGACACAAGAGAAGTATATACACAGAATGCAAAACGCAAAGCCGCCGTATGGTTGCAAAATACCAAACAAAATAAACTGACTTTTACTTCGAGAATGTGGCCGCCCAAATGTCGTGGCACCGACACACAGGGTCGAATTTGAACGAAATCCTATTAGATTCAAATATATTTTTGTCAAAGTGAATTTATTTGTCACTGGAACTTTTCCATTTGGCATTTGCTATTCTATCTGATCGGATTTTAATACCTATCAGATAAATTAAGAAGAAAAGAAGCAACACCAATAATGCATCACTTTGTACGTTTTTTTTCTGTTCTTTTCGTCTTGAATGTTTATATGTCTGTACATAAATAGCTAAATAAATAAGAACTTTCACCATTATCATCCAGAGCCCGACTTCACCCACTACTAACCATAGGTATATAGGCCTCACTTTTTATGAGCCAATCCCCACGCTCCTGTGACAGCCTCGTCCAGCATGTCGATTCTGTAAAAATCTCAACGTGAAAATTTGCGTGAAGTGAGCTGTCAGTGTCATCCCACTGATGCTAGGGATTGACCAAGCAAACATTTACAATCATAATCGAGATTTTAATAACATTTTTTATGCTAATTCTATTGATCATTTTATATAATTTCAAGACTAGTATTTTAGTTGCTGTCAATGTGAAAAGTGCCCAAAAGGCTGGCAGCATTACCACGTTGGACGGCAATGCTGATTCTTTGGGCTAAAAATAGGCCAGCCCTCTGGTCACGTGAAGAGTAAACAAACCGCTTGGCGATGCCCCGAAATATTTGATGAGCACTCGGACCCCAAGGCCCTAGTGTTTTTTTTATTATTTTTTATTATTATTAGAATAATTATAATAATAATTTATTCCTCCGACAAAATTGTCTGGCGTAGGTAAAGTCAACCCTTATTCCAATTAAAGTAACATTGACTTACGACCAATGGGCCAAAGTTACGACCCAATGGGTCCCTTTTAATGGCACACAACATCGCGACAGGCCCAGACGGAGATTGCGCAATGAGCTGGAATCCTTTAGCAAGAACTGCCAGTCGATTCTGTAAAAATCTCACCGTGAAATCATAAGTGAAGTGAGCTTGAAGTGAGCAGTGTCAATAGTGTTAATCCCTAATGACATCTCACTTCCCGCTCACTTCACCTAAGTTTTGACGGTGAGATTTTAACAGAATAGCCCTGCTGGTCCTTAGCAGCCTTAAACAGAGAGAAATGGAAAAAGAGTGGATTACAGGATTAAAAAAAAAAAAACATTGACTTTTTTGAAGGTTTCCGTCTTTACCGTCGGTGTTTTATAAAGACATGACCACAACAATTTAAGTTGCAAATTTAGTGGAAAAGGGATAGACTGGACTTTTGATTTTTACTTTTAAAATTGTGTTCTAAATTGCCTGAAAATACTCATATTGTTTGTTATTTTGGACGAAATAAAGGAAGCCGGAAATGGGAGAGCTAAAGTAAACTTAGTTCCTTGCATGTTTTTCATAAAAGTGATTTTTCAACTCATAATCAGCCTAAAATGTTCCCACTGCTGGGACAAAGGCCTCTCGGTGAGAGGGAGTGGGCCGTAATCCACCACGCGAGCCCAGTGCGGGTTGGTAGATGTCACATGTCTTCGAATTTTTGGTTCTAGGACATGCCGGTTTCCTCACGATTTTTTCCTTCACCGTTTTGAGAGCAGAGGTGATGAAATAATTTCCACAAAGTAAAGCGCCTGTCTGGGTTCGAACCTACGACCTACAACTCGTAAGTCGCGGTTGTTAGCACTGAGCCATCACCGCTCTCATTGTTCAACTCGGCCGTCGGAATTATGTGACAGGGAGTTATGTTAGCCAAGTATATGTTGAATGGTTGATGTTTGGTGATGAGAAAAAGCTACGTAGGTATGACTTGAAAATGCAATTAAATGAAAATTTAATTTAATGTCTTAAATCATGTAAAATGTAAAAATATTATATCTGTCTGTCTCAAATCAATCTGCCACTTGTTGCCCAACCCAACTATGTTGGGGTCTGCTTCCAGCCTAACCGGATGCAGCTGGATACCAGTATTTTACATGAACCGACTGCCTATCTGACTTCCACAACCCAGTTACTGGGTTATACGATATCCCTTGGCAAGACTGGTTACGATGGTAACGACTGTCAAAGATCTACAAAATGACAGCTGGGACCAACTGCTTAACGTGCTTTCCGAGGCACCGAGGGTCTCTGTATGTTATGAATGGTTACCCATCTACGGACCAAACTCGGCAAGTGTTACTTAACCTTAAAGAAAGCAAAACATGTTTGAGCTAATATTTTTAAAATAACACCTTGTATACCATGTTTTATGCAAATAAAAAATATTTTATCTTATCTTATATAAAGGAAACTCTATTTCAACAGACCTCTCACCAAAAACCTCTCCAAACCTCCAGCACTACCTCTCCAAATCCCTCTCCAAATACCTCTCCAAATGTAGAGGCTATAAATCTAACAACGCGAGCCTTATTGCCACTAAACGTCAACGCTCCCTAGAATGAAGCAGTCGTAATCAGCATATTGGTAACATTACAATAGTTAAATAACCCGCTTGTTTGACGGTAGGCATGTAGGTATTAACATAAGTAGGAATCCTGAGGGTACATACGTAAGTTGGCCTTGTCCTTGAACTAACTTAGAAAATAAAAACCATCTTTCATGGTTTGATTTCATAGGGCATCTGTTCATCATGTTCATTGTTGGTTTTTTCTTTGCAAGAGTGAACAGGCACCTTCTGACATCATAGACTTCATCCATCGCTTTCCATCAGGCGTAATCGAGCTTAAGAACAGGACCATTAAGAAATAATAATTAAAAAAAAATCCTTTGACCAAATTAAGTCAAGCCTTTCAGTTTTTAACCCACTTCAAAAAGGAGGACGTTATCAATTAGGATGTTTATATACAACGTGTAACGTTAAATGCGCAAAACCTGAAAATAGTTTGATCAGAATAACGAGCAGAATTCATTGAACCACTTTTTAATATAGGTCACATATTTCAAAAAATCTTCATTAAAAACGTTGCCGTGTCTATTTATTAATAGGTCAAGCAACCCAATGTCAGCGCGGCGCAGCGGCCCGGTGACGACTCCTCCCTCGATAAAGCGTCGTCGCAGACGCAAGAAACGATCAGAATGGCCAGTAAAACTAAAACAGCACATAAAACCTTTTCAATTTTTTTAATGACTTATTTTCTCTGTGAAATAGGTCAATTGAATTAAAAATCAGTTGGGGTGTCTGAGGTTTTACGCATTTAACGTTACACGTTGTATATATATATTTTTAAAGTATGTTCTGGCATAACTCCGTCATATATCGACGGATTTGCGAAATTCTTTTTTGTTCGATAGAGGTTTATTCCGAAATGGTCCCATTTAAATTTCGTAAAGATCTGGTGATGAGTTTCGGAGACAGAGAACGGAACTCTTCAATAAATACCAGTAAAACAACCGCGATTGCTGCTATTGCATACGTATGCATAGTTTACGCAATCGCACAACATAACATCACGTCTGTACCCGATAAACGCAGATGCAGTACGCAGATGTGTTCAGTATACCACCGTACACCCTACCACATAGCAAGTAGTGTTATATGAATTTGTGTGGGGTAGGTATAACTATAAAGTGAAAAATAAAACTTTTTTATAAAAAAAAAACAACCGACTTCCAAAAAACACTACAAAGTGAAAAATCACTTTAATTTCGGAAGTCGGTGTCAAAAAAGAAAATGCGGAACCAGCGACACCGACTTCCAAAATTAAAGTTATTTTTCACTTTGTAGTGTTTTTTTGGAAGTCGGTTGTTTTTTTTTTTATAAAAAAGTTTTTTGTAGTGTTTGGTTTAGTTTTTGTTATGTATTTTTTTGTATGTAGTTCCCTATTAAGTGCCAACATAGGACTGAAACATATCTGACGAAATGTAGGTGCATTGAAATCTCTGCCGTTCCCCTCGGGATTTACAGGAGTGATGTTATGGCATCTCTGTTTGTCTTATAAGCTTAAGACCGGGACTTTGTATAGACCGGAAAAATGTACCAGCAGATGAATAAGAAATTGACCCATGTATGTTTGTGTGTGTTTTTTTGCGTCAATACCTAAAGCCATCTTGAGAGAGGATGTTTCCATCCGTCCATTCTTCAAAGTTAATCGGTTAAGCAACTATGTATGCTTGTCAGCTGGTTTTTTAAATTTCTATTTGACATACATATGGGGTATCACGCTTGTGTGTTTGTGGGGTGAGTAGAGTTTAAACTATAATAAGATTTCTGGTAGACTCTAGATTATTTTCTAGTTTGTTAAGTACGTGGTATTTGTTGACAGGCCTACACTGTGGTCCCATAAATTAACAGTGTCGTTTGAAAACATTGTAAAAGACAATTATTTTTAAAAGAGTTTCTTGCCGGCTCTTCTCCATAGGAAACGACCAATTGGAACCACCTGGCAGCACCTGGCTTCTGAAGTTTCATAAGTGTCCATGTAGGTTTATGTGGAATAAAATATTTTGATTTCCATTTGTCTTTTGTGTTTGTTACCAAGGGCATCGTATTACCCATCCTACTTTTTCAAATAATAATATAATAACAACCCTTTTCCTCTATCCTATCTTGCTATGCCCGACAGGGTCCACAATGATCTAATATTATGTATATTTTATAATCTACCTACCACCTAAGTTCATATTGTGGAATGCAAATAAAAGTATTGAGTATTGAACTAGGTTCTGGAGGTCAGATAGGCAGTCGCTCCATGTAAAATACTGGTATTCAGCTGCATCCGGTTAGACTGGAAGTCAAGCCCAACACAGAGAAAAGAGAGAGTAGTTAGTTTATACGTATGTTTGTATTACTATGTATTGTTTTTTCTATGGGCCTTAGTTGCCTGAAATAAAGTAATAAATAAAATAAATAAATAAATAAAGGCTAGGCAAATGATGATTGTAAGACAAATATTAAATTACAAATTGTTCTCAGAATAGAAATGTGACATGGTCCTGCAATGGAACTAAGACAATAATGGACTGCCAGAATAAATTCTCATAAAAAACCCATTGTATTGCTTTATTGCTTTATCCTATTTTAGGTATTCTTGAACTTTCCCCCTCAGCCTATGACAAGTGCAGCCCTGTAAAAATACCGTGGGACCTGCCATTTGACACACGCTATTTCTTGTGGAGCGAGACAAAGGACATTCTGTCTCTTTCACCATCTATTTCTATTAAGTACATAACATCAATACAGAATGGGGCATGCAAGAGTTTTGGAAGCATATGCCTGGATTTATAGGGTAGTTTAGTTTATTTTTCTTTTGGCTTTTCGTTCAGTCTCCTAGATCCAACTTCTTTTTTTTTTTTTACTTAATGTATGAATGAATATACCTAGTTCATACCGTCAGCCTAGTGGTAAGTAGTCTGACTGACCAAGGTGCACTCGATGTACAAACGCCAGCCCATCAAGCTATCCGAAATTGTCAAATTTTCGCAATCAACTTGGAACCTTATACTTTAGCTATAAAGTTGAAAATCTATTGAAGAAATTTGACAGATTGTAGTAGCTTGATGTGCTGGCGTCTGTACTTTTAAGTATCGCCTCTCTGGGAAACTGTTGCAATGAAGTCCAAATAAAAGTACGACTGAATGTTCCAAATACGGAGCGATTGCTATCAGATTTATATATTTTATTTAACCCTTAAATGCATAGACTTTCGAAAACGATAGAATGCGTTCTCAACCGTTTCCTGTTTTTTTTTTATTGTAAAGCCCGGCTGAATATTCAATCATACCGTTACTTATTTTTATACCGAAAAAGTGAGCTTTTGACACATGTCACAAACAATACTTATAGTTCTTTTTTCCTAGCACATAATACAGCGTGTAACGGAAGGGGGGTATCAACCCTGAAGGAGGTGAATGTGCTCATGAAACTCAACAACTTTCCCCAAAGAACATAGGTCGAAATATGAAAAAAAAAATTGGCCCTCCCTTACAATACTGACTACCAGCTGATTGATTTACTATGGGAGGGCCAAATTTTTTTTTCATATTTCGACCTATGTTCTTTGGGGAAAGTTGTTGAGTTTCATGAGCACATTCACCTCCTTCAGGGTTGATACCCCCCTTCCGTTACACGCTGTATAGTACCCGAGAGAAACAAATTCTTCATTCATCTATCTATTTTTATTTTTAGCTGTAAACAATTTGTTACCTAACTGTACAACATTTGGTGAATTGAGGATCTGGTGCCTAGAGAGTTCGATAGTTTAAGAATCTGGTCAGTGGAGAATCCAGTGTGTTGAGAATCTGGTCGATTCATAATCTGGTAAATCCAGAACCAGGTAAATTGCGAATCTGGTGAACTGCTCACAACCCATCTTCACAACCTAATTCTGCAGTCATATATGGAGCTATCTTCGCAAGCTTTAAAAGCTTCTATCATCTCCGGCGGTAAACGGCTGTGTTCTTCTGGTTTTAGGCCCTGCTTTGGATGAGTTTAAGCGGCGACGTTTATTGGGGCGACCATTTTCCGGTTTGTAGATTATAGAATCAGAAACCGCAGACTCCTGTTGAAAGAGCATGGCGGGGTAAGCATGGAGTAGCGGCCTCAGCGGAAATTTCAACTGCCAATTTTTGTGTATGTTGGTCTTAGTGAGTGTAACTTACCTGTAAAATTTTACTTCAAAATATGCATTGGTTTTCGAGAAAATTGAAAAATATTTTTGAAAATAGTTCCAAATATAGCAATGCCCATAATATATGTTGTACATAATTTAGAGAGACAACATATCAGGACATTTTTTCTAAAAATCTCGAGATAATTGTTTTTTTTTTGAAAAATTAATTTCATATTTTCTAAACATGATACACCAACGAAATTTTCACTGAAAAACACCCGTATCATAATCTACAACATATATTTGGATCCAAATTTTTATGGGTGGAAGGGATTTGCAATACGGGAGTTAGTCTATGTTTTGGCCTAGTTTAGCGGCATAATGTGCAAAAACATAGAACAGCGCCTATGCCAAGTAATAAGATTGGTAGCCAAGTCTAAACATATTCAAACACTAATCAACTCGGGCTATCGCAGTCCACTGCTGGGCATAATCCTCACCTTCTTTTAAAGATCATCGGTCCATTTAGCTGGAACGCGTCCCACGCTACGATTCTAGGTAGATTTGCCGCTCTTAAAGAAAAAAATTACAGAATTTCCTCTCACTAAAAGATGGATTGAAATTCTTTGAACCTACGTGCTTCAAAAGAATCCACGGAAAAAGTGTATCAAAATGTTTCTGGATTCTTTTTTATTTAGACAATAATTGATTACATTACAACACTGCATATTTAATTGGCAATAATTAATTTGCATGTAAGGATAAGAGTCGGTTGGAGTGGTATGCTAATGAAGACAGGGGCCCTCAATCGTGGGGCAGCAAAAATTTTGTTGTTGTTCTTTGAAAATCCCTGGATATCGTATTAGGGTGCGTTTCCACAGAAGCGGAGCTGGGCGGAGCGGAGCGGAGACGTGTAGGAATTGTCCAATCACAGACGAGACGAGTGACGTGATGAGGATTTCAACCATTGTGATTAGTCGATTCCTGCACGTCTCTGCTCCGCTTCTGTGGAAACGCACCCTTACCCAGTAACTGGGTTGTGGAGTTTAGTTAAGCAGCCACACATAATTAGCCTATAATGTTTCCACTGCTGAGACACAGGCCTTCTCTCGGTGAGAGGGTATGGGCCGTAATCTACCACGCGGGCCCAGTGCGGGTTGGTAGATGTCACACGTCTTCGAATCTTTCGTTCTAGGACATGCCGCGGTTTCCTCATGAGGATAAACAGTCGCTTTATGTAATATACTGGTTTGTAGCTGCATCCGGTTAGGCAGAAGATGACCCCAATATATATATATATTTTTTTTTTTAAACGGCTAGACAGATGATGATTCTAGATAAAAATCCTTGCGCCCCTAAGCGCGCTCGCACACGGTTTTTTATGGGTCTTACAATCGTGCAAATTATTTCGCCGGGTTTTTCTGACCTACGTTGTGTAAGACGTGTACGTTTATACATTTCATCTCTGCTGTTACTTTTAGCTCCTAGAAACATCGGCCACCGATTGAACGCTGTCTGCGAACGCTCTCAGGTTGACAACAACTGTTATGGGCAAATAAAGCAATAGCATTTCTTCATCGGAACGTTACTCTGTTTTTCTGACAATATTATAAGTTATAGTCTGATCTAATTGTTTTATGATTTGAGTAGTATTAGCCAGGAATGGACCACCCTTAGTCAAGTCTCAAGCATTGCAAAATCTACCGATGTATAAGTATAAATCACACTATTAATATTATAAAGGCGAAAGTTTGTGAGTGCGTGTGTTTGTTACTTCATCACGCTCAAACGGCTCAACGGATTTGGATGAAATTTGGTAGACAGATAGTTTATAACCGGGATTAACACATAGGATACTTTTTATCCCGATATTCCCACGGAATCGACGCGTATGCGGGTGAAACCGCGGGGCGCAGCTAGTAATATATAAAAATGGATGTCGGTGTATATGAGATTGATATACTAAAACACCGTTTGACCGATCACCATGAAAGTTAGCACATTTTTCATGAAATAGGTGTTAGGTAGGTCCAGTGGGTAGTTTTCTGCAGTGTAAAGTCTTCTTCTCATACAGAGAAGGAACGAGCATTGATCAGCACGCTTGCTCATCATATATTGGCGGGCTTAGAGCATTGAGTCCAGGATTCCTCAAGATTTCTTACTTCAACGTAACTCAGGCTGCATTGCAGCAAGAACGTCAGTAGATCTTATCCAACTTTATGAAGGCTCAATCAATCGAGCTTATCTGGGCTGCGCCATAAAACCTTCTTCCAATCTGTCTCAGCTGCATTCTTAAGGTCGCCGGCCCATCTAGCGGGGTGGCGTCCCACACTACGCTTGCCGAAACCGCTTGTACAGTAAGCTTCAAAGAAACCGGACCCCCCTTTGATGATGATATCATACGTTTAAGTTTTTCGTAATGTAACGTAAATGGCGTGTTGGTCTAGTGGTTTGGACTGCGGCTTAGCAAATCGATGGTCACGAGTTCAAATCCGCGGATAAGATTTCTTTTTTTCTTTTTTTTAGTTTCTTTAATAGTTGATTAGGTGATTTTCGTAACTTTATTTCAGAAAACATCCATATTTAAGAAAACAAATGTTAAGTATGAGGTTTGTAAGAACAGCCAGGCATGTTGCATAAACAATATTCATTTATTTCATTAATTACATTTCTAGGAATCCACATATACAGTTATTACGAGTATACTGTTTTCTATCTGTGTTAAATTAGGGTTATTTACTTAAAATATTAACTAAATACAAAATATATACCCTGGGTGAGGTGTAGAACGTTTAACATTAGATAACGGTTCGTTTATAGATATTTCTAGTAACATAACTACAATATTTATTTATTCAAACTTTTAAAAACATTATTTTTTTATACTCTGTATGATCTTATGGGGAAAAACGCCTGGTTCAAAAATGAAATGTTGTCATTTGTGCCTGTGAATTACAGAGGAAGAACCAACATGCTAAACTATAACAGTATAGCAATATACATCTTTCTCTTTTATCACAATTTCTGATAACCCTTTTAACACAGCATTAGAAAAGTATGTGAGGTCAGATGGTGCATCGTTAACACATTACAAGACTACTTGTATACAAGAGTAACTGGATTCATAATAATAAAGGTTGTTTATTTTTGATTAACTACGAGATAATGATCCCACAAATATTGGAAATTATTAACACTTGCTCAAACGTTCCAATGCAATTTTATCAGATAAATTACACAATCAATCTGCCGAGTAAATTGTCTATGAATAACGCAGACGATGGCAGTCACTGTCTATCACTTCTTGAAGACTTTTCATGCCCGAAACCATATTGAAGCTTGCAGCACTATTTCGAATTAGTTCCCAGATTTTGTGTGTCCCAAGGTGTCGCTCCGATTCATTAGTGTAAGCAGTTGGGTGAGATCGCATTTCACATCACCCGTCGCTTGATACCTTCGTATCCATCTACAAACTATTTTTCTCTGTAATGAAAACAATAATATTAGAAATACATAAAAAATCCACCTTGTAAGTAATAATGCAACATGGTTGTAACAATAAATATATGTGTATAACGTAAATCTTACCGTTAAGCCCACATTTCTCGTGCTATTTTCTTTATGCTTTGTTCCTGTTCCCAGAGAACAACAATTATTTTAGCCTTCAAAAAGTTGTTAATCGCACCATACTATCGGTTAATAGAATCAACTGTTCAAAAACTTCGTAAATTGGATAATTTTACGACGAAGACATTACACACAAGCTGATCGGCACGAAAACGAAACGATTTGAAAAAGAATTATACCCTCAATCTCAGTTTAGTAAATAGGGCGAAGAAGTATTCTAAATTCAACCTTAACTCACAGTTCATACAGCAGTTAAGTTTCTGAAGTAAAATGACGGTAGTGCAACAATCGGAATCAAGCACAATCTATTCAACCAAACAAGAAATCTATGCTAATTTCAACCTTATCTTTTAGTTAATTGAAGAGTTACGTATTGCATTTTGTAAAACAAGGTGGTGGACGGTAGGTGTATCTCACGTGGTGGAAGATGAAATTTAAACCTTAATGTCTAGAAGATTAGACCGTTATCAAACTTGTTCGATAAAAGGAGTAACGCTATTCGAATTTTCGTTGAGATTACTAACTGAGCCAATAGCCTATTGGTATAAGGCACGGTCTTAATGATCGTCTGGCGTCTGGTGATGCGGGTTCGTATCCTATACGGCACGTAGTGTCTTTTTGTAAGTTATTCTTGGTATACGGTTCGGCCAGAAGCCGAAAAAAATACCACATTACCTAATTATTAAAAACATACAAATAATATTTGAGTCGGATCGGTGGATGCTCGGGCAGAGATGGGTGCGGCGCGGGCGGCGGGGAGGGAGCTGCTCGGGGCCAATCACGTGACGCACCCACCGTCGCTTGAGCGATTATTCTTTAAGTCTTGGCGGGGTTCGTTTTCTCTGACGCGTACTGTACCAAAATCACCAAACACACTTAACGTTAAACGAATTTAAAACTCGTTCTATATCTGTCATTCGCTTGAAGATGACAGAATTACTTTTTAAATAATTACCTATGTTTAGCACTGAAAGTTTAGAAATGATGATGATTAAACACGTTCGTTCAATGATTACGGACCATATTAATCTTATAATAACATTTTTCAATATAAATCGCAGAGCAAACCAACGACCGGTCGTTATTTTCCCAATCGCAATCATAGATGGCGCTAGGTGTCCGCGCTAAAGTTTTCTTCAACGCGCAAAGGTACCATTTTGAATCATCCTAAGTGTAGAATAAACTTTTTGTTTCAATTAAAACTATATAACTATATTTGATTGTACAAATATACTGTTATAAGTAGTTTATTAAGTACGGTTATTATTATTTTTGTATTGATCTAATTTGATCATTTATTTTTTGGTTAAGTATTGGCAATTTCAATTCAAACTTATTTATTGGAAGAATTAATGCAAATTATACTCCGGTACATACTTATACACCATTCTTATTGTAGGTACGTATTTTATACATTATGTAAGTATCATGAGGGGCCTGTGGCTAAGTATTAACAGCCGCACGGGTCAATCGATCAGGTTAAGCTACGCTTGCCGCGGTTGGTCTGTGGATGGGTGACCGTGTTTACATACCGAGACCCCTCCGTGCCTCGGAAAGCACGTTAAGCTGTTGGTCCCGGCTGTCATTTGTGGATCTTTGACAGTCGTTACGGGTCGTCAGAAGCCCGAAAGTCTGACAACCAGTCTTACCAAGGGGTATCGTATTACCTAGATACTGGGTTATAGAGGTCAGATAGGCAGTCGCTCCATGTAAAATATTGGTATTCAGCTGGATCCGGTTAGACTGGAAGCCAACCCCAACATAGTTGGGATAAGGCTACGAATCTGCCTAGCCTTATCAGATTATGTAAGTATCATAAAAACTTCACAACTTTTTAACGTGTTAGGTAGAGGTACTTACCGTTTCAGTCAGTAGTAAATCAAAATCAAATGTAATTTCTTCAAACTAGTCTGATAATCAGTACTTGTTGAATGTCAAAACAACATAAGACATCCCCACAAAACAGCCACTCTTCACCACTTCCTGGTGGAAATGTTCTAACTGGGGAGAAGAAGTGGCGCAGCAAAATCCCCACCAGATATCGAAAGTTACCAATGGGTACCGTTGTTATTGTAGATTGGCTACATGAAACATTTTAGCTTCATTTCTAGGATAACAACGCACCAGCAATAACTGTCTGCCCCAGATCCAAATGTCTGTCTCCCAAATCCCCTGTAAGAGAGAAAATACGTTTATTTGCGGTAAACATGACGCAGAGAGAAGAACACAAACACAAAAAACCAGTCAAGTGCGTGTCGGACTCGGGCACCGAGGGTTCCGCACAAGTTTGTAGGTATGTAACTACAAATTTACGGTTTTCGGATTTTTCCCTTTATTTGTGCTACATGACATTGTTTCTTCCCAAATTTCATGGTTCTAAGTCAACGGGAAGTACCCTATAGGTTTTGATTCCCTTGCGAGTGTCAAAATATGCGGCATTAACGGAACATAAACGCCCGAATCTTTGGATTGCGTTGACTTAGAAGTTCGATTTTCTCACTGCTTTAAGGGATTGTAGCCCTGAGTATTCGATATTAATTTTAACTTGATAACTCTTCGCGTTCCTGAGAAAAAGGGCCTCGACTGACGGACAGACACCAAAGTGATCTTATAAGGGTTCCGTTTTTACTTTTGAGGTATGGAATCTTAAAAAGAACAAGTTGGGGGAAAATATGCGTCACGACCACGCCAAACGGCTATCGCTCAGCATAATGCTACGACCATATACGAGACAGAGCTCCAGCGCTGGTTTTCGCCGACAGCCGGCGTTGACGTGATGACGTCAATTTGTAATAGGTATTATCTTGAGTTACAGGGAACCCATTTACGGCCGCTTTCTATATTCGATCCCAATCCTTAATTTGCTGATCCAGATTCCAGATTGATATTTCAATCCATTTCCTACTTTTAGTATTTCAATAACCGATCCAAAACACGCTCCGTTTTGATTGACTGACGACGTTCCGTTACTTTTCAACAAAACTTTAAGTTTTACTAATCTCGACGAATATTTAATACATTACCGTTGCGACTCCGCAATTTATTGTTACTGTGTGTGCAATATCTTGTGATTATACATAAAATAGAATAACTTTAATAAAATAACCACCATTTTACTCATTAATGTCATTGATGTACTTTTACTGCGAATGCGTGAAACAAAACGTTAAGGAGGACGCTTTATGACCAATCTCTTGTTTTTTATGCATTCGGAGAAGAGATCGATATATTGAAATAGAGATTCAACATCAATCGAGGGATCTGATAAAAATTAAATCTGGATCGATAAGAATCTTAAATTTTCGGTCGAATATAGAAAGCGGCCGTAACTTGTTTGAATGGGTTTCCTACACAAGCAAACATCTTCGACTGCATAACGCGAGCCCGTCCAAAAAAAAAAAAAAACTATATTTTTCGCGTATGACTATGGCTTTATAAGATCAGCCGTGCGATTCTGTAACCATCTCGCCGTGAAAGCTTGGGTGAAGTGAGCTTGGAGTGAGCTGTCATTCGCTAGAGATTAACACTATTAAGTGCTCACTTCACTTATGATTTCGCGGTGAGATTTCTACAGAATCGTCTGGCTGGAGTTCAAGTCAATCAGAGCAGAGGTCAATGCCAGTAATTAGGCCTCCCAATCAACTCCTGCTGACTCCACACAATAATAGCGTGATAATACAAACATCTTCAATCAAAGCGTCTTATGAATCAATTTCATTTGCACCCCTTTTCCTGTATCTAAGGTCAAATGGAACCTACCAGCTATTTTAAATTCTATAACTTACAAAACAAAGTCCCATTTCCTTTGTCAATTTCCCCTAAATTGACGATGACAAAGGTCGCAAGTGCGTTGAAATTTGATGAGTGATTTTGAGTTTTGTGTGCGGCAGTTACGGTTGGTTTTCCAGTGTGTGATTTAGGTAAAAATTCAAGTGCACTCGATTTGAAAGGAAGGCTCAATTAGAGCCAATTCTGTCGTATTAGACAGTCAAGTTGGTGGGATTTCGGCGGTCAAACAACTGAGGTCGTTTTATCACGACTGTGTCAGATTTAGGCATAGGTAGACATCTTAGTATAACTGTAGTTAGCAAATGTTTCTACACCAAAGACTATTATAACCACTTGACTGCGTATACAGTGCCCCGACGCACGAAAACTATTAGTATTTTGTCGCCTATGTATAGGCTACGGTACTAGTAGCAATTTTAGTTGTGTCCAAGTGTTAGACCTGCGTGCACGCTAAATTAATATAATTTTTTTATAACGTTTATGCAATTATAACGCATCAAAATGCCTTCATGCGCGGTGAAGTGGTGTGGGAAACATTCTTAGACATCCAGTTACAAAAAGGATGACATAACTTTTCATCGGTACATAAACATTACGAAAAATTATTTTTGATTTAATCAGATTATAAGCCACTGCAGGGGTCTATTTAAAATGGTGGCTGGGTAAACGAGCACACTTTTTGAGTCGCGCGTTGATGTCTTTTGGAAAAGTCTCGTTCTTGTATTAGACAATTCTAATGCTTCTATCCCTTTCTTTCCTTTTGTATGTTTATCGTAAAAAATAGTGCTGTTATTTTTAATAGCTGAAAGTTGATATCGAGAAAAATAAAATGAATACACTTTTTATTGAATTCACATACTTTAATAAAATAACTATCTACTATTAACCGACTTCAAAAAAGAAATACCGACGAACTGACAACCTCCTCGGTTTTCAGTTCGTCGGTTTTTTTTTTTTTTGTATTTTCCGGGATTTTTTAGTTCTTTCTGTCCCCGACCGGGGCCGATCAGTCCATTTCCGGGATTTTTTTTTGTAATTGATTGATTTTGATTAAATATTATTTCTATGATTTTGATTTAGTATTTATTATAATGTTAAAATCCATTTTATCGATATCGACTATTTTCTCTTAATGAAGTAAAGCAGCCCTAACGATGCAACTTGACCTTGAACTGACCAATTGCAGCCGCGCGTTCTTCCTCATCCCCCGGCCCGCAGTAGTGAGTCGTGTGCTTCGAAGAAATCGGCCCATACGCTCTCTAGTGGTTATATTCTCTATGTTCTACACAGACTGGCAGGGACATCGATGCGCAACGTCATCATCTGCCGAACCTTTTCCCAACTATGTTAGGGTCGGCTTCCAGTCTAACCGGATGCAGCTGAATACCAGTATTTTACATGGAGCGACTGCCTATCTGACCTCCACAACCCAGTTACTGGGTAATACAATACCCCTTGGTAGGACTGGTTGACAGACTTTCGGGCTTCTGACTACCCGTAACGACTGTCAAAGATCCACGAATGACAACCGGGACCAACGGCTTAACGTGTTCCCCGAGGTACGGAAGGGTCTCGGTATGTAGAGATGGTCACCCATCCATAGAACAACCGCGGCAAGCATAGCTTAACCTGATCGATCGACCTGTGCGGCTGTTATTATTTAGCCACGGGCCCCTCACGCAACATATTACCACGGAATCAGAACATGTAAACCCGTTGAAATTTTTTGAAGGTTATTTAAAAAAAAAAATGTTATTCCATTACAACAAGTTTGTATTGCACTTTTCTATTAAACAGCACATTTTTTTTATTTTATTACTGATGATAAAATAGTAAACAACAAATTAGCTAACAGTTAACCGAGAATCGAACCCACAACCCTGTCAGAAATCGAGCCACAAATTAAAAAGTAACAGATGCGATCATACCTATTACATTGGTTTCAATTCTTCTTCTAAAGGACTCTTCAAAATTCAATTGCAATACCAAATTATTCACACAGTCCAACACCACCTCATGATGTGTATAATTAAGGCCATTTTCATATGACACAGTTGTTGGTTTTATCATGGTTTTTGTTAGAAGTATGTCTACTTGAACTGAGTTAAAGAGTCCTCCCAAGTATTAAAAAGTATTTAATGAATGTATTAAGTACTGTTTTGTGTGTCAGCTCAATTATAGGGGCAGGCAGAAGCCTAAGTGGTGTGTGTGTCTTTAATTTGAAGTAAAGGAAGTGATTTTTGAAAATATTATGTTTTTTTTTTTGTTTATTGACCCCCTTAAATGGTCATTAATAATTATTTTATAGCTAACTAGCTGCACCCCGCGGTTTCACACGCATAAGTCTCGATCCCGTAAGAGTATCGGGATGAAAAGTACTGTATGTGATAATCCTGGTTATAAACTACCTGTGTGCCAAATTTCATCAAAATTGGTCCAGCCGTTTGAGCGTGAAGAAGTAACAAACATTCAAATACACACACACAAAACTTTCGCCTTTATAATATTAGTGTGACTAGCTTCTGCCTGAGAGTTTGGCAGCGTGAAATTTCTAGTTCCCCGGACCACCATCTCCCATCGCATCGCCTGCCCTCGTTACAACTTCGTTTACGCGCTCTTTCTGTCTTTTTTAGGGTTCCGTACCTCGATAGGAAAAAACGGAACCCTTATAGGATCACTTTGTTGTCACTCCGCCCGTCTGTCTGTCTGTCAAGACTTTTTTTCTCAGGAACGCCTGAAGGTATCAAGCTGGAATTTATATCAAACTAGCGACCCGCCCCGGCTTCGCACGGGTGCAATGCTGATCACTATCACTACATAGTATAAAACAAAGTCGCTTCCCGCTGTCTGTCTGTCTCTATGTATGCTTAGGACTTTAAAACTACGCAACGGATTTTGATGCGGTTTTTTTTAATAGATAGAGTGATTCAAGACAAAGGTTTATATGTATATAATACATGCATAATATAGTACAGAAACACTGATAATTTTAGAGCCATTATTTCTCTTAAAAAGTATAGGATAAAAATGGTTATTGTGAGTTATCCCTAAGAGGTAGACATATACCACCGCGGATTTTTTTGTAGACCTTTTTAAGGTGTACAATACTGTAGTACATTATTTTGATCTAGCTCGTAGGGTTAAGCTAGCGTTTGCAATGTAAGCGCAAAAAATGTGTTTATTTACGACATCACATTAGAAACCTCTAAAATGATCAGTGTTTCTCTACTATACTATGCATTTATTATACATATAAACCTTCCTCTTGAATTAATCTATCTATTGAAAAAAACCGCATCAAAATCCGTTGCGAAGTTTTAATGATCTAAGCATACATAGGGACAGACAACGGGAAGCGACTTTGTTTTATACTATGTAGTGATACTTAGGTCTACTGTCCCTTGGAGCTGTGAAAAAATCAAATTTCTAAGCCAACGCAATCAAAAAATAAAGCCGTTTATGCCGCAAATTTCCGCAAATTTTCGACACTCGCAAGGGAATCAAAACCTACAGGGTACTTCCCGTGAACTCAGAATCTTGAAATTTGGTACGAAGCAACGTCTTATAGCACAGATAAAGGAAAAATTGCGAGAACCGTAAATTTTTAGTTACATCATATAATAAAATATTTTTGAAAATTTATGGATTCCATTTTGCAACAAAAATACCATAACTAGGTATGACTCGATTGTCGTGATGGGTGAACTTTTACTTATAACCTACAGGTTTGTAGGAAACCCTCGGAGCGCGTGTCCGACTAGCACTTGGCCAGTTTTTTCCTTTTGCTCGGCTCCTTAGGTTGGTACCGTGATGTTAAATTATCTATAGCAGTATAGCTAACCTCAAGAATTGGGCAAATTCTTTTTTCAAATCCATCTGGTACATCCAGGGATTAGCGCGTTCAAAAAAACAAACTCTTCAGCATTATTCTAAGTGTAGATTAGTCACGTGTTTCTCGTGAAAATACTCGTCGAGTGTTATTTCGGAATTTGAATGCCATAAGATTTTCTTGACAGTGTTATCTGCCTAATCTTTTCCCAAGCATATTGGGGTCGGCTTCCAGTTGAACTGGACGCAGCTACCAGTATTTATATATGGAGCGACTGTCTCTCTGCAGGGTAGTTGCGTAACACACTATCAGTAGCAATGGGTTTCATTTTGACAGTTCAACAACATTCATTGCGTTATTTACATTGTTGAGCAGACACATTTTTCGAACATATGGAGCAATGGATTAGAAATATGCTTCAAAATTATTCAAATTGAAAGTAATAGTGTGTTACGCAATTAGGGTACTGACCTCCCAGTCACTAACACGATTCCTCTTGTAATACGATTTATTTTCTTGACTGTAAAACCCAATAACAATTTTTGTCCCAACTCGGGATTCGAACCTCATCAGCCGTATAAACTAGGCCGTATACTCTATGAGGTACAGACGCCAGCACATCAAGCTACTACAATCTGTCAAATTTCTTTAATAGATTTTCAACTTTATCGCCAAAGCATTAGGTTCAAAGTTGATTGAGAAAATTTGACAGTTTCGGTTAGCTTGAGGTGCTGGCGTCTGTACCTATGACAAGTCTACCACATCAATAATATTCATATAGAAAAACTTATTCTGCAAATTCAATAGCCACATTCAAAAGTTTTATCCCAAAATACAAGGGCGTGTTGCACTTCACGTAAAGCCGGGCGCACACGAGGTATTATTTGCAAAATATTTGTTAAGGCTTATTGTACACAGCGGGGTGTGTTGCACTTTTGTGAATGAGGTATGGAACGCACGGGGTGATTTGCTCTAGTATTTTGTAGCTTAAAACGACGTCAGAGGGGCAATCTTCGTAATTTTAAGAACGGTCAATAATTGGGTAGTTGCATGATATTGAATACTATATATTCTAGTAGATAATATATCCACACATGTAATACAATAATAGAATTCGAAATCAAATTTGAAATCGGTCGAAAAATAAAAAAACTTATAACTTATAGAAACTTTTTGTCTATCTCTTTCTCGCAAAACGAAGTTTTGCATGTAATTTATATGGCGATACTGAACTATGACGTCACAATTCAGTATTTCCCTCTCTGTCTAATTGAGAGTTTTGAACGCTTAAATCTTTTCAATTTTTAAAAATATTAAAAAACTGTTTATACCAAGCTATTATTGAGGTAAAAAAGCTTCAATTTAAATAATAAAAAAAAAATAGTCAACTCGCGGATTGTGGCAACTGTATTTTCCTTGAGCAACTTTACCCATGAGTACTACCGTGCGATTCTGTAATCATCTCACCGTGAAAGCTTGGGTGAAGTGAGCGTGGAGTGAGCTGTCATTCGGCAGGGATTAACACTATTAAGTGCTCACTTCACTTCTTCTTCACGGTGAGATTTTTCCAGAATCGACCGTCTGTAGTCGTTGAGCTAATAACAAAACCACACAGTGTGTATATACCAACACAGGTAGCAACCATAGCTGATCGGACGAGCAACAAAAGTGTTCACAATAAGCGCAGTGAAGCCGCATTGATGAAGCGAGCAAAGCATTCAATGTAAGTACTTGTGTGACCGATAAGTGTTTACTTATGAAATGGACATGGTGGTAATAGATTTAGGTGTTCAATAGATAGTATTATTAGATAGATTGACAGGCCTGTTGGTCTAGTGATCAGTGGCCCTGGCTGCTATGCGCAAGGTCGTGGGTTCGATTCCCACCTAGAACAAATGTTTGTGTGATAAACACGATCATTTGTTCTTTGTCTGGCTGTAATTTATCTATAATATGTATGTATTCAGAAATATATACGTATATTTTTATCAGTTGTCTAGTACTCATAGCACAAGCTCTGCTTAGTTTGGGACTAGATGGCGTTGTGTGAAAGTTGTGGAATATTATTATTATTATTATAATAGTACATTACACAGCATGCTTATTATAAAGCATGCTTTTTTTACCATCTCCGAATTTTTACACGGTGTTCCACCCATAAATATGAATAACTTTCACTATGGAAACAACTCTGAGATCACGAAAAAAAATTTAGCTGTTTCCTACATTTTGGTCAAGTAGGTATTGAACTTTTGTATTAAGCAGCTGATTTTGTTTTCGTGATTTCAGAGTTGGTCCAATAGTGAAAGTTGTTCATATTCATGGGTGGAACACCCTGTAAAAATTTGGAGTCTGAAAAAAAAAACATCCAGTATGTGTGCTATGTTCACCATTGCACCCGAGGCGGTATTACCTATAAGCATAAGCGGGATAAGGAAGCCGAGTGTGTAATGATCAATGCACACGCATACGACGTTTTTCAACACACTTGCGAGGAAAAAACAGACTTGTATTGTTATTAACTTTTATGGAAAATGGAGCGCTGGTTTTATTTTTCCGAGCGCCGCGCTAGCGATGCGCGCGCAGGTGTAAATAAAGGCACTGGCAAAACCACTAAACAGTCTATATAAATACACAAAATAATGTTTAGACCATTGAGATGGGATATAACAGGAGATGCCCTGTTATTCTATACACGGTTGTAGGTAGGTGCCAGAGCAGCCATCTTTGTCGCCAAGTTTCGTGGTAGTTCAGCTGTCAAATGGTTGTTTATTTTTTGTATTATTGAGATTTGCGAGAAAATTACGAGGACTTTACCTTTAAAACTGCATGTAAATGTTGAAAAACAGCAATTCAACATGCCTGTGTGTTGTATTGTGAAGTGTGGTGCAAGGAAGAATGAAAATCAACCTCAACTTTCTTTGCACAGGTTAGTAGCCGGTTTTCATGCAATAACACATACAATAATAGACATTCGATGATATAATTGTAACGCGGTCATGAATTTATGGCTAAAGTATTGATATTTGGGTGAATTTCCGTATAACAGACCTTTTTATTATTTTGGTAATTCATTCGTTTGTTTACAATAATATGTCATAATAGAATAGTGTTGTACCGTTGCCTAATAGTTTCCGGAACTAGTTCCTCCGCTGGAACGATATCGGTATATTCTGCTATGTTAACATAAATAGTCCTGCGTCTTATTAGCTCCGATTGACCTTGCTAGGTCCGGCCCGTGGTTCACAGCACCAAAATCAAAATATTTTATAAATAAGGACTAAAGAAAAAGTGGTTAGAGGCTATTGGTGAAGAAAATATTAATCCCCGACATAAAGAATGGTACCTCTGTTCACTTCACTTTGAAGAAAGCTGTTTCAATAGAACACTTGATGTAATGAGATTACATGATAACTCTGTTCCCACAGCATTTTTGGTAAATGTGTATTAAAATGATTGATTAATAATAGCCTGGCCGTTTGGCCTGAAATAAATAAATAGATATATATTAATTACATATATAAAAATAATAATAAATAAATAAATCATATTCCACAACTTTCACACAACGCCATCTAGTCCCAAACTAAGCAGAGCTTGTGCTATGAGTACTAAGACAGCTGATAAACATACATATATATTTCTAAATACATACATATTATAGATAAATTACACCCAGACAAAGAACAAATGATCGTGCTCATCACACAAACATTTGTCCTGGGTGGGAATCGAACCCACGACCTTGCGTATAGTAGTCAGGGCCACTGACCACTAGACCAACAGGCCTGCAAAAAAATCATACGTATATTGCTTATCATAATATTACTACCAATTTTTTACAGGCAACTGAAAAAAAACTAATTCAAGAGTCATCCGTTTTGTGTGAAACGAAAAAAAATAAAAAAATAAAACGAAAACGACTATAAGTTAGTATACTATATTATAATCCAAACGTGATAACTAGTACGACTCGTATTTAGTATCGATACTCGTTATAGTAACACCAATGTTCCTTGATTGATACAACCCTAGCAATGGCAGCCATTTTTTGAGACAATATGAGTTGTAGGTAGGCACCCTTTTTTCGTAGGTATTTCCAGTCCATATATATATGTCTATGGTTTAGACTGATCGTAGTGTTGTCGTATGTCAAATTGTGTTTTAGTTAGTATTGAATTAGTAAGTACTACTGGCATAGAGAAATATACATTAGTTCAGTGACGATCAGACTTTTCCATTTGGTTCCGGGAGGGACCACGCACAATTTAAGATAAATAAATTTAAGTTCATTTTGGGCCCAAGGACAGTAAAATTCATTCTATTAAAAAAAAAAAGCGATAAATGGCCCGCGGATACCTTTTGGCATGAAGTCTCTTTGATGAGATTAAAAAAGTGCACATCTCCAACTAGTAAAAAGTTATCTGTGGCGTTACCGCACTAGTGCGGTAACATAAAGTAAAAAGCACGCGTGTTTAATTCACTGCATTGTGGACCTGCGCAAACTACATAGAAACAAGCTTTTGTCCACGGATTCGCATGGAGGCCGGAAATTATCCTCTCGGGAAAATAATACCTGGATAAAAAGTATCCTAGTACCCCAGCTCATGGTCTATCCGTGTGCCAAATTTCATACGAATCCGGAACATTGCGGTCGCTCTGTCGCTTGAAAAACCTTCTCCCTTCACACACAAAGGCAATGCTTGTACAGTTCTTCATATTTCCCATAATTGACTATGGTGATGTGTGTTACTATGACCTGAATGTAGATCTCCTCAATAAGCTTGACCGTCTTCTCAATAACTGCAATCGATTCGTTTTCAATCTTCATAAGTATGACTCGAGGACAGGGTGCAAAATGGTTACCTATTCGCCAGCACATAGAGTTGAGGGCTCTATCTACGTTGTTCTCTATTTTCGACAAACCCACTGCTCCTTCTCACATGACTTCCCAAATTCAATATTGCACTGCCCATGGTAAAAATCTTCGGTCCACCAACAATTGTCTTCTACGATGTCCTTCTCACCGTTCTGGCTTCATTCATTCTTCCTTCTTTGTCCAGGCAGTCTTTCTTTGGAATGCGCTCCCTCTGAACATCAGGACGGCAACCAGTCGGTTATCTTTTAAAGTGAAGGCACGTGAACATATCCATCAGAAGTTGGCCGTAACATCCCAGCGCTGATTTGCTAGATTCGTTTTCGCCTCTACCGATCATTTTTTCTCCTGACAGTTCATTTTGTTGATATGTATGTACGTATCTATCTAGGTATGTATTAGTATTTATTCTTGTATTTTATAGTAATTTCCTAGCTATCTATCCCGTATGTTGCACCTGCCATGTTTTGTCTCTGCGTCACCCTAAGGTTGACTGGTAGAAAATGCCTCAGGCATTGTACAGTATTTTTTTACTTGTGCATAAAGTTTTAATAAATAAATAAATAACGTTTGCAGGGTCAACATGGCCGTAAATCGTACAAAACAAGGAGGTTTGGAAGGAAAAAGGTAAGGTCTTTGCCCAGCAGTGGGACCATAGTGGGACACAATATAGAATAACAAAACAAAAAAAGCAACAACGTCCTACAACTTTCTAACAACAACAACAAACTCCGGTCATCATACAGCCCGACAAGCGGGCCTTTACCCATTTAACTCCAAAAAGGAGACATGTCGGCTTCTCTTGCTATTCGCTAACAAAAAATATTTTCAAAATACATTTATTCTTGACAAACCAAGTGGAATTATGTCAAAATCTGTCCATAATGTAAACTGAAGGGCGTGATCACAAAGGGTCAAACCCTTTGGTACACAATGGATTAGAAAGCATTATTGTATTCTTTTTTGTTAACCCGTCATAATCTGTTCCAAATAATATTTATTATTGTGTATATGTAATAGTACTGAACATATGGCTTATTTTGTGGTATGGATCTTTATGGTATTACGAGTAGCTTAATAGTTAGAGGGTTACGAGGAGATATTTTGTTTATGTTCATAATAATAAATTATAGGTACTTATTACCACTTTATATTAATTTGTATTTAGAAGGTTTTAACTTTATATCTCACCACTTTTTCCCAAGAAGTATTGTTTGGCAACATTATTAATTGACAAAAATTAAGGTTATAAAATTAACCTCAATTATAAATTGAAAATGTAAATAAATAATTTCTTTATTTAAAAAAAGGGAACAGCCGTGCGATTCTGTAACCATCTCACCGTGAAAGCTTAGGTGAAGTGAGCATGGAGTGAGCTGTCATTAGGGATTAACACTATTGACACTGCTCACTTCACTTATGATTTCACGGTGAGATTTTTACAGAATCGACCGGCTGAAGTAGTATCTCAACATCGAAAAACATCTTTAGGGTGATTCAAAATTAGAATGTTGGATTTAAATATTCATATAATCAAATCACAGCACTCAATTTGTAAGTGGCAGTACAAATTGGCATCCACAGGTATGTTTTCTGAACCATTTGTTACATTTCATGAAATACTTTTGAAATGGATTATACATCCATTGCCCCAATGCGCCGGTCAGCCAGCCTTGCTGACTGGCAATTTGTTTAGCGTTACAGAAGATAATAATCACTTATATTTGTCATCTACCAACCCGCACTGGGCCCGCGTGGTGGATTACGGCCCACTCCCTCTCACAGAGAGGAGACCTGTGTCCTAGCAGTGGGATCCTTATGGGCAGATTATGCTTAAGAAGAAAATCCTTTTAAAGAGACTAAACCAAAAACAAACGGTTTCAAGAAATTCGTTCAGTCATCAAAAATTAACCTTCAAACCAAACAAACTGACGACCTTTGAAAACCCAAAGGACTGATGTATCACTATCTCAAGATAAACAAAAAAAAAAAAACAAAACAGAAAATAATACAAATACAAAAACGCAATGACACGGAATCGAATCTGGGACCGGAATCACACATCTACTGTAGATGCGATTCTTTTGTTTTGCACTCGACAAACTAAAGAATTTATTAATATTGAATTTGGACACAAAAACACGACCTTGGATTGGTGTGTTCCTATTGTGACTTGGGAATTTGACCTGCCGACTATTCTATAAAAATCTGACCTTGTAAAGTTAGGTCTTCTTCTTAGTGTCGATAGCAATATAAATAGACTCCGCCGAAAATTCGGCCCGGGTTTAGCGCCATCATATGGCGTCCATCAGTTCATATAATGTGCTGTTGACAGGACAAGCAGGCAATTATTTAAGTGTTCCATCGTTTTTGGAACAACACCACATTTACACTCCAAGGTGGAGTTGTCTGTGAATCCACGTGAACAGGTTTTTCTTGCTTCGGCCAAGCTGGGTCCGGAGTCTGTTTAAAGACTTCCAGGTTAACTGAAATAAAACATGTCCAGCCGGTCGATTCTGTAAAAATCTCACCGTGAAATCATAAGTGAGCACTTAATAGTGTTTATCCCTAGCGAATGACAGCTCACTCGACGCTCACTTTACCCAAGCTTTCACGGTGAAATGGGTACAGAATCGCACGGCAGGTGGGAGATTTCAGCGGATTTTTAAACTTAGGTGAAGTGAGCTGTCATCCCACCATATGCTAGGGATTGACACTATTGACAGCATTATTCACTTGAAGCTCACTTCATCTAAATTATCACGAAATGATTTTTACAGAATAAGTTCGGCTGAACTGAATGTGATCCTTTCGAGAAATAAGGCCTTGAAACTTTTTCTTAATTATTCAGCTTGTGTTGCAAATCATCATCTCCTTAGCCTTTTTCCAATGGTTTTGGGAGCTTCTTGTCTTTACTCTTTTAACTTTCTGCTCTATTAACTCCTTGTCTATGCAGCAGTGCTATTCTGTAAAAATCTCACAGTGAGAACTTAGGTGAAGTGAGCGGGAAGTGAGCTCTGTCATTCCCTAATGCTACAGCCGTGCGATTCTGTAACCATCTCACCGTGAAAACTTGGGTAAAGTGAGCGTGGAGTGAGTCGTCAATAGTGTCAATCCCTAACATCAGCATGACTCACAGCTTACTCTAAGCTCACTTCACTTTAATTATCACGGTGAGATTTTTCCAGAATCGACCGGCAGATTAAAATATTAAGTGCTCACTTCACTTCACGGTGAGATTTTTACAGAATCGACCTACTGGGCCTAACATTATACAGCGTGTAACGGAAGGGGGGTATCAACCCTGAAGGAGGTGAATGTGCTCATGAAACTCAACAACTTTCCCCAAAGAACATAGGTCGAAATATCAAAAAAAAATTTGGCACTCCCTTACAAAACTGACTACCAGCTGATTGATTTACTATGGGAGGGCCAAATTTTTTTTTTCATATTTCGACCTATGTTCTTTCATGAGCACATTCACCTCCTTCAGGGTTGATACCCCCCTTCCGTTACACGCTGTATATGTCCATTACCAAAATTGTTTCAATGTTATCAACTTTATTGTGCATGCTGTGGCCTCATATATGTAAAGGATTGCTCCTACTAAACACCTAAATAATGTTGTCCATTATGTGTGTGTCATGTCTTGTGCATAGCATGCTTTGGTCGGCTATTCTAAATAAATAAATTACCTGATACAGCTGAATATACCTATCAATATTTTTTTTTTACATCGAGCGACTGCTTATCTGACGTCACTGACAACCCAGTTACTATCTCTAAGACTGGTTCTCTTCTACTAGAAGATAAGCAATGTTTATTAATTTTCTTAATCCTCAGTCATTTCATTCATAACTCTCAAAGTGGCACACAACAACCCAGCTTCCTTGGCTTTCCGAAAAGCGATTCATTCTGCGCCTGGGCAGATAAAAAAGACATTTCTATATATCGCGGGATCATCAAAAACAAATTGAAGCCGCTACCGAGGCGGAAAGGTTTCTTGTTTTTTGTTTTAACACCGTTTGGGTTCCGTAGAGGTCAGTGACGGTGTACCTATTGGTTACGGTTGAATGAGTTTGGAGACTGAACCTTTATTTTTCGAAGTATCATATTGTGTCTGATTGGTAAATATGCTGTCTAAAATTCTGAACAAGATTTTGGTCGGTAAATCGTCAGTCTTGAAGCCTGATCAAAAATTAAATTAGTAAATATGCTATCAAATGTTCTCTGTTGGCTGTTTTTGTTTATTACAGTGGTTGACATAAGATGTGATTTGATACCTAGGCTTTGAAAACCCAGGCAGTTCAAGTGAGGGATGATGAGCTATTTTTTTTATTTTTTTTTTTATAGGAAAAACAAACAGTAGTATATTAAAAATATACAAAGAGTCTTAAACATATGACTTAACAAATATACTATCCACTACATTTTCCACAGATTACTACTTACACTAAATTATGTTTAAATTAAGTTTGCTAGATATAGACAAATCGTTTATTTGGTGCATACAAAAGACATAGCGCGGCATACAAAAGGAATTAGCTACAAGCTGTTCGATTCTGTAACCATCTCACCGTGAAAGCTTGGGTGAAGTGAGCGTGGAGTGAGCTGTCATTCGGTAGGGATTAACACTATTAAGTGCTCACTTCACTTATGATTTCACGGTGAGATTTTTTTCAGAATCGACCGGATGGTGCCAAAATACAAATAAAAAAGTGTTGTTTGCTACTTCCCTAAAAAAATTGTTACTGTTCTGTTCATGCATTATGAGATTTACGTGTTTGCCAGCGCATTCTGACGGCCGAGACAAAGTGACATACTATCAACGGTGACGATGACGGGCAAGGCAAAAATGTACGAGACTGACATGAGATGCCGAAAAGCTTATGTCAATCCTGTTGAAAGTCGTTGTAGAAATACGAAACGCTTTGGAAGCGCCCACTTGTCTTAACCTCTCGACATTCAGCCCCGCTACCAAGTCTGTTCACTGGCTAACATTTTCACCACGACATGAGCTATTCTCATATGGCTCACACCGGACACAAGAATCACCCTCATCGTTCATGTAATCCTCCTTATAAGCCAGATTATACCTACATTTTATACTGAACCTCCCGAACTAAAGGCAGGGTCATACCTCTCCATTTTCGGGCTGTCGCGATTAGGTCGGTGGCACAATGGGAGACAGCGGGGCGCCAGATTATCTGACACAATGCTAATGTGCTCAGCGGGTGACGTGTGAACAGCGCTTTAGGGTGTGGTATCAGTTGCAAGCGGACGGTGGTGATTGTAATATCGTAAGACGGTTAAAATACATACAAGTACAGACGCCAGCACATCAAGCTACCCGAAACTGTCAAACTTTCCCAATGAACTTTGAACCTAATGCTTTAGCGATAAAGTTGAAAATCTATTAAAGAAATTTGACAGATAGTAGTAGCGTGATTTGCTGATGTCTGTACGTTAGATTAGATCATACATAACCCTATTTTAATCAATACTGTATTTTCTATTTTAAACGGGCCATGAAATTAATGAAGTTAAAAGTTAAATATTATTTTCTTCTGGGTCTGCCGATGTATTCTGTAAAAAACTCAGCGTGAAAACTTAGGTGAAGGGAGCTTGCAGTGAGCTGTTATTCCGCCCGATGCTAAGAATTGACATTAGTGACAGCTCGCTTCACCTTAGTTTACACGGTGATTTTTTCCAGAATAGACCGATTACTTTTACTTGGGTTGGGTGAAATACTATTCGGTTATTCAGATAGGAAATTCTCTGTATCAGCTCGCCTCGCCAGACTCTTTATTCGTGCCATATTAATAGCAATTTATTTTTTATTTTTTTGTATCGGGTTGGAAAATCCTCATGGAGTCCCTCCGCCCTTGGGGAAGGGCGAAGGGGACTGTCAGACTCTTACTGACTAAAAACCAACCCGTGTTCCTCATGTACCCGTGTGTCAGGGGGTGGGTATCGCCGAAGCATTCGTCGCTACCCCCCGACGGGTATTGGCCCGCCAGATGGTCAGGTGGGCCCCGTCACATATTAATAGCAATAGTTGAACCTTCTCCCTCTTATATCCCTTTGCAACTGGGAGTAAAAAAACTCGCATAGATCAGTAAAAACTTAGTAATCGCTTGGAAAGTGTTCAGAAGTTCTGAAAAAAATACTGATAAAAATCTCATGCAAGCTGGTCTTCAGCAGTCAGACCCACACATACGTGAGGTTCAGGAATAATTTGCTAGTCGCACGATCGTGAGTCTAATATGTGCGGAGGCGCCGGGATCAAAAAACGCAGCCATCGCTCATCCGGGTTGCAACGAACTGGCACGACGAAACGTGTGCACAGAGTGCAAAACTATTTTTGTCTCATTCTTAGATAGAGTCACGATAGATCGGCGTGAGTTGCGTCCGCTAAAGTTGTTTACATTTTTGCTCAGAATTTTGTAAAGTCGAAACTCACGATCACTTTAACTCGGTTGGAAAGGGTTAAGGGGTTAATAATATGCATTGAGAAATGTGTGTGTACTACATGAAAGAAAAGGGCCTCCCTAAATAAAAACAACTTGCTTTTTTCTATTGATAAATCTGCCTTTGCTAAAATAACTAAATGTTCAATTGTTTTATGTGTTAAATTGTATGTTCATGTTCAAAATTTGTTTCAAAGATGTATCGCAATAGCCATACCCGCTTCCGCTAACGCCCATGCCTTGCCGCTACCAAAAAGGACGACTGTTGATCTTTTTACTTTATAATGCAGTGGCACTAATGTTAGTTGCGTCCTACTGTGCCGCGTATTTATAGCAGTGTGTGTGATATGAACTTATAATGAAGAGAGAATTAGCCACGATTGAGTTTTAATTCAATGTGGACAACGCCCTCTGTAGAGCGTGTTGGGAAGCTTCTGTTAGTATAAAAAAGGTGTGTTTTTGTTGACACGTGATGTTTTTTTTTTTAATAACGGGATTTCGTTTTTTGTCAAAAGGTTATTATAGGATTATTTAAATTAAATGTTAGGAGGAACGGTAGTTTCACTGCTGGGACACAGGCCTCCTCTCAGTGAGAGACAGTGGGCCGTAATCCACCACGCAGGCCCAGTGCGTGGTGGTAGATGTCACATATCTTGGAATTTTTGGTTCTAAGACATGCCGGTTTCCTCACGTTGGTTTCCTTTACCGTTTTGAGAGAAGTAGTGATGAAATTAACTTACATAAAGTAAAGTGTCTGTCTGAGTTCAAACCTACGACCTACGTCTCGTTAGTCGGGACCATTGAGCCATCACTTCTCTCAGTGAGCAACACAACAATCACACTAATATTATAAAGGCGAAAGTTTGTGAGTGTGTGTTTGTATGTTTGTTACTTCTTCACGCTCAAACGGCTGGACCAATTTTGATGAAATTTGGCACACATATAGTTTGTAACCAGGATTAACACATAGAATACTTTTAATCTCGATATTCCTACGGGGTCGAGACTTATGCGGGTGACACCGCGGGGCGCAGCTAGTGAGATATACATATAGAAACTCCAACAGCAAGCAACAAAATAAAACGACTATCAATTAGCACGATTACAAACAAGTATTAGCAGTACGAGTAAATAAATTGTAATTAATTAAGAAGTCATAAAGATAAGTTTAATTGCCCTTCAATGAAGAGTGACATAAGTATGAAGATGGTAATGTGTTACGTACAGATGCCAGCACATCAAACAAATAGATTTTCAACTTTATCGCTGAAGCATTCGGTTCAAAGTTGATTGGGAAAATTTGACAGTTTCGGGTAGCTTGATGTGCTGGCGACTGTACTTAGGTAATTTATGTGGTAATCATTATTGTGATTGTGTCAACGGCTTACTGGATATCTTAAGAGAAATACAAGTTTTGTTTGACGGTTTTTGAGTATTGAAATGTAGGACCTTATGTGCTTTTCAAGTCTATGTTCAGTCCCAAAAATATGGAAATAGTACCTAACTAATACAAGGCTATAATGGCGCCGATTCGCTTGTTCACAAACTAAACTAAATTTAAGTTCATTGCATCTTTTTCTTTCTATTTCACTAAGAAAAGGACAGAAGATAAATATTAGTTTAGTCCTGTCAAATTAAGATACTCCATAGACAAGTTTAGACGTGATTAAAAAATTAGCTACTAAAAATACGTCATTTTACGTCAGGCGCCGACTAATTTGACAGGACTAAACTAATATTTATCTTCTGTCCTTTTCTTAATGAAATAGAAATAAAAAGATGCACTGAACTTAAATTTAGTTTAGTTTGTGAGAAGGGAATCGTCGCCATTGTGAGTTGTTCGAGATTGTTTACAATCTCACACTTCACATTATTCTATGAAGTATTTGACCGTACCGAACTCCGATATTGTAAGTAGATCTACAATAACATTTTGACAAAGGTAATGCTACACCCTCCTTCCTAACTTTTGTGCTCTAGGGGTGTGGTCAGTGGCGCAAAAAAACGTTTTATTAACCATTCTGCTGAGGGTTCGAGTACCGGTTGGGATTTGCATTGATTTAGAGTGTTTAGTTTATAATACCTTTTCTATAAAGTTAGGTGAACATACCAAACTAGCTTATTTTTCTAATAACCAGATTAGGGCTCAGCGGTGTTATGCTGTAAAAATCTCACCGTGATAACTAAGGTGAAGTGAGCTTAGAGTGAACTGTAAGTCATGCTGATGCTAGGGACGCTCACCTCACCTTTGTTTTCACGGTGAGATGTTTACAGAATAGATAGGCAGATCAGTAAATCTGTTGTCAAATGTCTTATTAGCCGTTATTGTAATTGATTGGTTGAAATAATGCAACAACATGCTGTGGAAGCCTTCTTCTTCACAGTCACAACGTGTATTTGCCGATTATTTCTCTTCTGTCCTTGTAATTTTTTATTTGTTATACGTTGTCCCTCACTAGGAATTTCTCCTGTATTGTGGGTGCGTTTAAAAACATTTAAACTCACATACACAAACAGCCAAAAAGGAACAACTATTTGTACGTCATACAAATATTTGTTCCGAGTGGGAATCGAACCCGCGGCACGCAGCGCAACAGTCAATAGCTTAACCACTGCGCCAACCATGCAGTCATTATTAAATTGATGATTATTTATATTGTATCTACATTGTTTTTATTTTTCGTTATTATTCCAGGCGGTCGATTCTGTAAAAATCTCACCGTGAAATCATAGGTGAAGTGAGCTTGAAGTGAGCAGTCAATAGTGTTAATCCCTAGCATTAGTCTACTGAATCTCACTTCACGCTCACTTCACCTAAGTTCTCACGGTGAGATTTTATACATAGAATAGCACTACGGCTAATGATCTTTTTGTATGCACATTTTTCTGTGACAAATAAACCTATTTTCTTTCTTTCAACCACTTAGTCGACTAGAGATGAGAGAATAAACACCAGAATAATTATGTCTGAGTTCTGAATTTTACGCATGTGATTACACTAACTTACTTATCCTTATTTGCCTTTTTATTAATGCATTAAAACCAATGTTTCTACATCCCCTTTTAAAATAACAATAACTATAACTATCAAATAGTATTTTGTCGACATTTTTTACAAAGATAGGAAAAGGACACTTCACGTTGTGCACACCTTGTTTCCGAAATAAGATCACTTCGAATCTCATTGTTGTTCAAAAAAAGGCGTGGTTTTGTATAAAAGTGGCGAGGATGTCCTTTTAATGTGGATTTTATTGTGTTCTTGAACATATATCGAGTTTATAATGGAGACAGGTATGTGTGTGAACCTTGATATTGAAGTATTATTAAGTATCAAGTTTTATTAAAGCTGATCATCCAACTGACTCTGACTATTAGAATTAGAATTTCAACTTTATCGCTACAGCATAAAGTTTAAAACTGATTGGGAAAATTTGACAGTTTCGGGTAGCTTGATGTGCTGGCATCTGAAAGCTGAAAATCTGGAGCTGAAAATATACAAATTAAATTAAATCTATTAAAAATATATATTATATTTAGGCAGAGACTCGCATATTAATTATTACATAAGAAATCCATTGATTTGACTCAAAAGTTGACTGGTAGCGCCCGCTTACGAATCCCAAATTATGCATAATATTATTGCGAAGACTTTGAAAAAAGTAAAATAAGGATTAATTTACTTTTTTCCCATCATTGTTCTCTGTCTCAGGATCTAAATTACATGTAACAATTTAGAAACTAGTAGTTGATATAAATTAAGGCAGCTTTTTTCATTTTTTTCTCTATCGTACGTACAACTTTCGTTTTGCATGCGATGTTTACCTATAAGTAAACACTATTGTACACTATTGTTTATCTGTTTTTGCTTGTTTTTTTAAACCCATAACTAGTGTAAACAATCGTTGGTAAACCAATAAATAAATAAATAAATTATCACTATGTGGGTCATTTCTTTTTTTCGGTTTTCCTTCTTAGTTAGTTTTAATCATGATCTGGCAGTTTGAGTCATTTATGCGGCCTACCCAAATGTCCTTTCATTGGTATTGTTCGTCGAATCGTAAAGCTCCTCAAGTTCTGAGTTGAGCTGCACGATTTTTGACAAATGCGTGCACTGACTGGACAGGTCCGCTCAATCTGTGTGGTTCTTTACTCAAAAGACCATTTCAGACACCAATCTACATGGTCTTCACATTATCTGACCAAGATTATGTCTGGACTTTAAAAGAGACTGTGACCTCTGAGTTTGTTTCGGCCTTTCTTCTCAGAGTAGTCAGATAGGAAACGCCGACCTCATCTAGTTTAAAAAATATGATTGACATGTAAAAGTGTTTGTACAAACCTACTTACAGAAAATAAATCATTTATCACTAGCTACGCTAAAAACCGTTCATAAAAACAACTCTAACTGCATAGGCCCATACGTCTTTCAAAAGGCACCGTTTCATGTAACATTACACCACAGAATTAGCGAGCGTAGTGAAACTACAGCTTCGGCACAACTATGGGGCCACGGCACGCTTGTAACACCCGATACTAAGATTATAAGTATTTTATGTATTGTTCGTTTGACGACAAAATTGGTGAGTGTAAAGTAAATTGACGTTTCGTAACGGTATGCCTTTTTGGCGCGTGGCATGGTATTTATAACCGACTTCAAAAAGGCGAAGGTTATCAATTCGGATGTTTGTATTTTTTTATTTTTTATTTTTATGTATTTTCGGACATGCGGGGCCCGTGGCTAAACAATAACAGCCGCACAGGTCGATCGATCAGGTTAAGCTACGCTTGCCGCGGTTGATCTGTGTATGGGTGACCATCTTTACATACCAATACCCTTCCGTGCCTCGGAAAGCACGTTAAGCCGTTGGTCCCGGCCGTCATTCTTAGATCTTTGACATTCGTTACGGGTAGTCAGTAGCCCGAAAGTCTGACAAACAGTCTTACCTAGGGGTATAGTATTACCCAGTAACTGGGTTGTGGAGGTCAGATATGCAGTCGCTCCATGTAAAATACTGGTATTCAGTTGCATCCGGTTAGACTGGAAGCCGACCCCAACATAGTTGGGAAAACGCAGATGATGATGTATGTTCGGGCATAACTCCGTCATATATGGACGGATTTGCCAAAATTATTTTTTTGTTCGATAGAGGTTCGTTCCGAAATGGTCCCATTTAAATTTCGCAAAGATCTGGTGATGAGTTTCGGAGACAGAGAACGGAACTCTTCAATAAATATCAGTAAAACAACCGCGTTTGCTGCTATCGCATATGTATGCATTTTTTACGCAATCGCACAACATAACGTCACGTCTTTACCCTATAAACGCAGATGCAGCTTCCTGTCACTGATATTTACATAGGAAATAGTGTTATATGAATTTGTTTGGAGTAGGTAAATAAAAAGTGAAAAATAAAACTTTTTTATAAAAATAAAACAACCGACTTCACTTTGTAGTGTTTTTTTGAAAGTCGGTTGTTTTTTTTTTATAAAAAAGTTTTTTTGATTAAGATCTTTGTACTTATCGACACAGATTAATTGAGTCTAGTTTTAATGCCGTGGTAGAAATATAAACGGATCAACAACCTATGTGCGCAGTGGTAACGGTTGCGACTTACGAGTTGTAGGTCATAGGTTCGAACCCAGACAGGCGCTGTACTTTGTGTAGATTGTTTCATCGCCATTGTTCTCAAAACGGTGAAGGAAAACATCGTGACGAAACGAAACAATGTCCTAGAAACAAAAAAAATCAAGTAAAATATTGATCGTAGATATTGGCGTGGCGTTTGGTTTGTTGGTGTGGTATTGGCGTGATATTGGCGTGATTTTGGCGTGTGATATTGGCGATATTGGCGTGGCGTTGGCGTTTGGCGTGGGTTGGTTTTTTTTTTTTTTTTGCCTGATGGAAAGCCATGGATGAGGTCTATGATGGAACGAGCGTGCCCAGAAGATGCCTAAGGCACTGGAACTGCCACGCATCGACGAAACACAGCAGGACGCCGGACGCCGGACTCCGGTGAGAGGGTGGTCGCAAACCAGGCAGGCGTTAGCCCTACCACCGCAAGGGAAGAATTGGCCAGTCAAATAAGGTGTTGGGTGTGACTGTCTAGGATGCGCCGAGCGCTCGGTTCAGTTGAGTAACTGGCGGAACAAACTGCGCTACACGAGGAGGCTTCTTCATGCATCCCAAAATGCTACATGCCGAGTAAACATATTAGAAAGTCAGCAAGATGGTAACTATAGAGTATAATTTATTGTTATTACAAGTGGTTTAAAAATGTAATCTGCACAAAATTAAAAAAAAGTATAAAAAAAACTTCTTTATTTACCAAATCAAAATAACAGCCTTGCACGGCTCATTAAGTTACAAGTAATGTACAGACGTGGTTACACTTGTGCTATGTGTCGGTACTTATTTTGGTTGTTAACAGAATTGATTCACCCTGTTCCCCGTACTACGAGTAGTATAAACTGTATCTCTGTAACATGCCCTTAGGTTATACGTACTATCTTTAACTTTCTAACTCCTTGACTTCTAGACAGATCTAAAGTCTCTGTAAATGGTTTGATTTGAATAATTAACTTATGTTTGCAATGCAAAAAACTTTCAAATAACATTCACCAACTACACCCTAGACAAAAAACCCATAAGTACAGCAAAATATAAACTCCAAATCCAAATTCAAAAAGTTAATGTGTTTGTTTGTTAATAGCTAATTAACAAACAATCATATTAACAACAATAACGTCAGTTTAACAATCATATAATTCAGCACGCGCCTCACAGTCAGCCTGCTGTGCCCAATATAGTTGAATTACTACAATTTCTGCCCTCCCTACTTAATAGCTTGGATTGATTATTATTAATAGGAAACTGGGTAAGGGAGAAGAGAAATTTTAAAATTAATTTTATATTATAAGGGTATGATGGGTGGGGTGGACACTGACGGTCGGGCTGGTCCACAAATTCAAGGTCGCGATGGAGCGAGCTATGCTCGGAGACTCTTTGAAGGATAAAATCAGGAATGAAATTATCCGGAAAAGAACCGGAGTTACCGACATAGCTTGCAGAGTAAGCAAACTGAAGTGGCAGTGGGCTGGCCATGTCTGTCGAAGGGCCGATGGCCGGTGGAGCAGACGAGTCCTGGAGTGGAGACCGCGTATCGGCAAGCGTAGTGTGGGACGCCCCCCAGCTAGATGGACGGACGACCTAAAGAAGGTGGCTGGGGTAGACTGGATGCGGAAGGCGGAGGACAGGGTGTTGTGGCGCAGTCTGGGAGAGGCCTATGTCCAGCAGTGGACTGCGATAGGCTGAGTTGACTGATTGATGATGGGTTGTGGAGGTCAGATAGGCAGTCGCTCCGTGTAAAATACTGGTATTCAGCTGCATCCGGTTAGACTGGAAGCTGACCCCAACATAGTTGGGAAAAGGTTAGACATGATGATTGAAACGGAATGATAGTATAAGAATAGTGTAGTTCCAAATCCACAGTCCATGTATCGTTCTTTGGTCTTCCCTTACTCTTATACTCAAAACTGTGCTCACAAAATCCTCATTCAACCAAGCAGTAAAAAAAATATAATATATTATAATTATATATTTAGTTAGCTAGCAGTGGCGCCGATTCTCTCGTTCACAAACAAAACTTTTAAGTTCAGTGCGTCTTTTTATTTCTATTTCATTAAGAAAAGAACAGAAGATAAATATTAGTTTAGTCCTGTCAAATTAGACAGCGCCTGACGTAAATTGACGTATTTTTAAGAGCCAATTTTTTAATCACGTCTAAGCTTGTCTATGGAGTGTCTTAATTTGATAGGACTAAACTAATATTTATCCTCTGTCCTTTTCTTAATGAAATAAAAAGAAAAAGATACACTGAAATTAAATTTAGTTTAGTTTGTGAACAACAGAATTCGCACTAATATCACTAAAAGTTCTCGTCGTGTAAAGCTTTTTACCAGTCACCACCACCAAAGATATTCTAGTCACTTTTAAATGTTTTCCCTCATCAATATTAATAGACATTTCTCTCTCTCCAGATATTAGTTAAAGAAACTCGCAAAAATATCAACGTAAAACAGACACCCCAGTAAAATCCTTTAACAATCTTCAAGAAACAAGACACCAACCGTTTCTTTGAAAAAAAGAATGTCTTCGCTTTCTTCAAAAGAGTTTTTAATGCGTTTAGGACTGTGCTTCAAGCTTTTTAAACTTTAAACCACAGTCCACCAGCTGATAGCATAAGTTCGGAGTAAAATACAGAAGTGCCGACTTTGGGGTATAAAATTTATTGTGGCGTAAATATCAGCACGGCTCGGTAGTAAAATGAAGTAGGGTTTTAAAGCAGCTGGCTTGTTTTTTTGTAATAATGACCCTTAGGCCCTTTGAACTAGGTAATGCAAAATACAAATCTAGCAACATTTTGATATCTTGGTTCACACGAAACGCAAAGGTAGGTATAGTGAAATCATTTAGGAATAAGAATGAGCCTAGACTTAATGATAGCCTTTTGTACACACGCCAGCACATCAAGACACCCAAAAGTGTTCTCAATCAACTTTGAACTTTATGCTTTAGGGGTAAAGTTGAAAATTTTTAAAATAAATTTGACAGCTTGTAGTACCTTGATTTGCTGGCGTCTGTACTTTGGTATCACCTTCTTTTGAATGGACAAAAAACCTCGAGTTGATATGGTTTATTAGGCTTAGTCAGTATGGAAACTTCTTGAATTAAGCAAAATTTTGGAGACCAATAGACACAGTGACAAGTCGAGCATTACAGTGTGCAGTTAATGGAATCGCACCGCAACGTCAACTTCAAGGCGTTCGTGGTGCGCCTACCGAACTGTTATTTGCCCCTCGTCATGGAAGAAGACTTTTGGCCACAGGACGTGGTGCCGCGACGCTTCCGCGGACAAGTATCACAGGACAAGCTAGAGAAGTGCTACTAACATAGTTTTAAGCTATATTTATTAACACAAGTTTTGTTTTACCGTTTACTAGGTGATTGCCCGGCACGCGTTATATATTTTATTTGTAAGAAACCTTATCGGGCGCGCACAAAAGCACTTACTAAAGATACGTCCCAATCGATCGAACGATTTTAGAGTTTTTGCGAGACTAACGAATGGCTATTGATTTTTATATTTATGAAAGAATATATAATATGTTGATTAGTAAGGTATATTTCTATGGGCCATTGTAGCCTGAATCAAATGCTTTATTATTTTAAGTCCTTCCACAGAGGTCCTTGAACCAAGAACGTAACATAATATAAATGATAAATGATTTATTTTCTGTAAATAGGTTTGTACAAACACTTTTACATGTCAATCATATTTTTTTAAACTAGATGAGGTCGGCGTTTCCTATCTGACTACTCTGAGAAGAAAGGCCGAAACAAACTCAGAGGTCACAGTCTCTTTTAAAGTCCAGACATAATCTTGGTCAGATCATGTGAAGACCATGTAGATTGGTGTCTGAAATAGGTTTTTTGAGTAAAGAACCACACAGATTGAGCGAACTTGTCCAGTCAGTGCACTCATTTGTCAAAAATCGTGCAGCTCAACTCAGAACTTGAGGAGCCTCACGATTCGACGAACAATACCAATGAAAGGACATTTGGGTAGGCCGCATAAATTATTCAAACTGCCAGATCATGATCAAAACTAACTAAGTAGGAAAACAGAAAAAAGAAATGACCTACATAGTCTTCACATTCACAATAATAATAATAAAAAATAAGATACTTTACAAAGTACCTATATATACCCCTCGATTCTCTTTTCATTAAACTACGCACAAATATATCGCCCGACTACGCTCACCAACACACGTACAAGTACGAACACAGGCGATATTTTCCACATTTTCGCACAAACCGACTCTAAGCATTCTCATCACGGGACACGTTAAGAACGCTTTGATATCGCCGCCGCCTCAGTATATCTCATGAGGTTTTTTTTTAAACAAAAATAACTTCTTTCTTGTTGTCCAACGGCAGAGAGGGACAAATATGTCCTCAGTTTTTACCTTGTTAATAGGGCTGGCAGTAACGAGAACTATTTTTAAATTATACAGGAATACGCTGAGTTTTCTCCTCTTAAAAGATCGTGAGGAAACCGACATGTTCTAGAACTAAAAATTCGAAGCAATGTGACATCCATTATCTCGCACTGGTTCCGTGTGGTGCATGTAAAATACTGGTATTTAGGCGGCGAATTGAGTAACATTTGAGTTCCAACCAACTATTGGCGTGAACAACTCTTAACTCAAGTACATTGAACTCATTTGGAAGGGTTGATTAGAACACATTCAAAACATCGCTTATGTAAACTAACATTGTTTTGGGAACATTGGACTAGCTGCCTAGCGTTAGTGAATTCAAGACTTTGTTGATATGTTTTTAAAGTATTCACAAGAATACGTGTAACACACACAGTCTGTTTTGAATAATTGAATTTCTGCCGTGCGATTCTGTAACCATCTCACCGTGAAAACTTGGGTGAAGTCAGCGTGGAGCGAGTCGTCAATAGTGTCAATCCCTAGCATCAGCATGACTCACAGCTCGCTCTAAGCTCACTTCACCTTAGTTATCACGGTGAGATGTTTCCAGAATCAGCCAGCTGGTCAATATTCTCACAAACTCGTTCGCAGCGATCGCTGCCTGTATAGTTTACGACGACAAAATAATGAAATACCTCCGACACCCAGTGTTTGACACGACTCGATGGTAAGAGGAAAAAAAAAGTACGTTCACCATTTTGAGGAAAGCCACCGAAACCATTTCCAATTATCAATGAACTCCGGAAGTCTCGACAAATGAGCACAGATATCTGGGAAAGGAAAATGGCGTCCTGAAGAACCTAGCACGAAAAAAAATTAAAACAACACATTGGATGTCATTCTATGTCAAGACATACAGTTCATTGAATCAAATGGCATACAACAACTCCCACTGCTGGCACAGGCTTCCTCTCGGTAAGAGGTAGTGGGCCGCACTCCACCGTGCGGTCTCAGTGCGGGTTGGTAGATGTGAAATATCTTCGAATTTAAGGTTTTAGGACATGTCGGTTTCCCCACGATGTTTTCCTTCACCGTTTTCAGAGCAGTGGTGATGAAATAATTTACACAAAGTAAATCTCCTGTCTGAGTTCGAACCTACGACCTACAACTCGTAAATCACAGCCGTTACCATCGGGCAACCACTTCACTTAAATCATCTTAATATCGATCATACAAAGATATACAGTTTATAATACAGGTTAAAATTAACCTAGTTCGGGCGGTCCACTAACAAACACGGCACATCCGAACCACGATTATTTGCACCTTTAATAATATTTTAGTTCTACTATATTTTTAGGCACTGAACTGTATGAATAACCTTATTACTGTTGGCTTAATGTACCTTTTTTGTAAACGTTATTTGCAATAAATTTATTATTTATTTTATTATTATTTATTTATACATATAGGTATAGTTGGAGTGGATAGTATAGTCAGAAATTCCAACCTGATTACAACCAAAACATCATCTGCCTAACCTTTTCCCAACTATCTTGGGGTCGGCTTCCAGTCTAACCGGATGCATCTGAATACCAGTATTTTACAAGGAGCGACTGGCTATCTGACCTCCACAATCCAGTTACAGTAATACGATACCCCTCGGTAAGACTGCTTGTCAGACTTTCGGGCCACTGACGACCCGTAACGACTGTCAAAGATCCACGAATGACAGCCGGGACCGACGGCTTAACGTGCTTTTCGAGGCACGGAGGGGTCTTGGTATATGAAGATGGTCACCCATCCACGGAGCAACCGCGGCAAGCATGGCTTAACTTGATCGATCGACCCATGCGGCTGTTATTAACTTAGTTATAAGCCCCTCTGATTAAAAGAAAATCCTCTTCATAAAATCAGTTCCCTCTTCGCGCCAGCCCTGCTCGTAAGAATTCCTTCACTTCTATTGTTTTTGACGTACCAGAACTTTGACGCGTGGTTCGCTGGTGCCCGCCGATTGGGGTTCCCTGTACCATTGCTGAGGGAGACGGGTTCCTTATGATTTAAATATATGAACATTTAGATGCATTGTGGCTATATACTTGTGGCTAAGTAGCACAACAGCCACACGGGTTAAGCTACGATTGCCGAGGTCGGTCCTTGGATGTTTACATACCAAGACCCCATCGTGCCTCGGAAAACTCGTTAAGCCGTTGGCCCGGGCTGTTATTCGTGGATCTTGAAACAACCATCTCCGTTGGTTGTGGAAAGCTGAAACATTTCGTGCTAAGGCCTTATGGTCTAGTATCTATGTCGTAACGACTGTTAAAGATCCACGTATGACAGCCGGGACCAACAGGTTAACGTGCTTTCTCAGGCACGGAGGGTTCTTGGTATGTGAAGATGGTCACCCATCCACGGACCAACCGCGGCAAGCGTAGCTTAACCTGATCGATCAACCCGTGCGGCTGTTTCTTAGCCATTTGTTCACTCTGTATACATACATTACATAAAACTGTTAGTTTGGTTGCGTATTATGTCACTAGATATACCAGATTTTCATACTACCAGTATCACGGCTTCAGCCGCAGAACTGTCTCATTAAGATATGAAAGTGTCTATAGTCTCGACACTATTTAAGCATGATACTTCCAAAATCACCAAAGGAGCAGCTGATTTTTGAAGTGTGATGAAAGAAACCTCTTTCCAGATGTAATTCACAATTAAAATCACACATACACACGTACACCTACCAAAAATGCGAAAAACCGCCTCTTGCATAAGTGTCATATTCACAGAAAAAAAAATACAAAAAGCGTGTTGCCAACCCCAAAAACTATTAGAGAATGCGGACGGAAGCGCCACGCCTACGGAACCCTTTTAAAAAATAATAAAACAGGCCCTTTGTTGGGTTCTGTATAGCTTTTGATACAAAAGGTATTTTTTAAAAGAGCTGGTTTTTTTTCGATCACATCTGGCTATGAAAGCTGGTATGAGTGAGACGTTGTGTTTTGGCCCGATGGCGTAGGTAAGTAGGATTTTTATTCGAAATGTATTGTAACTAAAATATCAAAACGCATAATACAAAAAGTCAAATCAAAATTTTAAATAGTGACGTCATTCGCCGTGCGATTCTGTAACCATCTCACCGTGAAAGCTTGGGTGAAGTGAGCGTGGAGTGAGCTGTCGTTCGCTAGAGATTAACACTATTAAGTGCTCACTTCACTTATGATTTCACGGTGAGATTTTTACAGAATCGACCGGCAGAACTAGAATATTTACAAAACTGAGTACGCAATAAAAAACTACTCTTCATGAGAAAAATACATTTGTCATGGCGCCTAAAATATAAATAATAAAATTCCCAAGGACATTAGAGACTGCAATTACATCCTTAAATTAAAAATAAAATTATTTAAATTTCTTAACGAACGCTCATTTTACTCAGTAAAGGAATTTTTAGACTTATAATGATTTACTATGTTTTTATTATTTATTTCCTCTTTACTGCTTTAAATAAAGTGCTCATGTCTGATTGAGCGCATTGTGAACTCTATAAATAATTGTTTATTGTTTATTTTTTTTTTTTTTATTTTTTTTATGATCTTGATAACAGCATGAACTCACTGTATATTGTAAGACCTATATTGTAACCTGTGTATCCACACTAATATTATAAAGAGGAAAGATTTGATTGTTTGTTTGTATTGAATAGGCTCCGAAACTACTGGACCGATTTGAAACATTGTTTTACCATTAGAAGCCGAAATTATCCCTGATGAATAAGTTACTTTTTACCGCGGGAAAATGCTTCATTCCTACGGGAAAACGGGTAATAGGACAACGGGTAGTATGAATTATCCTGCCGTACTTATCTTTTTCACATAACTTCTAAACGGCTGAACCGATTGGGTTGAAATTTTATATGGGTATTTCGATGGTTTCCTGGGTTATTTTAAAAATACAATTGGACCCGGTAGGTGGCGCAGCTGTCGGTATGTCAACTATTATACTAAACGGCTTGACCGATTGGGTTGAAATTTTGTATGTGTATTTCCATGGTTTCACAGACACGAATATATTAAGCCTACCTAATCTATCTTTCTATACATATATAAATAAACCAATGACATTAACCAAAATACATTTAAACGGCGGGAATTCCGAATTCTTCGCAAACGAAGTTGCGGGCGGATGCTAGTTACAAATAAACTGTTTTATTTAATTTAATGTGATTTGAAAATAAAAAAAAACCAAGTCATATTGTAACTGTTCAGTGTGCTTTTATTTCTCTTCACGTTAGGCAGGATAAATTTTTAACCAGTGCCCAAACTGCAGTGCTATTCTGTAAAAATCTTACCGTGAAAACTTAGGTGAAGTGAGCGGGAAGTGAGCTCTGTCATTCCCTAATGGTAGGGATTGACACTATTAAGTGCTCACTTCACTTATGATTTCTAGGTCTAGGTTAGGTTTTTACAGAATCGACCGGCCTGATCTTAATTGACAATATTTTAAAATTTTATCTAAAAGACGCGTCCACCAAGCTCGAAGTTTTCCGCGCTTTTTATTTTCTCAAGTCAACATCAAACATTAATTAGTCAAACTAAATCCAAAATGGCTGACGCTAACCGTCATAATTTATTGTTCTGTTTCTGACGTTTCAGTTCAAATTTTCCAATTTATAAGCAGTCTTATTGAGTAAATTATGTGATTTGTGTGTACTTGTAAAACAGGATTAACCAGCAGGTTTTGTTTTTAAATCCTGTTTTTTTAATTAATAGTCCCTACTTAAATTGACATCTAAATAAACAGTTATTACAACTGTCAACTTTCAACGTCTTCTGTTAATTCTGACGTCGAGCTGTCATTTTTTCGGCGTTCACTGCAGAATGCTGTCCCACTCCTGCGCAGTAATTGTCAACCTTTAACACAGGGCGACTAGTTGCTGTTATTAATTGGAACTATTTGTATCTGTTCCTAACAACTACTCAAAGTGTGGAGTTGGGAAAATTTTGTATATGGAGCATCTATGAACTAATGATTTGGCGTGTTTTGGTGTGTTTTTTTTTTTTGGAGAAGAATGTAATATATTTGACTGCCTTGTTGGACTGGGAGACGAAGTGTCGGTGGTCCAGCGGCAAGATGGGTCAACATTGTTACCATAGCGGGTAGAACCTGGATGAGTCTGGCACAGGAGTGGTGGGATTGGCACATGAAAAGAAAGCGTGTGATCAGCAGTGGGTGAAGTCGGGTTGTGGATGATGATGAGGATGCCTTGTTGGTCCTTCCGGTTGATTCTGTAAAAATCTCACCGTGAAAACTTGCGTGAAGTGAGCTGTCAGTGTCATCCCACTGATGCTAGGGGTTGACCAAGCAAACATTTACAATCATAATCGAGATTTTAATAACATTTTTTATGCTAAAACTATTGATCATTTTATATAATTGCAAAGCTAGTATGGCGCCTGGAAAAATTACTGAAAAAATCTCATGCAAGCTGGTTTTCAGCAGTCAGTCCCTCACATACATGAGGTTCAGGAATCATTTGCTGGTCGCACGATCGTGAGTATATGTGCGAAGGCACCGGGATTAAAAAACGCAGCCATCCCTCATCCGGGTTTTAACGAACAGGCAGGACGAAACGTGCGCGCAGAGTGCATAACTATTTTTGTCTCTTTCTAAGATAGAGTCACGGTAGATCTACGCCGGTTGCGTCCGCTAAAGTTGTTTACATTTTTGCTCAGAATTTTGTAAATTCGAAACTCACGATCATTTTAGCTCGGTTGGAAAGGGCTAAGCCGCCTATTTTTGTTCCCAAGTCCCCATTCAACACGTTTTACCAACAAATGCTTTGTGGTACTGCCAGGTCGTGACAAAAACACAAATATCCTTTGTACAACGCCGCTGTGACAAAAAACGACACCACTATGAAACCATCTGCTCGACGTTTCAATAAAGGCGCATATAATTGGATGGCGATCGCCATTTTAATTACACTCAATGTTTTTCGCCGATATTCTCAAAAACTCGAGCCTTTTACAGTTTATTTGCGACCGGCGACACGTTGGATGGTTAATGAGGTTGAATTGATTTTTTGAAATAGGATTTTCGGGTTTCCGAGTTTTTTTGAAGTGGGTTTTTCGAGTTGCTGGTGCGTTTTGTCTTTTTTTTGTGATATTGATTTGACAATAAACATATAGGAATAGCAGCGCTGCGACACTTATTTTTAAATGTCGCAGCATCATCTTGAGATAGGAACCTTTTGGCCTCGTACAGGACTTCCTGTTCTTTATTTTATTTCTATATAATTTAGTTTTATCTATTAATATGATTGTATTTAGTATTTTATTTTATTTTTATTTTATTACTTAAGAAAACTTACAGCTAGGATACAGATAGTTGACAGTTAGTGAAAGAAGGCCAATTAAAAGTTTTCACAGACAATATTAGGGTAGTACAAGAAACAGTAGACAGGCAAGAGAAAGTAACACGTAGAGAATTAAGAAAGACTAAACAAGTCTAACTAAGACCAAAGAAGTTTTTGCATAACGTTTTTTTTAGTTTCGGAACACTGGTGGAAAATAAATCGAGATCATCGACACTCTGGCATATCGAATTGTATGCTCTGCTAGCTCTTATCATATAAGAGTTTTGTCGATAAATGCACCGCACAGAGGGAACATACAGAGGTTGATGGTTCCTTAAGGTGAAGGATGGAACACGCAGCCCAATTTTGTTCATCAGTTCAGTACAGTAGTTGAACCATTAGCCAAATTGAACAGGAATGCCATATCGGCAATTTTTCTCCGCTCAATTAGTGGAAGAATGTGAAACCTCCTGCAGCGGCTGTAATAATTAGGTAAATATGTTTTAGACTTATACTGAATGTACCTCAAGAATCTCTTTTGAATATTTTCGATGCGATTGACGTATGTGTTGTAAATTGGATTCCATACTGGTGAGCAATATTCGAGATGACTGCGTACAAAAGCACAGTATAGAATTTTGAGTGTTTTAATGTTTTTAAAATCGGCTGATATCCTCAAGATGAAGCCTAGTGCCTTAGAGGCTTTTTTAATAATATTATCGATGTGTGTGTCAAAAAGAAGTTTTGAATCAAAAGTGACGCCTAAGTCTCTAATGGTATTAACTCTGGCTATTGATGTGTCGACTAGTTTGTAGTCGTATAGAATAGGTTTAGGTTTACGAGTAAAGGTACATGTATAACATTTTGAGACATTTATATCCAAGCGGTTGGTCAAACAGTACTCTTGAAATCTATCCAGATCACGTTGGAGACGTTCAGCATCTTCATAAGTTCTGATTTCACTTAGAATCTTCATGTCGTCCGCAAACAAAAGAACTTTGGCGTTTGAGAAACATGAAGAGACGTCATTGATGAAGATGTTGAATAACAAAGGTCCCAACAGCGATCCCTGTGGAATCCCTGAGGGGATAATCATACTTCTCGATGTGTATCCATTAAGAACAACAGTTTGACATCTGTTGGCCACATACGATGAGAACCATCTGAAGAGATTTCCACTGATACCTATAGCCAATAGCTTACGCAGAAGTATAGCATGGTCCAAACGATCAAAACATTTGCTGTAATCTGTGTAGATTACATCTACTTGTGTGCGATGAGCCATACACTCAGTCAAGTAGTCACCACATAAAATGAGATTAGTGGTTGTAGACCGACCTCGCAGGAAACCATGTTGGCGGTCACTGATACTGAGTTTAAGACTAGCGTAAAGCTGCTTGTGGATAATTTTTTCAAGGATTTTAGCGAAGATGCAAAGTTTTGATATGGGCCTGTAGTTCTCCACGAGGTCTCTAGGCCCTTTTTTGTGGATCGGAGTGATTAGAGCAGACTTCCAAATTGCAGGTACCTCACCCAATGTCAGGGACCGCCTGAACAGAAGTGAAAGAGGAGGAGTCAGACTTTCGGCACAGTTGAGTATAAAAACTGGCGGAATATTGTCTGGTCCTGCAGATTTTGTTAGGTCAACTCCTTTTAGTAGATTGAACACTTCTAGTTCAGAAATTTCAACTGAATGTATGTCCGAAATAATGTCGCTCAAATGCATGTTTGAACCCTGCGCGTGGTTATTAGAAATATAGTCGACACCGTTGGTATTACTAGCAGAACTGAGAAAATTAGAATAAAAGTAGTCGCCAAACATGTTGCAGATATCCTCACCTATACTTGAAGTGTTATTTCTATATTTAAGTAAGGAAGGATAAGCATTACTTTGTTTTTTTGATTTAACGTACGACCAAAACGCTTTGGGGGTCTTAAATATGTCTTCTTCAATTTTTGTAATATAGCAGCTAAACATGTCGCTTTCAACTTCCTTGGCACGCTGTCGGAGCAAAACAAAGGACTCATGATCAGACAGATTTCCGTATCTCTTAAATTTTGCGTGGTACTTCGCTTTTTCTTTTAAAATTTTTATAAGAGGTTGCTTGAACCAGATAGGGTATCTGCTGCTTGGAAAAACCGTCTTAATAGGTACAAAAGAATCACGTAGTTCCTTGAGAGTGTCATAGAAAAATGTCACGGCATCCTCGAGTGTCCCAGTAGTCACTTCCTTGTGCCAGTCGATCTGGCTCAGCCGGTGATTAATGGCCGTATAATCTGCCGACCGATATAAGAATTTTATACGAGGTCGCGCAGGAAGAGTATGAAGTTCCACAAAATCAGCAGACACACAGAGAGCCCTATGATGTGGATCTTCCGGCACCAGGGGATCAGCGCAACTTGCTACTGAAACCTCGCTATTAGATAAAACTAGATCTAGTATTTTATTGTTGACATTTACGTGTGAATTGTATTGCGAGAGATTACAGACGGTAAGATTGTCAAACAAATTGACCTGAACGTGACCTTGGATGTTACTAGGGCAAACAGACTGACCATCACCGTCTGGCTCCCAATTTATATTTGGAAGGTTATGGTTTGTGATCTTTCTGTGCGAGTTCCAATAAATACGTTTTTTCCTTAGGTTTTTTTCTTTACCTTACTCTTACTGCCGGCGGCATAATATAGTAGGTAAACCTACAATTTACGAGTATTTCACAGGCTGCAGAAATACCTGTTACTCAATAACACAATACTCCGAAAACCTAGTTTCTTAAATATTCGCGAAAGTAAGTTAATAACGTGAAATAAAATTTTCATAAACGTATTTTTTTCCTTAAAAATTCTTGGTGCGGTCCGTCATGGGCTTCCAGATGCCATTTTAATTGCATATTATGCGATGTTTTTCACGTCTCAAACTGCCTGCTTCCACAATTTACCAACCGGTAAATTGATTAAAAATTATCGTTAACATTTTTCAAACACTGTTTAAAAATTTAACTACAATGCTGACTCAATCGTGTTCAGGTACTTGGCGGAATTTCAAAAATTGTCGTTTTTGAATTGTATTTTTCGAGTTTTTTTTTTTTATGTGACTGTAGTGTGATGTAAGATAGTTGTGTAATTAAAAATACTTAATTTTTTTATTATTGTTCCATTAACCTGCTGACGCTTTTCTTTAATAAAGAGAAATAGAGTAAGTATTTAAAAAAGTGGGCTCTGTTCGGTTTAAGGAGAGTGATTATTTCCGAGATTGCAGAATATGTAACAGGCAGTGCCTCTGTGTAGAATTCGACAAGCAGTGATATTCTTTAAACAAATCTTTCAGAACCTGGGAGGTCGTGTTACCTATGATTAGAAAAAAAAATATTTCTCATTGAGAAATAACAAGGATTTCACTTACTTGAGCACATTTTTAGAACTTAAAAGTATTATAAAAACTTTTACATACAAATCAGGTATTGTTGTTCATTTTTACAAATCAATAATTACTAAATAACATTTAATTTCGTACGTTTTCCAATTTCAATGTATGTAGTCAGTTGATTAAGGTTCGAATAGTGATATTTTTCTGTGCAGCACTACAGTTCATTGAACTCTAATAGGTGTTAGTATGGTCAAAAGACGTTTCAGCTTACCATTTTCTTTATACTTACGAAGATCGTTGTAGTAGATTTCGCCAGGGGATGACTATTACCTCTATTACTGCCGCAAACCTCCACTGTAATTTGTTTTTCGGAGTAATCCAACATCAAACTGAGTTCCTGGCGACTTGTGCTACGGTTTCTTAGAATAACGGTGGCCGCGACGTAACGTTCACAATTTGTCGTTGAAGGACGTCACTGAAACCTTATTTATGAAAGTAAGTTGGCGTGTTTTCCTAGAGAACGTAAAGTTTAGCGATAAGACCGCCCATTGTATCACCCTTTGTAAAATTTCTATATTTATGTCTGTAATCTATATGGTGTACATAATAAAGAGTATTCTATTCTATTCTATTCTATTCAAACCCTAGTGCCAATTTTCATGATAGCTCTCACAGCAGCCACCGCTGTTCTAGGAATCTGTAGGTTTAGATAGATGTTTTAACAGGTCTATTTTATGTCGTAGATAATACTAGGTCGTTTGACCAATTTTTGAAGTGAAAACTTCTTTAGCGACGTTGTACACTTTTTTTTGTAATGGGTAAAAAATGTTAAGCTCGCGTCAGGACACGTGACCTGATCGAAAATTGCTAAGACGGATGGAGAGTAGACAGCCGGCGCGGCGTAGGAGAGGAAGTATCCCCCTCTCTTTCTACGGCGCGGCGAAAATGTATGCCTGCGCCTGCTGTTTCGTTTAGGCGGCGCAGGGCGCTTGCGCGAATGTGGATGGAAGTTGATTTTTCTGAGAGATAAACTTTTTAATGTAATATAAATCGTCATGTTTGTGTACGATAGCGCAATAAATAAATATTGTATTCTGCCACATAAATGATAGTACTTTTATACTGATACTTCAAGCAATTCGTGCAAAATTATTCCCTAACCATTCCAAAATATCAAAAATGCACAACGTTAATATTCAAGTTTTCACTTCTGCCGGCACTCCCGGAGTGCAACCCATCGTTTTTTTTTATTTTAATAGTTTTGGATTTGACCTTGAAGTTCCATTTCTAGAACTTATCCTACACTTTAGTAGTTATATGATCTAATCTAAATGTGGCTACTTTCGGACTTACTGCAGTGCGATTCTGTAACCATCTGACTGTGAAAACTTGGGTGAAGTGAGCGTGTAGTGAGCTGTCAGTGTCATACACCAGCCGTGCGATTCTGTAACCATCTCACCGTGGAAGCTTGGGTGAAGTGAGCGAGGAGTGAGCTGTCATTCGCTAGGGATTAACTCTATTAAGTGCTCACTTCACTTATGATTTCACGGTGAGATTTTTACAGAATCGACCGGCTGATACTAGGGATTGACTAAGCAAATATTTACAATCATAATACTAACACGTATTACTGACGTACGTCACGTATTTTGTTGTATTACTAACACGCTGGATCACTGTAGTCCGAAAATAAAGAATTATTATTATTATTATAATCGATATATCATCACCATAAAAGTACCTCAGATTCTGAGAGCATACACAAGAGCCGGTAAACAGTGGTAGATTACTGCAGTGCGATTCTGTAACCATCTCACCGTGAAAACTTAGGTGAATTGAACGTGGAGACAGCTGTCAGTGTCATCCCACCTGATACCAGGGATTGACCAATGAATACATTTATAATCATAATCGAGATTTTAATAATATTTTTTATGCTAATTCTATCGATAATTTTATATAGTTTCGAAGCTAGTATTTGATTTGTCAAATAATAACTATTTTGTGAGGTTTTAGTATAGGGAAAAAAGACTAGTTCTTAAATAAGGACTACTCGAGGAAAAGAATCAAATTGATATTCTGACTAAGTTTCTGTTTTGCTATTTTATTTTAAAACACCACAAAATAGTAGTGTTTTGACAACTAAAATACTAGCTTTGAAATAATTTAAAATTGTCAATAGAATTAGCATAAAAAATGTTATTAAAATCTCGATTATGATGGTAAATGTTTGCTCGGTCAATCCCTAGCATCAGTGGGATGACACTGACAGCTCACTCCACGCAAGTTTTCACGGTGAGATTTTTACAGAATCGACATGCTGAACTGAAAAGGCTTGGCAAATAGTTTGACTTATAGGAAATCCATAAGTCAAACTATCTGCCAAGCCTTTTCCCAACTATGTTGGGGTCGGATTCCAGTCTAACCGGATGCAGCGGAATACCAGTATATTACATGGAGCGACTGCCTATCTGACCTCCACAACCCAGTTACTAGGTAATACGATACCCCTTGGTAAGACTGGTTGTCAGACTTTTGGGCTACTGACGACCAGTAACGACTGTCAAAGATCCACGAATGACAGCCGGGACCAACGGCTCAACGTGCTTTCCGAGGCACGGAGGGGTCTTGGTATGTGAAGACGGTCACCCATCCACGGACCAACCGCGGCAAGCATAGCTTAACCTGATCGATCGACCCGTGCGCCTGCTATTGCTTAGCCACAAGCTCCTCAAACTCCCCCTCCCCTACTTTTATGGTGATGAATAGCTACTAGGACCTTCTCGGGTTAAAGTTACGAAATTGAAATGAGTAAGTGTAGCAGTAGTATCTAGTCAACGTTCTCCTGCCTTTATGCCAATTTATTTGGCGTCAGCGCAACATATCTTTTTTTCTCTCTATTAGTCCCCCTCCCCCCCCCCCCTTTCTAGCCATTTCATCTTTTTTCTCTCTATTAGTCTCCCCCCCCCCCCCTTTCTAGCCATATCATCTTTCACGCAGTCTATCCATCGTTTCTTTGGTCTTCTCCTACTATAGTCAACCATTGTGAATGACGATAAGAGTGAAAAAGTAAAAAAACATAAAAAAATCAGCATGAATGTTGATACTGAGTTTTTTTTTACCTACCTAGTTTAGGATTAAATAATTATTGTATGCAAAAAAGTTACACCATTTTGCGAAACCACTTCCTATGTTTAATGGGTGAAACAAAAGCTATTTAACATCTGTCATATGTCGGTATTTAGGGTCCAATTGTGGTTACATAACAACGAAATAAAAACACGAAAATATAATATTTTTCTCTTTTTATTTGACAAAAGAAATTAATTCACTTTTTTTCTTATTTCCGCTTTCCTTATAATACATTGTAGTTATAAAGTAATTATGCTACCTATATTTATATGTATAGTTTATTTTTCTATATATTACAAAAAATATTTACAAAATTTTATTTCATCCCGTAAAGACCCATTCTAGAAATAAAGATATATTATAATGTAGTCTATTCATATGACTTAAATATTGCAAAATAAAAATTACGAAAATAAAAAAAACTAAATTATTTGAAAAAATACACATCGGTCTCGAAAAAAATACAGAAATATGAATAGACTATATTATTTACAGGTAATAAAGAAATTGCAGTTGAAATTAAAGATAAAAATATATTTATAGCTTAAAACAAAAACTTTTTGCATTCAGAACACATGATTTTTGCACAAAATGTAATAAATACAATTTTTATAATTCAAATTATTGTTCTACATAAAAAAAAAAATCTTAAAATTATTTATCACAACAGACTGGTTTTGTGTTCCCGTTTGATTGTTTTTTTTTTTCGAAGATTTAAATCTAAATAAATAAAAAAAATGAATTAAAGCTTAATTTACGAATACAATTTTCAAATAATAATATTAGTTACAGTTGACCAATAATACTCTCAATAATTTTTAAATAATATTATTAGAAACAAAGTAAAATGTAAAGCGAATATTGCAACCAATTTTCATTTTGTTTTCATTTACAAAAAGCAAATAAATATTCGAATTCAATTCTTTTCAGTGTTGCCATTGATTGGTCAAATCATTCTAATTAAACGATCCATAAAATGGTGAATAAAAAAAATTGCTACATCATGTCAAGACAAAACTTAGAATAGAAATTCTAATTCAGATTGCCAATATTCAAAATCAATCAAAATCTCGATATAAATTTCTACTAATTTAAGTGATCCGGGAAACTAAAATGTAACAAAAAAGAGCCAACACATTCACATCTGTTTTATGTCAAAGTTGACAAATAACGTGATTCGTCCATTCCAGAGTGTCACCTGATTATCAGCCAACCAGAAATTAGCATTTTAGGATGCACGACACCTGACTGGCACATAATTATGTGACCGGATATCAAAGACGTTACGTTATTTTTAGGAATACAAGTTTATTGATGGGCCAAATAATTATTTTGGAAAAAAATCGGCAATATGAAGATAGTATGTGATGAAAAAAACTCAAGTTATATGAATATTTTTCATAGTGATATTTTATACTAAGGACGTTCAAAGAAAACATAAAAGCTAAAAACAATCGCAATATGCCAAGAACGGTGCAGTCATTAATTGTTAGGTCCATCAATATCTGTTTTTATTAACATATTTATTACGTATACAGTAACCATTATGAACAATTATTCCCTATTTATAATTAATTATAAAAATTTACAATGATTTTCATTATTACTATTAAATAATTCTGCTTAAAATTAAAAGTTGGTTGTGCCGATGCTTTCGCGCCTTAAATACGACGCCATTTTGTGATGGCTGTCATTCCTGTCCGCCATTTTATAGTGAATATACACTTACATTTTAGTTAGGTTTGTGTTTGTGCGAGGGCTGTTAAACTGCAGGCCATACCCTGTTGGCAAGAGAAAAATAATTTAAATAAAGCGTATAGACACACAAAAATAAACTACATAACAATTTCTTCACTTTTTAATCAGTTAGGTAATTCAAAAATATTGAAGTGGAAATTATAAAAAATGAATTGGAAAGTTTGAGATTCAGATAAACTGTTTCATTATATTTAAAGACCCTTAAACTTAAAGTTCCTGAGACTCCACTTTTTTTATTCGACTTAAATTGAATAAAAAAAGTGGAGCGATGATACGTTGCAGAAAGAAAGAAAGAAAAAAAAAACATATTTTTATTTGACCCAGGCTAAGTCAGACGTCTTAATATATAACCATAGTTTAGAAAGTATGAAAACTTACTGACTGACCCAGGATAGTCATCGGCCTGGTACCAGAAGCATAGTGGCACGGAGACCAGGTGCCACGTCTTGTTTCCAGTCACCAACCCGCTTGCCAAGCATGGTGATTCATTCCCCATTTTTGTAGAGGCCTATGTCCAGCAGTGGACTGCGATAGGCTGTTGAAGATGATCTCTTGATGAAAAACATGTTTATGGGACTTACGTGAGGGGTAGCATCCATCTGGTACCAGGATGAGCTGGCTTGGTATAGTTAAAAGAGTAATTCCGATGCACCGACCAGTTAGCTCCGCTACCAACCTTGGTGAATTGTCTTTTCGTGCGTAAACATGACTTTTTAACTTACGTTTTTAGTCCAGAACACGTTTTCAGCTGGTCATGCATTCACAGGCGGGTTAGACTGAGATTACAGTGTCCCACATTTTGCCAATCAGTGTCATCGGCATCGATACAATCAGTGTCAAAAGTAGATGAAAGCTTTACAGTTTCGTGTGTAACTTATTGCTGTTTGATTGTCTTTATTAAAGAAAGAATACTTTATTCCATTGATAGCTAAAGCGGATAATTTTGACCTAAGATGCCGTATTATACTCATGATGCTTCAAATCGTCACTGTGGCAGGCAAGCAGAAGATGCTTTGACTTAGCACTAAGCGAAAAGGTAACGCAAAAATCTCCTAAACCACCTTAATACGAAATCTTTCATCTAATTTACACACTAAAAGTACCACTTGCATATAAACCAAGATTCAAATAAACTTACGTAAGTAACCCAGGGTTGGCTTCGGTTTGGTACCAGGAGTACTGCGGCACGTAGGGCGGGTGAGGCTGTGGGGCGCCCTGGTGGTGCAGCGCGTGGGCGGCGTGCGCGCCCTTCATGTCCCACGGGCCGGGCGGCGCGCCCTACGACAAAGAGAGGGTACGGTTAGGTTAGGTTAGATGTGTGCCTCCAGCCGGGGGTTGCGGAAGTATCGTTCGTTCCCGCGACCCCCGGCGTAGGTGAGAGAGGGAACACCGGGGTGGTTTTTAGTCAGTAAGAGTCTGACAGACCCCGCCGCCCGCCCCAGGGCGGCGGACATCCATTAGGATTTTCCACCACGAAACAAAAAAAAAAAAAAGGTGTGTGCCTAGGTATAGTTAGACTGCTACAAGGATATTTCAGCGCCTGAATGACATAGACAGGGCGGCCATGTTGGTATACATTTGCGAAATTGTCACAGAATTTGTAATTCAAATTATTTTATTTCATATAAAACTAAATGGGCAGAAGCTAGGCGCACGGTTTCTATTGGTCGTTTTCTATTAAGAATAGCCGGCAAGAAACTCCACGGTTACACTTCTAATTTGACTAAAATTGAAATTAGAGGAAAAAAGGACTTGGCGTGACAATAACTTGACTGACAGCAAGTTTGACATATCTGGAATTTGACTGACAGCGAGTTTGACATATGTCATCGAAGCCTCAGTCCTTTTACAATGTTTTCAAATGAGTATGGGAGGACAGTGTAGGACCAAATAAGTTGGCAGCGTTAGTTCTGATTTTGTCATCGCACCAAAATAACCTTGGACCGTTGTACAGACGCCAGCACATCAAGCTGTCAACTACAATCTGTCAAATTTCTTAAATAGATTTTCAACTTGATGTTTCTCTTTTTGGTCGCTGAGACAGATCACTATTCCGTATACAAGCTCATAAGGGGTCATTGTACGCATCATTATGAACAACTTTTACTATGGGACCAAACCTGAAATCGCGAAAAAAAAATTAGCTGTTCCCTACATTTTGACAAGTTATACGAACATAAATGTAGGGAACATTTATGTTCGTAAATAATCTGATTTTTATTTCGCGATTTCATGTTTAATATTTCATGTGTTATAGCACGCCGTGTGCTATAACACCTTCTGATTGGTGATTAGCGTATTGGCAGGCGAGCTACTTGCGTACTTTTGTGCAAGTTACAGGCATGTGTAGTTGATATTTCCACATCAATAAACTAATCAACATTATTACACGTACTTTCCAAGTGAAGTCGCAGTAAAAGCTAGTCGAAAACTAATCGACGAAAACGTGAGGCGCGCCCGGCACACCCACGACCATTATCTAATAGGTTTTATATAGTTTTTTTTTTATAATTTTCACACACGCAACCATACAAACTTGTTTTTTGTTAGCTTTCTATGGAAATACGAAGGTTTTAGAGAAGATAATTAAATTAAATAGCGGATTTTGATGGTATTTTTTGGTAAGTAAACAAAATAATTTGTGTAGGAAGAGTTGTGGCGTAAAAATAACGGATGTATTTTGTTATTTTTTTGATGCTTCCACTATCACACACAAGTTTATATTATTTCATATAGGTAAAAGTCTCAGTTTCAGACTATTTTCTGTAACCTCGTAAGGCCCGAGCTAAATCTCGTAAGATGAGCTAAACGCCCAATGTAGGTACAGACGCCAGCACATCAAGCTACCCGAAACTGTCAAATTTTCCCAATCAACTTTGGACCTAATGCATTAGAGATAAAGTTGAAAATCTATTAAAGAAATTTGACAGATTGTAGTAGCTTAATGTGCTGGCGTCTGTACAATGTATTGAACAAAGCTACAGACGGCATTCCGGCCCAGACTTAAAGACAAAATCTTCTCCTAAATGTCCGATGTACAGACGCCAACACATCAAGCTACCCGAGTCTGTCTAATTTTCCAAATCGAATTTGAACCTTACATTTGGGCGATAAAGTTGAAAATCTATTAAAGAAATTTGACAGATTGTGTCTACATTAAAATGTACATTTCATTTAAATGCATGTTTTCAATGTGTAATACTGCATGTCACTTTGTTCAGTGCATTGTTCATTGGGCCTTACGAGGTTAAATTAATTCATTATTCCTAAAAATAAAACATAAAAAAAAAGATTTAATAACTACGTGAATTTGACAAACACGACACGGAATCGAACCCTTACCTTCAGCATCCAAGGCATAGGTCGGCCCCTCATGCCGTCGGCTCCCGGTGATCCTTCTACGTCATCGGATTGAGGCGCGAAATAACTCTCCTACGATAAGAAAAGGAAGCTCCCCTCAAAAATATGCATATCCTTAGGTAAAATATACCTAGACTTAACTAGGTAACTTGACAAAAAATATTGCTAAAATTATATAGTAAAAATAATATTTTTCCAATTGAATTATTGCATTTCATTTTAGAAATAACATATTAATAGTTCAATAGAGTTAAATAGTTCAATAATTTTCAAAATTAGAATTGGTTGCTTATAAACTAAATTGAATTTAAAATAAGAATTTTCCAATTATTTCACTTATTATTTATCTTTGTTGATTCGAAAAAGGAACGTTCTGATCCGAGCCTTGACTTTTATTTCTCAAATTGGAAAACTTAACAAAGGCCAGTCATTTTATGTCACATAAGTGCAATGATTGGAAAACTTTTGGAGTGACAGTGTTGCACTTACGTATCCGACCCGCGGATCCCACGACTGCTGGTGTGGAGGCTTCACGTCGCACGAGCTACCGTCCGGCGACCGGCCTGCCGTCGGCTAAACAGACAGAAAAAGGATGGTTAAAAAACTGATCATATAGGTACTTTTTTTGGGTAAAATCAGTTTAGAAATAAATATGATAGTTCATATTCTAGTGGTATATTAAATAATGATTTCATCATTTACGTTTTCGTTAGCAAGTAGGTATTTTCGAGAAAAATGCTTTAACTTAAAAAAAACACAATTAAAAAAAAATCTTCTGTTTAGTAATACGAGTAATTGATATGAAATAGACAGCTTACTATTCTGTACCCTCATAACTACAAAAAGCTATATTAAACATTGCTTAAGATATATTATACATAGATGCTGTTTGCTTACCATACTAAATAAATAAATAATAATTGCCATAACTATTTTTATGAAATAATTTCTCATTATACTGGCAATATAATAGTCAATGTTTAAGCTTGACTATACTTAAAATATATATTGAAAAACGAAACAGCCCTTTAACTATTAGTTGACCAGTTGACTTTAGTTAATCTAACAAATTGTTATACGTTGTTTGACTACGGATAAAGAAACCGGCCCTAAGGCCACGTTCACACGGCGTCATTCAGTAAGATATTTTGCTATATAATTTTGAGATCACATGGTAGTTTCAAACTGCATTTGTTTTTGACTGTTTGAACAGTAGGATATTGACGTGTGATCTCAACTTTTTATCGTAAAATATCGTACACGACAGCACCGTGTGAACGTCCGCTTAGTCGGAAATAATCTCTCTTACATAGCCAACCTTGACATCCCAAGCCGGCTGCGGCTGCTGCTTCACATCCCAAGGGGTACCGGTGGGGGACAGCCCCGGGGACAGCTCGGACACGGGGGTCGAGCTGGGGGTGGGGGAGTGCGCCTGCGCTGGTCCCCCGCTCTGGTACGCCGACGGGGAGTGTTGGGAGCCGCTGGAACTGCCGCCTCCTCCTGTGGGGTGAAATATTGAGTTAGTAACATTGCAGGCGCTTTTGCCTAAATTTGCCGTGCAGCCGTGCGATTCTGTAACCATCTCACCGTGAAAACTTGGGTGAAGTGAGCGTGGAGTGAGCTGTCATTAGGGATTAACACTATTGACACTGCTCACTTCACTTATGATTTCACGGTGAGATTTTTACAGAATCGACCGGCAGGACATAGACTGATCTGTATTGGTTAAGTTATGAGCAGGAAAATTTTGAGCGAGATTACAGATAAAATTGCAATCTACGTATGAAATGAAACTACATTCCATACGTAGATTGCAACTGGCATTAGAAGAACAGATTAGCTCGTTCTGCTGTGTGAAGATTGGCGGCGAGGTTGGTCACACGACTGCCTGAAGAGCGCCGAACTTTTAATTATTTTCAGTTTTTGAGTTAATAGCAAAAATCATTATTCTTAAGAAAAGTACAGTAGTAGCAGATACAGGCATTTTCACAAAGATGTAACAAGAAGATAACACCCAAACACGAAAGAAAAGCGACACCATGCTTTGTAGCATTTCTTTAATTTTGATGGCGTTGCCAACAAGTACTAGGTACCTACTCTAGAGGACCTAGAGTAGTTGCAAAATCAACAACGTCGCCGTTCCAGATATAGAGGTTTCTTTCTTCATCATCTGCCCAGCCTTTTCCCAACTATGTTGGGGTCGGCTTCCAGTCTAACCGGATGCAGCTGAATACAAGTATTTTACATGGAGCGACTGCCTATCTGACCTCCACAACCCAGTTACTGGCTAATACGATACCCCTTGGTAAGACTGGTTGTCAGACTTTTGGGATCCTGACTACCCGTAACGACTGTCAAAGATCCACGAATGACAGCCGGGACCAACGGCTTAACGTGCTTTCCGAGGCACGGAGGGGTTTCGGTGTGTAAAGATGGTCACCCATCCACAGGCCAACCGCGGCAAGCGTAGCTTAACCTGATCGATCGACCTGTGCGGCTGTTATTATTTAGCCACGGGCCCCTCAACTTACAGGATTACTTACACAGAGGTTTCTTACCATGTAATAATTGGTTGTTGTTGGGCGGGCTGCCGGGTGGTAGACCGAGGCTGGGCGGCGGGGCGCCCACCTGGGCGGCCTTCATCATCTTCTTGTACTTGCTCCGGCGGTTCTGGAACCAGATCTTCACCTGTTGATAGAAAAGTGTGGGTTAGATTCGTTATAATATAATAAGTTCTTAAGGGAACGGTAATAAACAGCACATAATATATACTTATATAATAATATATATTTTCTCTATATAATCTTAGTACTGTATAATTGCATAAAACACGTGTGAGCACTATGTACAGTCACCAAAAGAGATAAGTAATCAGGGTCGTCGGATATAGTTGAAGTTTAGCAAGAAACGGATGGATGTATTTGACTGAAATGTAATTTGGTAAGTGAGCTGTTTGTTTCCTATTAATAAAATAACATTTTATTCGAATACATCCATCGGTTTCTTACTAAACGTCAACTATTCCGAAGATCCTGGTTACTTATATGTTTTGGTGACTGTACTTAAACTATAAAGCTACCATTTACTGGGTACGTCTTTCATTGACTTGAATGTGCCCTGGCGGCTGAGAGTATGTCATGCTCACTCAAATGTCTCGCTGGTGGTGGCGTGTGTGTTGGATCATTAAGTTCCCTTCAAAATGGTTGAGCTAAATGGTGCTGATCCATACGTCATGTTCGTGAACGGGCGCCGCCAGTAGGGACTGGTCATCTCTTAGCCGCCACGGCTTATTTTATTTTAATTTAAGTATTTTTCATTTCTGAATTGTTTTTTGTTTTTATCTTTTTTAGTACGGACGCGTTTAACGTGCACGCCTTTCTACATCGTTCTCACCTGTATAATTTCAAATTGAACCAATATTTTGTAACAATTTTATGATTTAAAAGTGTCCGTGGAGTTTCTTGCCCGTTCTTCTCCACAGGTACCTACTACGCTTTGGAATGGGCAACTAGCTTCATCTTTCTGACTGACCGACCCCTTGACAATTCAAAAGTGCCTGTAATTGGTTTACTTGAAATAAATGCATTGAATTTGAGTTTATACCTACTTGCATAGTTTCAACAGGTTGCAAGGTTCGATTCCCATAAGTATTATAAGCCAATATTGTTCCCACTTCAAGGTCACAGGCCTCTACTGTGAGAGGACCATAATCTAAACGTCTTCGATTTTTTTTATTATGGGACATACCGGTTTGTTCACTATGATTTCTTTCACCATTTTGAGGGCAATAGTAATGATGCCCGTACGGAAAAAAACGTGCTAGGTATAAAAATACTAGGTGTGGGTAAACAGTTAAAAATAACCAGCCTATTTATTTATTAAAATCTCCCTTGCAACTATCATTACAGTTATCCCTAATGCGATAGCCCGGTCTTAAAATTATTATTTTTTTACAATATAAAAACTATGAAAAGAAAAAAATATTAAAAAAATATATAAAAGTAGTAAAACTTATAATAACATCTAATAATAATCTTAGCTTAGCCTAATCTACACTGTAACATAAAATAAACAACAGTATTTTGCGAATTCACTCAAATAGCACGGAAAAACATCGATCTTGACGTGCAGATCGTAATCGCATCGATCTTGACGTGCAGATTCTATAAATATCTCACCGTGAAAACAAAAGTGAAGTGAGCGTGAAGTGAGTCGTCAATATTGTCAATCCCTCTAGCATTAGTTATCACGGTGAGTTTTTTACAGAATCGACCGGCAGCTCCAACATAATAAAGTGTGTTTCTAAGTTATCGATTTCAATCCATAATAATTATTAGAAAAAAAATGCCTTACAAACTGTGTTGAACAATGTGCCGACAGTCGTTATGTACTCGTAAGTATATGTAAATTATTTAATTGACCATTCGAACGAATATTAATCTTCGCTATTACCATATATATGTACACATACGCATATATAATGTTTACGTATTTACATAAATACCTAAATACCTAATGACGTTTGAGTAAAAGAAAATATTATCTATGTGAATTTATGAAGTGTATAATTGTTATACATATCTACCTAATACTTATGTATAACAACTTTAAGGCATTTGTTTTTCTGGAGAATATAAACCTCTCTCTATGCGTAAAAACGTATGCGTTATTGCTGCATGCTCTCAAAACGGTGTTTGAAAACATCGTGAGGAAACCGGAATGTAATAGAAACAAAAAATTCGAAGATTTGTGACATCCAGCAACTTGCATTGGGCTGGGCCCACGTGGGGGATTTCGGCCCACTCCAGCTCACAGAGAGAAGGTCTGTGTCCCCGCAGTGGGAACATTATGGATTGATTATGCTATGCGTTAAAATTAGCGTATCGAGTGTCATTTGAAAATTTTCGCCTCAGTCATCATCTGCCTAGCCTTTTCCCAACTATAGTGTGTACCGGAAAGTTCTGTCGGTTTTTGTAAATAAAACTCGTGGTTAGTTCTTAAAGCTATTACTTATATTTTAATCAATTACATATTTGCCCTGATTTTCTTCTACACGTTCAGATACCTACACACTCGAGTCCAAAAACACTACACAAATTTCTACAGGCTGTAGCAGCGTTATTTCCCTTCTGGAACTCATAAAGTATACAATGCCTCAAATGAACTTTATCGTTGGCACTCATTTTGACACTGCGGCTACTCAGAAGTGAATGACAAATTATTGCGCAATACGGGTATTTATAGTTCGTAACCCAGAAATTATGACGCAATATTATTCAATACTTTTAACGTATTGGTATAGAGCAAAATTCGAAAAATTTCTATGTACTACCAAAACCGACAGAACTTTCCGGTACACCCAATACGTTGGGGTTGGCATTCCAGTCTAAACTGATGCAACTGAACACCAGTATTTTACATGGAGCGACTGCCTGTCTGACCTCCACAATCACAGTTACTCGGTAACACAATACCCCTTGGCAAGACTGGTTATCAGACTTTCGGAGCCTCAGACCGCCCGCAACGACTGTCAAAGACTAAAAATGTCAGCTGGGACTGCTTAACGTGCTTTCCGAAGCACGGAGATGTCTCAATATGTTATGGATGGTCACCCATCCAAGAACCAACCTCGGCAAGTGTTGCTTAACCTTGAGCCCCGCTACCACCGTGCTGACTGACTAATAATATAATGACTTACCACGACATGAATAACTCTCATATAGTTCGTGTCTTTACGAGAGAAAGACAATATTGGCAAGGCCCCACTCTGTCACTATCGGATTTCGTACAAATACCTAAGCTAACAGACGTATACCTACATACATAGCTAAAAGCAGGGGTAGCGTGGATAAGGGCGGGGCTATAGGGTTGTTAGCCGTTACTGTACCGTTAAAGTTAGGGGTGGGATAAGTCGATAGTCTTTTTATCGATAGATTTTGTTATTTATTCTGTATTTATTAGCGTTTACTTTATTTCCATTATTTTGATTGGTTTGATTGCTTTAGGATTAAGCAATGTATATCTATGGTAATAAAATGAACTGATATTTTACTCGTAATTATCTAGATTAGCATCAATTTACCACATTCCTTAACTTGCCATGATTATGTTTGTTTGTTAATCTATATGCATATCTGCAGTGCTATCCTGTGAAAATCTCACCGTGAGAACTTAGGTGAAGTGAGCGGGAAGTGAGCTGTCATTAGGGATTAACACTATTGGCACTGCTCACTTCAAGCTCACGTCACTTATGATTTCACGGTGAGATTTTTACGGAATCGACCGGCTGATCATTTTTCTAGTTTTATTAGTGTGTCTTAATATAAAAAAAAAATAGGTACATTGTATTACTTGTTGAAAATACTCTAAAATAATATGAAGACAATGTCTAATTGGGTTCAAACATAGAGAGAACCAAATCCGTTAATCCTCAACAGCGAGTTTTCCGCGCGAAGCATACAAGCTTCTGATTTTTAAATACTTTGTAAAACAAAAAAAAATACTTCATAACGGTGCCGATTCTCTTGTTTACAAACTAAACTAAATTTAAGTTCATTTCGTCTTTTTTTTTCTGTTTCATTAAGAAAAGGACAGAAGATAAATATTAATTTAGTCCTGTCAAATTAAGATACTCCATAGACAAGTTTAGACGTGATTAATAAATTGGCTACTAACAATACGTAAATTTACGCCAGGCGCTGACTAATTAGACAGGACTAAAGTAATATTTATCTTCTGTCCTTTTCTTAATGAAATAGAAAGAAAAAGATGCACTGAACTTAAATTTAGTTTAGTTTGTGAACAAGAGAATCGGCGCCAATGTGTATCTTTAGTGTCAACAGATTTAACTTTGTTAGCTTAGTTGTAAATCTTTTGGTGCGTGCTCTGGTCTCCTTATATTATAAGTGAAGGAGTACACCTGCTTAATAACTGTCTTTGCCCATTATTTAATGCGTCATGTATTGTGTAAATAAACATCTTACAATACTTCTACCATTAAAATCGACAGTAAAATTTAGAAAATCTGCATATTAACCCATTCAGTGCCACCAACGCCCCAGTTGCGTTCAGCAGGGTGCCACTCTTTTTTTTTTTTGTTGTAAATTTACCAAAAATTGGTAGCCTTTTTTTTACTAACAGCCGCACGGGTCAATCGAATGCTAAGCTACGTGTTAGCATACACAATAATCGACTATTTAACTAAATTATTAGTGTTTATGCTTTTGAGTTGCGGCAAGCCATAGATGAATTTTGATCAAAAACGGCGGGAAAAGTGTTAATATAATTTATCTAGGAAATTCAAAGGCATGTGACATCTACCAACCCGCACTTTGCCAGAGTAGTGGATTACAGCCACCTTATTCTCGAAAACAGGAGGCCTAAAGGTTGATTATGCTTATGTTACTTCCTCTCTTTAAAAACCAACAAGCAAACCAAGGGCACGATATATCTCATATCTCGCATTTTCCTCGAGATAAAGTTATTGCGGTTACATAAGAGTTATGATTGCGATATGTTATAGTTCATTATAGCGTTAATACAAGTTATAGGCATGCAACCCGCCAGACCTGAGTGACAAGTAACCTTACTGATAAACGTCCGGTGACTGTGGCGGCGGGAAGCGGGAGCGTTTTGTTGAGTTTAATTTGTGTTGAAGCATTAGTATTTGGGGAAGTTTTGTTGATTGTTTATTTAATAATAAAAGCATTAGTTGACGACTTGAATATTTGAGCTTGGACTACAGCAGCTCAGACTCATCTAGAGAAACATAACCTACTAAACTAACCTACTAAACTAACCTCAGATACATTCGTTTACTTAAATAATTTATATTACGTCTTGTGCTGAACCCACAATATCTTAGAGGAAATCCAATGAAATTAAGTATAGTATAAACTAAAAAACGCAGTCTCAATTACATAATGCTGTCGTCATGCATGTATGTCATTACTGAAGAAAAAACTGCTTAATAACAGTTACGCTGCAACAAATTTTGGTTTAACACTTCCCGCTTCTCACTGTCACTGACACCACGCCAAGTGATTAACTTATATCGCCAATTCGTGTAATCAATGCATAACGGGTATGTCATGCAGCAAAAAAAACTGACGTATGCATTATTATTTATGTGTCCATTTTATATGAGTTATATTTCACGTGGACGCTTTTGCGCAGTCGTAGTAGAAAGTATTACAACCGAAGTGAGTTCTTATTTACGATGCATAACTTTGCGTTATCTTTTATCTAAGACAGTCAGGAATTGCTAATCAGTTACGTATAAGCCGGTTGTTCAGCAAAAAACTGCATCGGTTTATAAACTCGCTCAAATCGATAAAAATCTAACCGATAACCGTTTATTCTTCGTATCACTTATGAAGCCAATTTATTTATTAACAAGAATCAATGCAATACATATGAAAGAAATTACTTATCGCCCACTTTAAACTTATTCGGAAAAGTGTAGGCGTAGAAGCCTTATTTATTTTATAATTCTCCGTGCATCGATATCGATAAATTGAGAGATGTCCCATCCCTCACCACCCACCCTTCGATTAGCCGGGTCGCAGTGCACGATATAACTTAACCCCGACGTTGCGCCTAACTTATTGTATTGGTATTCGGCATTCAATTCACTTAGCCCGGTTGAACAAGGTTATATTGTACGGAATTATTTATTTTGTCATGTTCTGCAGCAAGTTGCTACGTGTTTTATTAATTTGGGGTTGAATTACAATGAAATAATTTGAAGTATAGCCGCGTAAAATGTCAATTAAAAACGGAAAAATATATATATATAATATAAATAAATATAATAATATAACATAATAATATTTTTTTTTTAAATCTTTATAGATCGCAAAAGGGATACCTTTCACTTTTGGTTGTATACAGGGTAGCAAGGACATACACGCGCAATCTGCGCCCTAATTGCGTACCACACTCTTACTCTCAATTTGAATAATTTTGATGCATATTGCTAATCCATTGCTACATATATTTAAAAAATGTGTCTGCTCAACAACGTAAATAACGCAATGAATGTTGTTGAACTGTCAAAATGAAACCCATTGCTACTGAGAGTGTGTTACGCAATTACCCTGCTGTTACATGCATTTGAACCCCCAAGGCGTAAATAAAAATTAAGTCCCTGCCATCCTATATAATGATAAATTCAACAACTAAAAGAAAAATAAAAAATGTCGTTTGATCTCAATTACTTTCTGGACTCAGAAACCAGCGGCGAGCAAAAGTTAATATTCGGAAGCAACAACTCAGAGCCGATATGATGAGCTGGTATCATCATCTGCCTATCCTTTTCCTAACTATGGTGGGGTCGGCTTCCAGTCTAACCGGATGCAGCTGAATACCAGTATTTTACATGGAGCGACTACCTATCTGACCTCCACAACCCAGTTACCGGTAGGTACCCTGGTAAGACTGCTTGTCACACTTTCGGGCTTCTGACTACCCGTAACGACATGGAGCGACTGCCTATCTGACCTCCACAACCCAGTTACTGGGTAATACGATACCCCTAGGTAAGACTGGTTGTCAGACTTTCGGACTTCTGACTACCCGTAACGACTGTCAAAGATCCACGAATGACAGCCGGAACCAACGACTTAACGTGCTTCCCGAGGCACGGGGGTCTCGGTATGTAAAGATGGTCACCCATCCACAGACCAACCACTGGCAAGCGTAGCTTAACCTGATCGATCAACCTGTGCGGCTGTTATTATTTAGCCACGAGCCCCTTATTTGGCCCCTTTTTATATGATGTAGGTAGAGTTACTGTATAAACTTTGTTTTATACAATAGCAGGTACCTATATCTATCAAATTATCCGCAGTAACTTGCCAAACGCAAAGCCGGAATATTACAAAATAATAAAAAAACACATTCAAATAACACAGAAAAATGTCGAAATACTCAAGGTTTTCTATCGAAAAAACTATCGACAATAGTTCGTATGCATGTACAAATCATTTCGATCATCGAACCGTGGAGTATTGTGCTCGCGACAAAAGACTGTTGTGTATGTGTTGTCAAATAAATGTTTATAACCGCTGATGGGAAGTTTGGAAACAGAGCGTAATTGTAGAAGATTTTTTTGAACGTTTTTGTATTATGAAATATTCGTCGTCATTGTCGAGCGGTCTGAGGAGATTTTCCCTGTTGCTAGGCGCCGTTTTCTAGCATATCTACTTTTTTCAACAATGTTTTTTTATCATACATAATTTAAAAAAAAAAAAAAAAACGGGGATTCCAGCAGCAGTTATTTGCATCAATCTCTGCAGCCTACAGTTTTAAAATCCATGGTTTTATACGAATAACTTTAGGATTTTTAAAAAATTGTACAAATAAAATTACTTGTAAAATCTCGTTCGGACATTTCATTTTACTTGTGTTTTACGTTCATATTAATGAGCTATCACAGACCACCTACGTGGAATGGTTTTTATGGAAAAATTTAAGGAATAATTATAATCCTGTGTTATGAGTATAAGGTCATCATAGGATTAACGTGCAAAATTAGTTAGGTAGAAACAAATGGAAAAGAACTACACGTAGTGTTTATCAGCTTTTATAAGAATGAAACGGCGGAAACGCATTATTGTGGTTTTCGCAGGCGATATGTGAGCAATCTTCCATTACGATTCACTATAGTGACGTTAAAAGAATAAAAAAAACTCAATAAAAATACTTCCACACTAATCTTGCAGAAAAAGAAAAAAATATATCAGCTTCAGCTGCCTATAATTTCATGCAAGTCGTAAAACATTAGTACTATAAAAACTCGACGACATTTCAGCGCAGAACATCAAAAGCGAAAAACATAAAATTATTTTTATTTGTTGAATGTATAATAGAATTATGATAAGATAATTGAATGTATTAAAACACGAGGAATCTCTCATTAACCGCAAACGACCAACTCAATTTTTAATTTAATAAAACATCGATATTAGAACTGTCGATATGCCCCACCTCTAGCATCCGTCATCTGTCACGTGATACTGTCATTGTTATAAAAAAAAAGAAAACACAACATGGCCGGGGCATATGCGACCACAATGCAATATGTATTTACTTGTACACGCACTGTTATTGTGTTACGCGAAATTTGTGGGGAGTAACACGAATTCGGGGAAAAAATAAGTAAAACATGCGCTGTGTTCCAACATGTGTAATTGACAATATTTTTCTTCAATCAACTAAATTCTTTTTTGGGTCTCGGTAGTGCAGAGGTAGTCCAACGGTAACGACCCCACCTACGAGTTGTAAGTCGTGAGTTTGAACCCAGACGCTTTTGTGTAAATCATTTCAAAAGTCATTTATTCAAACTAGGCTGAGAATCAGCACTTTTCGAACGTCAAAATTACAAAAGACAGTCCCCCAAAACGCCCGCCCTTCACCACTTCCTAGTGCTTTCGCTGGGAAGAAGAAGTGGCGCAACAAACTCCCCAGCAGCACAGCTGTCTGTTCAGTTAGAAAATACTTGACTGAATACAATACAAGGTATGCAAAGCAATTAACATTACAAGACACAGGACACTAAATTCAATTATCTGCCATATGTCAGCTAGCAACGCCAATATACCAAGAAATACAATAAAAAACTATACGTAGGTACTCAAGCAAAAATTAATAAATGAAAATTAAATAAAAGCCTCCAGGTATGAAGGGCGTGACCGCTAACATATTTATGCAATGCTGGGTTCTGTTTACATAGCTGTCGCTTGAAGTCACAAATGATAAACTAGGACCATCGAAGGAAACTAAATAAACAAGTTATTACTAATTATAACAATAATAAAACCATGGTCAGCAAGACGACCAGTCACCACAAGCAGCACCCGTTCACGAGCATAACGCAAAGATCAGCCATTACCCCCCTCGCCATATTTGAGGGAAGGAGGCAACCCGACCCCCGACGCTACCGCAAGCAGTGACATCTGAGGGAGCATGACGAACTTGCTGCCGGTATTTAATCACCATTGCTCTCAAAACGGTGAAGGAAAACATCGCGAGGATACCGGCATGTCCCAGAATCAAAAATTCGAAGACATGTGACATCTACCAACCCGCACTGGGCCCGCGTGGTATACGAGTATCACAGCCCGGTCCCTCTCAAAGAGAGAAGGACTGGAGTAGGGCTGTCTCCTGTCCCTAAATGATTTAAGAAAAATCTTCAATTAATTTTGAAGCAAATCTTATAATACGGCATTCAAATCACCACAACTTCATCACCATCTGCCGAGCCTTTTCCCAACTATGTTGAGGTCGGCTTCCAGTCTAACCGGATGCAGCTGAATGCCAGTATTTTACATGGAACGACTGCCTATCTGACCTCCACAACCCAGTTACTGGGTAATAACGGTACCCCTAGGTAAGAATGGTTGTCAAATTTTCGGGCTTCTGACTACCCGTAACGACAGTCAGAGATCTACGAATGACAGCCGGGACCAACGGCTTAACGTGCTTTCCGAGGCACGGAGGGGTCTCGGTATGTAAAGATGGTCACCCATCCACATACCAACCGCAGCAAGCATAGCTTAAGATGATCGATCGACCTGTGCGGCTGTTATTATTTAACCACAACTTGTCTAAACTAATAATTATTATAAAGAGGAAATATTTGATTGTTTGTTTGTATTGAATAGGCTCCGAAACTACTGGACCGATTTGAAAAATTGTTTTACCATTAGAAGTTGACGTTATCCCTGATGAACATAGGCTACTTTTTACCGCGGAAAAATGCTTCATTCCTACGGGAAAACGGGTAATAGGACAACGGGTAGTATGAATTATCCTTCCGTACTTATCTTTTTCACATAACTTCTAAACGGCTGAACCGATTGGGTTGAAATTATATGAGTGTTTTGATGGTTTCCTGGATTATTTTAAAATTAATCTATCTTTCTATACTTATATAAATAAACCAATTACATTAACTAGATTATTTAAGCAACATGTTTTTAAACGGCGGGAATTCCGAATTCTACGCTAACGAAGTTGCGGGCGGATGCAAGTAGATAATATTTATATCATTTACTTTATCGTCAACTGACCACTTTATTTGTGACAACATTTTTAATGCCTGTGTTAGTCACTGTATGAATCACACACAGAAGTACATAATACAGGTTGCAATTTCCGATGATAATAAATTCTTAGATAACAATCTTAGATGTTGATTATTGCTAGATACGTGTTTTGCCGTGGATTGAAGAAAACTTAGAACAAGCTATGTGGGACTTTAAAAATCACCTAAATATAGAAGAAGTAGAAAAACAAAAGTCATCATCATTTGATTATCTCTCCAGCCTTTTTCCAACTATGTTGGGGTCTGCTTCCAGTCTAACGGGATGCAACTTACCAGTATTATTTTACATGGAGCGGCTGTATACCAGACCTCCACAACTGAATTACTGGGTAATACGATACCCCTTGGTTGAAAAGTATCAAGGGAGAAAACATGGGTTTTCTTGATTGACCCAGTGTGGTTCTATCAATTAAGAATATCCCTTCCAAAATGCCTTTATTAACAAAATTATCAGCTGTTTGTGTCCCACTGCATTGCAAAAGATGTTCCCGCTGCAGGGAGAAGGCCTGTGTCCAAGCAATATCAGTAATAAATATCAATAACGCAAATGAAACATTTTTTTTAAATATTATATAATTTGTCAGTCTTTATTTTTGTTTCGTTAAAGCACCAGTAGCTTTTAATATTACTCCATTTTCCCGTCAATAATACATTCAATTAATATTCGTTCTTTCTAAAAAAACATAGAATGTCGAAGGTTGTCTTTAAAAGATCGCTCTTAGCGATAAGACCGCCCATTGTGTCACCCTTTGTAAAATTTATATACTATGTCTGTAATTTATATGGTGTACATAATAAAGAGTATTCTATTATATTCTAATGTCCTAAAATCCGCCTACACCACATCCAATTGGAAAGGAGACACGCCAATCACAGTCAGCCTCCAGCAACAACATCCCAAGTTGCCAACCAATACATACCTAACTATGACCGCATTTCACAAGCCGATCCTTACGAGTACCTAGAATCACTTCTATTTCTGCCTATACCCAATGCTACCAACTTTAAAAAAAGCAGCCCTGTTCCCATAGGTTTCGACAGCGGACGGCGGTATGCACACAGTCGGCAATGCGTACATCGCGCGGCGCTCACAAAGACGTGGCGGACATACGTGGCATAACTTTAAGAAACTGGTGCCCTCTCGGATACAGCTATTCCAGCACTTCCAGGGACTGGTTTATGTTGTAGCGTTCCTGTTTGCGGCTTGTTGATGTAGGGTAGGCAGTAAGCAAACTAACTCTTGATTTGTGTCACCACAATTATTCCGATGCCACAAAATTCATTCAAGGTTTAAAAGTGGTCTTATTTTGACAGCTATCAAAGTGACAGTGACATTTGAATGTCATTGTCAAATCTTTCAAGATGAGACAGAAATGGATTAGAATTAGTTATTTTTTAGTTATTATTATCTTATTACCATCGAATTTTGTATTGTAATTGTAACAATGCTATGTTAGTTTATGTTGAAATCGACAAAGCGGTACGTATTTTAACAAAAAACAGAAATGGCTGCCGACAAAGTGGATGCTAGGGATACAAAATTAGAAAAGTCATAGCAGATATGTAGTGGGGAAACAAGTGCGCTTGTGTCTCTTTGATCAACGCGACTGTGGGTACACAGAGGAAGCACTTAATACGGTATTTAAATCGTATCGGTTTTAATTAACGCGGCCATCGGATGTGCTTTAATTCTATAGAATAGTGATGTTATATTTTATCAATACTTATTAGTAGTCATTGGCGACGATTTCCTTGGTCACAAACTAAACTAAAGTTAGTTCAGCGCATCTTTTTCTTTCTATTTCATTAAGAAAAGGACAGATAAATTTTAGTTTAGTCCTGTCAAATTAGTCGGCACCTGACGTAAATTGACGTATTTTTAGTAGACATTTTTTTAATCACGTCTAAACTTGTCTATGGAGTATCTTAATTTGACCGGACTAAACTAATATTTATCTTCTGTCCTTTTCCTAATGAAATAGAAAGAAAAAGATACACTTAACTTAGATTTAGTTTAGTTTGTGAAGAAGGGAATCGGCCCCACTGTGTATCTTACGACTTCAATACGTAAGAAGACAGGAGCAGAAGCTTTATATACTTACATTTGTTACGCTTTTGTTCTAAAAGTAAAAGGGTGTAAGTTTAGTTACGACTAGTGGTTTAACCTCGTAACGCCCAATGTACAATGTATTGAACAAAGTGACATACAGTATTACCTGTATTACACATTGCAAACATGCATTTAAATTAATTAATGTACATTGGGCGTTTAGGAGAAGGTTTTGTTTTTAGTCTGGGCCGGAATGCCGTATGTAGCTTTGTTCAATACATTATACATTGAGCGTTTAGCTCATCTTGCGAAATTCAGCTTGGGCGTTACGAGGTTAAAGGTGCGTTGATTATCTGTAGCAGGCAATTACCTTTTTAGGTAGAATGATAGTGTTGCATGTCTTTAACCAAGATCAGTTTAAATATGGGACTACACTACAGCATATTTACTAGATTTCTAACTAAATAAAATAGGAAGATGTTTTGAAGCTCTTTAGTTTTTTTTTTCCTCACATTTTCCAACCATTTTTATAATCAACTATAAGGACTAAACATTTACAGAATCGATATTAACTAAAACAACACAACACTAATAACACATTAAAAGACAATTTACGGTTGGATATTTAAATCTGAAAACCATAAATCAAATCACAGCTAAATTTTACGACCCCCTATCACCAACTGTCAAACGAAAAAGAAAATTGACAAATGACAGACAAATGTCACACGTCATAATTCACGAAACGACAAAAAGCATCACACTTTGTATCGATCACTTCGGACGACTCAATCACTTTACCAATCAGTAAATGAGAAATATAAATAATTAATCGACAATATATAAATGTTAATGTGCTGGCAGTGGTGCATAAAGCGGTCCAAATTGAAAAAAAGACAGTAGCCGCTGCGTGTTTCTGTTGGACAGTGAATGATGTGGAGTCTCGTCTTTGTTTTATTTATATTTTTGCAATTGCAGTTTTGCGTTGGTGTTTGCTCTTTTTGTCGTTGGTACATAGAGTTTTGTTTATAGGTACCTACTGTCCTTTTGTTGTGGTACGTATTAATTTTCGTACGGGCACAATCATCGATCTTCGAGATTTGCTCTCCTTTTTATATACTTGTATATATTGTAATTTTTATTTTAAGACTGTTAGCTTTTCAAACTATGTAAATACTTAATAAAATGTCTTTATACTTTTCTAGACATTTATATAGTTATAGATAAAGTGTCGGAGGAAGGGTGGCTATGTCACAAGGGGGAACAAACATGTCGCAGACGCTCAACGCGAGGCGCGGCTTAAAGCCCCGGATACACTAGGGAACATTTTGTCCCGCAACATGACGCGCAACACAAAATATACGTGACGCTGCAACGTTGCATAGTGTCCCGCAACATGACCCACAACATTTTACGTGACGCGGGACATGTTTCTTGCTCCCGCTCCGAGAGCGAGCGCACGGCGCGACATTCTCTCGGGAATTTCACGTAGTTGCCGAGCGCCATGTTCCGCAACATGTCGCTCCATTTGTCCCCTAGTGTATTCGAGGCTTTAATTTCACGTGTGGACGATGGCCGGTCGCCCAAACAGTGGTCTTGTATTTTGTGATAAGTGGTGTCAGAACAGGCAGGAATAGCTTAAAATGTATCTCCTTGTTTTCAACTACGCTAACAAAGACTTTAACCATTTTTGGAAAAACACCAGTTACATTAAAGCCCCGGATACACTAGGGAACATTTTTTCCCGCAACATGACGCGCAACACAAAATATACGTGACGCTGCAACGTTGCATAGTGTCCTGTCCCGCAACATGACCCACAACATTTTACGTGACGCGGGACATGTTTCTTGCTCCCGCTCCGAGAGCGAGTGCACGGCGCGACATTCTCTCGGGACATTCACGTAGTTGCCGAGCGCCATGTTCCGCAACATGTCGCTCCATTTGTCCCCTAGTGTATCCGAGGCTTAATGTGAGGCCGAGTCTCCCGGTGAGTTTCGGTGGTGTTACTGACCACAAAAATATTGCTGATGCTTTTAGGAGCACTTTTCGGTCCAGCAAGGCGAGGCGGTGATGGGATGGGTGAAAATTGTTTGTATGGCAACATTTCTATCCAAGTCTCATGGAACGAACGGTGCTGAGACCATTGTGACAGAGCGGAACGCAAAGGTTCCAGCCAATATCATGGCTAAAATTATTTCGGGAATGCAACGTGGAAAGTCGCCGGGTCACGATGGTCTCAGCATCGAACATTTTAAACATGCAGGAGTTCACCTACCTAGAGCATTGTCAATATTTTTCATCTTAAATTAATTAAATCATGTAGTAATATTAATAACAACATTAAAATTATAAGTACAATCTGTTACTAACCACTAACAAGTTATGGACTTAGTCAGGTCTGAATTAAAGATATATCATTTATATTCATAAAATTAAAATTAACTTAACAATCAGACTTAAAAGCAATAACATCCAACCACAATTTGATTGCAAAAAGAACTTTACTTCCAACCCAATAAAACTCAAATTAGTTTAATGAATTCAAACAGGTGCTAACTGTCGACACCCTTATCATAATCCAATAAATTAGTGATGCACAAACGCGTTTTACATATCGATACATTAGTGTTGTGACAAGCACATTAGGCGGTCCATTGGCAAGAAAAAAAATGTGGGCATTGAATATTTAGCGATTGCAATGTTACTTTTTGCTTCATGTAATTGTTTTGCATTAATTTTATTGCTGTAAATGGTTATTTTATAAAGTAACATACATATAAAATTATTTTCTAGATGTTTTTACCTTTAAAGATGAATAAAACTCTAGGAGGTATCCGCAAAATGGTGTAGGCGCTAGTAAAAATCATAATACATATATGTAGCTGTAATACATTTTTACATAATGCGACATCGAATTTTGCACTTAAATTACTCACTCGCTTGTAAATGTTTCGTTTTGAACGTGGCATTTGAGATAAAGTCGTAATATATTCATTGAATGAACAAATTGGTTTTAACACTTTCGATGGTAATGTTTTACAATAATATCCATATAATTAATTGAATTGATGATTGTTTAATTGATTGCAGTCACGACACATTTATTTTAAAACTTAGAAAAAGTTTTAGTCATACCATGCAAAAATCGATGTGAAAATCATCTGAATTATTTTAATTATAGAAAAAAATATCCACATTTCCATTAAAAAAAAAACATGAAAAATAATAAAAATAACAATTAACTCCACCGATTCCGTAGCAAGCTCACAAAATCTTTCGTACCACGTCTCGGTCACATGAGCCCCGTGTTTTACGCCGAGAAAAACGCCAACATTCCCCTTAGAAAGGAAAAAATACGGCTCATGTAATAAATTTGACGACCAGTTTGTTTGTCACTCAATTGTGGATCGGGTTCGCGTTTTTCGAAAAGAGTGAAATGGTTTTTAACGTAACATTGAAAGTATTCTTTCTCGTTAAAGTATTTATTAAAGAAAAAAAAAAAAAGAAAAATACTTTGTTATTAGATAAATAAAGATATAAGTAGTTACCACAAGCGGTACACATTTGTACCAGCACGTCCCTGAGAGATTAAGCTTGCTGTCACAAGTAGTACTGTAGGTACCAACTCGTCCTTGCAGGGGATACAACGTGGGTCTAATTTACCTGTTTTTTTTTGTAGAATCATCGTATTGACAGCTGCCATTAATGGCGTTGACAAGTGTCACTCTAGATTTGAGATTAGTATAGAGATCCATGACTATCGATTGGTTGATATGGTAAGGAATGATTAATGTCACAGCAGCAAAATCTTTCAACTTCATTTATTTCCCTCAATAGACACTCAATCAAAACAAAACCTACGTCTAAGTTTTTTCCAGCATCACGTGAATCAAAGACAAATTCCATCTAAGGCAGCCATTACTATGTGCGTTGACCATTGACTCAGTTTACCATAAATAAGTACTTCATCTTACAGCTCAGTGATACAGCAATTCATTGCTAATCACGTTTATAGAGTATCCATGTCGAAATGTTTTTTATCGACACTTGCACGTCACTAGAATTACGTAATAATGAATTTATGAGATTTTTATAGTATCTTAGACTTTGTGTGCAGTTTTGCTTGCGTGAGAGAATTAAGTCTTTTAATATTGTTGTAAGTGTTTTTTGCTGGTTAAAGATTTATGCACTTATTTTTACGAGCATTTTCTCTTATTGGGTGAGCAGGAGTGTGGCCTAAGTAATAGGTAAGAAGATTTATTGCTAATAGCTTTAGATTAAAACATACTTATTTACATTTTTTAACAGGAAAATTAATATTACTGTTTTAGTTCCTTGCACTACCTTATCATTTTACCTATAAACACCATGTTTCAATATTATAATTATTCTTCTTTTTTCTAAATCAAATGTCTTTTATTACTAGGCTAGGGTCAAAATTACATAACATAATCCCTCAAAAAACCCGCCCTTAACCACTTCCTAGTGCTAGGAAGAAGAAGCGGCGCAACAAACTCCCCAGCAGAAGTAGTAAGTAAATCGCAACAGCTGTCAACCATATTTCATTTCTCAACTAACCCATTTATTTTTTAAGTAGGTACAAACACAACACACCCACAAAAATCACTGCATATTTCTTTCATTCTGTCCGAATAACATCGTTTGGTATTTAAAAAATTAACTTGCTTAAAAAACTGAACGCGAACGAACCTCGGAAAAAAGTCACAATAAGTTTTTGCGAGCTAGTGAAAGGCCGTATGTTGGGTAGCCGTGAAATGTCTTTATCGGCGCCGACTCGATTTTATAGCAACATACAACGGTGTGTATGATGTGTCGATGTTTTTTTATCGATATGTTTTTGGAATGCTTGCGACTGTCACTAATGTTTCTGATTATTATGAATGCGATAAAAAATCGAGAAAATGTTAAAAGTGATGAGAAATTTTTCATCATAAGGAAATTATTAGTAAGCGTTGTTTTAGAAAAGCTAAGACTTAACACGGAATGGGTCTATTATAAAAATCTACGAACAAGTAAGTACAGTACCATTTTAGTACAGATTTTTTAATCATAATTGTATCGAAAATATCTCGTTTTATATGTACTGTGTACAGAATATCCTAATTAACCCTTTTTACACCCCAAACAGCAACCCTTCGCTGGCTTTATTAAAAACATCCACAAATTCAAGCACATTACTCAATTTATTACCAAATTACAGACATATGCCGAAAATTTGATCCCCCGTTGCCATAGAAACGCCCCACACAGCGGGGCTGTCGAAATCGCGGCTAGCACACCAATTACAATTAGACATACGACGTATTATATTTGTGTCAGCCTTTGTTATTAACAAATTGGCCCCAGTTTTGTTAATCAGATCTCCATTGTATTTGTTTGTAGCAGATTTAACTTTGGTAATTGTCTACTGTGAGATGTTTGATCTTATGGTGATTTTTTTTTTTGGTATAGAGCGAGCTGCGCTCTGAGTATCTTTGAAGTATAATTATCCGGAAGAGAACTGGAGTTACCAACATAGCTTATAGAATTAGCAAACTGAAGTAACAGTGTGCTGGCCGTTCGCTTGCCGCGGTCGGTCCGTGTGTGGGTCCCCCCGTGGCTCGGAAAACACGTTAAGCCGTTGAACTTTGTGTGAATCTTTGACAGTCGTTACAAGCCCGAAAGTGACAGAAGCCCGAAAGTCTGACAACCAGTCTTACGAAGGGATATCGTATTACCCAGTGACTGGGTTGTGGAGGTCAGATAGGCAGTCCATATAAAATACCGGTATTCTAGCTGCATTCGGTTAGCTGACCCCGAAAAGGCTAGGTAGATGATGAATTGTCTATTGTGAGATGAAGGACTTTTTGATGATTTTGTTACTTTCACGCTGTAGAGCAAGCTATGCTCGGAGTATCTTTGAAGTATAATGATCCGGAAGAGAACTGGAGTTACCGACATAGCTTACAGAGTTATGCCAATTTTTTAATCATGTCTAAACTTGTCTATGGAGTATATTTATTTGACAAGACTAAGCTAATATGTATCTTCTGTCCTTTTCTTAATAATAATAATAAATATTTTGTTTATTTATGGCAACTAGGCCCAATCGTCAGTAACATTGTTATTAAAAACTATTGTTAGTAAACAAACACAGAAATAAAAACATAAAGAAGGTTTTACGCTAAGGTTAGCGGCGGGGTCTTCTGAACAGCATCTATTAATGAAATAGAAAGAAAAAGATGCAGTGAACTTAAATTTAGTTTAGTTGGTGAACAAGCGAATCGGCGGCAATATCCACTAATTTAACTTTTTATTGAATTCATCACCCATTCCTCCATAACATATCTCCGTTAGTGGTCACCATTAATTCCCCATATCCTTTATTAATGGCCTACCAATAATCTTCCCTATAACCCTCCGAAGCTCTCGTTACACAATAACGAAGTGAACTGGAGAGCGGCTGTTATTTGAAACTCAATCATGTTACGGTCTCATTAATTTGATTCAACTACTGCAAGTGCTGTTGGGCTTAAACTTCAATTTGCATTCATTGCAAAGGATTTTATTTATAAAATCACACCTGTATCATCAAAGGGAGCAGAGGAGGAGGAAGGAGAAGAGGAGGGATTTTTGTCCAACAGTGGAGGGTTTGAATGATGATAATTATAATGATTCTGTTGATATTGATGTGGAAAAGAATACAGAAGTCACTAGTTAGTTAAAAAGAATCGAACTAACCCTTGAGAAGAAATACAGGAAAATACATTGAGAAAAAAATTTTATCAGAAAGATGTAGAGAATGAAGAGAATGTAGAATTATAACTATCTTGATTTTAAAAGATATATTATAGATGAATTTGTTTGAGATCTATTCAGCAGAGGATCTCGATAAACTTAAAAGTTATAAAGTACAAAAGGCCATAATCATCCAAATAGTTAGAAAATCAGATGATCTCCATCAGAAAATATGAAAGTCAAACAATGAAACTGAAATACTGAAAGCAGCAACAGAATAGAGAGTAGAAAACCGAACAGAATTCACAACAAAACTCTTAAGCAACAGTCCTCAAAATTCACAACAATCATACGAAAATGTACAGCTTGAATTTTCTCAGAAACCAGACCAACTCCCACTTATTAGGTACCTACCAACCGTTCACTCTACCCACCAACTTAAAAACACACCCACGACAACAACCCACAAACGAAACCAGTTTTTATCCCATCGAAATAAGATGCATTGTTAGAAAAAATCACAAAAAAAGTAACTTTGTTATACCCAAGATTTTTTTTCTATTTTTTCTTCGTATTGTCTCAGAGAAACACGCAAAGCAACAATTGCTTGGTTTTTCTTGAAGACGGAAGTTGCCATATAATTATTTTCAAATTAGACGCAATTGTAGATATCGGATGTCTCTGCCTAGGCCGTGAGAAAGATGGTGACATTTTTTTTTTGTTACGTCAAGTCGAGTCAAAATATGTGATTTGATTTTAAGTGTACACCCAAATTTGGCGTGTGAAGATGAAAACAATATGGACAGTTTTTGTGATACAATAGCTGAAATCAGGAGGAGGGATGACTGTCAAGAGATCGTGAGTTCTCATCTGATCTGTTGAACTTTTGGGTCGAAACCACTAAAATAACATACATCAACGAAGTGTTAGGCAGAGGTGTTGCATCATTATATTATCTTTACTCCTGTTTCATGTCTATTATTAAATGTATACAACGTGTAACGGAAAGGGGGTATCAACCCTGAAGGAGGTGAATGTGCTCATGAAACTCAACAACTTTCCCCAAAGAATATAGGTCGAAATATGAAAAAAAAATTTGGCCCTCCCTTACAAAACTGACTACCAGCTGATTGATTTACTATGGGAGGGCCAAATTTTTTTTTCATATTTCGACCTATGTTCTTTGGGGAAAGTTGTTGAGTTTCATGAGCACATTCACCTCCTTCAGGGTTGATACCCCCTTTCCGTTACACGTTGTATATTTATTTAGATTACTTTAATATTATTTATGTATGTATTCATTGTATCATGTAGGTAATGGCACACCATAGACTACCTACAGTATTTTGTTTCTCCTTCCGTTTTCAATCCATCCAAAGATTGTCTTTAAAAGATCGCTCTCAGCGATAAGATCGCCCATTGTGTCACCCTTTGCTAAAATTTCTATATTTGTCTGTAATTTATATAAAAGGGGCCCGTGGCTAAATAAGAACAGCCGCACAGGTCGATCGATCAGGTTGAGCTACGCTTGCCGCGGTCGGTCTGTGGATGGGTGACCATCTTTGTGCCTCGGAAAGCATGTTAAGCCGTTGGTCCCGCCTGTCATTCGTGGATCTTTGACAGTCGTTACGGTAGTCAGAAGCCCGAAAATCTGACAACCAGTCTTACCTAGGGGTATCGTATTGTAACATGGTAACAGTAACAGGGTTGTGGAGGTCAGATAGGCAGTCGCTCCATGTAAAATACTGGTATTCAGCTGCATCCAGTTAGACTGGAAGCCGACCTCAACATATTTGGGAAAAGGCTAGGCAGATGATGATGTCTGTAAATTATGTGGTGTTCATAATGAAGCGTATTCTATTCTACTTAAAGTACACTCACATTTCGCCATTTATTGCCATCAACCGAGCACTAATCCAGCAGGAAAGATTTAATATCGATAGAAGAGGCAATAAGACGAACTTTGAATTGAAAAGAGAAAGTAGAAAAATTTGCCTGTCCTAATGGTGAAGTTTTGAGAGAGATTCATAATCAAGAAGACAGACGCGAAGTTGACAGAAATATTAAATGATAAATAAATGATAAATTATTTATTTTCTGTAAGTAGGTTTGTACAAACACTTTTACATGTCAATCATATTTTTTTAAACTAGATGAGGTCGGCGTTTCCTATCTGACTACTCTGAGAAGAAAGGCCGAAACAAACTCAGAGGTCACAGTCTCTTTTAAAGTCCAGACATAATCTTGGTCTGATCATGTGAAGACCATGTAGATTGGTGTCTGAAATGATCTTTTGAGTAAAGAACCACACAGATTGAGCGGACCTGTCCAGTCAGTGCACGCATTTGTCAAAAATCGAACTTGAGGAGCCTTACGATTCGACGAACAATTCCAATGAAAGGACATTTGGGTAGGCCGCATAAATTACTCAAACTGCCAGATCATGATTAAAATTAACTAAGAAGGAAAACAGAAAAAAAGAAATGACTCACATAGTCTTCACACTCACAGTAATAATAATAAAAAATAAGATACTTTACAAAGTAAATATCCATGTCATTGTTTATATAAAATTCATCAATGTCAATGTGTATATAAAAATCCGGACATAATCTTTGATCTTTGAGGACCATGTAGATTGGTGTCTGAAGTGGTCTTTTGAGGAAAGAACTACACAGATTTGTATTTTAAATCACACTCCAAAACACTAAAGGAGTCCAGTCATTTGAAATTATTGACAGAGCCCTTTAAAGTTTAGAGAGTTACAATTTTAAAACCAGTTCAGGTGCATAGATAAATTTACGCCTTTACTAATTTCCTTGCCTTTTAATTTGACTTTAACTATATTTCATTGACACTCAAACACAGACAGATGAATGCACAATTTTTTTTTACTACCCTTAACAGCTGTCCATAATTGGCATCTAGTCACTTCTTTAATATTATATTTTGGCCGATCACTGTCTTAAGGTACTGGTTGCCTCGTATAAGAGACAGGGTTCATTATTTTTTGTATGGTTAGACTTTTTGTAGACCTAGCTCTTGTATACAGAAGCTATGTTTTTATGCTTATTGTATTCCTATCGCTTTGAACTGTCTCTGTTGTATTATTTGGATAAATAAGCAATTTTATTTATTTATTATGTATTAGCTTCTTCTTGTTCCGTCAAATCGCATCACCTACCCGCACTATCGCTTCTTTTTCGTTTGGTGTTCTTTCTCACTTTTTTCTTTTTTCTCGGCTGCGAAGGGCCATAGCGTGATGATAAATATGCTAAAACCTTTCTCAAGAATTGGGGTAACAAATACAAAAGAATTCTTCAAATCCGATGGGCTATTCCAGAGATTAGCGCGTTCAAACAAACGAAATGTTCAGCTTTATTATATTAGTAAGTATATATGTCGATAGCGTGATGTCAAATGGCCTTCCTCAAGAATTGGGCACAAATCTTTTTTCAAATCTGACTGGTAGTTTTATAGATTACCCCCTACGTACAAACAAGATTTTTTTTTAATGATATTAAACTAAGTAGGTATATATTACTTATGTAAGTATGTATATCTCTTCTTTAAATCATTATTTTAATCTAGTTTTAATTTCTGTTTTTTTTCATATTTTATTCAAATAACACGCGATTATGTTGGTGCATTTTTATTAAATTTTCACGCTCCCATTCCCTTTAGATATGGTGATATTCTAGCTCTAAGACATTTATTTTGTCATAAAAATAATAAATGCTTTATAATTCTTTCACATACCAATCATCTAAGTCTTCCTCTTCTTTTAGTTTCCATGGTAATGGCTTTCAAGCTTAGTCACCATTATCAGATTATATCATTGATAACTTTGTCCCTACTGTGTGTAAGCGTCCTCGATTTTATGTCATGCTTCCATAGTCTGTCTTAGTCTCATCAAGGTATTACATTCGGTCCTGTTAAGTTTCATCATCGTCACCAGTTTATAGCAGTTCATTGCTGAACATAAGACATTACATTCGTGGGCCGCTGGGACTCGCCGATGTGGCGGCACTGGATGCAACTATACACTGCGGGTGGTCACGTCCAGGGCTTGCCATAAACTGGTACTCCTGTGCGGTGTCACTTTGTGATTTTTATTTCTTTCTGTGGCTTTGTCTTTGTATGTACTAACAATAGTTTTATGAGGTTTGTTGTGTTACTAACAGTATATGGACTACGTCTGAAATAAATGTGTTATTATTATTATTATTATTATAAGGCTCTCCAATCGCACACCATTTAACTCCTCGGCTACTTCAATTCGACTTTAAAAATTCCTAACTTGAACCTCTAGATTTTAGTTCTAAATCAATATATTTTTTGCTATTCTTTAGCATGACTCAGTGATTTCTGTTTAACTTGATGAGTGTGCCCACAGAAGCAACCTACCGTGACAATGAAAGACTGCGAAATGTCTGAAATCACAAAGGGTTGTCCTCTACAAGGTCAGATGATAAAATGCTTCTTGTGAAATCATTAACTACAATGACATTAAATTCGATCAAGTGCAGTAGACTAGACCCGTAGCATGACCATCGTAGTATTTAAAAAAATAAGAAATTTTGCAAGAACTTTTCTACTCGCGATGTCAAAAATGAAGCAAAATAAATACAATTTTGTATAGAAAGATATAAGAGAGAAATGTCTATTCTTCGTAGAGTAGTTATAGAAGGTGATCAATAAAAATGTTGAAATCAAAAAGAGACTTGTCAATTAATGAATTGTTAAGTATTATCGTTATGAAAGCATTGGGTATGAATGTGGAGGGCTATAACTGTAGGGGAAGATCAATAAAAGGATGGAAAGACTGGGTGAAAGATTATATATGGCTAAAAAGGGACTGACTACCGGGATGTCTTTATTTTAGAATATAGGTACAGTAACCAGCTGGTCGATTGGAGAAATCTCACCGTGATAACTAACGTGAAGTGAGCTTAGAGTGAGCTGTGAGTTATACTGATGACACTCTTAACGACTCACTCCACGCTCACTTCACCCAAGTTTTCACGGTGAGATGGTTACAGAATCGCACGGCTGGTTTCCTCACTTTGTTTTCCTTCACCGATGTCGGTAATATAAACTCAGAAAGTAAAACTCACATTTGTACTTTGTCCCGGTCTGAAACCACAACCTCGTGCATGAGAGGCGAGGCCTTAAGAGGGCTCATCCGTTAGAGCCATGTTGGAGATCGTACGGCAGGCCTAAATATTGCACATATAGGTTTAAAAGAGACTTTTACACAGGTGTGGGTGACAGCCATCGTTTTACTGATGAAACTTTCGAACGGCAAATCTATTCGCCACTTAAACGTACCACTTTAACTTTAATCCAATTGCCAACATGAATTGAGTAAGAGTGATGGACAATGCTTGTTAATTATAATAAGAAAAACCCGACAAAAATGAGTAGTAAGACAGATACAAGCTAACATAATGGATTTGATATAAATAAAATAATGAATAGTTATACAAAGTAGTGATAACATCTATGTACTAATCCTTGAGAAGTCTAGTTGTACTAGAATCTGCAGAGACGGTTGAGTAACCGTTAGAATCAGGGATGCCATGAGAGATATATATTACTAAGGTACCTTTTTTACTAACATGTCTATCAGAAACGATTGATTGCATTTATGAAAGTAAGATTTTAAAGAAAGTTCTTGTTTTAATGAAAATAATGTACCTAAAGAAAGAAATAAAGATAATTATAAAAACAAAAACACCTTAGACCACATAAAGATTGTAGAGAGAGGGGGAGAGTAAGAAGAAAGTATTAATATCATAAAGATTGGTGATTTTTTTTTTTAAAGTGTCACAGTAATTGATGGTAATCCTTATGTTTCTTTTAATCCAAATGATAGTGACACCAAAATATTCTTAGTTTGCAAGCGTGAAACTTTAAAAAAAATTAATACCAACTGTATATATTTTTTATCATAAATATTTTATTATTTATTTTGCATAATGGTTTCTTTGGCTCAGTATCATGAAGCTTGTTTGACAGATGCAATCTAAGATGGAAGCGTTGTAGATAGTACAGAAATCTATAGTTGTGTATTGTCATATAGAAGTGCTTCAATCATTAAAGAAGGACGTTGAACACTCTCAGCGCCATGTGATCCGCCGGCCGCCCACATAGCCCGCTTCTCTAGAAAATCGCGGCGCTGAGAGTGTTAAAGAACGTTTCAAGTTCCTACATGACATACATAATAGATATCTGAGGTCATCGGAAAACCTGAGACTAGAGAAGCCGATGCATTCCACCAGTTTCTGTGACAAATCTTTTACTGTTCAAGCAGTACGGTTATGGAATGACTTGCCCGTATAGGTAAGGCGTGCTCAATCTTTTTCCACTTTTAAAATTATGATAAAAAAGCACTTCCTCTTTCCTTAAACAGCATCATTAATATCATTTTCTTTACTCCTATTTCATGTCTATTGTTATATGTATGTATTTAAATATAGATTAGTATAAAATATTTTATGCATGTATTCGTTGTATCGTGTATATGGTGCACCACAGACTACCTACAGTATTTGTCTCTCCTTCCCTTTTCAATCCATCCAAAGGTTGTCTTTAAAAGATCTCTCTTAGCGATAAGACTGCCCATTGTGTCACCCTTTGTAAAATTTCTATATTTATGTCTGTAATTTAAATCGTGTATACATATAATAAAGAGTATTCTATTCTATACTTAATACTTTTATTTGCATTCCACAATGTGAACTTAGGGGGTAGGTATATTATGATGATCATTGTGGACCCTGTCGGGCACAGCAAGATAGGATAGAGGAAGAGTTCTATACTACGTTTGCCGAGATCGGTCCGTGGATGGGTGTCCACGTATTGGCGTGCCTCGGAAAGCACGTTAAGCCGTTCGTCCCGACTATCCTTTGTTGATTTTGGGTGGCCAGGAATCTGAAAGTCTGACAACCAGTCTTTCCAAGGAGTCTCGTGTTACCCAGTAATTGGGTTTTGGTGGTCAGACAGACAGTCACGTCATGTAAAATACTGGTATTCAGCTGCGTCCGGTTACACTGGATGCCAACCTCAACAATGTTGGGAAAAGGCTTGGCAGATGATGATGATAATGACCTACAAGAGACGTACGTAATACTTTCAGCCATATTGCAAAGATAACAATTCAAACCAGTGCCAACCCTATTTACAAAGCTTGTATTAAATTTTCCTATAAATAATCACAATTGACAGCTTTGGCTATATAACGGTCTGGATTCTAGTCTAGATCTAAATCAGCGGTTATGCTTGAGTTAGCAACGTCACCGGTAAGGGGCGGCGTTGACTGAGCCAAATGGATGGGTGTCCAGAGAAAGTTTCCACTTTCCATGTTACGATGGAAAATTGTTGTTTCGAAGTAAATTGTATGGAATTTTAGAAATGTTATGGATTTTGATTTAGTGTTGGGTCAGTTGACAGCTTCATCCTTGTGTGTGGTGATAATAATATAATCATTTTGTGACATACAACCCGTTTGATAAACATGGGTATTTTTGTACTGAGTAGGTTGGTCATCTAAGCATTTATTCATAAATATCATGAGTCAAATAATGTTTTCACTACTGGAACACAATCGCCTCTTCAACACAGGTGTCTCTTCTCAGAGTGAGCGTTCTATTACGGCCCAGTGCCGGTTGATATAATGTCACATGTCTTCGATTTTTTCTTTCTAGGACGTGTCAGTTTCCTCGCGATGTTTTCCTCTACCGTTTTCAGAGGATTTTTTTCAACTTTTGTTAAAGGTATGAAAAAACAAAGGGGGATCTTTGTTTTTTCATACCTTTAACAAAAGTCAGTTTTCTTTTCGACGGCTTTCGTTTTTGTTTTTAACAGTTGTCAAATCAAATGTGTTAAGGTCATCAAATATATTATGTGATTACTGTAATATTTTACGTCTGACAATCACAACAGCTGACATATAATCCTAACGGAGATCTTTGGAAAATTATAGAATGTTTTTGCATAATTCTGAGAAAGTGATTTCTCCAAGAGCAAAAGTCAGCTGGAAATCGTTGTACAAAATCAGAAATTCATCAGTATTTAAATCATTTAACAATTCATTAGTTACTACCTATGACCGCTAGATGGCACTGCATGATTAATTAGCAATATTGCCTCAATAAAATTCAGGAGATTTTCGATATAAATATTTAACCCGTGATGTATAACGTATGTATGTTAAACGGAAGGTGAGGTTAATATTATTTTGGATGGTAGAGAAACACAACTACTGGAAATCATACACTGATTTCGTGAATCATGTAAAATTATTTATAAAAAAATACATAAATATTTATATCCATTTTCAACTTAACAAAAATACCAACACGTATTATTTTAAAAGAGAATCTTCATACACACGCACACAAGGCCATGAAAAATGATTGTGATTGTACCTCTTCGCTCATTATGGACGCCTGGTAGGTACCTATGATTGATGTTCGTAGATGGTCCGACGGAAAACCGTGAGTAATGTTAAGAAAATGTGTTGTATGCTTGTTTTATTTACTTATTTCTAAGCATGTAGGTATACAACCCAGTCTTGATTGATGTGGAATACTAGAACATTTTTCTGTCTCTTAAGATGTCATCATAGTTTAAGAGACGGGGTATATATTTCTGTTTGTAACTTTGTATACATATTTGTAGCCTTCAATTTTTGTACAAACAATTATATATCATTTTAGTATGTATATCTAACACTGTGCTCAAACTGTGTCTACGTATTACTTTGGAAAAATAAACATTTTATTTTTTATTTTTACCTATGTTTTTTGACATATCGCCGCCGCCGATTCCCGCCGTGCCTTGGAAAGAACGGTAAACCGTTGGTCCCGACTGTCATTTGCAGATCTTTGACAGTCTTTACGGGTAGTCAGAAGCCCGAAAGTCTGACAACCAGTCTTACCAAGGGGTACTGTATTACCCAATGGGTTGTGGAGGTCAGATAGGCAGTCGCTCCATGTACAATCCTGGTATTCAGCTGCATCCGGTTAGACTGGTAGCCGGCCCCAATATAGTAGGGAAAATGCTAGGCAATAGTGTCAATCCCTAGCATCAGATAGCTCACTCTAAGCTCACTTCACCTTAGTTATCACGGTGAGATTTTTCCAGAATCGACCGGCCGATATTGTAAATCCATTTTTTAGGAATTCCCCTATACCAGTCAATAGAATGCCCTATGTCCAACAATAGACGGTAAAGATGATACTCGTAACATTTTGTAGTATTTTTCCGTATAACCGTCTTCAAATTCGCGACGATTGGATAAGTGACTTTGCAGTATCCTTTCAAGAATTGATAACATCGTACCGAACTAGGTCTCCTTAGGTCTGAGACAAATTGCTCTGTAGCTAGATAAATCGTGATTTGAGGAAAATTCCGACAGCTGCAGTTCGATTCTGTAACCATCTCACCGTGAAAACTTGGGTGAAGTGAGCGTGGAGTGAGCTGTCAGTGTCATCCCACCTTATACTAGGGACTGACCAAGCATACATTTACAATCATAATCAAGATTTTAATAATATTTTTTATGCTAATTAAATAGAATTTTGTATTTTTTTATGCTAATTCAATTGAATTAGCATAAAAAATATTATTAAAATCTCAGTCTAACCGGATGCAGCTGAATACCAGTATTTCACATGGAGCGACTGCCTATCTGACCTCCACAACCCAGTTACTGGGTAATACGATACCCCTAGGTAAGACTGATTGTCAGACTTTCGGGCTTCTGACTACCCGTAACGACTGTCAAAGATCTACGAATGACAGACGGGACCAAAGGCTTAACGTGCTTTCCGAGGCACGGAGGGGTCTCGGTATGTAAAGATAGTCACCCATCCACAGACCAACCGCGGCAAGCGTAGCTTAACCTGATCGATCGACCCGTGCGGCTGTTATTATTTAGCCACAGGCCCCTCTACGATGATGACTTAAGGCATTCAAGTTTATTCAAAATTGGGCAAACTACACAAAATTTTCTTTTGAATGATGCTCGTCGTAATTGCCCGTTAAAGTCCAATAAATAAGCATTTTATTGCATGTATATTTCTCCAGTAGGTATATCTTGCTAAAATAAGTTTTTTTTCTGTACGTAATGTTTCAAATGGTAGACTAGACATTAGTTAGCAAAATTCTTGTCTTATTTTGTCCATTGATGAACGAGTTCGTCTTAAAGTGCAGGATGCGTGATATCTATGACTACTTCCATTTACAAGTTGGAAAAATAACTGTAATTCCTAGTAGTGCGGAGATGTTTTTTGTCGCAAAGTCGGGCCCTTTTAGTGGTTTATAAAGACAAGGCTACCTTTGAAATTATATGGAACTTCATCGTGTTGAAAAAGATCGGAGAGCTTTCCAAAAATAACAAAAGAAATACTGGTCGTACCGAAAAGTTTTTATTCAAAAACGGAAACACAATATAAAATAAAAAATGATATTCCAAAATTCCAAATACAAAAATCGATTTCCATCTGTCATTTCGTCACGCCATAACCTAAAAACTGTTTGTCCTTTACAAAATACACCTTATAGCCTTCGTTTTAAGGTTTGAATTTATTTGTAGTGCCATAATTGTCACTGAAAAGTACCGGGTAGAAGTTGCGGTATTTTTGCCTCACGTACCGCGGTCTCGAGTTGAGATCTGTCATTATTGTGATAACACTGTCTGTCTACGTGAGGAGAACTGTCCGTTGGCGTAGTGATGCGATCAGGTCGATAGTAGTTATCGATGATTCGGAATTACCTTTTAAAATATTGGTTGGGAATGTAGGACAAGAAAATGAGATAAAAATAACTGTTCATTTTTAGTTGCAAGAAGCGTTTTTTGTTTTGCATTTTGTTGAGGAAGACGTCTACAGCAAGATGCGAATGACCTTAAAAGGAATATAATATTTACAATTTTGTAAGTCTCTTTCATAGACGCTATTGATAAAAAAAACCTGATAGAACATTCTCGCACCATTTCCCAAATGTCGAATTGTTCCAAAATAACAGTAAGTATTTTACATGAATTGATTGCCAACGAAGCTCGCAAAAGTAAATTAACTACCCTTTACATCACCACAAACCACATAGCAAGCGTGGCTCACCACGATATAACCACAAGCAAAACACAAGACCAGTATCTCAAAACACCGAACTGTCAAACTCAAACGTCCACCATCCATGACAAATGTCACAAATGACATGGCAGCCGTTACCTCTCAAGTGCCCTCCATTTTACTTTACCCTATAAATTATAAAGCCGTGACGTTTCGACTCGATGTGCCCAACACTATATCATACACACTTACAGCTATCCGAGTTGTTTACAAACATATAATTACTTGGTAGGTCGATGCATATCTTGGGTGTGTTTGTGTGTGTTTTGACAGTTGTGTGGGTGTGTGCATGAAAGGTGTGGGGTGTGTGTGTGTGTGTGTAAACTAGTTTTCTTGCTGTATGAGTGACTGTAAGTCCCAACGACCACACAGTCGAGTGATCAAATTAATTTATTTATTGTTTTGATTTCATTATGTGGGTCGTAAATTTGTTTTTGGGGAGTGTTAAGATAAATAGTTGTCATTCTTTAAGTTCCAAGTGATTTATCAGGACACGTGTTAGGATGCCAATGAAAGTCGAACTATTTTTTGTTTAACTTATGCAATTTTTCAAAAATAATTAACTAAGGAAGTAACACTGCATTTGTATGGAAATATGTATCAAGTCAAAACTAATTTTATTTTATTTCTAAATAATTATTATACCAAGTTGTCCAACATTTGTAACAACGTAAGTGTCTCAGAATATCTGAATCGGCACCCTAATTGCGTAACACACTATTACTCTGACTTTGAATCATTTTGAAGCATATTGCTAATCCATTGCTCCATATGTTTGAAAAATGTGTCTGCTCAACAACGTAAATAACGCAATGAATGTTGTTGAACTGTCAAAATAAAACCCATTGCTGCTGATAGTGTGTTACGCAATTACCCTGCAGGTTTTGATTACTTTCTTAGTCTCCTATGACGACTTTATATTTATCGAGTGTACTTGATAATGTAATCAGTCTATAATGTTCGTACTACTGTGACACAAGCCTCCTCGCTTTGATAGGGAGTGGGCCGTAATCCACGCGGGCCCAGTGCGGGTTGGTAGTTGTGATATGTCTTCGAATTTTTGATTCTAGGACATGCCGGTTTCCCTTCACCATTTTGAGAGCAGTGGTCATGAAATTATTTACAAACAGTAATGCGCCTACCTGGGTTCGAACCCACGACCTACAACTCGTATTTCGGGGCCGTTAACACTGCTTTATGGTTATTAAGAATAAAATAATATATCCTTAAAGACATTCCGAATTCTAGGCATCCTAGCAGATTGCTCCTAAAGATTATGTAATATCTAATCAGCATCTGTCATTCTTACGTATTTATTTACTGTAAGCACGTTTTTGCAACATACTTAAAACTAAAAAAATAAAAAATATATTTTTAAAACAAAAGACAATTGTAAATGTTAATATTTAGTAAAACACTAGTTGTTAATATAATCTGTTTCGTTTTTTATCTGAAACAATACAAAATTTGTTGAATTACGTACGTCGCGTGTCGTTGTTTTGAATTAATTGCAATACATGATAAAAAAATGTTGTGCCATTTAAAAAACTTTTGCAACCTTTGCTAAATAATTACGTGTGGACTGTTTTTTTATCCAAGGTTGAAATTGGAACACCAAATAGTTTTGAAATTATGATGCAACCTCTAAGGTCGCAAAATACAGAACGCATTTTAAATTAAAGCAGATGGCAGCACATTCGCACAATATTAGGACAGCCAATCAGAGCAATTTAAATTGACATTAGCAATAATGTCAAATCGTATTGACCAATGCAGTTGCATTTGTACAAATGTGAGTGGTGGTGATAAGTGCCACAGGTGGTTTCATTTGATGTGTCTATCTAGTATTTACATGAAAACTTCATATCTTGCTAATCTAAAACATTAAATTTATCAATAATAGCCCGGAGTCTGGATTCGTACCAGCAGGGTAATTGCGTAACATACTATCAGTAGCAATGGGTTTCATTCCACCTTCTTTATGTCGTCCGTCCATCTAGCTGGGGGGCGTACCACACTACGCTTGCCGATACGCGGTCTCCACTCCAGGACTCGTCTGCTCCACCAGCCATCGGCCCTTCGACAGACATGGTCAGCCCACTGCCACTTCACACTGAACATCGTTGCTGATAATTATTTCATTCTAGACGTGGAGAACTGCTAAGGATCGAGTTGAATGGTGTATGTACGAGAGGCCTATGTGAAGCTGTGGATTGCAGCTGATGACGATGATGATTCTGTTCTGTGTGACAGGAAGATAAATACACGTCACAGAAACAATCTGATTTGGTCAGGAATTGCTAACTCCAGCAAGTTTATTAAAAGCACACGAAAAGATGGAACATCCTTTTCACTTCACATTGTCTCATAAAATTATGTTCACTTGTCTTCACATCGTCTCAAAAACGCTTTTCACGACATCGCAAGAGAAAGGGTAGTTTAAGAGTTCTGGCCGAAGGGTGTTGTGTATCGCCGGTTTCGTGGCCGGCTACATGACACCAGTCAGCGAAACACGACGCCGACACTTCGAGTGCAGCCGGTCGATTCTGGAAAAATCTCACCGTGATAACTAAGGTGAAGTGAGCTTCGAGTGAGCTGTGAGTCATGCTGATGCTAGGGATTGACACTATTGACGACTCACTCCACGCTCACTTCACCCAAGTTTTCACGGTGAGATGGTTACAGAATCGCACGGCAGTAGGTTTGTTCTGTTGTATGTATTTTAAAGTTATAATATTATACATAGTATTGTATTTGTGATAATTTTGTTTATGTTTGTAGTAGTACGTATAGTTTTTTCTATGGGCCTTAGTTGCCTGAAATAAAGGAATAAATAAATAATATAGATAGGATAACCCAAAAACGATGGTAACTTTAACAGTAGCACAGAAACAACGGTTTTATTCACTCCACGCGCCGCTGATTATGCAAAATTTTGCACTAAATACATTATAAAACTTGACACCCGAACACAATTAGGCATTTACCAGCTAAAAGCTGATATCAATCTTATACAACGTAATAATAGCAATTATAATGCTTAAACACCACTGTTAAAAGTGTAATCATTCATTATTTTTATCTATTTAGTACTGTTTTTGGTTTTTTTTTAACCGGTTGGTTGTTAGCATGATTTCTGTAATTAGCATAAGCATAATCAGCCTAAAATGTTCCCACCCAGTGCGGGTTGGTAGATGTCACATGTCATCGCTAAATGGTGCTGATCCATACGTCATGTTCGTGAACGGGCGCCGCCAGTAGGGACTGGTCATCTCTTAGCCGCCACGGCTTATTTTTATTTTAATTTAAGTATTTATTATAAGAATTGTTTTTTCGTTTTTATCTTTTTTAGTACGGACGCTTTCAACGTGCACGTCTTTCTACATCGTTGTCACATGTATAATTTCAACTTGAATGATGTAACCAAAATGTTGTAACAATTTTTATGATTTAAAAGAGTGTCCGTGGAGTTTCTTTCCCGTTCTTCTTCACAGGTACCTACTTCGCTTTGGAATGGGCAACTAGTTTCATCTTTCTGACTGACGGACCCCTTGACAATTCAAAAGTGCCTGTAATTGTTTTACTTGAAATAAATGCTTTGAGTTTGAATTTGATCGAATTTTTGATTATAGGACATATCGGTTTGACAAATAACTTTTATCTGAAGAATAAATATGACAGATTGACATTTTTTTTTTTTACAAAGGCTGCAATTATTCTTTAAATAAAATATACAGGTAAAACGGGGTGAACAGGAAATGCAGGGGTGAATCGGGACGAAAATTAAAATGGATATTAAAAGTAAAAACATGATTTTTTTATTTTTATTATTCCACTAGCGTCCGCCCGCAACTTAGTTTGCGTAGAATTCGGAATTCCCGCCGTTTAAATCCTATTACCCGTTTTCCCGTAGGAATGAAGCATTTTCCCGCAGTAAAAAGTAGCCTATGTTCATCAGAGATAATGTCGGCTTCTAATGGTAAAACAATTTTTCAAATCGCTCCAGTAGTTTCGGAGCCTATCCAATACAAACAAACAATCAAATCTTTCCTCTTTATAATATTAGTGTAGATTACTTATAAGATTATAATTGCAATTAACATAACTTACGTGATTTTACTTGTTTTATTATGTTTTTATGTTGTATATTTTTTGGCACTGATGGTGGTCTGGGTTTGTGATTTAAGCATTTGGTTCTAACTTAATGGTTAGCATAATCAGCCCATAAAGGGGCCCGTGGCTAAATAATAACAGCCGCACAGGCCGATCGATCAGGTTAAGCTACGCTTGCCGCGGTTGGTCTGTGGATGGGTGATCATCTTTACATACCGAGACCCCTCCGTGCCTCGGAAAGCACGTTAAGCCGTTGGTCCCGGCTGTCATTCGTAGATCTTTGACAGTCGTTACGGGTAGTCAGAAGCCCGAAAGTCTGACAACCAGTCTTACCAAGGGGTATTGTATTACCCAGTAACTGGGTTGTGGAGGTCAGATAGGCAGTCGCTCCATGTAAAATACTGGTATTCAGCTGCATCCGGTTAGACTGGAAGCCGACCCCAACATAGTTGAGAAAAGGCGAGGCAGATGATGATGATAATCAGCCCATAATGTTCCCACCACTGGAAATAGTCCTTTCCCAGACTTCCTGCAACACCCTGTCCTCCGCCTTCCGCATCCATTCTGACCCAGCTACCTTTTTAAGGTCGTCGATCCAACTAGCTGCTAAGCTTAAATATACACACAATCTTCCATACTTCTCTATTAGTCGTCATCCTGGTAGTCACCCCCCCCCCCCCCCCCTTCCTATCCATAGCATCATCTATCATCGTAAAATACTACTCAAAATACTAAATAAAACTACGTAAATTACTACTCAAAACTTTCCTGCCGGTCGATTCTGTAAAAATCTCACCGTGAAATCATAAGTGAAGTGAGCACTTAATAGTGTCAATACCTACCATTAGGGAATGACAGAGCTCACTTCACCTAAGTTCTCACGGTGTGATTTTTACAGAATAGCACTACAGAATACATTTTCCTAAATTTTTCATGCCATAATTTAAACAAGTGCGTTTCGTGCTAGATATTCCGCTAGATACATTCCATTCCAGTATTACTAATGGGTATCGTTTTACCCAGTAACTGGGTTGTGGAGCTCAGATAGACAGTCGCTCCATGTAAAATACTGGTATTCAGCTACATCTGGTAAGACTGGAAGCTGACCCTAACAAAGGCTAGGTATATGACGTTATTCTGCTGAGATCTGTCCCTGGTCATATACCCCCGTCGTGAGGACACTGGCATGTCCCAGAACCAAAAATTCGAAGATATGTGACGTCTACCAGGACACACTAATCGCGCGTGGTGGATTACAGCCCATTCCCCCTCACAGAGAGGAGGCCCGTGTCCCACCAGTGGGGACGTTATACGCTGATTATATATATTTAGTTCTTCAGCGTTTGTAAGATCTTCTTTGGAAATATTTGCTTACACCACGGCTAGAAGAGGCAGATGGTGTTAACTCAAATAAAAAATTTTATATTTAAAAAAAACAACCGACTTCCAAAAAAACACTACAAAGTGAAAAATAATTTTAATTTTGGAAGTCGGTGTCGTTGGTTCCGCATTTTGGTTTTTTGACACCGACTTCCGAAATTAAAATTATTTTTCAATTTGTAGTGTTTTTTTGGAAGTCGGTTGTTTTTTTAAATATAAAATTTTTTATTTTTCACTTTTTAGTTATATCTACCCCAATCAAATTCATATAAACACTACTTGCTATGTAAATATCAGTGACAGGAAGCTGCATCTGCGTTGATAGGGTACAGACGTGATTTTATGTTGTGCGATTGCGTAATTATTATAATCATAAAAAAAAATTATAACCTTTGTAGTAAGTACAGGCGTGATATTATGTTGTGTGATGGTGTAAACAATGCTTAGATATGCTATAGCAACAATCGCGGTTAATCTGCTGTTATTTATTGAAGAGTTCCCCCGATTTCTACAAGATCCCATCATCAGATATTGAAATGGTGACAATGGGACCACACGGGAAGCACCAGCTTTCAAATAAAAAAAGAATCATGAAAATCGGTTCACCCAGTCGGTTATTATGAGGTAACAAACATAAAAAAAAAAAAAAAAAAAAAAATACAGTCGAATTGATAACCTCCTCCTTTTTTTGAAGTCGGTTAAAAATATTGCAAAATAATGTTTATTTAATATGTTTTAGTACGTTAGTGGCTCGTATTGACCTCCGAATGTTCCCCGGCCGTGCGTTCCGCGGGCTGCCTCCGTAATTGATGTGCATAAACACGACGCGTATACAGGCCGCTGCTTTTGTAGTTTATGACTTAATCAGGTTTTATTTTAGTTTGGTGATAAATAGAAGATTAAACTGAGGACTAGATGTCAAAGAGTGATATCATGATAAATATGTTTAGTTTTGTTTAGGTATTAAAGAGTCACCTAGGTACTGTAGTGCTATTCACCGTGAGAACTTAGGTGAAGCGAGCGTGAAGTGAGATTCAGTAGACTAATGCTAGGGATTAACACGATTGACTGCTCACTTCACTTATGATTTCACGGTGAGATTTTTACAGAATCGACCGGCTAGAGAAGTCTGTGGGTGAACGGCGAACATTCTGGCGCAATTTAGGTACATGGAAAACACTTCCACTGATTGGATAGTTAGACAGTGGTGGACCATTGCATAAAGCCAGGGAACAATATTAGTTAAGTTAGTGAGTAAAAGTAGAAGATGTGGAAGGCAAAAACTGGAGTAGTAGAAATGTACTAGGCTGTATTATAATGAATTGATCGATTTACATTTTGGGATGTACAGACGCCAGCACATCAAGCCGAAACTGTCAACTTTTCCTAACAAACTTTGAACCTTATACTTTAGCAATAAAGTTGAAAATCTATTAAAGAAATTTGACAGATTGTAGTAACTTGATGTGCTGGCGTCTGTGTGTTAGGAACGGACGTAGAAATTGCTGAGCGTGAGTAAGACTAACTAACGTAGTTGCAAATAAATAAAAACAAATATAAAAATAAAGCTAAAAATCATAACCAAATAAAAGCACAATAATAAATCAAACAAACGTCCTATAAACAAAATAAATTTAGAAAGCACACAGGCACACGTAATTAATCAATCATCAACGGCTCGCGAACATCCTATATTTGAACGCACACACACAACGCACACACATCGAATACACACAAGCACACCCACAGACTCGAGCGCAACGGCGTGTAAATAAATTTTGTACGGACAAAACTGTTATTTTAAAATAATAATTGATGTGCATTCACATTGTCCATAGCAATTGTCAATGGTTGTAGTATTTTTTTTTCTTTTGTACTGCGCCGTGTCATTATATTTTTACCTAGAGCTTAAATATGGGGATACGAATTAATTTTTCCGCTCCGCTGTCAAGGCTTGGTCTAGTAATTATGCGGATTTCAGTAGCTTTTGTTATAATAGAATTGTTGGGTATGGTTTGTCTCTTGTTATGCTAAGACCTTGGCTGTTCTAGTACTTTTAGAAAATACGTTATATCTGATAGCGGCAGCACACAGTGAGTAGGTAAATCTATGGTTTCCTTGAAGAGCGCTGTAAAACTGTAATTTTCACCCAGTATTTGACATTGAGGTATTTACAGAGAGCCGATATTATGTGACCGTTCACCTCTGTCTTAGGAAACCAAAATTTAAGCATTATGATCTATGGTCGTTCCTTTTTTGAATGAGAACAGGCCTTTACCCTGCAGTGGGACAAATTACTGTCTGGTTTTAAGAAAAATCCGACTTATAGGTACAGACGCCAGCACATCAAGTTACTACAATCTGTCAAATTTCTTTAATAGATTTTCAACTTTATTGCTAAAGCATAAGGTTCAAAGTTGATTACAAAAATTTGACAGTTTCGGGTAGCTTGATGTGCTGGCGTCTGTACATAGACTTCTTTTATGGTGAACTGTTTGATGTTTCATAATGGGTAGTCATCAACTTTGGTAAATGGTTTTATTACTCCAATTTGCTGTCCCTGGTCTTTACATAAATTCTTTTAGTCATGGTCTACTGGTAATGAGGACTTGTTTTAATATCTGCAATTAATAAGTATGAGCTTATCAGCTATCAGCAACAAGGGGTTTTTATACATTTCTTTTGATATTAAGTAGGTAGTAATTTATATACTTAAGGTTTGAATTAAATCCATGCTATGTAATGTGACTTCGAAATCGGGTATTTTCAATATGCCAACACAAACTTTTAAAATGCTAATTACTAAGTTCACTCTGACATTTTTAAATTGTCTCCTGTTCAAAATCAAATGACAAAAAAAAAATCACGACTGGAATGACGATTTCATTAAACAAAAAGTTTGCCACGTTCGAATTTCAAATAATTCTCGCGCCAATCTTTTTAGCCCAATTTTAATTTCAACGATTAAAAAGCAGATGCGAAATTTTTTAAAGTTTGACAGTAACAAATTGTTGCCAGACTAAAAAAACATTGAAGTAGAATAAAATGTACACTGTATTTTTAAAACTATTTAACCTTTATGGTTTAATTCCAATTTATAAGGTTCCTTAACCAGTTTGATCGAGTACGGTGAACAAAAAAACATTGCTTTTTGAAACTCGTACTAGACACGGCACCATTATTCTTTGAGTCCGTTCAAATCTATTTTGTTGTTGTTTTACTGACACATTGCATAAACGTGGACATGACTAACATAATTAAAACTGCAACCATTCTTTATTCTAGTAACACGCGTTATAATTTCGAAAAATTCCATCATAGATTATGCAATCTTCTGCTATAATGTTGCATAATATTATGAATAGTTACATTTTTATAAGCCTCCTTAAGTCTAGTTGCTATTCTAGTCGCATTATGGTGTTGCCATACAAATAAATAAAAAAATCCTGGGCATTTTTGCCATATTTTATATCACCTTACTTATATTTTTATTTAATTCTAAACCATAAACAATACATACCTAGAAACAGTTCAAAACGTCCACAATGAAAAAAACCGATAGTTTTTTTTTTTAATATATATTTAAAAAAACTACGCAACAATTGGTCAAGCGGTACTTCCGTGACAGCAAAACTGGGGCTAAGGGGCTACCGTTGATGGGGTGGTCATTAAAATCCCATAAATAAAGCGAACAGTCGCCGGTTCGACTCGCGATCGACATATGTTGCGCATCGACAGCCTACTCTTGTAAAAATAAATACGCAACAAAGAGTTTCGAAACTTTAGAGCTGGCAACTGATATTTGCAATTTGTTTGTTGCACTTTTTTTTTAAGATTTTTGTGAAATGTTTTCATACATACATAGGTACAGATGCCAATACATCAAGCTAATACAATCTGTCAAATTTCTTTATTAGATTTTCAACTTTATTGCTAAAGCATAAGGTTCAAACTTGATTGGGAAAATTTGACAGTTTCGGGTAGCTTGATGTGCTGGCGTCTGTACAGTGTACATGCAACTGCATAAAAATATTATGTTAACTTAAATTCAACGGTTTGGAAATATCCTTCTATCTATACTTACTAATATAATAAACGCTGAAAAAGCTGAGTTTGTGTTTGTTTGAACGTGCTAATCTCGGAAGCTACCGGTCGGATTAAAAAAAATCTTTTTGCATTTGTTATCTTAATTCTTGTGAAAGGTTATAGGTTATTTAACGTCACGATACGACCTTTAGGCACCGAGCACAAAACAAAAACGTCAGAAATAACCCTTAGCGAAAACAAAGTAACGGGGGCACAGCTATGGGAAATACTTAACAAGAAATTGGACGCCTACAAAGTCGGGGATAGGAATTAGTTTTTACAGAAATAGAAACTGTTATGTCCATTACCAAAGCAGCAAAATAAGTAAAACTAATCAATAAAAAAACCCTCATTAATTGAAATAATAACAATAATTTTCATTTTTTTTATTTTTATTTTATAAATTATGATTTCCTTATACTTCAAAAAGCACACAGACGTCTGGGCTCTGTCTTATCATGCCATGGCCTGAAATTTGATCAACGCGCCATTAACAGTTAAGTTATAATCGAGTTGATGTAATGTTCTTTCAGTTTCCGCTTTATGTTTTAATTAAAAAAGCTATTTCTTAAATTCCAGCCTAAGTTGATATAATTAATGTTTTCAATGATCGTTGCGTGTTACAACAGCTCATTCGTATATCAAAAGGATTATTAATAAAAACTTTATATTTGCTAATTATAGTCATAATTAAATGATGTATTTAAAAAGAAGTTATTCTTTTAGATATACTCTTTCAGACATTTCTATTTGATAAAAATCTTAGTTTTTAATTACAGTTTTACTATGACGTACGATGTCTTTACGTTTGTTTTAAAATAATTAAAAATGTATCTTGAATGGAATACCATTGTAACATGAAATAAATATTGAGAAAAGTTTATAAGTTTATAAAAGTTTATAATTTTATTTCAAACTTATTCATTTTCAAATTGTGTTTTGAAGTATCGGATTTAAGGATCAGAAATTTATCAAAATGGTGACCAATTTTTATTAAACGTGTCTTAAAATAGTCCTATCATCTACGTGATTTATCCGATTTCTAATCAAAAATCATTGTAGTCTTCTTGCGTTGGACTGACATTTCATGGATTGAACTAACAAATAAATTATGATTAGGTATTGCTATATTTTTTTCAGAGTTGAATTGATTACAGTCTTATCAACTATTAAGAATAGTAAGTATTACGTATAATAAGTAAACTATCTTTTTAAAAATATAACCCGGTCAGGGGCTCGTTCAACCCTAGCCCTCCAAGAAAAATAAAAGGGTGTCAAATAGAAAAAAAATCCGTCTATTTCAGCGCCATTTTAATCAAGAGGACATTCGAAATTCGAATCTATTTACATTCCACACATAAAAAGTGCGAGTACCTTGTACACACGTCGACACAAGCTATACTTAACCAGTATAAGCTAACTTCTGATTGTACGAAGAGGCTATACAATGCGAGGTCAGCTAAAACTGGAAAATTATAGTACAGTTTTGTTCTAGTTTATCAAATGACAAGTGTGAATAAATGGTCTCATTGTAACAGCTGAATCTACATAATTATTGCTCTATGAATTGTTCATGGTTCAATAAAAAAATAAACTGGATATATTATGCTTCGGCTTTCGATTAACGGCAGTTGGCACATATTTTAAAAAAAATTGACATTCGTGGTATGTAAAATGTTGTGTGACGATTTCTTTTTGAATACTGAGGAGGATTGGTGCATGGTCTGAAATGGCAGTTGTTTTTTTTATGCTTTTGAAAGATATATAACGAATGTATATGTAATGACAAAATTTATATTTGCACGATATTCACTAGAGCTTTATGTTTAAATTACAGAAAAAAAAAACTAACTGTTCAATAAATATTTAACTGACAAAATAAGTTTGTCTTCATTTAAAAATCGATAGCATAGTTTTTTATTTATCTTATACTGTCCTACTGTTGGGCAAAGGTCTCCCCAATATTTTTCCACTTTTATTTATGCTGTGACGACTCCAAATCGTAACTCCAACGTTTTTTAGGCCTTTTTACTAGAGTTAAATCATTTTCAAACCCCTTTTTTTAATAAATCTTTTTAACACCAAGCTCGAGCGTCATAAATAATAAAAAAATATTTTCAAAAAAAATTGATAAAAATCGTAAAATGGCCACCAAAACGTCATGTCTAACATCTTCCGAGCTCGTCCGGACATGTTAATTGTGTATGTTATTAGTTCGCAAGGTGTGAACCGACTTACAACTCGAATGGCAGAATAATCACTTGTCCTCCGCCGTATTTGTGTAAAAAAAAAAGTGGACCAGTGCGTGTCGGAGTCGCACACGAAGGGTTCCGTACCACCGTACAATATTTTCTAAAAACGCCAAAAAACACGTTTCTTGTAAAGATAATATTAAGCTTTATTTTATTTTTATTATTTATTGTTAAAGCGGCAATAGATAAGCGGACATATCAAGCTATACATTTCCAGATTGAGCTGACTTCGCATTGCTTCACAAGATACAGCCCTGTGACAGACGGACTGACAGCGGAGCCTAAGTAAAGGGTCCCGTTGGCACCCTTTATGTACAGAACCCTAAAAAAGAAATAAAAGTTTAATTTGAAAACGCAAAAAGTCTCGTTCCTTTATCGGCGGATTCCCTTTTTCGCTCCGACATGCGTATGCGCCCATAAAAATTTCTCGGTGCAATACTCGAGTAAAATCTACATATTCGGTTGTTTATTGGTTTTTTGTGATTGTCACGGTCTAGTAAGATATTTATAAGGTTTTTTGTCAGGAATAACGGAAACTTTTTTATTAAATTTTTGTTTAAAATGAACCTGTATCTTTTTACTGGCACTTTAATCATAACGTAACATTTCGCCTGTAAATCCCAGGGTTAGGCAGAGGTGTCCAGACGCCAGTACATCAAGCTACCCGAAACTGTGAATTCCCAATTTTCCCAATCAACTTTGAACCTTATGCTTTAGCGATAAAGTTGAAAATCTATTAAAGAAATTTGACAGATTGTAGTAGCTTGATGTGCTGGCGTCTGTTCTTAGTACACCTGCATTTCACCAGTAATGTTTAAGTCCCGGGTAATAGGGGGTAAGCCTAACACCATCAACCGGGCACAAATCCAGACTACTGAAAAATTCCAGACGGAAAAACCTAATAATTACCCGGCCCGGTAATCGAACCCAGAATCCATGATGTAATTTTACTATTTAAAATTGTCTTGCTATGGAAGAGCGGAGTCTCCTAATACAGGCACTTTTGCTTAAAAGGAGGCTCCAATCATTAACTTGTTATAATGCGGAAAACCTCAAACGGCGCAAATAATCCAACCTTTTTGGAACTTATATGTTCGGGCCGTTTGGGGTTGAAACACTAGGGCCATGGGGTCCGAGTGCCCACCTATTATTTCGGGATATCGCCAAGCGGATGGTCGACTCTTCACGTGACCATAGGGCTGGCCTATTTTTTGACCAAAGAATCAGCATTGCCATACAACGTGGCAATGCTGCCAGCCTTTTGGGCACGTTTCCTATTGACAGCGATACGGACGAATTTTTTGATGCCCTTTGATTATTTGCCCGCCATTTTAAATACTTGTACATATTATTATTATTTTAAGTTTGTTATGTAATTTGATGTGTTTTTATGATCAGCAGTAGTTCGAGTCTTGCGACCTCTATACCAACAAGGCAGTTCTAATAGTCCCGGGACTTTTTATAGACGTAAAAAAAAAAAAAAGATTATATCATACAGATAGAAAACACCTGTCCATTGATAACATCATTAGCTCAGTCCTAAGGTCTGCGATAAAAAGTACGTGAGTTAAGAAATTAAATGCCACGTCCTTGCGGCCGACACGTCCATTCATCTTGAGGCCTTAACCAAAACTGACCTATAACAGGACGATCGATGACGCAGATCGGAGATCAGTGGTAACGGCCCCGGCGGTTATGAGTTGTATGTCGTACGGTTCGAAGCCTGACAGGCGCTTTACTTTTGTGATTTATTTTTTTATTGCAGAATGAGCCTGTTAGACCTCATTCACGCCCGTGTCCAGAACATGCCTGTCCACTCTTGATTAGAAGGTAGACAGTTAAATGTGACAGGGAACACCATATTACTTCATCAACACTGCTCTCAAAACGGTTAAGGAAAACATCGCGAGGGAACCGGCATGTCCTAGAACCAAAAATTCGAAGACATGTGACGTCTACCAACCCCCACTGTGTCCGCGTGGTGGATTCCAGCCCACTCTCTCACGGAGAGGAGACCTGTGTCTGGAAGGGAACATATAGACTGAGTATGATAGCTAGGACCAAAATCTAGAATGACTAGTTCTAATGTTTATGTACAGACGCCAGCACATCAGGCTACCCGAAAATGTCAAATTTTCCCAACGAACTTTGAACCTAATGCCTTAGCGATAAAGTTGAAAATCGATTAAAGAAATTTGACGGATTGTAGTAGCTTGACGTGCTGGCCTCGGTACGTAGTTAATATTAATAACCATTAATATCAAGATTACCATATAAAACTACTTTGAAGACTTCTTAGATACAAAGTTTTTTTGTTTATGTATATCGGTCGACTCTTTAGGCTAGTGATTACAGCCCTCATAAGTATTATTAAAATTATCACCACGGTGAAACTATCCCATCTGCCTAACCTTTTCCCAACTATGTTGGGATCGGCTTCCAGTCTAACCGGATGCAGCTGAATACCAGTGTTTTACGTAGAGCCACCACCCAGTTACTGACTAATTTGCCCCTTGGCAAGACTGGTTGTCAGACTTTCAGGCTTCTGACTACTCGTAACGACTGTCAAAGATCTTGGAATGACAGCCGGGACCAACGGCTTAACGTGCTTTCCGAGCCAAGGAGGGGTCTCGATATGTAATGGATGGTCACCCATCCACGAGCTGACAACGGCAAACGTAGAACCTTTCATTCGTATCAACCCGAGCGGCTGTTATTATTATTTAGCCACGATCTTCTTGTCCTTCATAGTGAAACATCATCATCACCTGCCTAGCCTTTTCCCAACTATGTTGGGGTCGGCTTCCAGTCTAACCGGATGCACCTGAATACCAGTATTTTACATGGAGCGACTGCCTATCTGACCTTCACAGTGAAACATTGGTCCTTACTTGCTCCCATGGCGGAACAATTGGTCCTAAGGGAATTTCGTCTCTAAGGTAGGAAAACGATTTGGTGATCAGATTGGTTATAAACATTTCATACGAGTGTTCTTCTTATCTTATTTTCTAAAGAAGTCTGAGCATGGGATTCTAGGTTCGATCTTCAAACCCCAAATCCGGAGGAGTCGGGGTAATTACCAGGATTTATACCTGCTAAGTGGCTAATGCCGCAGCATATCGGCAAGCGTAGTGGGGACCCCCCCCCCCCCCCCCCCAATCGATGGATCGACGACCTTAACCCTTTACTGCATGATATGTTAATTTTTTTTTTATGTTAATGTCTTTGTTAAAGCTTCAGAATTAATTTCAGTGTATTTTTTTTTTCCAAGTCGTATGTGATGATAGACAAAATAGTTGTGTTTTATTGTTGCTAATGATATGAAAAACAAACCCCATTAGGATTTATACGCTAGTTTTTTATTTTTTTAGAGTAAAATAAACTGTAAACATGTCAAACCATATATGGTTTCCTATGCGGTAAAGGGTTAAAAAAGTGGCTGGGAGTGATTGGAGGCGGAAGGCAAAGGACAGGGTGTTGTCGCCTATGTCCTCCAGTGGACTGCGATAGACTGAGTTCATTGAAATGGCCAATATCTCGCCTCCTATTAACCCGCTCAGAGTATACAAGCGTGATTTTAAGTCAAGTTATAAATCCGAAAAGAAAGACCAGCCCTTTCATTGCATCAAGCCACAGCGCTTTAATTGTTCCTTAGCATTTTCCCAGCGTGACGTTTCCAAGATGGCGTCGTCACGGGTGACAGGTACAATAATGGACGCTATCTCAAGATCGACCTTACGAACATCCGTAGTTTGAAATTGTTTTATTATTTTTTAATAGCTTGCTTCGGCGGCGATGTGTTTAAGTCGCATGTGTTGATTTCCCATCATTTTAATCAACGTTAAGGTTTTTTTTTATTCTGTGTTTGTTGTGAATTCTCAAGTGCAAATGCTACTTACAGTTCGGCCGAAGATAGAATGCGTTCTTGACACCTGTCAGTTTCATAGAAACGAATAAGTGATTTGCGAATTTGATCTTTATTAGCTACTAGAATTGTCGTACTGTCAGAAACGCATTCTCTCGAGGGCCTGACCGCAGACTGTTTTTGTCCATGAAACTTTAAAATAAGAACCTTTGCTTTTGAAACCGCCGTTACACCCACAGTCAAAATTGACTAATTCTTCTGGAAAGATCTTTCTGTCATTACAATTTATTACTGTTCAATTGTTAAGTTCTTGTTGTAACATCTTCAAGTGCAGCTATGGATCGGGGACCTGAGCGACTGTCATCTGATCTATGCAACTGTAAACATGGTACCTATTGGGCAGGCCGATATCCTATATGAGAAGTGCCATGGCACTTGGCAGATCTTCGGCATTCTCAGAGCCAATAACAACAGAACCAAGTTCAAGCGTGTCATAATTTGTTGTGGAATATTGACAGTGACAGCTCTTGAACACAATGTGCTGATTGCGTTAAGTTTAATTTGTGAAATAAAAATTGACACTTAGTAGTAGTGAGGATGCCATATAAATTAATTGACAGATGCTAAGTGTGTGTCATTCAGTTTCCGAACAGGCTAGATTCTTGTCAGTTTATCATGTGGCATTTTATACAATCTACGAAAATAAAATGTTGTAAAGTAGAGTCGGCTTATGTCTACAATTTTTTTAAGTTAAGTATGACAAGTATGTACCTAACATCACGTAAGTAACAATGAAAATGCTAATCATTGCCAGCGCAAAAAATCTTAATACTATTCTGTGTACGCGCAAATATCTGCATGCAATAAAAATACCTTACGTGTTTCCTTCATAAAGTCCAACAATTGCAATAGTTTACCTGGAACAAGAGACAGAAAAATACATTACACAAATCATAGATAAAGTAAAAATTTTGGCGCCGAAACAAACGCTAGCCACCATAAATTCTAGTCCAATAAAAAAGCAATTTAAAATACATTCAAATTTGAAAAGAGAACAGGCCGACCCGAACTAGTGAGGTCTGCACGTTAGTTAAAAATCGACTATTTTTGTTTTAGTTAAGGGGAAATGTGGGTTCAAGTTATTTTGGTCAGTTCCCGTGGTTACGCACGCAACCATGACGTCATCCTCCGGTAACCACGCTAGCTGCACAACGTTATAACTTCACTATCGTGAGATTATCGGTGGTACTGTTAGTTCGCTTTTGCACATAAAATGTTTTTTTTTATTTTTATTGACAGATTTAAAAGAGATAACCGATGGTAAAGATAGTGTTTTTAATTATGGAGGCTGGTGTTTAAATGTTCTGGAATGTGAGATGTTAATTAGGTTTTTGGTAAACACTCTTTTTTCTCACTAAGTAAACCAGCCAGTCATCTTACGAAAATAAAATAAATTATTTTTATTGTTTCAATCTCAAATCTTCGTTCATAGTGATATCAGAATTAGGTAGGTATTATTACCTAATCCTACTTATAAAATAAGTAGGATTTTTTTGCGCAATTTTTTGTATAACAACATATGAACACGAATTTTCAACTACAAAAAAGATAAATATACATACTACAGTTAACTAAGACCAGTGCAACACGCGAACATTCAAAAACTAACGTCTTGACGTTTCCGGTTACTAAAAACTCCTACTGACGTATTGCCAACTTAATTTTGACACTTCAAAACTTACTGCACATCCCTATTTTTAAGATCATAAAGTTGAAAATCGACTACAAGTGTCATACTTTCAATGACAGTTATAATGTTGCCAGTTATACAATTTCGTCATAAAGACGTCTTTTGATTTGGGTTCTGTTATTTTACCGGCAAAAAATATAAAAAAGTATAAAATAAAAATGTTTCTTTTGTCTGTTCGTAACAGTTGGCTAGCAGTTACGTTGTTCTCAGAAACATTGCTGTAATGAGGAAAATTGGGATATATCGTATCGTAGTAATTATGGAGCCTTTCTTGAGTTGCCTATTAGTCTAGTGCTCGCAAGCGTTACTGTAGAGCATGAAGTCCTGAGTTGAATCGCGAGTCGGGCAAAGTGTTACTGGGTTTTTCCGTCAGGAATTTCTTAGGACAACCTGAAGTTTGGATTAGTGCCTGGTTGATGGTAGTAGGCTGGCTCCCATCCTAAAAAATATAACTGGCGAAATGTAGGTGCACTATAGGTACAAACGCCAGCACATCAAGCTACTACAACCTGTCAAATTTCATTAATAGATTTTCAACTTTATCGCTAAAGCATAAGGTTCAAAGTTGATTGTGATTTAACATTCACATCAAGCTACCCGAAACTGTCAAATTTTTGACAGTTTCGGGTAGCTTGATGTGAATGTTAAATATGAAAGTTTTATTTGGAGGATTTAGAAAAGAGGCAAGAAGTATACTAGCTTCAGAATAATAAGTCAAGTCTTTTAATATTTTACCTACAGTCGAGGTTGGATTGTTCTCAATTGAGCAATTGGTACTCTCTAGTAAGAAGAGATGTAACAAACTACAATCGTTTTAACAAGAGTGGTGATTATGCAGGATCCCCGTTATCTATAAAAGTGCGAAGGAATGAAAATAGGAAATCACGTAGGTACACTTTCAGTATTTTCAAACATAAAGCTTTGTCAATATAACGCTACAACAAGCCTGAGTAATCACAATCTTCAAAGCATACAATATTAATCAACAACACACTTCTTAATTAAACCAAAGACAAGATGATTTAACACAAAAAATTAACGATTAGTAACACCAATTACTTGGCAACACTAGGCAGAACGCGAAACAGTACTTTCATCCACAGAAAAAAAAAAAACAAAAGACTGACCCCTCGATATTCAAATTTGGAATTATGAATGGTTTCGCCTGAGTTCGTCCGGTTATTAGGGTTCTTAGGTGATGAAAACCTTGTAAGAAGCGATTTTTCAGAAAATATGTTTATTTATTTCTTTATTTCTTTGACTGTCTCGACTGTCTCATTGTGCTACTGCTGAGCTTGAGGTCCTGTTCAATTTCTAGGTTGGGCAAATTGTTATTGGGTTTTTCTATCTGGATATTCTCACCAGCAGCCTGGCGTCTAGATTTATTTTCCCAGTTGATGGTAATATACTCGCCCCTTACATGTAGGTGTAGCCGTGTAGGTAATTTAATATACACCTACCCTACCCTTCGGAGAAACAAGTTAGTGTGTTATATCATTGTTTAATTCTTTTGCTGCCGGTGATTCTGTAAAAATCTCACTGTGAGATCATAAGTGAAGTGAGCACTTAATAGTGTCATTAGGGAATGACAGAGCTTACTTCCAGCTCACTTGACCTAAGTTCTCATGGTGAGATTTTTACAGAATAGCACTGCAGTTTATGAAATAATATTTGCTGAGAAAAGGTAGGGAATTGATGCTTAGGGCCAAAATGCGTCGTTCTAAGAGTCAACACTTTTTAAAGCAATTCATTACAACGACTATAATTATTTTACGTGCAAACCGGAGAGAGTTTGACACAAGTGATTTGACATTGACATATCGACAAATGACATTAGTGTAGAATGTTGCCAGTAAAACTATTATTTTTTAATCGACATGAATACTTAATAAAAAGTTCTATTTACGATACCTCACGATTTTTTTCCCCAACCCTACGGAACCCGCTACACAAAGCTAACTGTCATTCATTCCTTCCATTCGTTCCTCAATTTTTTCAAATAGACGAATGATTGATAGATGATGATGTCTTTTTTGTTAGTTACGTCATTAGTTCTTAATTAGTTGTGAACTTGTTCATTTGTTGGCCATGTTTGTACATGGATGTAGGAAAGATGGATGTGGTTTTTTTTTTGCTTTTCTTTTTTATTTTTTGTGTTTTGATTATGTTTTTTTATCGCATTAAAAAAAGTATGTGCTGATTAATAGTTACAAGATTTAAGATATTGGGAGGCAAATATTTTAAAGTGTTTATTAAAGACATAGTATTGTGCTCTGCTCTATAAAATACAGGTCTTAGAAAGTAGCCCTTAAATTAAAATTAATATCAGCCTATAATATTTCCACATGCCTCCTCTCGGTGAGAGGGAGTGGGCCAAAATCCACCTCGCGGGCCCAGTGCAGGTTGGTAGATGTCACATGTCTTCGAATTTTCGGTTCTAGGACATGCCTGTTTCCTCACGATGTTTGCCTTCACCGTTTTGAGAGCAGTGGCGATGAAATTATTTACACAAAGTATGGCGCCTGTCAGGGTCCAAACCTAAGTTACCTAAGATTGTATACAACGTGTAACGTTAAATGCGCAAAACCTCAGCCACCGCAACTGATTTTTAATTCAATTGACCTATTTTAGACTGCAAATAAGTCATTAAAAAAAATTGTAAAGGTTTTGTGTGCTGTTTTAGTTTTACTGGCCATTCTGATCGTTTCTTGCGTCTGCGACGACGCTTTATCGAGAGAGGAGTCGTCACCGGGCCGCTGCGCCGCGCTGACATTGGCTTGCTTGACCTATTAATAAATAGACACGGCAACGTTTTTAATGAAGATTTTTTGAAAAATGTTACCTATATTAAAAAGTGGTTCAATTAATTCTGCTCGTTATTCTGATCAAACTATTTTCAGGTTTTGCGCATTTTACGTTACACGTTGTATAATAAAAAGTCCTAGATAAAAAGATTTGCTGGTCAGCAAGATTGCTAGTCAGGCCGAATTCCCAGGATACAAGCACTTATGTAGATACATACGCTTTTGTTATCCACCTCGCAACATAAAAGACATTCACATTTTTTTATTAATGAAGTTATTACAATATCCTCGCTGAAGGTTCAAGTGTATTCGATAAGGTTCGATAAAAAAGTTCACAGATTGCGTCAGCGGTCAGCGGCGACCTTTTCTCTCAATCCAGTTATACCGACTACTTAACTGGCAAGATTAACAGTAAGAACATTCATTTTATTAATAATTTCTTCCATTCATCCTAAGAATATTGTGCAGAAATAATAATTAATCAAGCGCCAATAGCTCACAGGAATGACGTCGATGGCGAGTGAGAGGTTGTTATTACAAATCTCATACTTCATTCAATAGTGTACAGACGCCAGCACAAACTACCCGAAACTTACAAATTTTCCCGATCAACTTTGAACCTTATGCTTTAGCGCTAAAGTTGAAAATCTATTAATGAAATTTGACAGATAGTAGCAACTTGATGTTTTGGCGTCTGAAATTTTAGCGAGGGCATAATATTTAGCTTAGTTAGAGAGGTTAGCAAGAATACTGGTAGGTTGCACTATCAGTAACAATGGCTTCAATCTTGACAGTTCAACAACATTCACTGCGTTATCTACGTTGTTGAACAGACCTTTTTTTCGAACATATGAAGCAATGGATTAGCAATATCCTTCAAAATTATTCAGATTAAGACTGACAGTGTGTTACACAATTAAAATGCAACCTACTTGCTAATAATCTTATAAAATTAAGCTTCTAATAAGGTAACGCCAGTAAAAATCAGTGCTATTCCGTAAAAATCTCGCCGTGAGAACTAAGGTGAAGTGAGCGGGAAGTGAGCTGTCATCACTTCAAGCTCACTTCACTTATGATTTCACGGTGAGATTTTTACAGAATCGACCGGCTGATAATGGCGCTTGCAACAGAGTCAAAATATCGGAAAATCAATTAAAAAATACAGCATGGAAAATATTCTTGGCGCAAATAGCCAAAGCTTTATGTGAGTACTTATATCTCATTGCATTTATCACGAAAAAAACAATCTACAGAATCTAAGAGGTTTTTATTAAATCAGACTACAATTCGGCCCTTAGGGTCTGTGCACACCACGTTTTTTAAACGCGCCGTTGATGCGCGTTTGTAGTGATACAGACGCGATACGCACGCGAGTCAGACGCAGCCTGTAGACCTTCTGTAGGACAAAAGCGCGCCGTCGACGCACGTTTCTAAAACGCGCGTCAGCGGCGCGTTTAAAAAACGTGGTGTGCACAGGCCCTTACAGGGTGACGACCGTCACCTTTTTAACTTTATTATTGCAAACTCACTTCCATGTTTGTTTCCTTACACCTTTCCTCGAAATACCTCAAGATTAAGTTGAAATTGACTTTTACTTTCGATATTAAAAGAAAGAGTGAGTGGTCCTGGGCAAGTCGTAATGGCTTCCTTTTGGTCGCTAATACTTCGCACGATTTTTCGACTTATAACATCGAGATTTCCTTATTTTTTTTATTATTAATTTATTAGACACACAAACCTTCCACAATTATATTTGTAAGTATTGGTGGAAACCGCATTAAAGTCCGTTGGGCAGTGTAGGAGAACAATGTTGTCACACTGACTGGCACGAAAAGCAACTTTAATTCCAGCTCAGTTTTAGTTCCAGTCTTGGTCTACTGGTCAGTGGCCCTGACTACTATAGGCAAGGTCGTGGGTTCGATTCCCACCCAGGACAAATGTTTGTGTGATGAGCACGATCATTTGTTCTTTGTCTGGGTGTAATTTATCTATAATCTATATGTATTTAGAAATATATATGTTTATCAGTTGTCTAGTACTCATAGCACAAGCTCTGCTTAGTTTGGGACTAGATGGTGTTGTGTGAAAGTTGTGGAATATTATTATTAATTTATATAATAGGTAAGCTTAGATTTATAGGTTATCAGACGGTAGTAAAAGTATTTAAAATGAAACTCAATGCACTCATTTCAATTAAAACCAATTGTAGGCACTTTTAATTTGTCAAGGACTCGGTCAGTCACAAAGATGAAGCTGGTTGTCCATTCCAACGCTTAATAGGTTCCTATGGAGAAGAACGGGCAAGGAACTCCATGGACACTAATTTAAATTAAAGTGGCGCCATGATATTGACTGATGATTCAGGCAAACTGTATGCAGCAATGCTATCCGGCAGAACAAGATAGATATGGCTGATTTTTAGGACGAACTTTTTAATAAGGACCTCATTTTCTGTTTGCCTTCCTTTTTGAGAAGATAGTGATGTCATCAGTCAGGTGATCAAAGTATGATGTCATTGACTTAGAAGATGAATTATACTTGTTCATTCTCCTAGTTTTATTTGTAAGGAGGTGACTAACTTGAAAACAGAAATGATTACTTGTTTTCATCGTACTGGCATCCAGCTCATCCGTTTGGAATGGAAGCCGACCCCGACATAGTAGGAAAAAGGCAAGCCAGATTGATAAATGATAAATTATTTATTTTCTGTAAGTAGGTTTGTACAAACACTTTTAAATGTCAATCATATTATATTATATATTTATATACAACGTGTAACGTTAAATGCGCAAAACCTCAGACACCGCAACTGATTTTTAATTCAATTGACCTATTTCAGAGAGTAAATAAGTCATTAAAAAAATTGTAAGGGTTTTATGTGCTGTTTTAGTTTTACTGGCCATTCTGATCGTTTCTTGCGTCTGCGACGACGCTTTATCGAGGGAGCAGTCCTCACCGGACCGCTGCGCCGCGCTGACATTGGCTTGCTTGACCTATTAATAAATAGAAACGGCAACGTTTTTAATGAAGATTTTTTGAAAAATGTGACCTATATTAAAAAGTGGTTCAATTCATTCTGCTCGTTATTCTGATCAAACTATTTTCAGGTTTTGCGCATTTAACGTTACACGTTGTATATATTTTTTTAAAACTACATGTGGTCGGCGTTTCCTATCTGACTACCTACTCTGAGAAGTAAGGTCGAAACAAACTCAGGGGTCACAGTCTCTTTTAAAGTCCAGACATAGATAATCGTGTAGATCATGTAGATTGGTGTCTGAAATGGTCTTTTGAGTAAAGAACCACACAGATTGAGCAGACCTGTGCAGTCAGTGCACGCATTTGTCAAAAATTGTGCAGCTCAACTCAGAACTTGAGCAGCCTCACGATTTGACGAACAATACCAACACACACACACATTGATTTAACACGGAAATTGATTTATTTGCATGTATTTTTCGTGAAAAGATGAGGCATATTATGAAATCAACAACTAGGTAATAAGCCACATTTTCCCACAATACCCAAACAATAATTACTAAACTATTTAATCATAACCACGCTCATCAACTTATCAATACCACATCCAGTTTTTAAAACGTTATATTTACATTAATGTACACATTCTAGCAGGTGGCTAGTAAGAATTATGATTTATGGCAACACAAAAACAAATCGACCTCTTAATTGGATCGATACTTATAATCGAGTATTGCACAACACTAGCCCACTAATTGTAACTTTTATTACTACGAAAATTGATTAAGACATTTATAGAATAGTTCCCCTTTGACGGCTTATGTTAATTAACTTTAATATAAAAATCGGCTTGTTTCAAGAAATATAATGTTGCCAGCTGCTGTACGTAGAGTTTAATGTGGGAAACGGTAGAATGTAATTAGGTAAGAGTTTTTAAAATGCCGCGGAAGAAAAAATCAAAATCCACTATCGCTCATACAAAATTGAAAAGTTAATATTTATATCAACTTAAGACATTTTTTTTTGTGATGTGATTTTTAGAAAATGAACGATCATTGGTCCATATTGGCCCTGAATCGAAAGAGCTGGAAGTCACGGGAGAGGATTTTGCCCAGCAGTGGTATGACGCAGGCTAACAGTCACAGCACAGGAAGAATTATGAGAATAAAGAACAAGACTGCATCGTTGATCGAAAGTGCGGCTGCTGGGGGTGAGCTCCTGGGTTCTATTCCCAGGTTGGGCCTCAATGTTATTTGGTTTACCGATTTTTTCTGTACCAGCCAAGACCTATTTTTGGTGTCGCCCCCTATTTCAAGAACGTAACATGTGTCTCTGTCTTTCTTTGTTTGTTCCGGCCTCTCACCAGGATAGGAGTAGCCAACTTCATTTAGTTTTTAAAATATGATTGACGTGTAAAAGCGTTTGTACAAACCTACTTACAGAAATAAACTCATTTATCATTTAATACTGGCCAAATGTGGAAAACAGGCGTGTTGATTTTAACTCTCTTTGCAATTCAAAATTAGTTCGAATTACAAAATTACGCCGACACAACTTGACCGTCAACTCCGATACCAAAGTCACTAAGTTAACTTTTTAATTTCCTTTTTTTTCCATACCTTTGCCTCGTGAACAATTATAAGGTCATACGGACTGGCATTTAAGAAACTGACATTTATTTTATGGGCCCAATAAAAATAATAAAAGCCCTATATATAACCGTTTCATATTTGTTATGATTTTTTTTTACTTTATGTTAAGTTAACACGAAACGTGAAAGTAGTGTGGGGTTTACATTTAACTGTCATTTCTTTCCAATTAAGGATGGGACAGATATATATAGATTGACCACGTTAAAGCGATCTCAGGAAAGAGCAACATCGACTTGGTCTTTTGACTAAGGATTGTAACACCAGCCGTGCGATTCTGTAACCATCTCACCGTGAAAACTTGGGTGAAGCGAGCGTGGCGTGAGTCGTCAATAGTGTCAATCCTTAGCATCAGTATGACTCACAGCTCACTCTAAGCTCACATCACCTTAGTTATGACGGTAAGTTTTTTCCAGAATCGATCGGCTGAAGGCCAATTTCCGTAATTAAAAACGTTCAAAATCTAATCAGAATCTCATCTCAGCGACAATCAATGTCAAAAACTTGTCAAAAATGTAGGGAAATTAGAGGTATTTTTGACAGATTGAGACTGAGATCAGACTGTGAACGTTCTTAAAATTATGAGAATTGCCCCTCTTACGTATTTTAACCAATAGAAGTGACAAGCAATCAAGCATAATATCTGATTAGATAGACTCGCAAAAGAGGCTGGAACCAGCCGGTCGATTCTGTAAAAATCTCACCGTGAAATCATAAGTGAAGTCACTTAATAGTGTTAATCCCTAGCGAATGACAGCTCACTCCACGCTCACTTCACCCAAGCTTTCACAGTGAGATGGTTACAGAATCGCACGGCAGGAGTCAAGTCAAAAGTTGGTCCCTACGTTTTTTTAAAGAGTATTCTGTAGGTATATCGATCTTGGTATACCAACGAATCCTGCAGGGTAAATGCGTAACACACATAAAATGACAAATTAATCGCAATTTTATTTTGACAGCACAGTCATGTTCATTGCGTTATTTACGTTGTTAGTAGATGACTTTCTCAAACCTAAGAAGCAGTGGTTTAGTTTATTGGTTGACTGAAAGCATGTTACGCAATTATGGTCTTCAAATCATGTCAATTCCTTGCACATTGTACGTGTGACTCTATCTTCCCCAGAAACATACGCAACAACATAGGTACCTACCAACAAAAATATAGTACAAAGCAACGACTAGTAGATAACCTACGTCTTGAGCAAGCATCCGGTAAACCAATAGAGCTAATATACCGACCATCTTTGGATGACCCCTGGCCTCCTCCATCCATCCTCCGTTCACACCTTCATGAAGAAGGGGGGGAGGTCAAGTCGAACTGGCTGATTTTAACAGGCGAACGTCACTTGAGCGAATTATACGATAATCGGGACTTCCTACTTACGGTCAACGGACAGTCACCGTGATTTGTTCCAGTTTCGAATTTGAACTTTTGATTTTTGGAACGTGTGTTTGGATTTTTCGATGTGACGGCGAAGAGTGGTTGGTAAGGTTGATAGTTTTTGTTTTTGATAATGTTGCCAAGTTTTTATGCGAGCAACAATTATTATTTGCGTATGTGAAGTCTTGACGTGATCCAACGACAATATTAGACAACACAATTTTTTTCTACTTTTAGAGATACTTGATTGTTATGACGCAATAAATCCATATTTCATTTCAAAGGCTCTCGATAATCTCTTGAAAACAGCATTCTAGTTCGATAAAATCATTATGACGCAATAAATCCACATCTTATTTTAAAGACACTCGATAATCTTTTACAAACAACACAAAAAATCAATAAAAATCCATCAAAAAATCCTTTTCTTACTTCTAAAACAGAAAAAGGCTAGCTCCTCATGCAAGTACTCAACAAAAAAGTTGTAGTAAAGCTCTACAGAGTCAGGCCTCACGCAGACTTGATTAAAAAGCAATAATGTCATTACAGGCTGTATAAAAAACCCATTACAGCAGTAAGTATGAACTATGCCTAAGTATACTTGGTTCTATTAATAGAAAAGTGAATCTTCAACCTAGTTGAGACTTATAAAATTGCTGGCTGGTTATAGAAATTGTCGTGTGAAATGTTTTTATTCGAAGTTCAAAAAGTGAACCACATTATGCAGGACCTGAAGATCAATAATTATCTTAAAAAACGTTCAAATTCAAGCCGCAATGTCATCTCACCGACAGTCAATGTCAAAAACTTGTCAAAAATTTCTATAAATTGATTGTATTTTTGACAGATTGAAACTGAGGCTAGAATGCGAGCGTTCTTAAAATACGAGAATTGCCCCTCTGTATGTTCTATTAAGAAGTAGGCTTACCCTTCTTCTGTGTAGGTCTATATACATAGATTTGGTAGTCTAGCTGTGTGAAAGGTTTAGTTAAAAAGCATTACGAAGTAATATTCTATACTTATAAAAAAAAAAATTAACCTTAGTACTTAAAGGTCAATTATTGGGTCCGAATTTTAGTTGGTACTCAGATTTTTGTGTCCTATTTGGAGATCTTTCTAGTTTTACGATACGATTTCACAACACGTAGTCGTAGGGTTCAACTGGTCGATTCTATAAAAATCTCACCGTGAAATCACAGGTGAAGTGAGCTTGAAGTGAGCAGTCAATAGTGTTAATCCCTAGCATTAGGGAATGACACCTCACTTCCCGCTCACTTCACCTAAGTTCTCACGGTGAGATTTTTACAGAATAGCTATACTGTGACATACTGTACCATAACAGCATAGACTAGAATGTTCCCACTCCTGGGACACAGGTCTCCTTTCGTTGACAGGGACACAACACACTGTAATTTCTATTCCTTTTAATATCTTGTGACACCCAACAGGAAGTGACTGGCTGGCATTTCCCTAATGACAACTAGTTCAAAAAAATAATACTTATTTAAAAAATAACGAACGCATTCTGCACAATAGGGTTAAGGACACACTAGACGTCACAGGTAATTATAAAATTAAAATTGCGATACATAAACTAGACCTTTGCCATCAATTGCTTATAAGACATATTACATAATAAAATAACTGCTTTATTTAGCCATCATAGAAAAACTGCCAACATGCTATAATAACCAGCTTAGAATGACCCTCCATGGCCCGCGTTTCGCAAACAAAATACGGTTTTCCGAAGGAAATGTGAGTTTTAATGAGGGGTCAGCTTAAATCGGTCATTTTGCACGCGTCTTTTGCTTATATTATTACTATACGTTGGGCATGTCTCCATTGATGGACGATTTATGACTTTATTTCTCTTTTTCGCAAAAAATGACGTTTGCGACGAAGTGAGAATTTATGTGCGGTTTCGCGCCTTCTGCTGTGGTGACAGCATTTCTCTTTATGTTTTTGTGACATTTGATGAGTAGCGGCTTTGACGTTTTCTTGCTGCGATTTTTTGGAATGTTACACACTTAAAACATGTCCTTTTTATCCATAGGAATCAATGGTCTACTTGCAAAAATGTTGCTTTTAATTTATTTAACGATACAAATTAAAAACGAAGATTAACCTCTTGTCAAATTCTGACGCTTGTCTGTCAAATAACTTCAGTTGAGACACGCTAGATTTACAAAATAATATTTTTAATAACATTTTGCACCAAGTAGAGCACACACACAGTCTCGATTATTATTTGCATCGCTAAGTATTTTAATGCAAAGTGACTGTATGTGTACTAGGAGCGCATAGTGACTTGCTAGTTAAATCTAATCCCATGGGTAACGCTCAGGTATCCAATAACATGATAGGTTAAAGATCAAAATAATTACCTCCTTATCTAATACCGTGTCGTAAGGTGAAGCGGACAGTTGTCGGCACACAGCGAGCCACGTGCATCAATGCGGGTTTCCTAGTACCTACTCGATATATTTTTTCCTACTAAAACAAGTTCTGCACATTTTTATGTGCTTGCATAAAAAATATATAGGTAGGGAGCGGAGTTTCTATTGTTTCTAATATGAATGCAAAGGTTTCATGAAGTAGCAAGTTTTTGCTGGTCTTAGAAACTGCGTTAGATGTCTTGTTAGTGAACTGTCGTAAATTATTGACGAACAAACAGATAGCAAATGAGGAAAATTTGAATGGCTTGGAGTCATGTTTAAATGCGTAGTTTTTCTTGCGACTGTGCGAATGGTGTAGGCAGCGTTCCTTTTCTACAAGTCCATTGCGTGTTTAATTCTTGTATTATATTTTATATTATTACATTTTGCATTGCAGAAAATGGTCGAGTTTATGTATGTAATTTATGTTACAAAAAATTGTAGGGAGTTAAAGCCAAGGCTCTCAGTTTTTTTTACATAAAAAGATACTTTAATCAGCACAATTTCTAATACTCGATGTACAGACGCCAGCACATCAAGCTACCCGAAACTGTCAAATTTTCCCAATCAACTTTGAACCTTATGCTTTAGCGCTAAAGTTGAAAATCTATTAAAGAAATCTGACAGATTGTAGTAGCTTGATATGCTGGCGTCTGTACAATCCTGTTGATTCCGTATTTGTGTTAAATATATCACTTCACTGGCTCACTACCACACCAAGCGCTATCGTGTAGACCCTGCTTCACTTTCTCTGTTTCCTGCCATTTCTCGTGACTGATAGATGACATTAGTGACAGCAGCTACCCCGCTTTTGTGTATGTAACAGTGTTTATTAAATAGATAGACTACACTTAAGTATTAAGGTATTCTCATCCCAGGTCTAAATCACAGCACACACGGCCTTTAAGCCCTTTTGTTTCTCACAACTGACTTCCTGCAAACGATGATTAATCTACGAAACTTTTTGTGTTACAACATAAATCGTAATCGATTTTAAACTGTATTCGTATGTAGCAATGTTTTCACTTTTTTGCGATTACAGCCTTGTTTATTTACAAACACATAGTCAAGGTTAGGTTTTAATCACAACTTTGACATTTATGGAACGTGCGTCTCATGTCATTCCAATTCAAGCACGTTTTAATTGAAGTTTCAAAAAGAAACTTAGGTTTTTTGTTTGGTTATGATAATTTAACTGCTTTTTTATTATTAATTATATGTTCGATTTATTTCTATTTCTCAAAAGGGTTTTAAAGCCGTATCTTGCGGTGGCTCTCGCTTTTCTCATCTACTAAGAGAGAAAAACTATAATCGGAATAATAATAATATGCTTTTGCTATCATACCAGGCTGATACCTACTATTTTCTTATAATTTAATAAATAACTACCTAATATACGTAACGTGAACAACGTGAATGTGAATTTATTAAAAACAATTAATCGTGACAAACTTGGACACACTCAGGTCTCAATCAAAAAGTTGCAATATCTTTAACAGAATATTTTTGCATAGCAAATCTTGTTAGGTATGCTATAGGTATCAAATACGAGTAAAACAACAACCTTACTGCAGTGCCTAGCGCAAATACATAGATCAAACATAACGTGATTCTCAAATGAGCTACATTTCATAATACTAATAAAAATGAGACTTTATAATATGCAAATAAAAGTATTGAATATGCTCTATTAAAGTATTTTTCTCTGAAATGGAGTCCATATCGTAGCTAGATAAACTTTAGAAATATAGACCAGTAGTGTTATTCTATGTATAAAAATCTCACCGTGAGTACTTAGGTGAAGTGAGCGTGAAGTGAGATTCACTACACTAATGCTAGGGATTAACACTATTGACTGCTCACTTTAAGCTCACTTCACCTATAATTTCACGGTGAGATTTTTACAGAATCGAGCGGCTGCACCCTAATTGCGTAACACACGAACAATCACTCATTTTGCGGGATATTGCAAATCCATTGCTTCACATGCCCGAAAAATTTGTATGTTCAAGAACTCAAATAACGCAATGAATCTTGTTGAACTGTCAAAATCAAAGCTATTCCTAGTGTTAGTGTGTTACGCAACTACCCCGATGCCATTGTTTCCAAATACATGGTTAGGTATATGGCGTTGTTACAATTCCCATTAAGTACCTGTCAATATGGTAAATTGACGCTTAGAAGGAGACTGTCACACAGTACAATTGACAAAGACACCCTTCAAAATCGAAATTTTTGTAAAAGTCTATGTGTCACTGTACTTACTCGCCGTTGGCGACAAGATAACGGTAATTATATTTCTATAAGTTCATTCTAGAGGTACAAAACTTGAAATAGAGCTCCGTACCTCGTATACAAGCATATTGTATGCAAAGGTTCACATCTACGCTACGTCAGGTATGAATGAAGGAGGCGGGCTGTGTGCCCTCAATACGACGGGTACAGTCGTGAATACCAAGCTTTTGGTTTTAATTTATACTGATTTTATTTTAGTTAAATCTCCGAAGAAGAAGTGCTAAAGTTTTGGGTCTATCAAGACCTGGTAGCTGCTGGATAAGAGGAATATGTCTAGGCAAAATAGAAAACTCACATGAAAAGTGCTGCGGGGTGATTGCGTAACACACTGTTAGTAGCAATGGCTTTCATTTTGACAGTTCAACAACATTCATTGCGTTATTTACGTTGTTGAGCAGACAACTTTTTCGAACATATGAAGCAATGGATTAGTAATAACCTTCAAAATGATTCAGATTGTCATTGATTGTGTGTCATGCAACTAGGGTGCTGGTAGCTGCTGGATAAGAGAGGTCTAAGTCTACAGTCCGACATAGCTGTCAATGAACGTGGCCAAATAGAGAGCTCACATTAAATCTACTGGATTTGACAGTTGTTTGAAACCTTCCTGCACAAGCAGTGTTGCCATCACATTAATTAAGAACTTTAGATCTATGTCAGACATTTAGCAGAGAAACTGTCAGTTGAATAATGCCAAATTAAAAGCTCATAAGTTATATCTAGTTATTTTATTATTTTGTAATGGTCTGTGTAGACAATGGGAATAGTAAATAACAGGTCTGTTTCAACAAATAGTTTAGCTGTTTGTGACTATGTTAGAAAGTTAGCTTGTTAGTGAATGTTTATTTTTGTGCACAAATTACGTAGGTATAATACTAATCTTGTTTCGAGTTAATTCACTTTGATCATAAGCACAAAGATTTAAAATCATACTATAAATATACTACCAATATTATAAACGTGAATGATTGTAAGTTTAGATGTTTATTACTTAATGTAAAAACGGCTGAGCGGATTTGGATGAAATTTGGCCCACAGATAGTTTACATCTTCGATTAGCACACAGTATACTTTTTATCTCGATATTTTTTGAGGATCGAGACCTATTCGGGTGAAACCGCGAGGCGCTGCTAGTGGACTAATAATATAAAACGAAGCAGTAGGTACGATAAATTCAATAAAACCATGACTTTAATCTAGTAAAAACTTGCTAACTAACCACAAACTATATTTTTCATCACGTGGGTAGGTATCTAAAATGCAATAAAAGGATACAATATAATATGAAGATTTTTTCTGATTATTTTTCCTTAATAAATACTATCTTTGTGAGCTATAAAAAATATTAATGGGGAAAAACCAAGTATTTTTGACTTGAAATGAAACCATAAAAGAAACTACGACCTCACAATAAAAACAAGAAAAAAAAACGTACACATGCTAAGAAAGTAGAACCAATAAAGGAAATAACATCGAAAACAATGTTTACATTAAATGTACTTAAACAAAAATTCTTACCAAACAGGCCTTCGCCATGTTGTACCTTTTACCTTTAACCGTTCCGTATTTGCAGACTTTTTATCAATGTCAATTATAAAATAAAGTCAGTGCCGCCAACAGGTCCTTTCACCCTACTTTACAAAAATGAACCACTTTCTCTTTGCGCCGCGATTATAAAACTTATGCAAAAATGTTTTGTTTATTTTATCTTGGGTTGGAAGTTATGAGGAAATGTTTTAGTTTATTAAAATATCATTCATTTCTATGACAAGATGATGATTATATCATTCTAAATCCTCCTTTTCTTTTAATTATTATTAGATATACTTAATTATTATTATTTTATTTTTTTCGATCCTTTGTTTTGATTAAATAAATAAAATAAATAAAATTAATATAGGTAGGGTCGTTCTTTGGCCAAAGAATTAGCATTGCCATTCAACGTGGCAATATCATTAGATCACGTGAAATAAGATTATTTTGTTTTTATAGCATATGAAAATTATATCATGTATGTGAACATTATTTCAAGTGAAATTATACTATCTGTTATTATACCATAATTACACCCGATTTTTCAACAGTCGCAGTCGTTTTTCGCATTCTTTGTGTTTATCTTCAGATAAAATAATAATATGATAGTTAAATGAATGATAATATGATAGTTTGACATAAATTTTCTATACAAAAGCTGCCAAACCGCCATATGTATTTCTCTATTAAAAGTTATCAGACGTTGAAAGATCAGGCCTAGGTAACTTTAATATTGTCTCTGCCCGGATTTTATCCCAAAACATGTTCAAATCCAACGAATTATGGTTGCTCTAAATTCCATAATTATTAAAATTTCAATTAAAATTTTTCCAGTTCCTTTTTCAATTCTTAACCGTGATTTTTGTCTAACCGAAAACTAAGTCCATATTCAAATTTCAAAAACCGTTCCATTTTCAATTCTAAACCGTCATCTATCCAGCTAGTACTGAACTAAAAACTAATTAACGAGCAATATTAATCGAAAATGAAGTGATTAATAAAATTTCGCCGACTAACTTTAATAAAAAATCTTTAGCTGCACGGTTCGCGCACACGTGGTTGCGCGTACGCAAGCAAAAAGTACGTGATCAAACTGATATAGAGAAAAAATGAGCAAACGAGTACTGTTATTCAATGTGTATGTTTAATGGTAAAACTGTACGTCTTGTCTTAAATTCATCAAGAATTTAATATGACTTTTAATTAACGTTTCTTAACTTGGATTTGATCAGACTTTTTGTGGTTGTACAAGGTAACTTTCGTTTTTAGTCGGGCAAATTTTTTGACGGATTCAAACTCAAACTCAAAGCATTTATTTCAAGTAAACTAGGTATTTACTGGTTCTTTTGAATTTTCAAGAAGTCGGTCAGTCGGAAACGGGCAACCTATGGAGAAGAAATGGGCAAGAACCTCCATGAACACTTTTGTAAAGTATATTGTTACAAAAATATTAGTTACATGATCTCGATATATTAAAAAGGGTTTCTTGTAGTGATTTATCATCATCATCTGCCTAGCCTTTTCCTAACTATGTTCGGGTCGGCTTCCTGTCTAACTGAATGCAGCTGAATACCAGTATTTTGTATTTTGCATGAAGAGACTGCCTATCTGACCTCCACATCCCAGTTACTGGGTAACACGATACTCCTTGGTAAGACTGGTTGTCAGACTTTTGGCAGTCACATAATTATGTATGGTAGTGTTTAAAATTCTGGAATTCCTAATGAAAAGTATTAGAATGGACTGCTAGGTTACTAGTTTTTTCAATCAATATACTCCAAGAAAACGATAGTCCAAAAAATAAACAGTCTTATTTATTATAAAAATAAATCTTGATAAGCGAAGTCGTACGAAAACTTTATGCACATAAAATTAAATGCACAGAAATATCAACGGGTGTTGCAAAGGTCGACAGATTGTTGCAATATAGTACTACTTTCACGTTTTATACATCAAGGGGTAGGCAGAGAACATGCCTTTTACCTTATAAGGTCATTTCTTATTAATGTTTTCTAGTAAGTAGTTAATGTAAATACAGGTAGCTGTGAAATTGAGGATTATTTTATCATCCTGTATTTGCCCTTCTACAAGGGACTCGTGGCTATATAGATCGAAGGTTCAGCTATGCTTGCCACAGTTAGTTCGATGATGGGTGACCATCCACTACCTACCGTTTCCCCCCAGTGCTAATCCTTGGATCTATGACAGTCGGTATGCGTAGTCAGAAGCCCAAAAGTCTGAAAACCCGTCTTATCACGGGGTATCGTGCTACCCAGTAACGGGATTGTGGAGTCAGATAGGCAGTCGTTCCATCTATAATACTTGTATTCAGCTGCATCCGGTTAGACTGGACGCCAACCCAAACATAGTTGGGAAGAGGCTAGGCTGATGGATATTCATGAGGTACGTGTCTCATGTGGTCTGTTTACTTATAATCTCTACTAAGAAATAAAGTTGAAGTGTTTCTTTGAACGAGTTAATCTCTGGAACTACGGGTCGGATTCAAAAAAATCTTTTTTGCATTGTATAGCCCAATTCTTGAGAAAGGCTATAGAGTACTTACGCTGGGACCTTTGGTAACCGAGCAAAAATAAGGAAAAAGCCAGAAAGAAGGTTGAGCGGAAACGAAGTACTGGCGTGGGCAGGCGATGTGTGGCGATAGGTGGTTCGGGGGCCAAAATTTTACGCGGATATAGTTGCGTGTAGAGCAGTATACACGGAGTGAAAAATCTTAGAAAAAATACTGTGCTGTCTCATAATCTGAGTGCGTTTGAGTGGTAATGGAAAAATTACCATGCTAGCACAGTAAAAATACTTATGCTGTACAGTAAAATTTATTGGACAAATAGTGAATTTTTCCCAATCTCACTCAGAAAATTTTCTGTAGATGTCACTTGCACTCACTTTACAGTGACGACTGCAGTAATTTTTCTATTTTGTCTCTGTGTACTTAGAACTTAGAATATAAATAAATATATGTGTATGTATATTTTAGCATTATGTATTTATTTAAGTATACTTATGTTAATTTTCGCATTATATGTTACTTTTAGACTTCACACATTCTTATTTTACTCTTCATGTTCTCGCACACTATTGTCTACATTTCTTTTTTACTGCTCCTTTCGCAGGTCTGCTGGAAGAAATGTCTTAAGAAATAAGCAGTACCTTTGTACTCAAATTATTACTATGTCATATCCATATGTTTTTTACTGTGTGTACATAAATAATAAAATAAATAAATAAATAAAATACAGGATGTTTGGCAGAACGTTGAACATACGAAAGTGGTGGATAGGTGGGGTCATCTGCTACTTACTCAGCCCTAATTTATTTGGCCCTGGCCCCCGGAATATAAAAAAAAATTTTTTTTTTGCTTTTTCTAGTTTCACCACTTTTTTAACTTTTTTAAAGTGTTAAGATGTAAAGATTAAAAAAAAACAAAATATTGCCTGTTTTACCATTTTTTTATAAAAATTACACTTTAACGTTAAAATAGTGCTGAAACTAGAAGAAATTAAAAAAAAAATTAAAAATATCCAGGGGGCCAGGGCCAAATAAATGAATATAAATTAGGGCCGAGTAAGTAGCAGATGACCCCACCTATCCACCATTTTCGTATGTTCAACGTTCTGCCAAACACCCTGTAGAATTGGCCGCGTCATAAATATTCAAAATCCTTTTTTAGAACAATGTCCACAGACCAGATATGCAATCTATCAATTTTCTTTAACAGACCTTAAAAAACTACACAGCTGCAGCATTCTCATAAAAGTTATACTATTAATAAAAATATTTGTGCATAAGCTGCGCTCGCGCACATATCGGGGGCGGTCTCCTTATTATTTATTAATTTTCGCATCCCATAAGGTGGTACTTACAGACACATTCACACCCATACCGGGATTGTGTTACACCGTAGCGAGCGAGCGAATGTGGAAGGCGGAATGTAGGACGTTGCATGCTTTTTGTTGGATATGTTATGGATAAGTCATGCTTTTGTTATTGATATAATGTGATGATTGATTTATGTTAAATGATAAATGATTTATTTTCTGTAAGTGGTTTTGTACAAACACTTTTACATGTCCATCATATTTTTTTAAGCTAGATGAGGTCGGCGTTTCCTATCTGACTATTCTGAGAAGAAAGGCCGAAACAAACTTAGATACAGTAGTCCAGACATAATCTTGGTCAGATTATGTGAAGACTATGTAGATTGACATTATGTGCACCGATATTTTAACACGATAAAATTAAATAAAAAGATTTTCTCAACTCATACTTCAAGTAACGAAACATCCAGCAATCGTTGAACCCCAAAAAACATCAAATTTGTTTCGTTTTTATTTTACAGTGCAACCCATCACGTAGGTATCGATACCCATCACGTTTACGGAGTTTTGCTACCTACTTTAATTTGAACCTACACCATTGATACCTACCTACCTACCTACCTATAGCATTGATATACTAGTGTATATCAATGCTATGATTGCGGTAGAACAAATATACACATGCGTTGTAAGATTTTCTTTACAAGTCTCACGCATAGGTACAAATACATAGCCCACCAAAGCATGATTCATGTTTTATTTCCAAGGGGTATCGAGTTACCCAGTAACTGGGGTGTGGAGGGCAGATAAGCAGTCGATACATGTAAAATACTGGTATTCAGCTGCATCCAGTTAGACAGGAAGCCGACCCCAACATATTTGGGAAAAAACTAAGCAGATTGTTGTTTCCCCGTTACATTACGGTGTGAGATACAGTCGTAGGTTACAACGACTGGGTGTGGTCACAATATTTATTAAAATATCTTCATTGCAGAGAAAAAAAATATGATCTTATCGCGAAGGGAAAAAATGCTTGTTTTATTAACTATTTCGTTTAAATAAAGTATTTGAAATACAATTAATTAACTAATTAAAAATACTTTCTAGAGCTTAATATGTTCTCATATTAAGCTCCGTTACCGTTGATTTATGGTGAAGGAAAGTACACATGTTATCACGTTTGTATTTCCCAAAGGGTTTGACTTATCGACAGAGGACTTATTGACAGAGGTGCACCTATGGTATACCCAAAATTTGCGCGCGTTGTGTTTAAGTTTTTAAATTTTTCTTCCAATTTTACTGTCCCACTATCCTTACCGTACTATGGGCGAATTCCACCAAACTTTTATACCTAGAATAAGTCTTATCCTGAGAATAATTTTTCCAAACTAGAACTGTCAGATGTCAATTTTAATCCACGGATAAAAAATATTTGACTTTAGTAAAATCAACCCTAATACAATAAATGAGAAAGTTTGTGAGGATGGATGGATGTTTGTTACTCTTTCACGCAAAAACTACTGAACGGATTTTGATGAAACTTTACAGTAATATAGCTTATACATCAGAAAAACACTTAAAATACTTATTGTCCCGATATTCCCACGGGATCGACAGTTATGAATGTGAAACCGCAGGGCGCTGCTAGTAATAAATAATACAGAAGCTGAGCAAACATAATGCTATTTCATCTTCATACATTCACTAATTTCTTAACGCACAGACACAATACTAACTACCTAAATACGTAGAGGTTTTCGTAACTCTATTCCTAATAATTTAGGTCATATAACCAGCCTTAAATTCTTGAATATATTAATGTTTAGATAAATAATTATAAGCGGCAATTAATTCACGTGGAAAATCCAGTTAGATTTCACTAGCTAATATCGTAAATTAATGAATGGAGATATGCAAGGACGACTGGGTTTTATGAACCTGATTTTGGGGACAAAGCATTAAATCGTGGGTACTGGGATCACATCTGCTATTCTTGGTCTTAGGTCCCAGCTGTCATTCGTACTTAGAGCTTTGAAAGTCGTTACGGGTAGTCAGAAGCCCGAAATTCTGACAAGTAGTCTTAACAAGGGGTATCGAGTTACCCAGTAACTGGGATGTGGAGGTCAGAGCAGTCGCTTCATGCAAAATATATTCAGCTGCGTCTGCTAAGACTGACAGCCTACCGACCCCACAAGTTAGGAAAAAGCTAGGCGATAAGGAGTATAAAATCCTAGGTACTAGGTATTCATAAAATAATGGCAGACTACAGAAAATTAAATTATGGTTGACTGGTAGAAAATGCCTTAGGCATTAAGTCCGCCTTTGTACGGTACTTTTTTTACTTGTGCATAAAGTTTTAATAAATAAATAATTAAATTTAAAAAAATAGATATATATTATATATATAATACTAAGCATAAGTATAAAATATGATCCTGGGTTCGATCCTCGAAGTTGACAAAAGTGTTTTTAGTTTTTCTTTTTAAAGACTTTCTCAATAGCAGCTTGAAGTCGGGATTTGTGTCCGTTTAATGGCCTTGCCTCCTATTACATGTGGCAACATCAAAGACTGCCAAAATGTGGCTGTACAGACGCCAGCACATCAAGCTCCTACAAACTGTCAAATTTCTTTAATAGATTATCAACTTTATCGCTAAATTATAAGGTTCAAAGTTGATTGGGAAAATGTGACAGTTTCGGGTAGCTTGATGTGCTGGCGTCTGTACAAATACACCTAAAATTAACCATTTTATAAAGCTTTTTTGACTCAAAAAAACATTTTATCTAAATCTTTTGCTCTATGCTATGACTAATCCTTTTCGTCCTTCAATAAAGTAAATACTAAAATTAATTAAAATATTGGTATAAACAAGAAAATTGAATTCTCCGATAGCCGCCATATTGGTTTATCGAAGTTAACAACTGGGTGACATAAAGAGGTCTTAATTGTGCAAAATCAAATGATTTAATTTCAAATGTAGATCATTTTATTAAACACTAAAATATAAACGGACAAAAATATGCGTATAAAACATTAACCCTCTTTTTGAGTTGCCAGGGTCGGTCAAAAAAGGACAATGCATTTTCTCAACAAAAGGATATTTCTACATATCATGTACCAGGACTTCATAAAAGAAAAGAAGTTACTAACAAATACTTGGAAATCAAGAAAACGGCGAGCGACCGAGTCTCGAACTCCCGACACGGAGTTACTGTGTCAAAACACTGCGTCCCCACTCTTTTATGATTCGAACACCGAAATCGTCTCTGTGTCGTTGTTGGAAAGCGGATTATAAAGTAAACGTTGATTGCCTTGAAGTAGCGCCGGCATGTACTGTCTCGCTTTATCGCGTGTTATCGTGTATTGCCGTCTCTTTCGCAAAGTTACGCAAAAGGCGTTTTTAAAGAATGCTGGAACGTGTATTGATGGTAGGTTTTCTAATCGCGAATTCGTAATCAGATGATTTAAGTTACATTGTGGCTATAAATCTTGGTATAGTTTGGGGATCAGCAAAAGAGCGGGCTTACTTTCCCTTACCGTAATCAACATATAAGTTTACATCAAGCCTTGTATTGCTTCGAATGGCATTTCTATTCTTAATAAGAACATGCCTGTGGGTTTGATGTCTAGTCATGGATATTACCACAAAACGTTAAAGCCCATTTTCACCTAACTTTGATGAAAAAAATTCAATTTTGTGTGTATGAAACAATTCAATTTTTCGAAATGAAAAATATCCTATGTCCTTTTCCAACAAGCAAGCTGCCTCTTCGCAAAATTTTATTAATTTCAGTTCATCAGCAATTTAGGCCCGTGGCTAAATAATAACAGCCGCACGGGTCGATCAATCAGGTTAAGCTACGCTTGTCGCGGTTGGTTTGTGGATGGGTGACCATCATCACATACCGAGACCCCTCCGTGCCTCGGAAAGCACGTTAAGCCGTTGGTCCCGGCTGTCATTCGTCGATCTTTGACAGTCGTTACGGGTAGTCAGAAGCCCGAAAGTCTGACAACCAGTCTTACCAAGGAGTATCGCATTACCCAGTAACTGGGTTGTGGAGGTCAGATAGGCAGTCGCTTCATGTAAAATACTGGTATTCAGCTGCAACCGGTTAGACTTGAAGCCGACCCCAACATAGTTGGGAAAAGGTTAGGCAGATGATGATTTGTTTTTGAGTACCAGCACGGAGTCTTGATTTGTGCCCGGTTTATGGCAAAAGACTCGCAGTATTAAATCAATGTCTCCGTCTAACTAAACAAAAGTTACTGCAGCTTTAACTGGCCACGGGTCATTTAATAAACACCTCTTAGTGACAGACAGTCCGCTGTGCAGGACCTGCATGGAGGATGACGAGACAGCGGCACATGTGCTTCTGAGCTGCCCGGTGGTCGCCATGTACAGAGCAAAGTACAGACGCCAGCACATCAAGCTACTACAATCTGTCAAATTTCTTTAATAGACTTTCAACATTATCGCTAAAGCATAACGTTCAAAGTTGATTGGGAAAATTTGACAGTTTCGGGTAGCTTGCTGTGTTGGCGTCTGTACTTCGGTAACCCAGGTACCCTACGTGAGACGGTCAGTAACATCAAGGCGTTGCTGGCCTTCCTTGAGGAGCTGGGGTGGATCGAATAACCGATTTTCCCACCCGTACACAAAATACGCGCATTGACTTGGAGTTGCGGACACTAGCCCGAATCACCTATAAATCAGTGTAATCAGCCTACAATGTTCCCACTGCTAGGACACAGATCGCCTCTCAGTGAGAGACAGTGGGCCGTAATCCACCACGCGGGCCCAGAGTAGGTTGGTAGATGTCACATGTCTTCGAATTTCTGGTTCTAGGACATGCCGGTTTCCTCACAATGTTTTCCTTCACCATTTTGAGAGCAGCCCATTACATGGGACTTCAAACAACGTAGCTGGTGAAATGTTGGTGTTACTATACCTACACCTCTACCTAACCTTTCGAGGGCTGCAGGCGAGGTGATGTTATGTTTATAAAAACAGTTTCCAATAATGATCGTAGCAAAACAAACAATAAAGATCGTAGCGAAACAAACAATAAATATCGTAGCAAAACAAACTATGAAGATCGTAGTAAAACAAACATTATAGATACTAGCAAAAAACAATAAAGATCGTAGCAAAATAAACGATAAAGATCCTAGCAAAAAAAAACAATAAAAATCTTAGGAAAACAAACAATAAAAATCGTAGCGAAACAAACAATAAAGATCGTAGCGAAACAAACAATAAAGATCGTAGCAAAACAAACAATAAAGATCGTAGCAAAACAAACAATAAAGATCGTAGCGAAACAAACAGTAAAGATCGTGGCAAAACAAACAATACATAAATAGGTACTTATAAGCAATAGGTACATAGGCAGGTGTATACTGTAGGAAAATTCAGAGGAAGTGGCGTAATCACGACCTAGTCCTACATACTATAGTTTGTACCTATGTGGGTATATGAGTAACAGACTCGAAGCATATCTATGTAGATATGCTATTGTATACGTACGTAGTATATAGAAGATCTCATGTGTACCAAAAATCACACCAATAAATGAATTTGAATTTGAATGGAATAGGCAAGTATACAATGTTTTATAAATATAGAAATTAATAATAAAGCTAAAGCGTTTGTTTCTTTGAACGTTCTATTCTCTGGAACTAGCGGTCGGATTTGAAACATTCCAAGCCCAAGTTCAAAGAAGGCTAAAAAAAAAAACAGAAAGATCACTAAGCGAAAACGAACTGATGATGCACGAGCAGGTGATGGGCTGCGATGGGGTGGCAAGAAATTTCACGCGTACGAAGTTGCGGACTTGTGTTATATAAATATAGAAACTAGTAATACTCTACGATTTCACTCGATTAATCAAGAAAAAGAGAGAATAGGCACAAGAAAATTGTGCAGCGAAGAAAAAATGCTGCAGCTTGACTACTGGACCGACCAAAGAATTATTTTGAGACAAGACCGATGGGATTTCCCATCGACAACTTCTTAGGAGAATGATGGATGAGTTTCCAAAAAAAAAGGATATAACTAACTTTTACTTATAAACAGAAGTAACTAGGTATCCAACCCAACCAACCAACCTACCAACTCCAAAACCACTGCAGAACTCTTACCAAATTGCACGTCTGCAAACTTCAAATATGACGTTTTCCATATATACTTTCTTCCTCTATTAAACCGTCATAAGAGATGAATTGTCCAAAAATCCTTCCTAACTTGCTTACGTGCTTCTAAACCCAGCGGTTTAGGGTACGCGTTGTCTGTCAGTGAGCAAATTTAAGATTTATTCTTAAGTAGTATTGCCCAGCCATCAATCGGACTGTGGAGGTCTGAAGAAGTTGCTTCATGAAAAATATTGAAATTGTGGCTGAATTTTAATATTGACTCACTTCTAGCTTGTCGTTGTTATCTTGTTGTCCTAACTGCAGTCATCTACAGTCTTCTTTTATTTTCGTTGCTTATATATTTAGTAAGTATAAATAATAATAATAAATTTCTTTATTTCTCCTCACAATAACCACTTATTCTAGGTTTCACAAGGTATTTGTTTTTTAGCAATGTGAGAAGCTGGTGTCTGAGTTAGGCATAAAATGCCTGTATTACAAATCACCAGGTCCCCACCCTACGGAAGAACAGAACGATTTACTTAAAAAAATAATGATATTACAATCTAACGTTATAGGTAAGGAGATTTAAGACTGAAACATGAAAGTATGTATTTATGTAACTATAATTTTGGATATGTATACAACGTGTAACGGAAAGGGGGTATCAACCCTGAAGGAGGTGAATGTGCTCATGAAACTCAACAACTTTCCCCAAAGAACATAGGTCGAAATATGAAAAAAAAATTTGGCCCTCCCATAGTAAATCAATCAGCTGGTAGTCAGTTTTGTAAGGGAGGGCCAAATTTTTTTTTCATATTTCTACCTATGTTCTTTGGGGAAAGTTGTTGAGTTTCATGAGCACATTCACCTCCTTCAGGGTTGATACCCCCTTTCCGTTACACGTTGTATATATTTGTGTCTATTTTAGTGTTTTGTATACATAATATTTGCACCAACGACAGCCCCATTTTATGTACAGGAAAATCATGTCCATTTGCCTGGAAGAGATCGCAGAAAGCTATAAGGCCGTCCATTGTATATTTTCTAGTGTTTTATGTATTTTTTATGTTGTGTATTTTTGAGGTGTACATTAAAGTATATATAAATATAAATAAATAAAACCTCTAAGGTTTTATTCAGTCTGTGTGTCTATCTGTGGCATCATAGCTCCCAAAAGAGTAGATCGATTTTAATGGTTTTTTTTAATGGATTTCGCAGGTTATCCTACGAAATTGTCCGTTGCTGTAGATATCCTTAATAAATAAAGGCCTCCATCGATTTTAAAGCATTTTGTTCGTATTTTTATGGTTCCAATTATTCTAATATTATGTATATAGTTTACAATAATAATATGCAGTAAGTAAACTAGTATATTATAAGACGCGTATAATTACAGGAAACTCCACACTTTGACAGTTTATTATAAACGCACACACACACACACACTAACAGACATGATAAGTCACTGTGGCGACTTGTAGGGACAGCAAAAAAATGTTGAATAGTTTTTTTCCGTACTTTTTTGGTGGTTTTAAAAGTGAAAATCTGGGTCATAGTTTGTTATTTGATTTGAGAATTCGTCGTAATGCCAATAAATTGGTGCGTATTTGTATGGCAGCACATCCGGTCGATTCTGTAAAAATCTCACCGAGAAATCATAAGTGAAGTGAGCACTTAATGGTGTTAATCCCTAGCGAATGACAGCTCACTCCAAGCTCACTTCATCCAAGCTTTCATGGTGAGATGGTTACAGAATCGCACGGCTGGTGTCTTTTTAAAATATTGTGTATGTATAGGAGAAAACCTAGTAGGTATAATTAGCTATAGGAAAAAACATTTTTTAACAAAGAAAATGGCCGTCCAAAAGTAGTTGATCCGTCAAAACAAGTGTCAAATTCATTATTTCGGCCGAGCAAACAGCACACCTGGAGTAGGGATAACTGTTAATACGTGTTGTCAATCATTCTTAGTAGGGGCACCGAATTAATCTTACGTACAGACGCCAGCACATCAAGCTACTACAATCTGTCAGATTTCATTAATAGATTTTCAACTTTATCGCTAAAGCATAAAGTTCAAAGTTGATTGGGAAAATCTGACAGTTTCGGGTAGCTTGATGTGCTGGCGTCTGTATGTAAGTCGGTGGACCGACGATCTTGTGAAGGTCGCAGGAGCCCGTTGGATGCGAGAAGCACAAAACCGGTCGAAATGGAGGTGCTTGGGGGAGGCCTGTGTCCAGCAGTGGACGTCTTTCGGCTGAAGTGATGATGATGACGTAAGACGTAGCAGTTATACGTCGTGGGTTCGAACACAGACAGGCGCTTTACTTTGTGCTAATCATTTCATCACCTCTGCTCTCAAAACGGTGAAGGAAAACATTGTGAAGAAGCCGGCATGTTCTAAAGCCAAAACTTCGAACACAATGTGACATCAACCAACCGACACTGGGCCCGCGTGGAGGAGGCCTGTTTCCCAGCAGTGGGAATATTGCTGGTTGTGCTGGTTGTGCTTATGCTACGTAAGTGATACGGAGTAGGAAACGCCCGTAACTTCGTAGCCGAAACTATAGACCTGGATCAGGTGACGCCTGCACGTTTCTCTTGACGGAAGTCGCATCGCCCGACCTTACTTTACCTTACCTAGTTGCCTGTGCCAAGGGCCACGGCAACTCTTTCGAACAACCCGCGACCCTGGCAAGCATCGGCCCCAGCGGACCCCGTCAGTTACTGCTGACAACTCTTTGAGGCGCGCGTGGAACACGACGCGCCGTCGACCTGGGCCTGGTCCTTACCAGACGGCGAACTGCCCATTGCTCGCCGCCCGCAAGCCCGCGCCTACGGTGGCCGGGAGTCGGCTCTTGACTCCCGACGCCTAGGGTGACTCCTCGGCGACTAGGGGCGTGAGGGGGCAAAGATTGCCTCTCCCTCACGCGTTCCGCCTCCTCCTTCGCAAGCATTACTGCTTCGCAGAAGGAGGTGACGGCTTCCCATGTACTCTTGCTCCGTACCATGGCCTGGACCAGGGCCGGACGCGAGAGATCGCCGCCGTGAGGGACATAAAAGGCCTTGTGTGGGACATTCACAGACCGTCACCTTATTCTGCAAACCTTACAATATTTTCCTGGTATAATGAATGTATCTAGAGCCAGCATCACTGAGATGCAGGCTGACTCAGACTCGTGATAAATCAATAAAATATTACACGCAGTTCTACTTAGTTCACTATGATTATTATATGCGTTTTTTATATTTTTTTTTGTTTGACATCTGTGAAAAAAATCTTAGGTCTAATGCAATGAGTGTTGTTGAACTGTCAAAATGACGGTCGGTGCCACTGTTAGTGGGTTACGCAATAACCCCGAAGATCTTCCCTGCGATCTTAGGAAGATTGGTACTAAATATATAGATGAATGAATATTGCCGTTAGTCATAATAAAGCCACATTATAAACCAACAACCAAGATTAATGAATACTTCCGTTGAGAATTCTTCCCATACCAGTAGTTCAACAGGTGGGAATCAAATACAATAGTCCGCCAGTTGACTTTACCTTAGCGTATGAGCTCACGATTCTATATTACCACATCACCTTCTATCATACATTCTGCCCTGGTACTTTTGATCGTGATTCCTAACAGCTGCTTCACAACGACCTCAGGACTGGGTTCTACGATGTCTTAAATCTTGATCATAATTCCCGAATGATGAAGACTTAATTTATGCAAGTGTTTCCTAAGACTGCGGTGGCCGTAACAAGTCGTCCGCTATTTATCGTCAAATGATGTCAGTGAAACGTTATTTATGACAGTAAGTTGGTGCGTTTTTTTGACACTGGAGAGTCAAACTCCGCTGCCATCATTTCAATGATGGCCGTGACCATGGCCGTTATGCAACAGCGACCACTTCTTCACTAAGATTAAATCTTGGTACAGACACCAGCACATCAAGCTACTACAACCTATCAAATTTCTTTAATGGATTTTCAACTTTATCGCTAATGCATAAGGTTCAAAGTTGATTGGGAAAATTTGACAGTTTCGGTTAGCTTGATGTGCTGGCGTCTCTACATTCTCCATATAACCTCCTGCTACACATTTAACCTGATACAGTCATGATTCCTTACCAAAGAAGTCTCCATTATACCTCCTATATTATCTTCGGGCCTGGTACATATAGACAAAATTCCTTCATATGACCTGCTCCACCTTTAACCCTGATACAGTCATGATTCCTTAACAAAGAAGTCTCCATAACACCTTCTATAAAATCTTCGAGCCTGGTACATTTAGACAAAATTCCCCAGACTCCATATGACCTGCTCCACCTTTAACCCTGATACAGTCATGATTCCTTAACAAAGAGGTCTCCACACACCTCCTAAAAAATCTTCGAGCCTGGTACTTTTGGCACAATGTTTTGACTGGCACCCGTCAGTGCGGAACGGTTTTTGTGCCATCCAACATCCGCCTGTCTCGATGATATGACTTACTGACGGTTTGAGGCACAAGGCGTTATGTTTCGAAGATATGTTGGACGATATTTTTAGTTTTTTAAAGGGCAGTCCTGCTACCAAACTTGCTTACAGACTGATCTTTTCTAGGCATGCGTTATTCTCGTGCCGTTACGAGATAAGAAAGTGTTACGGAGAAAATAAAAATGCGATTTGTACGTGGCAAATCATGGACAAATGCTCTATTTAAATGTCAGATAAGGAGTAAATACGTAGTGAAATTTTTATAATGTCATTGCTAGATAATATTACGAAGTAATTCAAGCCGAATTCCTGTCTATAAAAGAGTTCACAATCTCAGATAATTTACATTCCATCGCAACATAATCAGTTATCTACTTTAGTGAAATGTATTCTAAGTTGATTTTTGAGTGACTATTAGTAACAAAAAGTTCCTAATAAGTTTTGGTTGCAATGGAATTTGAACTTTGTTAAGTATGACATTCAGTTTGTTATTCCATCTCAAATTTTAATTCAACATACACACACACACACTAAAACATACTAACGTTAATATACCATTTATTTTCCCTTGGTTATTATACTTAACAAACGTTTTAAGTGTTTTGACATTAGGTATAACTTAGAAAGCTTACTTAGGTTTCACTTAAAGGCTTATATAAGCTTAAAGCTCAGGGCGTAATATTTTTACGTTAAGTCGGCTTTTATTAAAGCCTTGTAATTCAATATTACAAGCCATTTTATTACTTAATTTAATTACTTTATTAACTTATTCATAACTTATTCATTTACATCAATAAAAATTATCTTTAAATACTAATACCGTGTATGCCTTTAAAAGTACAAATACAAACATGGAAATGCACTCGGTTTACGCAATTAAACACTTTAATCGTTTGTATTAAGTTCTAAGACACGTGTCTCTATAATGTTGTCAGATGTTGGATAAGACACATTTTAAGGATACGGTCTGCTTGTAATACCTGTAAGACATTTTTAAATTCTCATTTTTACAATATTAAAGTGGTATTAGGGAAACATAAAGTCTTGCTATGTTAGATCCGTTATATTGTAAATTAAACAAAACTGAAAGATTTGTATTAATAAAATGAATGTATATATGATGTTTTATATGTACAGACGCATTGGCATGACATTAAGCTACTACAATATAAAATTTATTTAATAGATTTTCAACTTAATCGCTAAAGCATGTTCAAGGTTGATTGGGAAAATTTGACAGTTTCGGGTAGCTCGATGGGCTGGCGTCTGTACGTTCTGAGTTTGTCTTGAACATCATTGACATCAGTGAAGGAAAACATCACCATCAGTGAGAAAACCGGGACTTATAGTTAATATAAGTTTAAAATCCGGAATTATTATTCTGAAAAGACCATTTTTTTCTATACATAACGGTGAGTCGTATCGTGTCTCATAAAGAAATCAAAAGTTTACCGAAGTCCCATCACACTAATATTATGGATTTGGATGAAATTTGGTACACAGATAGTTTATACCTATCTGTGTGCCAAATTTCATCAAAATTGGTCCAGCCGTTTGAGCGTGAAGAAGTAACAAACATACAAACATACACACTCAAAAACTTTCATCTTTATAATATTAGTTCTAAGTTCTATAATAATACATATGTAATATGTAATATTAATATTATATACTTTTACAAAAGTCATAATATTTATCATCCTATCCACTATTTACTGTATAAAACTTATATATTTTCTCCAAGATCAAACCTTAGATAGATATTTCTAAATCAACCTTGAATAGGCTAGAAGTAACGGGCTTATGACCAAGTACTTTAAGACCGATTGCTCAAAACGATCATGAACGCTCAGAAGGACACAGCTCCGCTCAGCTCGCACATTACTCGCTCATCTTTCAGTGGAGCATAACTCCCAAGACAAGCAAGTGATGTAATCGTAAAAATGCTAATATTTATATCTTTCCTTTTAATTTTGACACAGAAATGTAATTAGGGCACAAATGGTAACGGTAAATGATGTTTTATGGTATACGAATTTCATATGAAGATATAATAAGTCGCACGGTTCGATCGAAGGTTAAGATACGCTTACCGCGGTCGGTTCGTGGATGGGTGACGACCATCTATTGCATATCGAAAACCCTCCGTGCCTTGGAAAGAACGTTGAATGTCCTCGACGGTCATTCGTAGATCTTTGACAGTCGTTACGGGTGGTCAGAAGCCCGAAAGTCTGACAACCAGTGTTACCGAAGGATGTCGTGTAACTGGGTTATGGAGGTCAGGTACGGAGTCGCTCCCTGTAAAATGCTGGTATTCAGGTGCATTCGGTTGGACTGGAAGCCGACCCCAACATAGTTGAGAAAAGACTAGGCAGGTTGGTATGGACCACTGCATCAATGTTTGCATGCCAAAACGGTAGAATGTACAGACGCCAGCACATCAAGCTACCCGAAACTGTCAAATTTTCCCAATCAACATTGAACCTTATGCTTTAGCGATAAAGTTGAAAATCTATTACAGACATTTGACAGATTGTAGTAGCTTAATGTGCTGGCGTCTGTACCAGGATTCTTTATTATAATAATTGTAACCATCTAATTCTAAATACCTATATTCTGAGCAAATAAATAAATATTCTATTGTATTCTTTTCTAAAACCGCCCATAATCAATAACCAAAGACTTGTAATCAACTAAACATTTAAACGACATTACTATGAGATAGAATCATCACAAACGTTTAAATTAAATATTATAATGTATACAATTTTTATTTTTTTATTTTGCATTCATTTGTAATACATTCCTTTGGCTTGCTATTAGTATGAAACACGACAAAAACGTGCTACTTTGATAAATGGAGGCGATGTGGTATGGGAAGCACTATATGAAACAGATGTAGTCAGTAATACTGCCGGTCGATTCTGTAGAAATCTCACCGTGAAATCATAAGTGAATAGTGTTAATCCCTAGCGACTGACAGCTCACTCCACGCTCACTTCACCCAAGCTTTCACGGTGAGATGGTTACAGAATCGCACGGCTGGCATAGATTACATAATAATGTAAACAAACGTCACTGACACATTTGACATGATTATTCAATTTGGATTTTGAATTATGCTGCCTCGTTGGTCGGTGGTTCGATTCACGGGTCGGGCAGTGCTATTGGGTTTTATACCATATGGATTTTTTTATTAGGAATCCGGAATCTGCAGTGCTATTCTGTAAAAATCTCACCGTGAGAACTTATGTGAAGTGAACGAGAAGTGAGCTGTCATTAGGGATTAACACTATTGACACTGCTCACTTCAAGCTCACTTCACTTATAATTTCACGGTGAGATTTTTACAGAATCGACCGGCTGTTATCATTTAGCCACGATTTCAACGACTGTCGAAGAGGAACGAATGGTAGCCGGGATCTACGTCTTCACTATAAGAATAGCTCATAGCAAGTTATTCAGAAATCCAAGAAAATCAGGGCGTTGTAAGGTGTTATCTCGTACCAGTTAGTAGAGCAGTGGTGTCCCAGAGGTAACGACCGCGACTTACGAGTCGTAGGTCGTAGGTTCGAACCCAGACAGGCGCTTTACTTTGAGTAAATAATTTCATCACCACTGCTCACAAAACGGTAAAAAAAAAATCGAAGACATGTGACATCTACCGGCACGAACTAGGCCGGCGTGGTGGATTACGGCCCACCCCCTCTCATAGAGAAGAGGTATGTGTCCCAGCAATGGGAACTTTAGATATGGGCTGATGATTATAATTATTATAATATTCCAAAACTTTCACACAACGCCATCTAGTCCAAAACTAAGCAGAGCTTGTGCTATGAGTACTAGACAACTGATAAACATACATATATATTTCTAAATACATACATATTATAGATAAATTACACCCAGACAAAGAACAAATGATCGTGCTCATCACACAAACATTTTTCCTGGGTGGGAATCGAACCCACGACCTTGCGCATAGCAGTCAGGGCCACTGACCACTAGACGACCAATAGGCCTGTCAATCATGTCGATTATGTTGCTCGTAATAGGCTCGCCCCTATCATTCATAACTGGTGAAAAGCTGTACAGTTACTGGGTAACATGATACCCCTTGGTGATATAGTCCAGAAAACTACACTAGATTGTAAATACAGTAGCTCCTAACTCATGTTAAATTCACAAAACAAGCTACCACAGGTAAAATGCTTGTCCGTCCCGTTAAGGGCATAATAAAATGAAGGTAATTCCATAAAACTGACACTACAACTTAATTCCGACTCTATTTACATATGATTAAAGCACAATTTTAATTACCGAATCGATCACAGAGATCCAAAGATTACTGTCGCTTTTTGCGTGTACAGTAAGCGTAACAAGTTTTCCAATAAAAATGTTAATAAAGTACTGTTTTTTGTTTGCAAAACTTGTTGGTGGGTTGTACTGAAGGAAATTTATTTATTGTCCACATTCTTAATTGCAAGGTGAGATTATACTTGTTAGTTTTAAATGTGAAATTAATTTGACGTCGATCTTCAACAAAAAGTGCAGCAGGTGCTTTTGTAGAGCATTATAATGTAGGTTACTACATATGTGTGAAAAACAATCAATCCTGTAAATATCATCCGATCTATCCTATAAAAATCTCACCTTGAAAACTTAGATAAGATGAACTTGAAATCAGCTGTCAATAGTGTCATCAGGTGGAATGACAGCTCACTTCAATCTAACTTCACGATTTTTTTTTAAGTTTATTGTTGAATGGTCCCGCACTTGACCTCGATCACGCCTGGTGGAGATCGATGGATGAGGTCTATGATGGAACGATCGTGCCCAGAAGATGGCTAAGGTACTGGAACTCCCACGCATCGACGAAACACAGCAAGTGAGCTGTCATTCCACCTGTTGCTAAGGATGACGCTATTGACAGCTCACTTCAAGTTCACTTGACCAAAATTTTCACGGTGAGATTTTTACAGCATAGTTCGACCGGTTAGTTCCGTAATTGGTTGATCGAAATAACAAAAGCCAATCATATCCCATTAAACGAGATTTCAGAAAAAAAACATGAGAATGAAAAAGCAGTAAAAGAAATTGAGTGCTACACAAATTGATCTACTTTGACAGTCGGATGACACGTAAAATTGTACATAGTGTGTCAAAGTGCTAAACAGTTAATTTTCTTGACTACAGGCATGCCATGGATTTGAACCTACAGCATATTTAAAATCAGACCTGTTAACCAACGGACCACCAAGTACTGTTATACTAAAACGATCAAATTCAGCGTCTACTAGCAGAATTGACATGTAAAAGTGTTTGTACAAACCTACTTACAGAAAATAAATCATTTATCATTTATCAGAAAAATCACACTAAAGAAAATTCTACAACACAGAAGTAGAGGGCCGCTACTACTGCCTACTCCATCAGTTTTAAAAGCGTGAAAGCGTCAAGTTTATTAAAGTGTTTTCCCTTGGCACCGGCGACGCAGGCGCAACGAGTTTTTATCTGTCTTTCCTACCGCTACCTACTAAACCAAACGGCGAAACGGACGCGGTGAACATGAAGCTGAGAAGTACGGGACAGTGATTGATGTTGAGATTGCGCATGTAGAAATTATTAAAAGTCATTATTTGTTGAGAAAAGAGCAATCTCAATTTTTCTTTTGTTCTTTTGTCAGAGCTTAAAATCAAGTAGAAATAGTTTTAACGAAATCTTTCTTGATTAACGGTGAAGGAAAACTTCGTGAGGAAGCTGGCATGTTCTAGAACGAAAAATTGCAAGACATGTGACATCTATCAACCCGCACTGGGCCCACGTGGTGAATTACAGCCAGCTCTCTCTCACAGAGAGGAGATCTGTGTCCCAGCTGTGGGAACATTATGTGCTGATTATGCTATTCTTGTATATATATTTCTACAATATATACCTCAAGTTAGTCTATTGCCTTGTCGGCTTTAACCCGGATGTATTATATTAGACTTACACAATGTAGATAGTGATAGGTAAAGTCTTTCAACTAATCGCACCCAGTTTTATGATTGTACGGGGTTTCTGAGCACCTCATTTTATTTCATTTGAGCGCCTTTGTGTTAAAATTTTGTAGAAGACTTTTTTACTGTTCATCCTGATCCTTCAAAATTGTAAGCCGTTTCATTAGTTTTTAGTCAAGTTTTTTTTGAAGTCACGTGGCTACGGCTTCCTGCCATAAAGCTTAAAGGATGTTCAAATGGATGTATTATAATAACAAACAATCTATTTCACGATGTAGAACATGTTTTCTTGTGGAAAATTTTCAGCTGTCAAGAAAAAAATGTCCCACCGTCTTCAGACTTCACGGTCACTCTACACCTTCTGTCAGTACATTACCATACAATGGGAGACACCTCACACGTCCTTGGTCCCTTATCTGTTTATCATACTACCTTCCTATTTGTAATTATGAAGAGAACACTGTTTTTATGAACCTCTTCATCTAAGGTCAGAGGATTAATCACGGAAAGAATCATGTTTAGTCATAATGAATTCGGTAACACGCTCTTTGAGAGGGCAAAGTTTGTAATTTACTTTATGCAGGTATTGCTCAGTGATTATTTAGATTAACGATAGAAGATTTTTGAATATATTTTCCCATTATACAGGGTTGTTTTGTGTCCCGTGAAAAGGTTCAAAATGTACACCCTTTTTTAAACTTTTATGGTATAATATTTTTATTCCAGGTGCATCGTCTTCACTTAAATGTAATTATATAATTAATGTATACAAAATATTGTAAAACATTTTAAAAAATGAGTAACGTAAAGTAACGTTCTCTATACAATACTACCATTTCAAATAGAAAGAGTCAATTCTATTTTTTGTGAATTTTGACATTAAAAAGTGCCTTTTAGGACCGGCGCTGACTGACGTCGCGGCACGGTACGGCACGGCAGGGCGTGCTTCGGCAGCCTGAAGGACGCTTTGGAATGACGCGACAAGCCGCGGCATGCCGAAGCATGCCGCGTCACGTCGTGGCAGCCCAGGCTACGCCCCATTCGCCGGGAACACTGCCGCACCCGATTTCAATCTTATTTCAATTAGTTTAGCTGTCATAATCCTGTGTTCTACGTGGCTCGCGGCATGCCGCGTCATGCCAAAGCGTCCGTCGGGTTGCCGCAGCTTTTTCTTTTTTTCTAAAAAAGTGTGCTATTTAGAGACATCGTTTTATTTTCCGGTAATCTTTGCATAAAATTCTATCACACAGAATAATTTCAGATTTTTTTTATGCAAACTTCGGAGATAAAGGGGAGCGTTATTTTTTTTACTTCAAAAGTTGAAAACTATGCGGCCTAAAAAAAAATTAAAAATGTTTGAGAATGTGCAAAAAGCGCTCTTTTATATGATACCCCACATACCCTAGTAGCCGCACTTCGATTTTTTTTTTCTTCCCTTTCCCTGTCCCTGATCCAAAAAAAGAGTTTTCATATCTTTCTTATTTGCAAAATAGTTGGGCAAACGTCATCTAAAACTATTCCAAATTTCAAGTTAATAGCATTAGTAGTTTTTGAGATATTTAGCTGTGACAGACAGACTCGAGTCCATAAGGGTTCCTTTTTACCATTTTGGTACGGAACCCTAAAAACCCTATAACACTGCCTGACCCGGGAATGAATCCCAGGACCTCATGTTCAGCAGTATCGTTTGCGACCACTAGATCAGGCACACAAGGAAATACAACAGAAAACTTTCTAGAACTTTCGGGAACTTCATAAGAAAATTATATAGGTATCTTGAATTCACAGAAAATATTAAAATAGTTTCTTACTGTCAGTAGTTAGTAATTAAAAAGTTCTAGAAACATCCGAAGTCGTAATTAACAAGTAATTAAAACTACGCAAAGTTTCTTGATTTTACGAAGTTAGTTCAATTTTGAAATGGACATTCTGTCAACGTAGATTATTGTTTGTGTTCAAGTCCATAGAGTAGTAGTCCAATACTACTGAGTAATATAGGCCAGTTTTATTATTAGTTTTGATGTTAATTAAAAAATGTGTTTTTGTGGTAATTATTTAATTAACTGGCTCTGGAAACTAAAGACCACCATCGACCTAATCCCACCATCGCTCTTCACTACTGGACAACCAAGGTACTGCAGGGTAAAATCCACACTTGGTTGATATCCCGACCATTCGTACTCAGCGCTTCTCCTCCATTTTACGAGTATTATGCGCACTGCCTAGGTGTGGAACTCTCTGCCAGCGTTCCCTCCCACGTTTAACCATCAAAGACCTCATCCATTGGCGTGATCTAGGTCAAGAACAGGGCCTTCAGCATTTTTTTTTTTTTTATATTCTTTAATTAAAATTTGTGCCTATCCGTATTAATACTTTTTATTACTTATCTAAAATTGTTACAGCTGATTAGCCATGAAGAATGAGCGATTTTATTAGGTCTAAAGCACTGGAACAACGGCAATACTAGAATGGTTGGAGGAACCTTAAAAAGCCTTGTAAAAGCATAAAATATGTTATTAAGTATAATTCCGGCAAAATGATGACGTCGAAGATTGAGTTCCATCTTTTTTATTCAGAAAAAAAAAACATTTTGCTATAAAAACTTATCGTACACAATTCTACTTACCACCTAACAGAAACAGCGTAAACATAACAGAATGTATGTATTTAATGCAAAATAAATGTTGGAAATGACTCATGAGAACGGGTCAGACGGGATGTATGGAAGATACGCTCCTCTTACGACCAATCTAAGTTTTCAATGCTTTATTAACGGTATTTATGAATTAAAATGGCCCCCAATCCTACATTCAAATATTGCCAGCTATGAGTAACATAATCAATCTATAATGTTCCCACTTCTGGGACACAGGCCTCCTGTCTGTGAGAAGGAGTGGGCCGTAATCCACCACGCGGGCCCAGTGCGGGTTGATAGATGATGACATCTAGACTTCCAAGACAACAACAACAATTCCAAGACGAAGAAGAATGAAGAATAAGCAGTACCTTTGTACTCAAATTTATTTAAAATTACTATGTCATATCCATATGTTTTTTACTGTGTGTACATCACTACATAGTATAAAACAAAGTCGCTTCCCTGTCTGTCTGTCCCTATATATGCTTAGATGTTTAAAACTGCGCAACGGATTTTGATGCGGTATTTTTCAATAGATAGAGTGATTCAAGAGGAAGGTTTATATGTATAATACATGCATAATATAGTAGAGGAACACAGATAATTTTAGAGGTTTCTAATGTGATGTCGTAAATAAACACATTTTTTTGCGCTTAAATTGTAAACGCTGGCTGAACCCGTCGAGGTAGATCAAAATAATGTACTACAGTATTGTACACCTTAAAAAGGTCTACAAAAAAGTCCGCGATGGTATATGTCTATCTCTTAGGGATAACCCACAATAACCATTTTTTATCGTATACTTTTTACGAGAAATAATGGCTCTAAAATTATCAGTGTTTCTCCATTGCACCCGTGCGAAGCCGGGGCGGGTCGCTAGTTATAGATAATTAATTGTTACCTAATAAGAATCGATTTAATACAATATTTACTAACTGCATGCCTGATTCAAACTTATAATAATTCTTAATAATTTCTTTTATTTCTTAATTAATATAAATTATAATGCTTTGATATTAAATAATTATGTAAAATTTGCACGCCGACATTAATTGCAGAATAAGAGATTCATATACCTTATCTTTAAGATATCTCTGTACCTAACTTATTTACGCAAATAAATGATTTTGATTTTGATTTTTCACAGAAAAAAAACCTCTAAAATTCTCGTAATTTCCTGATTACGAACGTAATCACGACCCACGGTCATATTATTTTACCCACAGCACAGCTATGATAGTAAAAATTTCTGTGGAACACGAAGTATTGCTCATAAAATCAATTATCCTGACTCGCAAGCGTGAAAACGTTTTAATTACTCCCAGAACTTGTTTTTTTTAAGTATTTTTTCTTTTTTTTCTATAGTTGAGGTCACTCCTGATCAGTGCTGGTATTTTTCCGTTATATTTTTTTTTCGATATTTGAAAGTTCGTCCAATCAACGGTGTTTTTTTAGCTTCGAATCCTTTGATTGTAGAAAAATTTGTTTTTTTTGTTGTATATTTGGTTTTTGTTCATTTCTTATTTTAGCAATCAATTCTGCATGCCTCATATTTTAATGAAATGTGGTTTTATGTTGAAGACTGGTTTTGCCCATCCCTTTATTGCATAACATTAAAAGCAATATGTATATCTAAGTTTTATTTCTGACTAAAGTTAAAAAAAAAAAAAATTGGGATGGCATCTCGCAGTTCAACCTATGAGGTTGTCGTCTGCTTAACCGGGCTTGCCTGTGGATGCCTCAATAAATTAAGGCTTAAAAAATTGCTTAAAAAACTTAAAAACTAAGCGACTACACGTTAAGAGCTTAGGGCGTCGTTGCGAGAGGGTAGCAAGGGACAAGCTATACTATAGCCCGATTCAAACTTTAACCCTTCGTATCGAACGCAGGTCTGCGCTCCAATTTTCAAAAGCTTCAAACGTAGATCTGCGCGGTTTTAACTTTACTCAAAAAAACAATTTTATTAGTTTTTTCGAAAAAAACAAACAAATTAATGTAAATATGTAGGTGCTTTTTCGAAAAAAGTCATAAAATCTCGCAGATCGTTCCGAATTTGGAGCGCAGACCTGCGTTCCGGCCGGCATACGAAAGGTTAAAGTGGCTCTGAAGTGCGCTACTCGTTGCGCAGTACCTCACCCCCCACCCCCGCTGACACATGAATTTGTTACTGCGCAGTGACTCGCCTCATGTTCCGAGCCGCAATAAAGTTTGAATCGGACCGTACCACATTTTTTCCACTTATATTAAAGTCCCATTGTAATATAGCGAGCCTAAACTCAACATTTATTAAATAAACAGTGGTAATTTTTTTTTTTCCTGCAACTCAACTAAAATCTAAAACAGCATCAAATCACTCGGCGCCAACAAGAACGCACCACCGATCAAGTAGCGATAGACAAGTAATATCCCGGAGATAATAACCGCTATAACTCGAACGCGACAGTTTTGGGCTATGTACGGACGCCAGCACATCAAGCTACCCGAAACTGTCAGATTTTCCCAATCAACTTTGAACCTTATGCTTTAGCGATAAAGTTGAAAATCTATTAAAGAAATCTGACAGATTGTAGTAGCTTGATGTGCTGGCGTCTGTACCTATTACCTAGACTGGATCTGACGTTATCTGTCACTACATACCTAATAGATGAAGGTATTATACAGATAGGGAAGGGTATTGTTTAGCAGATTTGACAGTACTTCTTTTTTCATAGACGTCAATGAAAAAAACCATCGACAATGAGGGTTTCCTGAAATGACGTTCACTAGGTGGCAGCACTGAGACGTCAGGTCCGAGTACCTGTCAAAAGTGTCAAAGCGCCTATATTTTCTTTAGTCCTGACTGAATGAAAAACGAATGAATGAAACGAATGATGAACGTCATCATATATTTTAAATTAATTGTCGAAATGGAAGACCTCTTGCCAAAGTGGCGCCAACTGGTGGCGTAAATTTTTGTGAAAACCCTCATTCAACTCATAATTCTAGACCCTCGCTTGAATCTTAATTTATTTATTTATATATACTTTATTATACACCAGAAAATGCAGAAAAAAAAAAATACAATTGTTACTACAAAACATACAATCGGCTTTTCGCTTTCTGCGATCTATTCCAGGCAACCTTGGAATGGACAGAGATTGCGTGGATATAAATGGGTTTTTCATCGGTGCAAAATAATAGGTACACTATAATACTTCTAAAATCTTTTTGTCGGTTATCAAAAAAAAAGTGCTGTTCAGTTCAGAATAATGTACCGAATCCAATGTAAAAGATTGCGCGTCGATATCCTTGACACCCTGTGTATCTACATATATTATTGCTGTCTGTATTTCGCGTTGTTCTTGTGTATAATACATTAAAATTAAACTTAAATTTCACAAAGAAATCATCTCGTTAAAGCCGTGCGAAGCTGGGGCGGGTCGCTAGTTTTAAATTACAAAGAATTACAGCTCCGATTTTAATATAGGGACAGTGTAGTCAAGCTGCTAAACCATCCAATATCAGAGCCAGGGATTTGAGGTAATTTTCAAGTTATGGAACAAGAAACTAAATGCCATACACAACAAAGTTCAAATTCCATTGCAACTAAAAACTTATTAGGACCTTTTTGTTAGAAATGGTCACTTAAAAATCAACTTTAAATACATCAAACTAAAGTAGATAACTGATTAAGTGGCGATGGAATGGAATTTTTCTGAAATTATGAACACTGCCCTAGTAGTCAACTCCGCTACCAATTTCGTTGACTGGGAATTCTTTTCTTCATCTTTTCGTAAGCATTCTCACACAGCACAAGAAAAATACTACCAAAAAGTACTAGCCCACAGAAAAAAAAAAACATTTTAAACTTCGAACACAGTCGATCGACAGAGTAGGATGTGACGTAATGTCTGTCGATAGTAATTACTAGATCACAAGCAGCCGACCGCTGATGCAATGTTCATATAAAAACTATCTAACTGTTTGTACGTTACCTCTTAACGTTTCGTCGACCCTGGTACTTTTGATCATGAGTCCCTAACAAAAGCGAGTTTCAACTTTTAAACCTTCATCAAGCCTAAATATATTAAAATATATTTAGAGTTCATGAAGGTTCCAAAGTTGAAGGGCTTGTGGCTAAGTAATAACAGCTAGACCATCGGTCAGGTTAGGCTACGCTTGCCACGGTTGGTCCATGGATGGGTGACCATCTCCACATACCAAGACCCCTGCTTGCCTCGGAAAGCACGTTAAGCCGTCGGTCCCGACTGTCATTCGTGGATCTTTGACAGTCGTTACGGGTCGTCAGTAGCCCGCAAGTCTGACAACCAGTCTTACCAAGGGGTATCGTATTACTCAGTAACTGGGTTGTGGAGATCAGATAGGCAGTCACTCCATGTAAAATACTGGTATTCAGCTGCATCCAGTTACACTGGAAGCCGACCCCAACATAGTTGAAAAGGCTAGGCAGATGATGAAGGTTTAAAAGTTTAGGGATGATAAAGCATGATTTCGGATCCAGTGTGCCTTCAATTTAACCAAAATCATTAGTTTAGCTCGGAACCACCCACTACTGGGTACAGCCCTCCCCTGTTTTCTACAATAATTCCCGGTTCAGTGCGTCCCTCATCCAGGCTTCAATTTACCTCCTGTCAAATCTGCAAGCCTGGTACTTTCATGTTATTGGGTGGGCACATAAGCCAACGACTGATGATGAAAAAGGGTCACCTATGGACGTGTACAATACCAGATGCATTGCTATCCCAGAGCTGAAATGTCTCATGAGCTTGATATTACACCGGCACACATTTCAAACGGGAACACAGAAATTATGTTGTTCAGCAGTGACAGGTGGGTGATTTGCCCTGAAGAATTCCTTCACAAAGAGTACTATTGTACCCATACAATGAGGACAGTTCTTTACCAACTATGACAGTAGGGGTTGGCCTGCAGTCTTGCCGAATGAAGCTAAAAACCAGTATTTTACATGGCACGACTGCCTATCTGACCTTCTAAGCCCAGTCACTGGGTAATATGATACCCCTTGGTAAGTCTGGTTGTCAGAATTACGGGCTTCTACCCATTACTATTATTATTTTACCCATAACGTACATAAATGTCAACTGTCAAAGATCTACGAATATCCTCTTCACCAGCCTTGGTTGACTGGTAGAGAATGCCTAAGGAATTAAGTCCTCCTTTGTACCTTTTTGTGTGCGAAAAGGTTAAATAAATAAATGGCAGCTGGGACCAACGGCTTAGCGTGCTTTCCGATCGAGGCACGGAGGGTTCTCGATATTTAATGGATGGTCACCCATCCAAGAACCGACCGTGGCAAGCGTAGCTCAACCTTTGATCGACCCGTGCATCTGCCGAGCGATTCTATAACCATCAAACTGTGAAAACTTGGGTGAAGTGAGCATGGAGTGAGCTGTCATTAGGGATTAACACTATTGACACTGCTCACTTCAAGCTCACTTCACTTATAATTTCACGGTGAGATTTTTACAGAATCGACCGGCTGTTATCATTTAGCCACGATTTCAACGACTGTCGAAGAGGAACGAATGGTAGCCGGGATCTACGTCTTCACTATAAGAATAACTCATAGCAAGTTATTCAGAAATCCAAGAAAATCACGACGTTGTAAGGTGTTATCTGAACCATAAAATGAATAAAAGATAGACTAGCTAATTTATGAACATAAACACGGCAGAAAAGACAGTCATTTTAATGTCTTGAGAAATTATGAAAGCAGGTTTCAATTCCTTAATAGGTACTGGTTTTTCAGGATACTGAGGGCAAGAAATTATATTACTGGTAGCAGAACTCCTTGTGAAAGAGCTCGTCGGAGAAAATACCACCCACTGTATCTATTTTTGCTACCAGACTTTATTGGGTCCATAATCAGCAAATAATGTACCCACTGCTGGGACACAGACACAGACCTCCTCTCGGGCTGTAATCCACCACGGGGGCCGTCACACGTCGTTTTGGTTCTAGGACATGCCGGTTTCCTCATGCTGTTTTCTTTCACCGTTTTGACAGCAGTGGTGATTAAATATTTGACACAAAGCAAAGGATTGATGTGTTTGAACCTACGAGCTACAACTCGTAAACATTGGGTCACCAATGCTCTTCACTTGAAGGGTATGATGCGTGCTGATGAAATTATTGGCACAAGATAATTTTTGACACTTCGGAATACTTCAATTAAACTTGCTTCGATCACACCTGTAAAATCTCAAACCCCTATTTTGACCCTCAATGGTGAAGTAACTATTTGGGCACCTCCTGAAGATGCACAGCAAATGTCATGTTTATTTCTTCAATGGTTTTACTTTGTGCGTTGTCTCCTAATCTCGAATCTCACTCATATGTGTAGGTGAGTCAAATACACTAGTTGTTATCCGGAATTTCATTCGCATCCTAGCGGAACTTAAACATTCAACTAGATAAAAAGTATTCTCATGGTTATCCAGGATATGGCTCCTCTGCGTGCCTTTCATCCAAAGACGTTCACTCATTGATGCATGATTGAGCTAACATCTTCACTCATTCTTCTCATCTTCATTCAGTCGAAAGACATTCATTGCTGGACATAGGTCTCCCCCAAACAGAACTCCACAACAACCATTCCTGCGTACCCCACATCCAGCGGATGCACAAAATCTCACATAATTTTACAGGTAACGAAGTTAGAATAATGATTTATCGTGAGTAAACCTGGGTTCCCTAGCTAGTGTAGTATGATATATTAATATAGCTGGCGCCACCTGCCGGTAACTCGTTAACGTTTTACTACCCAACTAACTGGATCTTGTACTGTTAGTCACTAATGTGCTTACGGTAGCGAAAATATTAAAATATTCAAGGTTTGAAACTCAGGCGGAGCTGACAAGTGACAATCGTTTTCAAAGCGTTTCATATTTCTATAACGACTTTCAACAGGATTGACATATATAAGCTTTTCAGTAGCTGATGTTTATGTCAGTTCCATATATTTTTGGCATTTTATCGCTGATAGAATGCCACTTCTTCAAGGCCCTCTGGTGAGATATTCTATTTTGATATTGCATATCTGCATTCAACACAGGAGCCTCCGGCACTCATCAATTAAAAAAGATGTCCGGGATCCCGATATTAGTTAATACCTGAATCGGACATCTTTTGTCATTATTCAATATCGGTATTGAAATATCCAATACTGGAATATTAATACACTGGTGATTTTATTTTATTTTCACTAGAAAAACCAAACGTCGTGAAAACTATTAACCACCAATAACAGGTATATTTAAGTAGATAATATTTTGCTCAAGTTCATTTATCAAACTGTATTATAGGGACAGGCACCCACATCATTCAAATATTCAGAATCATGGTATTTCTGATTTAAATATGAAATATAGTTAAATACTCTTGAAAAACTCTATTATGGTAGCACTTAAAAAATATCATTTTCTTTTGTTTGATTTTTTTTTTTTCAAGAACCCAATCACTTCTGTACCCGCCATTACAACATGTTTGAACAAGTAGTGCTCCTGGCTGTTAGGAGGTTTTGTTTTATTTCAATACTACCCACACTTCACGTCACACGTAATCATAATAAAATCTTTTAGTTTTGCTTCAAATATAATTTATTGTTTGACTTCCGGAATTTTACATTTCCGTTAAGGGTGCTTTGAAATGGCCTCTAGGATTAACGATACTCGAATTATGGAGGCTAGAGGTAAGGGCAACCGGGGGAAAGTTGAAAAAGTGTCCAGCTATGAGCAGTTCAAAAACCCTCCAAAATGGCCCTAGCGTAGGCGAAGGGTATGCTATGAATATAGGAGTTATTGACAGATTGAAGTATGCCGAGTTAGAAAAAAATATATTTTCAGTGATTAGAGTACTTAGTGACAGCCCAGTATACCAAACCTCAACTATTTACGTAGTCCAAAGTTCTTCTGTCCTTGTTTATTTTTCTGTCCTACTGTAAAAAGTTTTGGCGCTTTCTTTGAAATTTATCCTGTTGCTACTGTGGCGCCACCCTAGTTTAACGCAGTTTGACGAACACTTTTCACAACAGAGACAGTTCTCCTTACCTCTTCCCTCCATAACTCGGATGTACAGCTGTGGACAATGGCGGAAACCCTAATAAGACTGAAAAGGCATAACTGGGTAGTCAGCCCCACTACAACTTACTGACAGGATGACTTATCTAAGGGTTAGGAAGAGGTCGGGAAATGAGATCCGACTCCCGGCCACCGTAGGCGCGGGCTTGCGAACGGCGAGCAATGAGCAGTTCGCCGTTCGGTAAGGACCAGGCCCGGGTCGACGGCGCGTTGTGTTCCACGCGCGCCTCAAAGAGATGTCAGCAGTAACTGACGGGGTCCTCTAAAGCCGATGCCTGCCAGGGTCGCGGATTGTTCGAAAGAGTTACCGTGGGTGGCACAGGCAACTGAAGGAACACGGGTGGGTTTTAGTCAGTATAAGTCTGACACGCCCTCCCGCTCCGCTCAGAACGGGAAAAGTTATTTGATGATTTCCCAACCCAAATTAAATAAAAGGGGTTAATCAGAGGTGTACCTATAACACCCGCCGGTCGATTCTGGAAAAATCTCACCGTGATAACTAAGGTGAAGTGAGCTTAGAGTGAGCTGTGAGTCATGCTGATGCTAGGGATTGACACTATTGACGACTCACTCCACGCTCACTTCACCCAAGTTTTCACAGTGAGATGGTTACAGAATCGCACGGCTGCATTGTACCAGTTATGCTTAAGTCCCATGTAATAGGGGGCGAGCATATTGCCATTAACCGGGCACAAATCCAGACTCCGGGCTGCTACTGACAAATTCCAGATGGAAAAACCCAATAACACTTTGCCCGAACTGCGAATCGAACCCAGGACTTCATGCTCACCACTAGACCAACAAGGCAGTCCCAGGATAACTACCTATTTATTTTTGTTTTATTTTCTAAAAAGTCCGCAATTAAGAAAAATACAGTTCCAATTTTAAATTTTCCCATCCCTAAGGTCTACTACACACGATCAATTCCCCGAATTGAATTAAACGTAATCATGCCAGCACTGCCAACTTACAGGAAATAAACTTCAAGTAAAAACGAAAGTAGTATGCAGCGGCTAAAGATACACGTTTTACTGATAACGGACATGCAAAGCCACTGATAAATATAACTGATAAGTAGCTAGATTTCTTGGTGTTTCACGGTTATGCACATAAAGGTTGGCTGTTATAGGAATTTAAGATTGCAGTGGGAAAATATTTTTTTTTTTTTGTTCGCGTTAATGTGTGACTTGACGGTCAGTCCAGCCGCTTACTCTATTGACTGGCTTGCTACCATGAGCTACCATGAGTGGTTATCATCAGGTTTTGCCGAATTTTAGTGTTCATTTAGTGCTATGCAATGAATAATCTGTGCTGCGGGGGAGTTTGTTGAGCTACTTCTTCTTCCCAGCTGAAGTACTAGGAAGATGTGAAGTGCGGCCGTTTTGGGGGGCTGCCTTATGTAATTTTGACGTTCGAAGAGTTTTGATTCTCAGCCTAATTGAATATAATGGCCTGAGGCCGAGAATCACATAGCAAATTAATGTTGACAGATTAAAGACTTAAATTCAATTGGTTATCCACGTTTTTAAGCGTATTACTGAAATCTAACCAGTTAGACTTCCACCAGTTTTTGGTACCTATAACTCCAGAATGATACAAAAAAAAAACCATTAAAGGCGACGTGGAATAACTTAAATAGCCGAAAAAAAACTTAAATGATGACACTGAATGCTCTTGAACGCGGTTAAGATTTGTGCTGATCGCGTTCAGTTTCATTGATAAAGTTTACTATAAATCGACCATCTTCTAGCCTAATGCAAATGTCACATCAATCCGAATAAAAAGGAAAACAAGATCAATAGTACCAACTCAATCCTAATTTGTCAACTAAAATATAGGCCAGTAAAACTTTAAAAAAAGAACTCGACAATTAAATTAATTGGAAAATCGTTTACCAATTGATGACAATTGGTCGCAATGGATACAATGGTGTTTTAATTGCTTTAAATAAAGATACGATGGGTAACGATCATTGGGAGCTGCCATTTTGGAAACAGATGCCATGGTCATTCCGGATATGTGTGATTGCTTAGTGGTTTGACGGTCATCATAGGTATATCGGGTGTATGTGCATCTTGCCCTTTTTTGATGGCAGAAGTAGGTATCCTACTATAAATAATAATAATATGTATATAATCTAACCTAATCCATCCTAGCTTAATATTATAAATGGGAATGTGAGTTTGTTTGTTTGTTACGCTTTAACGGCTAAACGGCTGAACCGATGTTGATGAAATTTGATAATGGGATACTTTGAGCTCTGAGAAAGGATATAGGAATACTTTTATCGACAAACACGACAGTATAATAAACGTGAAAGTTTGTAGGTATGCTTGGATGTTTGTTACTCAATCACGGAAAAACGGCTAAACGGATTTAGATTAAATTTACCACACAGATAGTTTATAGCCTACCATACATTTTGTAGTACAGACGCCAGCACATCAAGCGATCCGAAACTATCAAATTTCCCAATCAACTTTGAACCTTATGTTTTAGCAATAAAGTTGAAAATCTATTAAAGAAATTTGACAGATTGTAGTAGCTTGATGTGCTGGCTACTACATCTGTAGGATGATTTCCGACCTCAACGCGGGAAAAATCTGGTCTTAAGATAAAATAGGCCTTCTATTGCAAAGAATAGTAATAGAAAATTTTACGTCATGATCTCCTTGGTAAACGAATTGGTGAGTGTAGTACATTACTTGAATTAAGGAGAACCTTACTGATTTTAGAATAGTGGTTTGCAAAAACGGTATTTCTCATTTCTATAATTAAATTAATATGGGTGCCGACACGAATTACTTTTAAAATAGTCTTAAAAAAATATTCAATACCGTTTGCACATTAAGACAATACCAATCAAATACTTCTCCACTACATATTTATTACCACAGACAACAAAAGAAACACTATCTTTCGGCCACAGACAAAAGGCTCCATAGACAACTTCAATAAAAAAAAAAACAGAAGCCTTGCCACTTTAACGGAAGCACGTTCTTTTTTCGAACAATTGTTCTGAAACCGCACAGTCATGACATTTGACGAGCCGCTATTGGTCGTCGGGTCGACTTTGACAGCCAATCAGAGGTGGTACACGAAATGCGTAAGTCATCGTTCTTATCGTTTGAGATAGTGACTCGGCGAGTTCTAAGACACGTTATGTATTTTTGTAAATAGAATTCTTTGGAAGTGCTGGCCGAAAGGAATACGGCTATGTGGTGAGGTTGCGGAAAAAGAAAATAAAATATTTGACATTGACGTTCTAAAATCAAATCTGCGAACTCATACGACATGGGATTTTCCACCATAAACTTCTATTACTTTTTTTTGTGCAGGAGAGGAATTTCGTTATTCTCCCTAATGTTTCAATATAAAAAAATGAAACATACGAAAATAAACGTTTTCTTATCTTTTAATAGCTAAAATTAAAATAATTATTACACCTGAGTGGTTTGTTTAAACATAATAATTTAATAACGCAAACTGAACTTTTCTGATTGGCAGATCCGTTAAGTTGAAATGTCATACCAATTATTTAACACCTTCTATTACAGAAATAAACATAATCAAACTCTAAAAAAAGTTACTCATCATGTAATAGGAAAACTAGTTTTTATGAAGGACTTGCTAATGAAACGATTAGCTTTTCATAACAAAAAGAAAATATTGGCGCCGATTATCTTGTTCACAAACTAAACTAAATTTAAGTTCAGTGCATCTTTTTATTTCTATTTCATTAAGAACAGGACAGATGATAAATATTAGTTTAGTCCTGTCAAATTAGTCAGCGCCTGATGTAACTTGACACGGTATTTTTAATAGCCAATTTTTTAATCTCGTCTAAACTTGTCTATGGAGTATCTTAATTTGACAGGACTAAATTAATATTTATCTACTGTCCTTTTCTTAATGAAACAGAAAGAAAAAGATTCAGTGAACTTAAATTTGGTTTACTTTTCACAAACTAAACCAAATTTAAGTTCGACGGAAATTCAAGGGAATCGACTCCATTATTTTACTGTAGGTAATTCTAGTTGTTAGTCCCGCTACCAATTTCGCTAACTAGCTAATCATTTCAGTTTTCATTGTAAATGTGCAGAATAAACAGTTTCCTTCTTTCTTTCAGATCACTGATGGCCCAGTTGTAATGGGCCGCTATCTACTGGAAACCGGCATGTCCTAGAATAAAAAAAACCGGTCAAGTGCGAGTCGGACTCGCCGACCGAGGGTTCCGTACAAATGTGTAGGTACTAGGTACGTAACTACAAATTTACGGTTTTCGCAATTTTTCCTTTATCTGTAGGTACTATAAGACGTTGCTTCGTACAAATTTCAAGATTCTGAGTTCACGGGAAGTACCCTGTAGGTTTTGATTCCCTTGCGAGTGTCGAAAATTTGCGGCATAAACGGCTGTATCTTTTGAATGCGTTGGTTTAGAAGTTTGATTTTTTCACAGCTCCAAGGGACAGTAGACCTGAGTATTTAATATAAATTCCAGCTTGATACCTCCACGCGTTCCTGAGAAAAAGGTTCTTGACAGACAGATAGACGGACGGACGGACAGCAAAGTGATCCTATAAGGGTTTCGTTTTTTCCTTTCGAGGTACGGAACCCTAAAAAACCGAAAACGTGACATCTACCAACCCGCACTAGGCCCTTGTGGTTGACTAGGTACGGCCAACTCCGCCTTACTGGGGAGGCCTGTGTCCCAGCAGTGGGAAAATTAAAGTCTGGTGATGTTTCTTTATGGCATGTGTATAATTCCCTCCTAGGTCTTCCTAGGAGGGAATTATACACTTGCATTTTTTTTTTTTACTTTTAAAACAAAAACCTTACCAAAAACTAAGAAACTATAAATATATATAACTATAAATCTATAATAAATAGACAGGCCTGTTGGTCTAGTGGTCAGTGGCCCTGACTGCTATGCTCAAGGTCGTGGGTTCGATTCCCAACTAGGACAAATGTTTGTGTGATGAGCACGATCATTTGTTCTTTGTCTGGGTGTAATTTATCTATAATACTTATGTATGTATTTAGAAATATATATGTATGTTTATCAGTTGTCTAGTACTCATAGCACAAGCTCTGCTTAGTTTGGGACTAGATGGCGTTGTGTGAAAGTTGTCGAATATTATTATTATTATTATATGTGTATGTATATTTTAGCATTATGTATTTAATTTTCGCATTATATGTGTAGGTATATTTAATATGTTACTTTTAGACTTCACACATTCATATTTTTCTCTTCATGTTCTCGCACACTATTGTCTACATTTCTTTTTTACTTCTCCTTTCGCAGGTCTCCTGGAAAAAATTTCTTATGAAATACGCAGTACCTTTGTACTCAAATTATTACTCTGTCATATCCATATGTTTTTTACTGTGTGTACATAAATAATAAAATAAATAAATAAACTAACACCTCCAGTTTCAAATGCACGCCACGCTCAATTTTGAATTCGGAAATCCCACTTCCATGATACGTAGTACAGCAAAAACATGAAACACCAATAGAAACATAAATAATTACCTACGTTCAAAAAGGAATACATGAAGAAATACTGCAATGAAACATAACACAGTTTGTGAATTCGTCACACACACCGTAGTATCAAATTAACTCCCCACATCCATCATCATTTTGTTTGACGCGCTGTGATCAAATGGGATTTTTTACGTCAAGCCGGCCTGTCAGTACTACTGCGCTGTGTGTGCAACGCCTTATTTTCTTTAATTTCCGTGTTGTTGCTTATGGTTTTTCTGGTATGTGAGAAATCTAATAATGTTCTCACAGTAAGGGGAAGCTTTCAAGAAATGGTTTCATAGATGATTTTCTCATTTTATGTTGCAAGGTGTAAAAAATAAAAAGTTCATTGCTTGAGTTAGCTTTTTGGTCATCAGGGAATTAGTTAGCCATAGTTAGTCCAAACATTAATAAAAAAGAAAACATTGAAATTACTTTACGGCTAGCGTAGTGTGGGACACCCGCCCCCCAGCTAGGGGGACCGACGATCTTAAAAAGTTGGCTGGAACAGACTAGATACCGAAGGTGTAGGACATGCTGTTGTGATGCAGTCTGGGAGAGGCCTATGGCCAGCCGTGGACGCTGAACGCTGATAGGCTTAGTTGACTTTGCAGTAGTGTCAGGTTCGTACAATTAATTGAAAACGATGCCAATCACGAATTTTCCTCTTCATTAATGTTAGTGTAATATTATTGGAAACAGTTTTTTTTAAGCCATAACAACAATTTCAAAATAAGAATCCAAAAATGTCATTTATAGAAGCGCGAATTATTCAAAGCATTCTTTTTTCAAATCTGTCAAAACAAACTTTTTAAACGCACAGTCCAAAACACTAGTGCAGCGCCATCCACGTTGAAACCGAAACTGTCGATTAATTTCGTTTAATTACAATTTAACGAAAGAACCGTACAAAATTCTGTTCAGACATGAGAATCGATGCTACGCTCATTATACAATATTGTACGCATCTGAGTTTATTGGGTAAAACATTGCATTGAGTAATTTTTAATCAAGCTGTCCCACATTGTATGGTTTTGTAATAGTTTATGGTACCTCATTTTTTTTGTATTTTGTTTTTTTTTCCGCTAGAATGTCTCTTGATTTCTTTACTAGTACGTTGAGTGCCTCGTTGGTCTAGTGATGTCTAATGGTGTGATCCAGGGTTCGATATCCGGGTCGGGCAAAATGTTATTGGGTTTTTCCATCTGGAATTTCTTGGTAGCAGCCTGGAGTCTGGGAGGAAGTTTATTGCCATCAACCAGGTTGCGCCCGGTTGATGATCGTTTGATGTTGAAGATCCTTATTACATGGGACTTGATTCGAGCCCCGTTGAGTGCAATAGATTCGTTCCTTATTACAATGGTACTTGAAAATATCTAACAAAATGTCTGTCTAACCTTTTGGGGATTACAGGCGTGATTTTATGTTATGTAGATTGTTTTTTTTTTTACTTCAAGTTATTTCTACAACCCAATAAAAAAGCAACTTTGTAACTTAAAGGCGAGTTACCCTTTAAAGCCCCCATACGTTACTTAAAAACACAAAAAAAATGCAACTTCGACTCGCCTCCGATCAATCATGAAATATTTTTTTTTTGTTTCATTACAAGGCAACACAATGTAATCGATAAAAAGTCTGACCTTATAAGCTTAATCCCATTGCATAACAGCAATTAAAAACTTCGTTTCTTGTTAGTGTAGTGGTTCTGAGTTCTTTTAAAATGTCATGTAACATTTGAGACGTATTTTCCTGCTTTGGGATTTAAGCATAAACTTTTCTCCGTTACGTCATGTATTTTTTTTGTTGTCTATGATGATTAAAATGCGTTTGTCCAATACAGTGCCTAAAATGAACATTTTGGAGTAGAAGACAGTTATGCACCCCAAGATAACGTGACGAGAAATCGTGAAGCGAATCACATCAGCCCCTATACAAGAAACTGCATGAGTACCACGACCGCTCTGATTGCTACGAAGAAGAAGGTGCACCCAATTAAAAAGTAACGCGCTCACAATCACAAAGCAATACCTTTGCTTACTTTTATCAGCATAGAAATATTGAAAACTTCTAGAGAAATATTGAAATTTTATCACAAATAATTTTCTAATAAATCGACACCATAACCCAACATAAAAGTATATACATACATATATATACATATACGTGTATATTTGACGTGTTAAACACGTTTGATATTTTAACCAATTCATAGAAATATATTTATATATAAATATATACGTATATATCATCATCATCATCCACGGACCAACCGCGGCAAGCGTAGCTTAACCTGATCGATCGAACCGTGCGGCTGTTATTTCTTAGTTACAAGTTCCTCAATATTTATACCATTTCTATCTGCTCACCATTTCACCTATAATCTTAATACAATACTTATAACTGGAGTTTATTAAAAAAGGGAACCCACACGGCAGCTAATAAGAAAAATGCTCAGCTTATGAAACAATAGAGCATCGCCAGCACCTAAAGACAAATGTAATGATTGATTACCATTGACAAAAACTCCAGGCACCAATTTACATTTGCAGTCCCATAACACTCTATTACAAAAGCGATAAGGTTGAAAATCGCTCGAGCAGTAAAAATTCAAAGTTAATTATGTTCGAAGTAATGCAATCTGTGATTAGATTGTTTCGTTTTTGTTCTAAAGACCGGAATAGTATGGAGTTCGATTCCTACTTTTTTGTTTTAATGTGGAATCGAATCGAATAGGGTTGGGAAGAAAAAAATGTATCGGTTTATCGACTTTATCGATGTTAAAATGCGATTGCACATCATATCTTAATCTGTGAACAGCGTTGTGGACTGCAATATTGTTTATAAGTTTTGTATATTTCTTATTTCTAGGTATTTTATATTGTAGCCGTTTGTTGTTCCTTTTGAATATAATAAAAAATAAAAGTATAGGCAATTTGTGAAGTCATTTCATGTAATTAGAAGACTTTGTGGTTGATCAGCAATTTATAAATTGATGTGTTGGGATATTATTTTAATAAATACTGTATGCATATTTAATTAATTTGCAGCATATAAATATTTTATTAAAAGTAAAATCAAATGATAAAAATGTCTTCAATTATGCAAATTATTATTAATCATTGAAGAAATATTCAAAATACAGAATCAGTTTGTTGTAGAAACAATAAAACATTAATTGTTTATGTTTGAAATATGTGCAAATTAATGTTTAATTTGAGTCGTATGAATAACAATTTTGTTTAAAGCCCAATGGAATTTAATAATAATTACGGTTAAAATAAAATGAAGTGCTCGTATTCTTATTTTATTTCAAAACTAAATAATGTATAGCAACTCGATCGATATCGACAGAGTATAAAAAAAAAAAATTGAACTTAATTTGAAATACGTTTACATCGACAAAATTATCGACCGTATCGATAGTCGATTAGTGCACAGCCCTATATCGACGCGGGGTTCATCAAAGTGCGGCCCACAGACAACAACTGAGAAATATTAAATTATAATAAAATTAAGTTGGCTCTTACTTTTTATACAGTTAAAGTTAACTTAAGAATTATTAGAGAGTACAGTTATGTCATATTGGAGATTAAAAAAGCCGAAAGGCTGTTTTTCCAATCAATCTTGAACATAAGGTTCAAGATTGCTTGAGCGCTACCTAAAGTAGAAAATCTATTACCTACAGAAATTTGACAGACTGTAGTAGCTTGATGTGCTGGCGCCTGGATTTTTCATACAGTGATAAGCAGTTCTCGAGAATATAATTATTAACTAAGTATATAATTTTTGGTCAATCAACTCAGCCTATCGCAGTCCACTGCTGGACATAGGGCTCTCCCAGACTGCGCCACAACACCCTGTCCTCCGCCTTCCGCATCCAGTCTACCCCAGCCACCTTCTTTAGGTCGTCCGTCCATCTAGCTGGGGGGCGTCCCACACTACGCTTGCCGATACGCGGTCTCCACTCCAGGACTCGTCTGCTCCACCGGCCATCGGCCCTTCGACAGACATGGCCAGCCCACTGCCACTTCAGTTTGCTTACACTGCAAGCTATGTCGGTAACTCCGGTTTAATGTTTGGTCAGTTTAAAAAAAAAAGTTTTTTTTTTATTATAACCGTCGAAAAATTTCTATGCTACGGGGGTCTGAGAACGCCATGCGTGTGCTAGAATCTATGGTTGCAGTTTGCGCGTCAATGTCCCTGCTTCTGCCTAGCCTTTTCCCAACTATGTTGGGGTCAGCTTTCAGTCTAACCGGATGCAGCTGAATACCAATATTTTACATGGAGCGATTGCTGCCTGTCTGACCTGCACAACCCAGTTACTGGGTAAAACGATACCCCTAGGTAAGACTGGTTGTCAGACTTTCGGGCTTCTGACTACCCGTAACGACTGTCAAAGACCCACGAATGATGGCCGGGACCAACTGCTTATCATGCTTCCCAAGGCACGGAGGGATATCGGTATGTAAATATGGTCACCCATCCACAGTCCAACCGCGGCAAGCGTAGCTTAACCTGATCGATCGAACTGTGCGGCTGTTATTATTTAGCCACGGGCCCCTCCCTGCCACCCCGCATGTATTAGTACAGAATGATGTTCAAATAAATCATCATTTTATATCACACGTAAATATTTCTAATAAATAACTCTATGCACGCGTTGCATGACAGTGCCAGATTTGTAATACACAGGTACGTACATGCGACCAGTACTTCTAGGTTTTATGTTACAAAATAAAACGAAATTTAGAAAATGTAAGTGATACATGAAAGTGACATATTATCACAATAAAATGAATGATATCATTTATGGTCCCACTGCTGGGAAAAAACCTCCTTCAATTCCTTCTAGGAACTCCTTTCCTGCACCACCTCAAACCAGCCCTCTCAGAACGCGTCCAGCCGGTCGATTCTGTTAGAATCTCACCGTGAGAAGTAAGGTGAAGTGAGCTGTCATTCCATCTGATGCTAGGGATTGCCACTATCGTCAGCTCACTTCACTCAAGTTATCGCGGTGAGATTTTTACAGAATAGCACTACAGGTCATCTCACCACCTCTTTCTAGGCCGATCTCGGCATCACCATCCATCTTCAGGTACCCATTGTGTGGAGACTCCCCCAGGGTTGGGTCGTGCATATTCTTTCTATTGCATTAAGAAAAGGACAGAACATAAATATTAGTTTAGTCCTGTCAAATTAAGATACTCCATAGACAAGCTTAGACGTGATTAAAAAATTGGCTACTAAAATTACGTCATTTTACGTCAGGAGCAGATTCATTTGACAGGACTAAACTAATATTTATCTTCTGTCCTTTTCTTAATTAAATAGAAAGAAAAAGATGCACTGAGATTCAATTTAGTTCATTTTGTAAGCAAGGGAATCGGCTCCAGTGAGTTATTACGCTGAGTAGTGTTTTAAATGTTTTACAACTTCTATTTCATATTTTTATTTACGTATATTTAGATTTTTAGTTTTCGAACAACTCATTATGAAAATCATTTATTTCAACTTCATAAAAACCGAATTCCATAGTCAAACTAACAACTGATACACATTTATGTGCTAAAACTAAAGCCGTGTCTACATATTGCGTAGTCTATATCGTGCCGGGTAAAGACCACGATTATTCATTCCGTACGGTGACACATGACGAATCAATTTCCGAACGAAACCAATCGGAATATGGTTTCAGAACGCATGCATTTGTCTATGGTGCGTGTTTTTTTTTTATAATGATAGGCGCGCTTCGATTGTGGCAAGAGCAGGGTTCGATGGTCGTAGTGACCTTTTGTGGGATGGTCTAGGAAAAGAGATAAATGGGAAAGTGTCTTCTGACGTTATCAGAATTTATTTAGGGTCGGCGCAACATGTCTTTTTCTTCTATACTCCTCTATTAGTCGTCATCTCAGTAGTCACTCCCTTTCTAACCATATCCTCATTCACACAGTCCATCCATCGTCCATCGTTTCTTTTCCTTTTTTTTTTGTCTAATAATGGTATTGACAAAATATCTATCGTAGCTTGGAGGCTGTTCATTTGTTACGATAAAAGATTTGACTCGTTCGGACCCACTACCCCCGGTAGGGGGTCCGAAAGAGTCATATTTTTTCTTACGTAGGCGTGGGCCCTCCCACCCCTTTAGACTGTTAGTCTAGATTGTTCTTACGTTAAATCACAAAAGTAAGCAAAAATTCTAAGTTATTCATTTTTTTGCTACTTTTTCTTTGCAATCTTGGTAGATTCTGATCTTGCGTAAGATTAAAAAGGGGGGGAGGGGATTCATCCAAGTACTATTTTTTATTACGTAGGGGGAGGGCCCCTCACCTTACCTAAGAAAAGTGGAAAGTGAACAGTCGTCAGAAACTGGTCAAAATTGTCTAACGTAATAAATGGACAGCCCCTTGTGGATGTCAACTTATAACAATTTAAACAATGTATCGAGACTATTTATAAAAATAACACAACATAGTATCACGGTTGTATTTCCCAGAGGGTGAGACAGAGACGTACAGATGCCAGTACATCAAGCTATTCGAAACTGTCAAATTTTCCCAATCAACTTTGAACCAGCCATAAAGATGAAAATGTATTAAAGAACTTTGACAGATTGCAGTAACTTGATGTGCTGGCGTATCTACTTATAGTACATCCACATTTCGCCAGTGATGTTAAGTCCCGTGTAATAGGGGGCCAGCATATTGCCATCGATCGAGGACAAATCCAGACTCCAGCCTGCTACTGACAAATTCCAGATGGTAAAACCCAATAACACTTTGCGCGACCTGGGAATTGAACCCAGGACCTCATGTTCAGACGTAGCGCTCGCGACGCTTAGACCAACGAGGCCACCCAGAACTATATGCTTAATCTACTATGTACAGACGCCAGCTCATCAAGCTACCCGAAACTGTCAGATTTTCCTAATCAACTTTGGACCTTATGCTTTAGCGATAAAGTTGAAAATCTATTAAAGAAATCTGACAGATTGTAGTAGCTTGATGTGCTGGCGTCTGTACTCACTCTGTTTCATTAAAAAATAAAAGTATCGTTATGTTTTTGTAGAAAATTCAGAGTTTTTCCAGAGAAAAAATGGTACCTGTTCAAGGGTACTCATAGCATGTACCTAATTAGAAAAGAAAATGGTCCAACAAATTAAAAAAAATGTTCAACTACTTGTCATAAAAAGAAGTTTTTTTATTACCTACTTACCTAGGTAGGTAGGTACTTGTCTTTTTAATAGCTTACTAACGCATACTAATAAAAATATGACGACTTTTCAGTTCCTTTTACTAATTGAACGCAAAAAAATAATACTGTTGATTGAAAGTAAAAAACAAAAAAATACCGAGCACTTTTGTTTCGTAAAAAAAACAGACTTATTCACAATGAAATTACTACTTAGAAGCAGCAGTGCGTTATCTGTGACAGATATTAAAAAAAAAAACTCCTTGTCTTTTAATTATACGTTACTGACATAAGGTGGACATGTTGCTTAGTGATTTTATATTTTATTATAACAATAGTAAGGTCTATTTTTAGATGCACACTGATTTATAGATAAAAAATGTAGAATGTACACACTGGTGGATAATTACTAGGTGTGTGACATAATTGCTATGCTGAGGACGTGTGGGGATTTTTTTTGTTTTTAATATTTTTTAAGTAAAAATAAAATGTTTTTGTACTAATAGTTAATTGTTGCAACCGTCTGTTAAAATTCGTGTTTAGATATTCGATGATAGGAAATTGAAGTGGAACAAATGGAACAAGAAAATGACCCGGGAAAGAAATAAGCGTCATTTTCCTTGGTTTCATTAATAAAGACTTCTATATTGAGATATGTATTGTAAAATTCTATTTTTTACAATATATTTTTATTTTTTACAATTATATATTTTTTTATCGTTTCTTCATAAGTAACCAAACGATAGAAGTGTAAATTTACGACTGGAGACGAGTATACGCGATCCAGCGCTGAGTAGGGATACCAGGTTTAGCGTCACCTACCGAGCTTGAGGTGTTAAAAAGTGCGCCTAAAGAAGTTTACACTTAAGTAGGTTAATAAAGCTAGGTCTTCTTTTATTTTCAAATTGTTTTAGACATTATATATATTATAATGTATTATTATATTTATCTTATTTATCATATTTCCCAAATGGGGAAACCGGGTAAAAATGATTTTTGGTGTGATTTCGGCCTCATTTCGGCGTGTTAACGGGAGCCCCTGGTAACACCCAAAACAGCTCTTTTCGGTGTTTTGTTCACTTCCTCGGCCTGTTTTCGGCGTATTTTTGGCCCGTATTTTTTACCAATGAAAGGCACGTTTTAGCAGTATAATACACGAAAAAACTTTTTATCTTCTGTAGATACTTCGGGATTTCTCTCTCTTCTGACACGTAAAGAAGACTTAAAAGTTCTCGTTCTTTTTCCCAATTCAATGAGGCGCTCAGTAACAGGAAAAACACACTTAGAATCATATTTTTTTTTGGGAAGACTATGAGATCTCTTATTAAAGACATGACTCAAAGAACGAAATTAACAGCTCTCTTGAAAAATTTCCCATTAAAACTACGATTTCCTAAAAACGCGACGGACGTCACACAACAGACGCAATGACGGCTGTCATGTAAATGATGTCACCGGGGTTTGATTTTACGGTGTCAAAAAACACTCTAGAAAAACACACCGACTTACTTTCATATAACGTAACAGGCGACGCTAAATTGCGGAAGCTACGTGGCGGTCACCGTAGTCTTAGGTAAGCCTAGCTTTAGAGACGAGGCGCTTCAGTGAAAACACGCACAAATCTTTCTTTTGTTTCTCGTTCTGCTTTTAAAAATAGTTTTATCTATGAACCACCTACCTGAGTCTGTGTGAGGCCCAAACTAGCTGCAAGTTCCGCCCTCTCGGGGAGGGCGAGGTACTGCGTCCGTTGAAACCTCCTATTCAGCTGCTGGAGCTGAAGACTGGAGTATATCGTGCGAGGTTTCCTCATCTTCTTCCCTTTCCCGTTCACGCGGAGACCTGGGTCATCTGATAGGCCGCATTTTTCTGTGGAAAGAGGAATATGTGGTTAATTTTAGTCAGGAATACGCAGAGGTGCATAGGTTCTTGACTATTGCCTCACTTAATGGAAACATTGGAAGGCGATGTATAAGGTCTGCGATATAACGAACGTATAAAAGAAGAGCACCAAACAATGATGTAGTTTATTTACATTTTTAAATTGTTTATTAATTAAGGAACAAAACAAAATATAAACAGAAATATCAGAAAAACCGTTATCACAGTTACTCGGTACTACCTACTAGTATTTCGGTTTAGTGAATTTTTTTATCGATACCAAATTCCGACGGCTTTAGTACGTCACTATTTTATATTACACACATGAACAAATATTTTTTCTCACTTACGCAGTATTTAGCGAGCGGTTCACACTACAGCCGGTCGATTCTGGAAAAATCTCACCGTGATAACTAAGGTGAAGTGAGCTTAGAGTGAGCTGTGAGTCATGCTGATGCTAGAGATTGACACTATTGACGACTCACTCCACGCTCACTTCACCCAAGTTTTACAGGTTTTCACGGTGAGATGGTTACAGAATCGCACGGCAGAACACCGCAGAACTTGGAGACGCGTCGTACCTATGTGATCGGTTACTTCAGCATTGAGGGAACGACAAAGAAGAAGACACACCTCTGAGACATATTATTCCGTCAGTAATTTTTACCTTGAGAAAGCAGGTGAAACCTTAATTCATTCATATTTGATTCCTCGGTCAGTTTGAAGTATTGATGTAATAAAAATCAATCAAGACTTTGAACTGATGGCGCCGAAATTGATTTAATTAATTTGGTACGTTCGGTAAAAGTTTCTGAACGTAGTCTTTAAGTCTTGTATTTTCACGCTTGTTAGAGGTTATAGAATTGATATATTTTTTTAAAGAAAATATCGTTGGGAGAAGAAGTAGTTTGTGGCACTGTGTAGTTTCTACTCATCCCCGTGAGAGATATTCTTCCAATATATGGATCATCCATAAAACACAATCTTTAGATCAGGTTTAAACCCCTGAGCCAGTTACTAAATTAAGAACTTAACAGCTATAGAAGCTATAGATGTTCGGAGCTAAGTTGTCATTTTAGTATTAAGAACTTTATCTAGATCGAAATAAAGTTCAAAATACAAATACTAGCTAAAAGATTAACGTTAAAACGAAAGTTAGATTTCGATTCGTAATAAGAGGGAATGTGAAAAAACAAATCTTCAACACTAATCTGTATGATCCACATATGGCCTGACCAAGATTATGTTTGGACTTTAAAAGAGACCTTTGAGTTTGTTTCAGTCTTTCACTATATCCTGTCAAAAAAATAGGCTGACCATCCTGTCAAAAAGAGATTCACTATATCCTGTCAAAACAGAGGCTCACTATTATCCTGTCAAAAAACGCTCACTCGGTAAAATTTAAAAAGTTCAAACTCCCAAAAAATTCAAAATGGCCTTCCGAATTCAAACACCGCACCGCAGCCCCCTATAAATCACAACATATTTCTTCGCAATAAATCTACAATATAAATATTCAACGCACAAGACGGGCTGTGAGACATGGCCATCCATTTTGTAAAATATATGAAAGGCACTCCGCTACTTGATAATAGCTATAGTCAGTAAGTTGTAATTACTGGGTTTCGTATCGCTACATCGAATCGCCTCGAGACCGACACCCTGCTTTTTGGATAGCGTGCTGTAATAGTGGTGCGAATGTGAATCGAGTTGTTTGGTAGTTAGTCGATTTGTTTTGTAACGATAGATTTGTTAAGAAAATCGCGTCGGATGTGGATGTTTTTGGGTTTCATTTTCGACTTTCGTTAATGATAAGTAAATAATTTATTTCTGTAATTAGGTTTGCACAAACATATTTTAGAAACTAGAAGAGGTCGTCGTTTCCTATCTGACTACTCTGAGAAGAAAAGCCGAAACAAGCTCAAGAGGTCACAGTCTCTTTCAAAGTCCAGACATAATCTTGGATCATGTAAAGACCATGTAGATTGATATATGAAATGGTCTTTGGTAAATTAATTAACATCTTAATTTTTTTTTCTTCTATTTTCGTAATAAATAACAGTATAATAAAATGGCTGACTTTTCTGCGGTATTTAAAAAAATGAGCTCCTAAACATCTATTTTAAACACAATTATGGGTTTTATTTATAAACGATGATAAAAGTTAAGTGACGTTTAAACGTCAAAAATATATGGTTTAACAGTCGCTAATCATTACTTAACTTTAAACAACGTTTATTAATAGAGGCGTATTTTTCCAATATCACAAAAAAAAAATAACTTTTTCTAATAAAATCGAATCAAACCGTAACTATCGCAACACTAACGATACCACGCGATTCTCAGCACTGCATATTAATACCGAACGCACTTTAACTTTTTTATTCGGTATCCGAACGCGCGCCGTGGAAAATTTTTGAATTTGGAATTGTCCGCGGCTCTTTTGGTGCGCTTTTTAAAAATCGAACGCAAGACTGTTTTTTTTTTTCTTGTTAAGATGCGCCTGTGATTATTAGCGTTATGGAATTTTAGGTATACATCCTTCAAAATGAATGAATATTTTAACTTTCATACAGTTAGGGAGAATGACAGCAAGCCAAGTAAAAGTTCACTAGAATTAAACGATATCTTTGAAAGTAGTTCAAAACGCAAAGTAGTTCAACGTGGCAATGCTGCCAGCCTTTTGGGCACTTTTCCCGCTGACAAAGATGTAGCGTTATATAATATTTATATAATTATAATATTTTAGCTTATTTGAAAATAAAATGAAACGCAAATATGAAAAAAAAAAACAAAAAAAAATCAAATCTAGTACAGGCTTCACTCCATTTACAAAATAAATAGAAAACATTTAAAATAACGAACACAAATCTTTCAAATTCAGAATTCAGTTACAAATTCAAAGGCTTGCTGGCCAGTGTCGCGATCGCAGATAGATATGCAAAACTGTTTGCGCAGCCGAGTCTCGTAAATCAACAGCGTGATATTAATACTTAGGTACTTCCACCTTGTATGCACTAGTAAAATATGTTTGAAATGAAAAGGGATACTTTGAAGATCTATTTCTTCATTGTTGGTGAGGTTAACCCGCACCATAATTGTGTAACACACTACCCTCAATTTGAAAAATTTTGAAGCATATTGCTAATCCATTGCTCCATATGTTCGAAAAGTGTGTCTGCTCAACAACTTATACAACGTGTAACGTTAAATGCGCAAAACCTGAAAATAGTTTGATCAGAATAACGAGCAGAATTAATTGAACCACTTTTTAATATAGGTCACATTTTTCAAAAAATCTTCATTAAATGATAAATGATAAATGATTTATTTTCTGTAAGTAGGTTTGTACAAACACTTTTACATGTCAATCATATTTTTTTAAACTAGATGAGGTCGGCGTTTCCTATCTGACTACTCTGAGAAGAAAGGCCGAAACAAACTCAGAGGTCACAGTCTCTTTTAAAGTCCAGACATAATCTTGGTCAGATAATGTGAAGACCATGTAGATTAGTGTCTGAAATGGTCTTTTGAGTAAAGAACCACACAGATTGAGCGGACCTGTCCAGTCAGTGCACGCATTTGTCAAAAATCGTGCAGCTCAACTCAGAACTTGAGGAATTACATTAAATTAAAACATTTTACATTACAATTTTATTATTACAATTACATTAAAATCTCTGCCGTGTCTATTTATTAATAGGTCAAGCAACCCAATGTCAACGCAGCGCAGTGGCCCGGCGACGACCCCTCCCTCGATAAAGCGTCGTCACAGATACAAGAAACGATCAGAATGGCCAGTAAAACTAAAACAGCACATAAAACCTTTACATTTTTTTAATGACTTATTTTTTCTCTGAAATAGGTCAACTGAATTAAAAATCAGTTGGGGTGTCTGAGGTTTTGCGTATTTAACGTTACACGTTGTATAACGCCATGAATGTTGTCGAACTGTCAAAATGAAACCCATTGCTACTGATAGTGTGGTACGCAACTACCCTTCTGTTCTATTTATATGTATTTATATACTACTGCCGAATTCCTGATTAAATAACCCAATAACACTTCGGTCGAGCTGGGAACCGAAGCTAAGCCAATGATCAGCTACGCTCGACGCGGTTGGTCCGTGGATGGGTGACCATCTTTACGTACCAAGACCCCTCCGTGCCTCGGAAAGCACGTTAAGCTGTTGTTCCCGGCTGTCATTCGTGGATCTTTGACAGTCTTTACCTACGGGTCGTCAGAAGCCCGAAAGTCTGACAACCAGTCTTACCAAGGGGTATCGTATTACCTAGATACTGGGTTGTGGAGGTCAGATAGGCAGTCGCTCCATGTAAAACACTGGTATTCAGCTGCATCCGGTCAGACTGCAAGCCGACCCCAACATAGTTGGGAAAAGGCTAGGCAGATGATGATGTATTGTATGTGGCGTCAGCGTCAGCGAATGCTATCCAATTTGCTGAATTTTGGGCCAAACCATATTCAAAAAACGATATGTATTTGTTCGTGCTATTTTTGTCATCGACACGCTAGAAAGAAGAACTTGGCAACATTGCCTGAAAATCCTAAAGCATTGTGGGTCTCTATGTTGGCAGATGCCGAATTACTAGACATCACGCCTGATTTTCCCCGAAGAGGTAAGAAGAGGTCTTCAGTTAGTACGCCAATATTTCACCAGGTAGGTTTATGTCCCATATAAGAGGGGCCGAGCCAATCCCCTTCTACTGGGCTTCACTCCAGACCCCACGCTACTACTGACAAATTCCTGATGGTATAATCCATCAACACTTTGGTGGAACTGGGAATCCAACCTAAGCCATGCTTGTGAACACGAGATGGGAGTAACGTTCAGCCAAAATATTTACAGGCACTTTAAAACCGTCAAGAAGTCGGTCAGTCAGAAATATGAATCTAATTGCCCATTTCGAATTGTAGTACCATGCGTTTGCTAAATAGTTTCCATAAATGTAAACATATATGTGTTTTCGGAAAAATAACTTTAACGCTAACACATAAAGTTCAGTTTGCGCTGTACTCCAAACAGTTTTATGATTTTTTCGGTAAAAATTTAGTATAGTTTGGTAGGAAGAGGGAGGGGCAAGTGAGGGGGCTTCCCTGGCACGACTTCCATGAAAATGTACCTCACCGCTCTTGAGAAAAACAAATTATTGTAACCTAACCTCAAAACACTTTGAAGTTGCTTAAAAGGCGTTGACGGAGCCATTGAGCCCAAGGGTTTAAAAAAAATAACCACAAAGGAGATCTGAGTCAAAAAAGGTCTGAGTGAAAGGGGGTCTGAGTTTGCTCGCTATGCTCGCTCACTAGACCCCCCCCCCCCCCCCAAGTCCCGAGCTCGCTTCGCTCGCTCTTGCATCCTAAGTTCTCCTAGTAACAGTAGTAATATTATCTTTTGTACACACATACGATCAGTGGGGATACACTAACTTTCTTCTGAGCAGAATTTCTAGGTTGTTATAAAAACAAATAAAACAACAAAACATCATTTTTTTTTTAAAGTTTCCTTTTATCCATTTTGCACGACATTTTACACCACGGACTATATATCTACTAGGACAGATTTGGTTGTCAATCGCCCGTTTTAACGTTTCGTTTTCGCTTTTTATCTTATTTTGGGGTAAATTTTTTTTTTAATTAATTTCTCAAAAATTATGCATTACCTTTCAATAAGAGTAGTAGGGTTATTATCGGGTCATTCAACCTCTACCAGCTTTAACCCCTTTTACCTCCCAACTCCTACCAATCGATATTAGATCCAACTAATTTTTTCAATTATTCTATTCATTCTGAAATCAACTTAATTAGTACGACCATAAAGTTGATATTCGTTTAAACAGAAATAACATCAGTTGGAAACAAGAATTTGAATAGACTTGTGGTAAGTACCTACCTATGGAAAAGAAGGGGCAAGAAACTCCACGGACATTCTTTCCAGAGGAGGTCAAGGGAAGTTTGTTATGTTTGTACTTACGCAACAGAAGTCGCGTGCAAAATCTAGCAACTTATAAATTAAACGATTTATGAACAGTCCACAATTTCACATTACATTCATCAAAAAACTCACAACAAGCGCTTCCCATGGTTCCATACAAACTGTATGTATGTATGTATGTCGGCGTCCGTCATACATACAGACGAAACAATGCGATGCCCCAGGCCGCGACACACCCTCAAGCAGTAGTGATGTGCTGATGTCGTGTCGATAAGTAGTGATGTGAAAAAATTTTGTTGATTTTTTTAATGTTTTTTTTTTTTTTTTTGTACCTTGACTGAGAGTGTAGTTGTTTGCAGCCGAATCTATCTAACTCCCATGATGTTATTTTAAAAATATATAACAAACTTTTTTAGTTTACTGAAAATTAGAATAGGTAGGTACTTGGTTTACTCTGTCTTGACCGGGATTCTTTAGGTAGTTTATTCATTGAAATAAAAAATAGACATTTTACTATTTATTTATTTATTATTCACAGCTCTTTGAAATCTTATCTCTGCTTCTCTCTCTCTCTCTCTCTTGCTCTTTTTATCTTTCTTGGAATCTGATATTTGTATAAATAACTTCAAAAATTACTTCATCTGCTTTCATTCTCAACAGTCATTGCCAAAAGTGATTTCACCAATAAAATAAATCTAAATAATATTAAAATTTAAAACGGAGCCACACACATACCATACTGACTGTACTCCGCCCATAGCCCGCCTACCGAAAAACTGAACGTTAAATGTACCAGCTAAAAAACAATAAAACCCTTTGCCAGATACGAAAGAAAAAAGAAAAAATTGAAAAAAATATGTATGGACAGACGAGCGGGTGATAGCGGTTCAAACGTTTTGTTGATATGGTGGTGAAGTGTACTTTTTAATGAGGAAAATTTTATTGTTGTGAATTTTAATTATTTATTTTTGAGTAATACACAAAGCAAAATGAACAATTATTAGTGTTGCACAAATACATTTGCCTAAATAATCTTTAACCACAGTCAAATCAAATCATCCTTAGTATTATTGAAAATTGTACCAATAACTCAGGTTTGAAAGATTTTTCTATATATCGGTAAAAGAAAAAAAAAAATACACACACACGCGGTACATCAGCTGAGTGTATTTTAAGTATACTTATTTACAGCAGGCAAATATGTAGTTTTTTTTTTTAAGTACCGGTTTGTTCTTCATACTTAGAAAATACAGTTATGGTTGTGAGACACTCGTCTGTCCCGCCTACGATAACTAAAAAATCGCGCCGTACGTTTTTGAGTAAAAAAAGAAAAAAAACTTCACTCTTTCCCGTTGGTACGTTACCGCGCTTTTTATTAAAGAATAGTCTTATGGGAATCAAATTATTAACTTTTAATTACTTTCACCGTACTCTATTAATTTATTAAATAAAATTATTAAACAAGTTTTTCGATAAACATGTTTTTGGTGTTGTATTTTTGTTTTATTTTATTCATTTTATACTTTTTTGTGATTATTTTTAAGATACCTATCTTGGGAAAGTGAGAAATCACTATATACCTATGGTATTATTCCTTTACAGTCTAGAATCATAGAAATACAGATACACAAAAAAAATGTAAATAAAAGGTTCGCATCACTGTCAACAGGAAAAGTGTCCAAATTTTTCAAATTTGCCACGCGAAATCAGCATTGCCATAAAACTATGGCAATGCTGATACTTTGGCCAAAAAATAGGTCAGCCTTCTGGCCACATGAAGAGTCGAACAACAGCTTGGATGCTCAAAACATTCTTTTAAACTACCAAAGCCCGAACCTAGATCCGAAAAAGTTTTTTTTTCTTGGTTTTTTTTCTTTGGTTATTCTTGTCCCAAAGTTATAATAGTAAGGGGTGTGTCTAACGTTTAGCCTAAGGTTCTCTTTCCTAAGTAATCTTATTTAGATCTACACAGTTTCGGGAACTGTTGCCGACCAAAGTGTTCACTGTTCATAAATTATTAATTTATAGTCGATAAACATGTTTATTTGCCACATTTTTCTATAAAGTTTGAGCCAGTTTTGATTGGTAAATGTATTTAGGTGGTATGAAAAATCAATGGCCTTTTTTCCAGAAGTGGTGGTTCAAGGCTGTGTGACATTATTTATTTATATCTGCTTTATTATATATACTTTATACAAATAACACTACAAAATATACAATGGACGGCCTTATCGGTTTCTGCGATCTCTTCCAGGCAACCTTGGAATCGACAGTGATTGCGTTTACATAAAAATAGGGTTGTCATTATTTATTTATTTATTATTCACATTACACTTATTTAAAAGAGGTAAAGTATGGATGTAGCAAATAATCTCTGGAAGTGCTGATCCGATTTCGAAAATTCTTTCACTGACAGAAAGCTACACTATTGCTGAGTGCTATAGAGTATGTTCTATAGTATAGTCGACTAATGGTCGGGCGAAGTCGCAGGTAATAGAAGCTAGTGTCTGAATACTTGTAAGAGGATCTATTCAAATAACAGTTTTTCTTTTTCTTCTTCAATAACCACTTACTTGTTATTCACAAATCCGTTTCAACACTTTAAAATATTAATATTTCTTACAACTAGCAAGTTGCACAACAACATCCATATTTTATTGAAGTGTGAACATACAAGTTTTTGTTATTATTTAACTGGTTAATTAGCAGATACTTAATGTACGTAATACTTCAGTAAGTACTCGTTATTTTTGTAATTACGACTTGAGCTTATTTGTGAACGATATTGTTTATAATAAAACACGGTTTAGTGTAGTAAACAGTATAATTGTTTTTAACTCCTTCAATTTATTATTGTAAAAATATACCTACTTGTAAAAATATACCTCTCAATTATTATTTTTAAGATACCTACATGAACTAAAGTCCGTCTCTGTAAAAACAATATTATAAAATGTGAAAGTGCAAAAACGGCAGAACGGATTTGGATTCAATTTAGCACAAAGGTAGACCATAGGATTCCTCATTCGGTTAGGACATAGGATACTTTGCTGCCCAAACGGGCGATCCCGTGGACATAAGCTAGTAATAAAATAAATATTCTCAATCCACTTCACCACGCGACTGTACCTCACGTGCTGCGCTTAAGGCTAAAAGTGAAGAATTCTTTAGAAAAACTTGATAAAAATGATGTTTAAGGCAATAATTAAAAGCTAGTCAGTATGTAATTATGCTTATAATATGTCCGGCGGCGATTAGCAGTTGTTTGATAGAAAGGTTCCGGGGTAACATCACGGTTGATACCCCAGGGGATGGGTTGAGGTACTTTTGGGGACACACCCTTTGATTATGACGGGGTTCCTTGCTGCCCGAAAGTCACTAATGTTTACTATAAAACATTAGTCTTATTTTTTTTTTGGAAATTATAACGAAAATAAAAACATTAATGGAATTGTTACAGTTTATAGTAAAATGAGCGAAAGTTTTAGTGAACATGTGGGCATCAACAATATAATAGAAATTAAAATTTAATTTTTTCAAGGCTCATATTAATTTTTCCATGAAATCCTGAACGATGTGTAAATTTACTGTAAATTTAACATTTGATGTCACAATAAAGCAATAAAATGCTTTGCGAACATACTAAGAACGCTCAACGGAAGTGCCAGCGCTTTTTTTTAACATAAATGTACTTTACAGACTTTAAAAAAAATATTTAGGAATATTTTAAACGCTTTTTCTTTTGAATTCTGAGAGAACACTTTGTATGACTTAAAAATTTCAACTACGTAGTTTAGTCTGTATTTTAATAATAGAATGATAAATGCTGTATTACGCGAGCATAGTTGCAGAATCACTGCTATAAACGCGATAATTTGTTTTCCAAATAATAACTCGGCAATAAATCAACAAATTGCCACTAAATCGTCATTAAACGTTACTCATGTGACGGATTAGCACAATTATCTCATAAATTAATTTTGTCGTAAAAAAGAGCCGCGTGAGCATAGTAACAGTTCATAAAATATAATTAATGAACGAAATAGAGCACGTTTCGTAGCGTACCAGTGGGTGTGACCGAGCGAACGTTACGTTAAGCGCTTTTTAACATGACTGTACCTTTTTTTTCTTTTTTTGGACTTTACATTTAGAATATTTTTTGAGGTTTTTAAGCGTGAGTGTGTTTTGGGGCTTAGATAACTTTGAGCCGAAATAAAATTCAATATTACAAAAAAATCTCACTTTCCTCTCCATAACAATTGAACTATTTCAGATATCTTAGTATCTAAAATATTTTCCCACCTCTGCATAGAAGTTTCTGACAACCAGTTTTACCAAGGTGTGTCGTGTTACCCTGTAACTGGGTTGTAGAGGTCAGATAGGCAGTCCCTCCATGTGAAGTCTACCTATTGGACTGGAAGCCGACCCCAACATAGTCAGGAATAGGCTAGGCAGATTGGTTTGATCTGAATAAAAGTTTCCCCAGAGAAATCTTATTTTGTGCACATATGATATTGATATAAACCTGGACGAATTGTTTTAACTTTTAAAAGATATAATTTCTGCATACATTAAAATACTTAGGTACCTCATTAAAGTTAACTTTAAACAGAACAAAAAACACTATTTAACCAGATTATTATCTTTTAAACAAAGACAAACACCATTTAATTTATGACAACAATTAATTTAAAACAATGACTACAAATTGTTTTGTCAAAACGAAATTGTTATCAAAATGTTACAATTAGTTGAGCGGGTAATTCAATTATGTAAGTTTGTTTAATGATTTACTACTATGATAATGCGCATTCTTATGGTCAAAACTAAGGCGGAAGTAAAAATATAGCGTGACTGCTGAACGTTGGGTTCGATTCCCAGGTCGGGCCTTCCTCTTAGGTTTTCCATCAGACAAATCTCTTAAAATTGCTGTGTTAAAAGATCGTGAACTGAACTGCGGGGTAACTGCGTATCACACTATCAGTAGCTTTCATTTTTAACACGCTTTTGTTAGTTTCAACTGTATGTTTGTTTGTTTGTATGTAACTGACTCGTTTGGGCTCGATTTTGCCCCACTTTAAGCGATCAGATTTACTTTAAACGTTTTAGACTTATCAACGACCGACAACAATACAATATCTTGATAAAAAAAAAGTTGAAAAAAAAATAGTTTAAAAAACAAAAAAAAATGGTTTAAAAAACATGCTTTCAAATCAAATCAAACTAAACATCAGAAAATAACGTGTAGTTTAAAATTCTGAAATAAAAATAAAGTTATGAAAAGAAAATTAATTTCATTGTAAAAAAGCGTGGGGTGCTCGATATTGATTGTTGTACCTACTCGTAAATATATAATTAGTAGTTATTTGTAAATGTAGAGTTAGTATAGAAATATGATAAAAAGCACCCACGCTTTTTTACAATGAAATTAATTTTCTTTTCATAACTTTTTTTTTTTCATTTATGCCTGGTAAACATCATCAGTGGTACCTGAATTTTAACAAATAACGATAGGTATCTTCTGTTCCTATATCTAACTAACCGTTTTGAGTAAAAACACAAACCTTCAACTTTCACGTTGTATTAAAAACGAGTGACATACTCATTCGCGTGACTATTCTGAAGGCGACAGAACGTGTCGTAACCGTGTAACCTTTGAGTCAAGAACTCGATATAAAGCGGCGATGTCATGTGCGGTCCTTTAATGTTCCTATAGACTTTATGAGCATTCGTTGCACGTTATTTATTTATTTAATACTTCAAGCACATAAATGTACAGAGGCGGACTTAATCCCATAGGCATTATCTACCTGTCAACCTTTGGGTGATGCAGAGACAAACAGTCAATCAAAAAAAATATGAGGTGCAATCATAAAAATATGAGGAATAAATATTTTAAATATAAAGATATTATAAACCTATTAAAACTATTAATATAATATATACCTAATTACATATAAATATAAGCAAAAATAAATATACATATATACATAAATATACTAAAAAGAAATAAGACAAACAATGAGAAAATATTAGCGTTGTGATGATACTGCCAGCTTCTTGCGAATGTGCTCGCGAACCTTAACTTAAAACGTTACACTATACGTTACGTTACACGTTAAAATAGCCTTTAAGAGCACCATTCATAAAAGGCTATTTCACTACTACTTTTTTTTGTTACTTAAGAGCTCTTACACAACACATTTTTTTTTCAGGTGTTGTGGACGCGCGTTTCTGTATCGCGCGCTGTCGGCGCTGCTAAACTTGGAAAAGGCAGATTACTTGCGATTGCAATGCTGCAAACTCACAAGAAACGCGCTACAGACGCGCGTGTGCAACTCTCCTTGCATTGTAAAACGCGCGTAGCACGCGCGCGAACGAGCCACAAATGTGCGTGTATCGCGCTGGAAGGACAGCGGAAGAAGTGTTGCCTCGATTAATACCATTTTATTTTTATTTTATTTTATTTGGGAAAAAACCATCTTACCATAGAATACCATCTTAATACTATCGGCAAGTATCTGATTAAAACGCGCTGTACATGTGTTTGCAGCTAAACAGACGCGCTGACACAGCGCGTTTGTTTAGCAGTGTCGATGTAACTGCGCGTTAACAGCGCGTCAACAGCACGCGAAAAAGTCGTCGTATGCATACTAAAATTTTATGAACGTGTGAATAGATCAATTAGTTGCGATAACATTGGGTTTGCAACGCGTTACAGTTGCGTGCGATGCGCGTCGACAGCGCCGGAAAAAAACGTGGTGTGTAAGAGCTCTTATTCTAGGTTCCAGCCAGTCGATTCTGTAAAAATCTCACCGTGAAATCATAAGTGAAGTGAGCACTTAATAGTATTAATCCCTAGCGAATGACAGCTCACTCCACGCTCACTTCACCCAAGTTTTCACAGTGAGATGGTTACAGAATCGCACGGCAGGTGTACTGTATTATTTAGTCAATTTATTGTACGGCTTAAGTTAACTGAAGAAAATGACTTTCATCAATCTGCCTAGTCTTTTTCCAACTATATTGGGTTCGGCTTCCAGTCTAATATCGTCAAGAAACCGGCATGTCCTAGAACCAAAAAATCGAAGACATGTACGTCTACCAATCCGCACTGGGCCCACGTGGTAGATCATAGCCCACTCTCTCGAAGAGAGGAGGTATGTGTCCCAGCAGTGGGAACATTATAGGCTGCTTAACCTCTCGAGCCCCAGCGGCACAAAAACGTGCCAGTAAACACCGACCGATTTAAAACTGTATTTGTAGTAAAGATAAGGCTTAAAATCGTCCGCTATACAACAACGTGTAACGTTAAATGCGCAAAACCTCACACACCCCAACTGATTTTTAATTCAATTGACCTGTTTCAGAGAGAAAATAAGTCATTAAAAAAATTGTAAAGGTTTTATGTGCTGTTTTAGTTTTACTGGCCATTCTGATCGTTTCTTGCGTCTGCGACGACGCTTTACCGAGGGAGGAGTCGTCACCGGGCCGCTGCGCCGCGCTGACCTTGGCTTGCTTGACCTATTAATAAATAGACACGGCAACGTTTTTAATGAAGATTTTTTTAAAAATGTGACCTATATTAAAAAGTGGTTCAATTAATTCTGCTCGTTATTCTGATCAAACTATTTTCAGGTTTTGCGCATTTAACGTTACACGTTGTATATAGAGAGGCTGCCTATCTGACCTCCGCAACACAGTAACTGGGTAACATGATAATCCTTGGTAAGACTTTCGGGCCTCTGACTACCCGTAACGTTAGTCAAAAAAAATTAAATTACAGCCGAGACCATAGGCAGAAAACGAAAGTCACACTTCAACCTAAAATTGTAAAAACTTAACACCTAAAACCATTTGCATTCAAATACTAGTTTCAGTTTCTCAAACCTAAGAATCGAATCCAAATAACACACGATAGAAAACCATGTCTCTAACCACTATACTACTACTGTCTTTCACTAGCAAAAGGATGGCATTAATTATAAAATTAGTATCATCAAACAAACAGTCTATTTAATATGATCAGCTTGATCGCCCTTGTTAGCTCCGCAAGATTTATAGCTATCTATACCGACAAAGGAAATTAGACCTTGCGTCTGAATTATGGAGTTGAATATTGAATGTGTGAACTCTGTGTGGTATGTGGCCATTTTGTTTTGAGCTGTGAGCTTGAATTTGTGGTATGTAGGATAAGCAGAGATAGTTAGTCGGTACAATTTCTGTGTAATATAATTGTATGGGGAGGGAGAGTAATAAAGAAAAGATTGTTTTTATTTGCTCCACGTGGTGTCGTGTGTTTGGTTCCCATATCGGCCAATGTGTTTTTGGGTTTTTATTTATTTATTTATTTATACTTCAAGCACATAAATGTATAGAGGCGGACTTAATGCCTTATGCACTCCATCAGGAATTTTTCGGTAGCAGTCCTGGAGCCCGGAGCCCGGTAATGCCAATAGTCTCGCCCCTATTACATAGTTCTAAAACATAGCCCACAGACTAAGCAAGATGAAGTGGCAATGGGTAGGTCATATTAGCAGTAGAACCGATAACCAGTGGGCTAGACGTGTTCTTGAGTGGAGACCGCGAATCGGCAAACGTAAGGTATGACGCCCTCAGGCTAGATGGAGCGACGATCTCCGTAGGGTGGCTGGTAGCAGCTGGATGAGAGTTGCCGAGAATTGAGCAGCGTGCAATTGAAGATACCTATCCCTTTGCAACCGGAAGTAAAAAAACTCGCATAGATCAGTAAAACTTAGTAATCGCTTGGAATGTGTTCAGAGATCCTGGGAAAAATACTGAAAAAGATCTCATACAAGCTGGTCTTCAGCAGTCATATCCTCACATACGTGAGGTTCAGAAATAATTTGATAGTCGCTCGATCGTGCTCAGAATTTTGAAAAGTCGAAACTCACGATCACTTCAACTTGGTTGGAAAGGGCTATGTCTAGCGGTGGACTGCTGCAAGCTGATGAGGAAACGTAGCTGTCTAGCTGTGTAATTATGGGTACTGTACACCTCTGTTTATTCCTTCGGTGAATACAAGCGTGATGTAATGGTATCTAGTTCTGTGACAAAGGGTCTATTATAAATGGTCATAGACGATAGGGTCGAGATGAAAATTTATTGCTTACTAAGTTCAATTTGTCACAATTTGTTAATTATACGTTTCTGTGTTTGTTGTTAGAGTAATTTTTAATTGTAGGTTAGTTTTACATAGAGATTGATTACAATAAACTGGTTAAAATATTATTTGTATAGATTGAAGGGAGTTTTTTCTTTAATAAGATACGGAAACATTGGGCAGTTTTACGTAGTACGAGTAACTATGTACTTATTACAACATCTTAAATTCAGCAGTGGACGTCTTTCGGCTTCAATAATACTGACGACTAGCTGCGCCCCGCAGTTTCACCCGTATGAGTGTCGATCTCGTGGGAATATCGGGATAAAAGGTATCATATGTGTTAATTCCGGTTATAAACTATATGTGTACCAAATTTCATCCAAATCCGTTCAGTCGTTTGAGCGTGAAGAAGTAAAAAACATACAAACACACACACACACTCACAAACTCTCGCCTTTGTAATAGTGTGATGATGATATTATTAGTTGATCGCTGATTATTTACACCAATGGCGGGAACTCTGCCAAACAAACAATACGTTTTCAGTTACTAGCTCCGTACGCTTCTCGATAATCGCCAGCGGTGGAGACAAGTGCGACGACGCGACTTGCTAACGCGTTATTAACTAGTTTATGATCGGTTGCATCGTGTACGGCCGCCATTGAAGTACGTACTAGTGCTGTGACATTCTGGATACCCATTGGTGATTTGCGTTTGTAACTGAACCTTTGAGTCGTGCACCGAGGTCCTAATGCCACCGTAGGCGCGGGCTTGCGGACGGCGAGCAATGGGCAGTTCGCCGTCCGGTAAGGACCAGGCCCGGGTCGACGGCACGTTGTGTTCCAAGCGCGCCTCAAAGAGATGTCAGCAGTAACTGACGGGGTCCGCTAGGGCCGATGCCTGCCAGGGTCGCGGATTGTTCGAAAGAGTTACAGTGACCCTTGGCACAGGCAACTGAAGGAACACGGGTGGGTTTTAGTCAGTAAAAGTCTGACACACCCTCCCGCTCCGCCCAGAGCGGGAGAAGTTATTTGATGATTTCCCACCCAAAAAAAAAAGCCAATAGTGTGGATGACATGCAAAATCAACGCGAATCCTGTATATAGGGTGACTGGTAATTAGTGACCGATACTTGAACACGTGATTCTACTCATGACAACAAACAACTCTTACTATCGGACCAAATCCGAAATCACGAAAAAAAAATCAGCTGTTCCCTACATTTATGTTCGTACGAGTCGTCAAAATGTAGGGAACAGCTGATTTTTTTTTCGCAATTTCAGGTTTAGTCCCATAGTAAAAGTTGTTTGTTGTCATGTGTTTAAGTATCGGTCACTAATTACCAGTCACCCTATACAACGTGTAACGTTAAATGCGCAAAACCTCAGACACCCCAACTGATTTTTAATTCAATTGACCTATTTCAGAGAGAAAATAAGTCATTAAAGAAATTGTAAAGGTTTTATGTGCTGTTTTAGTTTTACTGGCCATTCTGATCGTTTCTTGCGTCTGCGACGACGCTTTATCGAGGGAGGAGTCGTCACCGGACCGCTGCGCCGCGCTGACATTGGCTTGCGTGACCTATTAATAAATAGACACGGCAACGTTTTTAATGAAGATTATTTGAAAAAAAAAAAAATATTAAAAAGTGGTTCAATTAATTCTGCTCGTTATACTGATCAAACTATTTTCAGGTTTTGCGCATTTAACGTTGCACGTTGTATATGTGTTCGAGTTGTTCCACACAGCAGCCAGATTGCGAGTCTTTGTGTTCGCTCTAAGAACCGACAGCCGATGGATCAGCGTAAGCGCCAGCCCGAGCGTTACAATGCTTCTAGTGCTGTCCACACGCAAAATTTGCGTTCACGATACCTTTTATTGCAGACGTCGTGGACGGTAGGCCTCAGGATGTAGTCTACAATGTATCATAGATCGTCTAAGCTGATAAGTACAGACACAAATCTATATTTGTTAGCAGGTAGCCAACAGGTATTTCCGGCGTCTCGAGGCCAAACTAAAAACCTAAGCAAAACCTTGAGTCGAGGAAGGGTTTAGAAATCTCCTAGTGCATTTGGGAAACGACTTTATGTATGTGAAAATCGACCTTGCGCAGGGTTGTCAAACGAATGTGTTGGGTGGAGAAAACTGTCTTTAATGAAAGTCGTGTTTGTAGGGTTAATGTGAAAAGCGACGTACACATCATTACGCTTCTAATTCCCGAAGAGTTAGGCAGAGGTGTACAGACGCCAGCACATCAAGCTACCGGAAACTGTCAAATTTTCCCAATCAACTTTGAACCTTAAGCTTTAGCGATAAAGTTGAAAAGCTATTAAAGAAATTTGACAGATTGTAGTAGCTTGGAGTGCTGGCGTGTGTACCTATAGTGCATCCACATTACGCCAGTTATAGGGGGGGTTATGGGGGGGGGGGTCCCATGTAATAGGGGGTGAGTCTATTGTCATCAACCTGTCACAAATCCGGACCCAATAAAACACTTGGCCGAAGTTGGCCGCAACATCCCAGCGCTGATTTGCTGGGTTCGTTTTCTCCTATACCGATAATTTTTTCTCCTGACAGTTCATTTTGTTTGTATGTATCTATGTATTATTATTCATTCTTGTTTTTCAAAGCCTTTCCTAGCTATCTATCCCGTATGTTGCACCTGCCATATTTTGTATCTGCATCACCCTAAGGTTGACTGGTAGAAAATGCCTTAGGCATTAAGTCCGCCTTTGTACAGTATTTTTTTTTACTTGTGAATAAAATTTAAATAAATAGATACAACACTTTTCCCGGCTCGGGAATCGAACCCAGGACATCATGGTCAACAGTAGCGCTTACGACCACTAGACCGATGAGTCAGTCAAAAAGTGAGGTACCTACGTAGGTATCACAAAATCATGTTTGACAGTTAGGGCTCCACGTCAAATGACAGATGTTACGGATGGAAAATGAAGTTAATGTCTTATGGACAATGACTATAAGATAATAGGTATTAGATATCATGTCATACAAAAATATTTTAAGGTGCTTATTAAAATAAGTAAATATATAGTTTAAGCATCTATTGAAAAAAAAAAAAAAAAAAGAAAACAGAATCACCCTGCAACACACTGCACACAAACTGCAAGAAGATCTAAATCTACTATTATTTTTGCTGTTCGTGAATATGTTCGTAAATAAATATTAATAAACGACAGACTTCCAACATTTCTGCTAAACAAACTCTGACATCAAACCGACCTTATTATAAACTACCTGCGCCCCGCGGTTTCATCCGCATAAGTCTCGATCCCGTAAGAATATCGGGATAAAAAGTATTCTATATATTAATTCTGGTAATAAACTATCTGTGTGCCAAATTTCATCAAAATTGGTCCAGCCGTTTGAGCGTGAAGAAGTAACAAACATACAAACACACACACACAAACATCCGCCTTTATAATATTAGTGTGGTAACTGACTTCTATTTGCGACTTTGTCTGCTTGCAATTACTTGTATCCCCGACCCAGTCCGTTACATCACATCACCTTCCTGCGGTATCACTACGTTTTTTCTAAGCGTTCTTTCCGACTTTTTTTTCTTTCCCTCGGCTCCTAAGAGTCATGGCGTGATGTTGAATAGTCTGTAGCCTTCTTCAAGAATTTAGCTATCAAAATTAAATGCAAAAAAAAAATAATAATCCAACAGTAGTTTCAGAGATTAGCTCCTACATAAAAACAAACAAATTTTACCTCTTTAAGTATAGATAAGTTTATAGATGACAGAAAAATGAGAAGTACAAAATGAGAACACTATTAAAACATAAATAGTTTCAATACTATATATAATTCTCAATTTTTATTTTTATCCTGCCTACACCATTTATATATGAATGTTCAATCTTGACATGTTAATTTTATATTTTTTTTCCCTTCTAATTTCATAATTTGTTTTCATAATTTATTTTCTCTGTTTTTATCGTGTTACACCTAAGTAAGTAATTGAAGGAGCACACGTAAAAGAACCTTTTTATTATTGTAAATTTCTATTGTTTATGTGTATCCTTTGTTGGAGATCCTAAATAAATAAATAAATAAATACATAAAGTTTTTTGAAGTGATACTTCTTAGGTGGGGATTGGATAAGGGGAATTGAGAGAAAAAATTCAAGGATTCGTCACGTTTAGGCATATTTTGTTACATGAGAGTGAAGAAAGATATATCTCTCTATCTCTCACACTAAATAAATAGTTCTTAATTTGTTTTTTTTTTTTGTAATTTAGGATATTTTAACTTTATTTTATTTATGAATTAGGTATACGTTGTTATTTATGTACAGTTAAATAAAATTACTGTTAATACATAAAGTGCCATCCATATATACCTAGTATTAAAACTAGCAAGGAAGACGCATGTCGGAACGCATCAATTTAATCATAGTTTCCTTTGCACGAAATTTTTGACGCCTAAAAAGTTATCACGTTTTTTTTGCGTTGTCTGTGGTTCGCGTGCTGTTTTTTTCACGGATGGCATTCTCGAAAGCGAAACTGATACTTATTTTTTTTTTAATTTTCTGTGCCTTTTAAATGTCGATTTTTGAACGATATTATTACGTTCATTTATTTGATTTTATGTAAATTAGATTCGACTGTTTCGGTTAATTTGCAATTTCCGTATTTTTTTTATTAGTTTTTTTTGTTTAACCTTTAAATAATAATATTCTATTGCTTATAAAACATTTCCGTAACTGGCTGATAATGCATACTTATACACAGTCTAATTCATAGAAAAACATATACGTGCTATTTGGTAGATACCTATACAACGTGTAACGTTAAATGCGCAAAACCTCAGACACCCCAACTGATTTTTAATTCAATTGACCTATTTCAAAAAGAAAATAAGTCATTAAAAAACATGTAAAGGTTTTATCTGCTGTTTTAGTTTTACTGGCCATTCTGATCATTTCTTGCGTCTGCGACGACGCTGCGCTGTGTCGAGCGAGGAGTCGTCACCGGGCCGCCACGCCGCGCTGACATTGGGTTGCTTGACCTATTAATAAATAGACACGGCAACGTTTTTAATGAAGATTTTTTGAAAAATGTGACCTATATTAAAAAGTGGTTCAATTAATTCTGCTTGTTATTCTGATCACACTATTTTCTGGTTTTGCGCATTTAACGTTACACGTTGTACCTATTTTTCTGTTCTGTTTTTTCTTGTCTGTTTATATATGTGTGTACATAAATGGTAAAATAAATAAATAAATAAATAAATATATTTAGAGAAAAGTTTTGTCTATGATTGTTGCTCTACGAATAGGGGAAGGCCAAAGAAACGATTGATACACTATGTAAAAGATGATATGGCTGGAAAAAGAGTGATTATTGACATGAAGACTAATAGAGAAGTATGGTAGAAAAATACATGTTATGCCGACTCCAAATAAATTGGGTAAATGCCAAGAGAAAGATGATCATCTTCTTTAGAAGGTGCAGAGTTGAAGAAAGGATTTTCGGGAAATCTACCAGATACGACATGTCAGTTACAAGAACCGATGGCCATAAAAAGATGGCTGCTGGGACAGACTACTTGGATTTCATCAATTCAGCCTATCGCAGTCCACTGCTGGACATAGGCCTCTCCCAGACTGCGCCATAACACCCTGTCCTCCGCCTTCCGCATCCAGTCTACCCCAGCCACCTTCTTTAGGTCGTCCGTCCATCTAGCTGGGGGGGCGTCCCACACTACGCTTGCCGATACGCGGTCTCCACTCCAGGACTCGTCTGCTCCATCGGTCATCGGCCCTTCGACAGACGTTTGCTTACTCTGCAAGCTATGTCGGTCATTTAGACTTAGAAGGCAGAAAAGCGCCCATTTTGACACCATTTGGGAGAGGCCTATGTCCAGCAGTGTCCAGACTGTGATAATCTAAGTTTATTGATTTAATTACTCAAGATCTTCGGTTTCCTTGAAGAGCAATTGCCGCCACATAGCGCCCGCAATTTACGTTTGAAACATTATACAACGTGTAACGTTAAATGCGCAAAACCTCAGACACACCAACTGATTTTTAATTCAATTGACCTATTTCAGAGAGAAAATAAGTCATTAAAAAAATTGTAAAGGTTTTATGTGCTGTTTTAGTTTTACTGGCCATTCTGATCGTTTCTTGCGTCTGCGACGACGCTTTATCGAGGGAGGAGTCGTCACCGGGCCGCTGCGCCGCGCTGACATTGGCTTGCTTGACCTATTAATAAATAGACACGGCAACGCTTTTAATGAAGATTTTTTGAAAAATGTGACCTAAATTAAAAAGTGGTTCAATTAATTCTGCTCGTTATTCTGATCAAACTATTTTCAGGTTTTGCGCATTTAACGTTACACGTTGTATATGAAAGTAAGTTGGTATGTTTTCCTAGAGAGGGTTTTTGGCACTGTAAAGTAAAAACCCCGCTGCCATAATTTTCATGACAACTGTCTTTGCGGCAGACTGGCGGTCCTCGATGTTCTAGGAAACCTTAGCTTATTTTTTTTACATATGAACCTTTCCTCTAAGTATTTTTAAAGCATGCTAGATATCTTATAGGTCAATTTCCATAGATAGAATGTGTGGGTATCGTGATATACCACTGGTAGTTGGACCTTAGGTATATAAAGGTTAGTGCTGTCACACAATGTCCATATAAAGGCAAATGATAAAGTTAGTCATAGAACTGACATATTATAAGTTTGAAGGCATTTTGTAGGATAAATGTGAGGTTTAGCTATCGTGTCAGATAACGCTAAGTATAACAAATGTTCCTGACTTGGTATCCAAAAATGTAAATAAGATCTGTAACTCCATGATTAATGGTTTTCTTTTTGCTTTAGGTAGAATTTTTTTCTTCTGCTAAAGAAAGTCATTGATTTACCTTTGTTTCAGCATAACTTACTAGAATTATTATGTGTATCGAAACAGGAGGCTAGTTTTTGTTCGCTAAGAAGCCTCGGACATCTGAGGGTGATCGCCGTCAGTTACCTACATGTGCTGTTCTATATGACAGTAAGAATGTCAGTGGAAACGCCGCGGGGGACGCCCGAGGAGGACGTAATAGTGAACTTAAAGAAAGAAAATTCATTTATTTAGCACAGACTATAAGACACACAGTTCACCTGAGACATACATCAGATAAAAAAGAAATAAAAAGTGTAAAGTCCGATGTAAGAAACGAACAGGAAAGTGTGCCTCACGGCTGCGCCAAAAACTCATTCGTGATGTTCTTCAGAAAGGTCAGGAAATACGCTATCTATCACAATCTGAAGCAATTTGAAGGATATTGCTAATCCATTGCTTCATATGTTCAAAAAAAGTCTGCTCAACAACGTAAACAACGCAATGAACACTGTTGAACTGTCAAAATGAAAGCCTTTGCTACTGTTAGTGTATTACGCAACTACCCCGCCAATGTATGACCATAAACAAGGCAAAAGGATATGTACAGACGCCAGCACATCAAGCTACTACAATCTGTCAGATTTTTTTTAATAGATTTTCAACTTTATTGCTATAGCATAAGGTTCAAAGTTGATTGGGAAAATCTGACAGTTTCGGGTGCCGTTCTGTAGTTTCTGCCTACGCTCGTGGAAAGAAGGTGTAAGCTTATGAAATAACAGTAACTCTCTACCATAAGTAACCTTACCCTGTAACATCTTTCATTGCGCTTGACGTTTTCTCTCTATTAAAATATGAAAACCTGACCTTTTCCTACTAAACGTTATACTGCAAAACGAATACTTAAACCCTAATTTAAATACTTAACCGACGGCTTTAGCAAAGTGCGGGAGCTGTAAACTGGGATTAAATTAACATTATTGTATATTTATGTGGCATAAACTTAATATGTATATGATAATATTTTGGTACTAAAATAGGGCAGTTTATATCGAAATCAAGATCAAAAGTCATTTATTCAAACTAGGCTGAGAATCAGCACTTTTCCAACGTCAAAATTACAAAAGACAGTCCCCCAAAACGCCCGCCCTTCACCACTTCCTAGTGCTTTCTCTGGGGAGAAGAAGTGGTGCAACAAACTCCCCAGCAGAATGATTTTTTTTGTACAGGGTGACAGGTATCGACGCGCAAACTGTACCCATGAAATCAACAAATGATTCTAACATTTGTATGACCTACAAGTAGTTGTTCCGGGTCTGGCTGTTTGTGTATGTGAGTTTAAATGTTTGTAAACGCACCCACAATACAGGAGTAATTCCTAGTGTGGGGCAACGCTTAAAAAAAAAATAGACCATACTACGTTTTATTTCAGCAACTTCAGAGTCGTTTTGAAAGGGTTACAGAATATTTTGAAACTGTTTATTCTTAGCGTGAATGTTGAAAGCGTCAATTATAACCGTTTAATTAATTGTTTATCTAGTTATTATTATTATACGCACGCAAGCGAATTTATTGCTATATAATATATTATTTTTTTAAATTTAATATAGTCAAGCTGCCTGCCGTGTTTCGTCGATGCGTTCCAGTGCCTTAGGCGTCTTCTGGGCACGCTCGTTCCATCATAGACCTCATCCATCGCTTTCCATCAGGCGCGATCGAGGTGAAGAGCGGGATTTCAGCAGAAAAAAAAAAGAAATATTTAACGGTGTAAGCTAAACAGCTTAGGGCTGATTTTTTAGTCGACAGACAATTTTTATTCGTGGAATAAAATTGACGTCTGACAGATTTAGTATGGGAGAACTGTCAAAAATTCAAAATTATTCCTCGGATAGAATTATCTGGCATTGGAAAAATCTGCCCTAAGGGCCCTTTCCCACGGCAAGATCCCGTTTTTTGCAGGTACGGTATTTTGCAGGATCCCGTTTAGTAGTATACGTATTTAAATATACATATTCACACAAGCGTCCTGTTTGCCGGATACTGCAAGCAGGATGCATGTGTCAATATGTACAGACGCCAGCACATCAAGCTACTACAATCTGTCAAATTTCTTTAATAGATTTTCAATTTTATCGCTAACGCATACGATTCAAAGTTGATTGGAAAATTTGACAGTTTCAGGTAGCTTGATGTGGTGGCGTATGTACCTAATGTACATCCACATTTCATCCACATTTCATTTTGTCCACGAAAATGAAAAAATGTTCCACTAAACTATTTAAACACGTAAACTACTAAACGGGATCCTGCAAAAAACCGTACCTACTTGCAAAAAACTATATATTGGGATATTGCCGTGGGAAAGGGCCCTTAGTCTTACAAAATTGTTAACTATAAAGTTGGCAAATTAACACATAACTATACATAATATAACGTCCTGTTTCTCCGAAGGGTTAAACAGAGGTGTATCTATGGATCTATGGTACACCCACATTTCGCCAGATATGTTCGAGTCCCATGTAATAGGGGCGAGCCTATTAACACCAGGCACAAATCCAGACTCCGGGCTCCTACTGAGATTCCTGATGGAAAAATCAAATGACACTTTGCAATAGCAACGCTTTTCATTTTGCCAATTCTACAAAATGCTTCGGATTGTAAAGGAAGTGTGTTACGCAATCGAGTTTTCACTGAACTACTGAACCAATTTTCATGTATTCGTTAAAAAAAAAAACTTGTTACGAAGTAGGTACTGGTCTACTTAGCGGTAATGAAATAATAGTTATAATACTTTGCATTTTACAGCCCGTCTCTAATAAAAGAAAAAAAAACTAATATTTCTAGAAATAAGTAACAATTTGCATAAAAACGACGCCATTTTTTATTCACTAAGGCTAGCCTAGTCATTTGCAAGAACGTTTTAAAATTCAACGCCAATTACAGAGGAAAGGGAATTTGGCCTGGTGAAGGCCGTAGGAAGCGTTTGTCCACCGCTGGACACCAAGATTGTTAATGGATAGTGATTTTTTCTCTTACCAAAGTAGTGGTTTAGATGTGAAAAAGAGACATTTCCGTGTTGATCTGGGAAGGAAAAATACAGTGAAAAATGTAAAGAAAAACAGTGACTAATTTTAAGTGTAATCTACAAATTAATTTAACTTTTAGTAACATAAAAATGTCGAAAAAAAGGAACCGATCTAAAAAAAAAAGTTTGTATTTTGATCTTATTAATAAATGGAATAGGTACACCATTTTATAGAAAAAAAAACTTTTTACTTTAACTCTCAGATCAAGATGAATGTTCTCTGAAATTCACAAAACTATTCCAACGAATCTTTTTATTTTATTATTATTATTATTATTTTTTTTCAATGAAATACAGTACCTACTTTAAAAGAAAAAAAAAATCATAACCAAGATGACAACCCTAATTATACTTGAACTGTGCTATAGGGGACTCCATTAAATATTAACGTGGCGGTTCCGTAGTACAATTACTAGTGTTTTGACGTAGAGTATTCCATGTCGCTTTAGATGTCACGATTTTTAAAGGTAATTCTTGAAAATATGTGATTTGATTAACATTTTGATTTTGAGTATGGCAATATTCTCTGCCTTTTTCGGTTAATTAATTGATAAAGGAATCGATTTCTATTAGTTATTTGTTTAGTAAGCAACAAAAATGTCCAAGAACCAAAAATTCTAAAACATGTGACATCTATCACTGGGCCCGCGTGGTAGATTATGGCCCACTCACTGAGAGAAGGCTTGTGTCCCAGCGGTAGGAACGTTATAGACTGTTTAGGAATTATGCTGAGCAAAAAAAAAAAACGCAAACATTATGTTAATCAACGTCGGCCGATCGATTCTGGAAAAATCTTACCGTGATAACTAAGGTGAAGTGAGCTTAGAGTGTGAGCTGTGAGTCTTGCTGATGCTAGGGATTGACACTATTGACGACTCACTTCAAGCTCACTTCACCTTTGTTTTCACGGTGAGGTATTTACAGAATAGACAGGCAGGTTTTTTTTTTTAATTTTAATATTTTCCTCAAGTACCAATGTGACTTTTTCAATTCATATGTACTTTTTGAGTTTATCTTGGTCATTAGAGACATTGCTGAAGGAAAAATATCGTGAAGAAACCTGGACTTTATACATAGTGGATGAAAGTCTAAAATCGCCAGCCCGTCTTGAGCAAGCGTGGTGATTAATGCTCGTCCCATCTCTGCATGAAAAGATGCCCAACAGTGGGACAGTAATTGACTTGTAGGTACGATTACTATGCAAAGACCATTTTCTACTATTCGTATCATTGAATCGTGGTCGTATCGTGTCACATAAAGAAACCACAAGTTCACCGAAGTCCCAATAAAATATTCAAGAAAAGAGACATTTGCTTTTTTTTATCAACGAAGGAGTTTTTCATACTTCATGATATTCATGGTTGACGCCTTAAAATGACTGTTCAAGGCATAATGTGACGATCAGAACACTCGAGTGTCGATAATTTTGGGGTGAAACTCGTAAAAATGGGGGATGTCGTAAGACAACTGTAATGTTAGACAAATTAGGGTAATTTGTAAGTTCAAAATGGCTTCTTTTGTGTTGAAGGTGTTAAGAATTGAATTTGTGATGTTGTAATGGTAGGTATTACAGTTTTGGGCGACTTAGAAAACTCTTTTTCTTTGACATTTTTCACTTCTTTTTCCAATTTTCCCTTTAATTTCTCCGTAAAGGTTTGTTGTCGAAGGACTATATTGTTAAAACTATACATATGTGATGTACAGAAAACCGCCTTTATTATGTTTTAAATTGAAGAAAAAAATCTGTCAAATCATAGAACCAATTTTCTGTTTCTGAACAAAGATGTTTTACTTACTTTCCGGCCATCGAGAGAATGCGTTCCTGATACCTCTCATTGTCAGTGCGACAACTCTAGTAGATAATAAAGATCAAATATTCAAAACACGTATTCGTTTTGGTTTTATGAAACTGACAGGTGTCAAGAAAGCATTTTCTCGTCGGCCGGATTGTAATTTTGTGTAGACTCCAATTTGTGACGCGAACACCACACAACGAATTTTTGAATTTTCGTAGAAATTTATACAAAAAATACTCATAAAAACATACAAATAAAAGTACCAAAATCGAACTTACCATCTTTAGGCGGACTGGCACACTGCGGCGCGTAGGACCCTAAATGATAACCATACGTATTTTGGTGCATCGGGGGAAAAGGATACCCTAATGACCTAGGACTGGGGAAGCCTGACGCCTCATGTGGATTTTGCTGCCCCCCAGGACTCCCAAAATGATGGGGGTGCTGATACCCCCCTTTGAAAGGACCATAGCCATGTTGCTGTAGCTCTATAAAAGCTGATTTTGAGGAGACATTTGTAGGTGTTGAATTTGCGGAGTCGTGTGGGGTCTGTGAACCCCCAAGATGGTGATGTTGGTGGTCTATCGAGTCTTGGGTGGTGAGGGCCGGCTGTGGGGTGGATGGGCCCCCCCCGTCCGAAGACTGGGGAGGCCCAAACGGATCTGTGAAACTCAGGGTGGATGGTTTGCTGTTGGGGGATTGAATTCGAGTAATTTTGAGGGATTTTATTGTCTTCTTGGGTAGGGGGCCGCTGGGTTAGCCTGGAACAAAGAAAAATGTTGGTTAGACCGGTATACCATCAGAACGTATATGTTATAGTCAACTGTCCTCTTCTTACTAATATCATCATCATCTGCCTAGCCTTTTCTGGCCTTTTCTGTTACTTATAAGATATAGCACGATACTGAAATGATTCATTCTGTATTCATTTTACATAGCTTCTAAACAGTTTTTTTTGGTAGCTCAGATTTTTAAGCTTTTAAAAAGTTAACAAAATTTTACGTAACAATAATTAATTACATGTCATTATACATCATTTCAAACAGTAATTTGGACTCAGTCATAAAAACTAATGTCACGATATTATACGCAAAACTAAAGAAAACACAAAATAAAATAAATAAAGTAATGGAAACACAATCAACACAAAATATTCAACTCTTACCTACGCATATTTTGAAGCAAACCAATCAGCCTTAACGGTTTTTTGAATAAATTGTAGGGATCCGTAAGCAAACGTTAGGTTTATATCAAATCACAATGTTGTTAAAGTCATTCGTAGGTATTAATTATAATATTGCAATATTAGATTTTCATGACTAAGAATTTTTCTCAAGTTTGGGAGATATACTCTAAATTATGATCCTAAGGTCCGTGACCACATTAGCTGATGGTACTTCTTACCGAAAGATTTAGTTTCTTTCTTAACGTTGCTTAATAAATCATAAACTGAGGTAACTATAAATTGTGTTATATGTATAAAAAATGTCATTAAACCATTAGTTGTATCAATTTTTATATCAAGATTTTTAGTAATTTTTTTTTGCATCTAAAAATCATCAAGCTTATCTTCAAAAAATCACATAGGCATATCAAATACGGGACCTTTCCAAAACCAGAAACTATTTTACTTCAGAAAAAAATAATATAATATAAAAATCCCACCCAGTCCCACGAGGTCAATACAGGTCAAAAGTTGTGGGTTTTCTTTAAAACAATTTGGTCGACACGCTCAATTGAATCAATAAGTGGACATACATTGTCCGCCATGTAGGGGAGACAAACGTCATTCGTTTTACTTTACAACTTAGTATTTTATTTGTTTAAATATCTGGGAATTAAAAAGCAAGTCTAGCCGTGCGATTCTGTAACCATCTCACCGTGAAAACTTGGGTGAAGTGAGCGTGGAGTGAGCTGTCATTAGGGATTAACACTATTGACACTGCTCACTTCAAGCTCACTTCACTTATGATTTCACGGTGACATTTTTACAGAATCGATCGGCTGTGAAATGGTTCTATATACCTACTCTCAAGCGATATGGAAATAACTCGGGCCATGGTTAAAATTTCATCCAGATAGCTAGGCGGTAACGACACTGTATGCCTAGGATGCATATATTCTGGATATACATTAGGTAAGTGTCTCCAGTCATGAGAATTTTGAATCAGAGCAAATAAAAGCTCTTCTGCAGCTTTTTTGAAGCCATTTCAGTGGCAACAGCCTTAGCGACAAAAGAAAATATACTGAATGATAGATTTGGATTTTAATGGGTTGACGTTTGTATTCGAAAACCTTGTGAGGTTTGATTCATCATCATCATCATCATCGAGCTGTATGACATCTACTACTGGACACTGTTGAAGCTGATAACGGACATACGTCTTACTTATGATTATTTTATAAATTGTTCAAGCTCGATTTCCAAAGCGTTCATCAGAGTGCATACTTAATTATAGCATAAACTCTAGGTATCTATTATTCAAAATCTTCCAACTAATTCCTATTATATGATAGTATTCTTATTAGTGGCGATTTAAAACCCAATAATGCCTGCCCTATTTCATTCACTAGTCTACCCCTAGCTACTTACTTCAAACAAGCATCAAACCTAAAACTGTCACCTATTTCAATACCATTTCTATCATCTAGCACCAAATTAACACATACAAAACGCCTAATATAAAGCGCCATCTTCACTTTAACGTGTGGTCCATTCCCATTATATTTCATTATTGATGCCCCAAAAAAACTAAATGTAGACCGATACTCTCCTACGAGATTTCTCACAAACCTAACTTGAAACAGCGCCTCAGTATAAAACAAATGGTACGATGAATTAAGATGAGAAAAAAAACCCTTTTCGGCAAGATCTTTGTGTTAATTACTGGTAGGGTTGGTACAATGAGGATGCTGGTTTTGATTAACAGTTAGGATTTAATATAATTTAGGAATTAGGTGCAGTATCGAGTTGAAGCCCGTAATACAAGTGCAAGTAGCTTGCACATCGATGGGCCATAACAACGGACTTTAAAGTAAGCACTCACGCACAAAACACTCTAAAAAGTCTTGAAGTGGTTGATTAATAAATAGCAGCAATGCATGCAGCGTGATTGACACTAAATATGTACCAGTTTAAGCCAGCGATGGCAATGTTTTCAATGTACGAATGATTGGTGCGTCATTTTTGCAAATGTGAAGAACAGAATAGAGATAAAGAGAGGTTGGAGACAGAGGGACTTAAAAACCAAATATAAGAAACGTTACAACCTGCCAAGTAATTATTATTGACAGACCCTATAGATAGTAAAATTGTATTGCTGTTATTAAAATGCTTGGCATTTCTAATGTAGTTTTGACTAGAAGAAGTACTGTTCATCTTGAAAAACCCGTAACGTTTTTGGACTCCAAGGAGTTATTAAATAATACAGTCTTACACTTCTTCCTGCTTCTCAAGTTCTTCATCAATAAAATATTCTTAACTCAATTTCACCTCCAGCACCAACCCTATACTATCATTCGTTGTCCCTTTCATTCTCCCCACATTCCCTATATCTCCATCTCTCTCCATTTCCGAGTGTTCCGCCGGCGCCGCCAAAGGTCGGGTCAAATCGTTTCGTTTTTTTGTCTGTTTGTTAGTCGTGTTGATTGCTCATGTTAGTAATAATAATGTTTAGCCATAACTAATTGGTGTAGAGTTTTATTGAAAAATATTTATCACACCGTATTGAAGGATTTAATTTGTTAAGGAATTGGTGATAAATGTGAAATGAGATCCATCAAGAGAAGACTATGAAGTATAAATTAGTGATAATGGAATGCCGCCTGTGGCACAAATGCACCGTAATTCTGAAGAAAGTTTTGTGACAAGGGGTTTTAATAAGCTAATAGAAATGATAAGATCAATCAATGAAGTATGTACCTAGTTGAAATTGACTTAGACTCCATTTTTGTTATAATACGCCTTCATATTTTTGCAATTTAAGTGTGCCTAGAAAGTCTGCTTTAAAATATTAAATTAAAGAAATAATAAAACAATTTCATCTTAAAACCCATATATAACATATAATAATAATAATAATATTCGACAACTTTCACACAACGCCATCTAGTCCCAAACTAAGCAGAGCTTGTGCTATGAGTACTAGACAACTGATAAACATACATATATATTTCTAAATACATACATATTATAGATAAATTACACCCAGACAAAGAACAAATGATCGTGCTCATCACACAACATTTGTCGTAGGTGGGAATCGAACCCACGACCTTAAGCATAGGAGTCAGGGCCACTGACCACTAGACCAACAGGCCTGTCCATATATAAATATATATAAATATGTAGTTGGTCATCATCATTCATCCGAAAGACCACAAGTCCACAGCTGGACATTTTACATAAGACTATTAGTAGATAAATGAATAGACAACCGTCAAAAAAAACGTTTCTTTTTTGAAAATAAAACATCTATCAATCTATCCCTGTCTAATTCTGAGTTTAGATATATCTAGACCATTATTTTCTTACTAACTACTAGGGACACGTAAACCCACTGATCCGAGACACAAAGGTTCATGGGAACCCATGGAAAAACCCCATAAATAATGGGTGCCCCATAAAATGGTATTAAGTATTCATTAGACTATGTCCCATGGTCCAATGGGTTTTGTAGTTTGATGTACGAAATTTTTGTAGTCAGGTTTTATGTTTTGTTTAAAAATTGCTTCATTGATGATGACTGGGAATGTGAAGTTGACGATGATAAGCAGTACCTTTATAATCAATACTAATATGTCGTATCTGTATCAATTTTACTGTTCTTAGGTACAGACGCCAGCACATCAAGCTACCCAAAACTGTCAAATTTTCCCAATCAACTTTGAACCTTATACTTTAGCGATAAAGTTGAAAATCAATGAAAGAGATTTGACAGATTGTAGTAGCTTGATGTGCTGGCGTCTGTACATAAATAATACATAAAACAAATAAATAAATGATTAGATTTGATAATCTTGTAAGGCTTTGATGAAGGTTTTGTCTTTATTCATATAGTCATTCTTCTTTTTTCAGTAAAGGGCCAAATGTCCTGAATTAAGTTTGCTTTAAGAGATGCTACTACATGTTTCTTTGGGGACTTTGGGGTTCGACTACCTCTCCAAATATTTAAATAGAAGTAACAAACACTAAACAGTGACCAAAAAATTGATTAAGATTATACAGATAAAAGTACATATTAATACACATGTTGGGCTATCTCTAGTTTAGCATCCAAGATGGAAAATGCAAAATCAATAAAATGATAATCAATCAGAATTCTTCGATCAACACGTTCAATTACGACTAAAAGATTTATCTAATCATGTATAAGCTTAAAATCAAGAGTAGCAAAAACTACAATGATTTACGAACATTTTTCATCATTATTGATGCTATCTGTCTAATTACCCCATTGTTATTTATTCATAGGATAAATTACTATTCATTAATTCGTTGTCTGCGGTAACATACGATTTTGCGATAACCTTAGGATTAGAGGGAGACCTTTCATTGGGTTCATCATCATTATTAGCAGTATCTGTCTGTTCTTTCTTATCTTCATCTTCTTCATTTTCATTCTTATCTTTCTTTCTTGGTGTTTCTTTTTGATGTGGGTATATTTCGTATCCTTCTCCTCTCCTTTCCTCTCATTTTTCTTATTTATTTATTTTCCTTCTTACATCTATCACTTCAGGGTATCCTATTGCAATTGTGTACTTATTTAACTCTCTTATCCAAACTTATTACTAGATTTTTCTTAAACTTCTCTTTAAAAATGTCTAAAGTAATGTCTACGTATTACTTTCTTATAAAATATACTATTTGTGCGAGATATTTCAAGGCTAATGCATCCCTTTCAGTTTTGTGTTACGATTTCGTTTTTGTTTTCTCTCCTATTTTATGTTTACATACAATGTTTTTTCCTTTGAATGGAAAGCAGCAGCTTCTATCTGGATTTAGACTTTATCAAAAATTCTATTTAGAATCCTTCCAAGACAAATTGCTGTATTTTTCTATGGAGGTCGGTTTCGTTTTATAGAGTACACTTACAGACAGGCATGACAACAATTTACAGGCATATGAATATTCATGCTTCAAAGATCAGTGGGATCTAGGATGGGAATCAAAAAACGACTCAGAATGTCCCAGCTGTTTATATTCTTATGTATCTTATAAAAGTAAAATGAGGGAAACTGGTTACACTGTTTCTGGGAAGCAAGGAGGTTGTAGTTTGTCATTATTAACCTAGTTGCTGCGTGCTCCTTTGATACGTAAGCTTAATGTATTTATTATTTAGCCTTTTAGTCCTTTTAGTCCGTCAGTCTCGTTTTTGCGGTTTGTTTATGACTTGTATGTACGTCTGCCAGTCGGCTAAGGCTTCCTCCAACCTTCTCCATTCCTGTCTTTCTCTTGCTACTCTGCCCCATGTAGTTTCTGCGACATGTCTGATGTCATAATCATCATTATCGTTCTCCTGTCCTTATTATTATTATTACTTATTTGGGGTTGGTGCAACATGTCTTTTTCTTCTATTCTCTCTCTCTCTGTTATTATCACACCATTTATGCGGTCTAAGTTGAATGTGCTTCATGTGATAAATATGTATTATGTAATAACATCTTTTCTACTACCTTGGGGAGCTTATTTAATAATACTAACAGGCAACAGGTGACAGGCGACAATCCGACAATTTTTCAAGTTTACATTTTTGACTTTATTAAACAGCACCTGTCTTGAAAATGTGTCAATTTTGTAATTTTCTGACTTACAAGATGTCGCATTGCCAGTTATATTAAATAGAGCCCGAAATTGTGCTAACTGAAATCGGACTTATTGATAAAGGATTCAAATGTATAAAAAGTCTTGTGACGAGCCTTTTTTTGTGGAGTATTGCGGAAATAAATGACATGCAATTATTTTTTAACATAATTCAAATTATCAGAATTATCAAGACTCACATATTTTTCTAACAGGCTATAATCTATCAATTGTTGAAGACGGAACAAAAACTCATAGAGCGTGGTACTATAATATTATCAATCAAGTGCGACGAAATGATTGCATAACAAATAGTTTATTCCCTTTGTAACAATGTCGTGAAACGAATCGGAGGGTAGGCAAAAAATTGGCGCCATGTCTGACCTAGACTTATTAATTATATGAGGATGAGCAGAACTAGAGGGTTGAATGCTATTTGTTAATTATGAGCTTTTTCTTGACATTTCTTTGTTAAGCTCGTGGTTCCTGTACGCGAACGTTCGCAGCATTTTATTGTTTGATTGCGTGATGTTATCAAATTAGATGTTAGTTAGTTTGCTTGCCGCGGTTAGTTTGCACCCGTACCTCAGAAAGCAAACTAAGCCGTTGTTTTCAGCTGTAAGTCATAAATCTTTGACAGTCGTTACCTACGGGTAGTCAGAATCCCAAAAGTCTGGGAACCAGTCTTATCAAGGGGTTGTGTTACTTAGCAATTGGGTTGTGGAGGTCCGATAGGCAGTCGCTCCATGTAAAATACTGGTTTTCAGCTAGTTTTGACTTACAACTCGCAAGCCATGACCACTGGGCCGTCATTGCTCCTATCAGAAATACTCGATTGTTCCTTCCGTGCTCGCGCGAAACAAACTTCCCCCTTACTCCAACTCAAAGTGTGCCATGTATACAAATGTACCTCTTCGAATATTCCTTTGTTTCTCCTAATGACTCAGTGAGTTAGTATTCTTCATAGATATTGATTAATACTCTTTGTAGTTCCCAGAAAATACTTCAAGTTTTTCAATCGGTAATTTCTTCTTTTGTTTTATAGAATTGCTATCAACGATAGGACAGAATTATGGTAAATTGATGGTATTGTGCTAAACTAATTGGAGGGTAGGGGGTAAAGAAATGGCAAGGAAAAGTATAAGTTATGGACTTACTAATAACGGTTTATAAGGATAAGCCGATATTGCTATTTCTAACAACGTTTTTGTGTTAGAAATGGCGTTGGCGTTTGATGTATAATCAGAATGTAACGTTCCCACTGCGAGGACACAGGCGTCCTTTCTGTGAGAGGCAGTAGGTTGCAATAGGATACTAAAAGAATAACTAAACTGACGCAAGTCCTTCTTGCTGCTTGACTTTTATAGATTCCTTAGTGATTCTTTGTATTAAAAGGTTGTTTAGCAGTTTCTTTGAATGACCAGACACTGTTATATTGGCGTGGCTAGCTGACATAATATGCCTAATAATGTAATTTAATGTCCTCTGTCTCGTGATGTCAATTACTTTGCATACCTACTGCTGTATAGAAGCAAGCTTTTCTAACTGAACGGACAGCTGTGCTGCTGGGGAGTTTGTTGTGCCACTTCTTCTTCCCAGCGAAAGCGGTGTAGGGCGGGCATTTTGGGGGACTGTCTTTTGTAATTTTGAAGTTCGGAAAGTGCTGATTCTCAGCCTAATTTGATTTAATGACTTTTGATTTTGGTAAATCTACCGTCTGTGGTCTTGTTTATGTGAAGTCAGAGAAATAAATTGTAAATTAAATTGAAAACCAACATAATTTGACCGTAGGTACCTATGTATATTCACGTCACGACGTGCTAAGCGTGGGGTCCTGGGTTCGATTCCCAGGTCGGATAAAGTTTTATTGGGTTTTCCATTAGGAAATTCTTAGTAACAGTCTGGATTTTGGAAGTCGACGGTTTAATACCCCCGTCCCTCGGAGAGCACGTAAAGCCGTTGGTCCTGCCGCCTGATCTCTCCCCGGTAGTGTCGGATTGCCGTCCCTGAGGACTATGAGAGTAAACAAACAGAGAGTGCGCCTGTGTTTACGCACACAATTGTGCACTATAATATCTCCTGCGTACTTAATAATCTCCGTTGAGATTGGCCACTGTGACCGAAATCGGTTGTTAGGCTATAATATATTATTATATTCACGCCACAAGACTTCTCTAAGCCTGTGTTCAAGGTTCAAGTAGTTGGAGTCAGGTTAGGTACTCAATTTGCTTGAAAATTGCTTTCCCTGACTGAACTTCCTTTAACACATTGAACGCCATGGAATGGTAATTATTTTGTTAATTCTTTGGATAGTAATAATAAATAATTATTTAGACTATTTTGAAAAGTATGAGCCAGTGAAATATAATGTGTAAAATTTGTCGAAATCGAGAATCGGTGTCAGCCCAGATGGAACATATAGTGTGGTCACCGGTTACCACCACGGCGTTCAATGTGTTAATTGTTATATATAATCTTTTTTTAGTATCCGAAGCTAGGAGAAGGTTTTAGTCATGAGTGCATTAAACATATCTCGAACTTTCTTAGGTAAAACCTCTCGCTAGCCAGTTAGAACCTATCGCATGGCCGAAACTAGGACACAAAGTCCCTCCCCTTTTACGGTCACGCCAAACAACAATCACCGTAAAAAATACAAGAAAAAACTAAAAAAAAAAAAAAAAACTCCGGTCGTGTAACGGTGTCTTAAAACCATGTCGAATCTTATATTTTTGATCGTATAACGTAAAACTACGAAGCTGCGCACGCGATCATCTTTGTAAGATTATAGTGTGATTATTTATTGAGAACATGCGATGCTGCAATCTTTTTCTGTTTGTTTGTTGAATTGTAGAAAGTTGTGTTAAAGGAGATATCTAATGACAAAATATTAACACATGTTAGCAGAAATGCAAAGGGGCTTGTGGCTAAGTACTAACAGCCGCACAGGTCGATCGATCAGGTTAAGCTACGCTTGCCGCGGTTGGTCCGTGGATGGGTGACCATCTTTACATACCAAGACCCCTCCGTGCCTCGGAAAGCACGTTAAGCCGTTGGTCCCGGCTGTCATTCGTGGATCTTTGACAGTCGTTAGGGGTCGTCAGTAGCCCGAAAGTCTGACAACCAGTCTTACCAAGGGGTATCGTATTACGCAGTAACTGGGTTAGTGTATTACCCAGTAAATGGGTTCTGCAGGTCGGATAGGCAGTCGCTCGATGTAAAATACTGGTATTCAGCTGCATCCGGTTAGACTGGAAGCCGACCCCAACATAGATGGGAAACGGCTAGGCCCAGCATAGTTGGGATGATGATGGTAGCAGATGGTAGCAAAGGCTGTTTTTCGATGAAAAACTGAAAATGAGTGAATAATGAAGCACATTCAAAAGCAAAATCAAGCCATGAGCTACCAAACTGCAATAAGAAATATTTGAGAACCTATTTCTTATCTCATAATGTCCAACTTCTGATGGCCAGCTTCCATCTTACGTGTTTCTTCAGCCTCCAATACTCTTCAATCTTTAGGAAAACATACTCATGAATATTGCCACTAACCATACATCCGTTGTGGCTCTTCCAAAACCTAACTATGGCGGCATTTGGTATATATTTCATCATGAGATTCGCTCTTGATCATACATTTATTAATTTATGATTAGTACTAGTCGTGGGTTCAAACCCAAGCAGGCACTTTTCTTTGTGTTAATTATTTTATCACCACTGGTATCAAAACGGTGAAGGAAAACATCGTGAGGAAACCGGCATATCCTAGAACCATAAAAGAAGACATGTGACATATACCAACCCGCACTGGCCGGCGTGGTGGATTGGGTTTCACTCCTTCTCATAGAAAGAAAAGGCCTGCAAAAAACTCAGCATCAACTAAACCAAATCGTTTCCACAAAAACACAACAACAGAAATGAGATACAATATTTTAGCAATATGACGTAAACCGTCGACCATTACTGGTCACAGCAATTAGTTCAAGGCAGAGAACTCAAAGTCGAATGAAACACGAGAGTACGTTTTTGTTCTAAAGATTTTCCTATAAAACTTTAGAATCTTTAGATTAACCTAGTCGTATCACGAAAGGATGCTGATCAAAAAAGTGTCAGAAATGAATTCGTTGAAGATCTATGGGTTGGAAAAAACGAATCTAAAAATACAATGATTGATGATGGTAATTGTTTGATCAGTAATAATGTATTTATAGACGTCTTAGCACGTTATGTTGGTGTACTAGATGGTGAGAAATGAATATACAGGGTGAAATCGATGCGCAACCTGTAACCATGAATTCAGCAAATGATTCTAGACCCCTCAGCGTTGAACTTTTTTGTCAGTTATCAAAAAAACAGCTGCTTCATAGAAAAGTGCAATACCTACGCGATAAAATTAATAAACAATGAAAAATTTAAACGTATATTCGTTCAGAATCATGTACTGAATCCGTGGTAACAGGTTGCACGTTGATGTTCCAGCCTACCTGTTTAAGGGAAAGTTTAAATATGGTGCCACTGTCAGAAAAGTTCAAAGGAAATCGTTTGGTTAGGTATGAGCATGTGATGAGGAAGGAGGAAAAGCATGTGACTTAAAGAGTGATGATATAAATGTTGATAGATGAAGAGGGAGAGGAAGGCCAAAGAAAAGATGGATGGATTGTGTGAGGAATGATATGAAAGAGACGGGAGTGAATGAAAGAAGAAAACGTGTTGCGCTGACCCCAAATCACATGGGGCTTGGGTAATTCATACTTGATAGATGGACTGTGTGGCGGTGTAGTGGTGTGTGGATATTGCTAGAAAGGGGGTGACTACCGAGATGATGACTAAAATAAAAGTATGGAATAAAATACAAGACATGTTGCGCCGATACCAGATAAACTGGTATAAAGGCAGGAGAATAATGAAGATGAAGACGATGCACCAAAGAAAAATGGACTGGAATGCTATTCAGAAGTTTCTGTTACAAAATTCTAACCAAGATTTTCCTCGATAAATAATGATTATCTTACAATAAAAAGTTAACTACTTACTCAAGTCCTTATTAAGAAACTGTAAATTGAGAATATTTATGTAGCAATGTCTAGTCTTTGGGTAGTAGCAAGCATGACCAATGACCAGGAACAGACGTACCCATGTAACAAGGGACGAACCTTTTGCCGTAAACCGGGCACTAATCCAGACTCCGGGCTAGTGAGAAATTCCGAATGGGAAACCCAATAACACTTTACCCGACCTGGGAATCGGGCCCAGGACCTCGTGCTCAGCACTAGCGCTTGTGACGAATAAACCGAGTAATTTAAATGATGGTTTTATTTGACCAAACCATACTGAATCCAGCCGTGCGATTCTGTAACCATCTCACCGTGAAAGCTTGGGTGAAGTGAGCGTGGAGTGAGCTGTCATTCGCTAGAGATTGACACTATTAAGTGCTCACTTCTCTTATGATTTCACGGTGAAATTTTTACAGAATCGACCGGCAGCTCGTCCTGCATGAAAACTAGATTCATCCCGAATCATGTTATAGTTTTATCAACCTTATAAAACCAAGATTGAATATTAAAAAGTATGCAGCTCAACTAGTTTCAACGCCTATCAAGTTAATCTCTGAGAGATCCCGGATGAGTAAATGTCAACGGACGTAAATCTACAGATAATTTAAACATAGGCAACCATGTTGGATCATTTCAATATGTTTTACTATGCATAGATCTGCCTAGTGATTTTACTACAATAGATTAATACCTAGATAAAGATGTTATTTAGCTCAAGAATGTTTTATCTGCCACTACCTGCTGATAAAAATGCAATAGGTAAACAAAAAAGTACTTATGGTAGTTTTCAAAACGGTGAAAAAAAAAAACATCGTGAGGAAACCGGCATGTCACAAAACCAAAAATTCGACGACATGTCGCATTTAGCAACCCGCATTGGGCCCGCGCGGTGGATTACAGCATTACACTCCCGCCTAAAAAAAATGAAGAAAAGAGACACTTAAAAAGAATAAACTCCCCCCAAAATATCAACCCTCAAAACATATTTCATAATCCCAATATCACACTATAAAAAAATACATAATACCCTAACCCCAACAATAAATAATATAATGTTAATTTGCGCGGTAAATCAGTAAACACAGTCGCGTGTCGCAGCCGCCATTTTGGTCTTAACCTCATTGACAGCTAGGCGTAATGGCCACCACGATAGAAAGGGCGCGAAGAATAGTCATTGTTGTTTAGACGTCATGCAATGATAAAAAATGGGCTGATTAACATTTCATGACAGTTTTTGTGAAAGTCTAGAAGGCAAACGGATTACTTGGATTTCTTAAGGAAAAACTGCCAAGTGTGCCACACTGGTTTTTCTTGGAGATTTTCTCGTGATTTTGGAAGCGAATGATGTTTTTGCCGATTACTTAATAAGTATTGAATTAAAACCGAGATTAACAGCGCTGTCAATCAAGCTACCTAGATATTTAGCTTATCTTCTTCTTTATGTATATAATTCTTCTTTAAGTGTGTAAGTATATCACTGAACTCCTCCTGAACAGCTGGACCGATCATGATAAAAGAAATTGTTTGTTTGAGTAGGCCTCTAGATGGATTAGATTCACAATTGGACCCGGTAAGTGGCGCTGCGATCGAGTTCTAGGAAACAGGACAACGTCTATCCAGCCAGCTAGTATTTATTAAATAAAATGTTATGTTTTTTTTTTTAAGTAAATAGCGCACAAAACTTCAATAACATAATCTCTTTACAAAAAACACGTTGAATAATGTGTTTCATAACAAGATCATTGATCGAGACTTCAATAATACAAACATTAAAACTATAATTGTAACAATAAATTAAAGTGACAGGATTACAAGAATCAAACAATAGAATTGAAATCACTGATACCTACTTAACCGTCGTTTTAATAATAAAAAGTATCTTGACACAATGTTAATTAAATTGATATTTATTACTTACTGTTGTGTAATATATCTAGGAAAACATGCCTTCCTATATAGGTATAATACCTGCCTGTCGATTCTGTTAGAATCTCACCTTGAGAAATTTGGTGAAGTGAGCTGTCATTTCATCTGATGCTAGGGATTGACACTAATCACAGCTCACTTCACCCGAATTATCACGGTGAGATTTTTACAGATTAGCACTACTGTAAGTAGGTATTTCATAACATGACAAAACATCACGCTTGTAATCCCTGAATCAAAATCAAAATCAATCAAAAGTCATTTATTCAAACTAGGCTGAGAATCAGCACTTTTCGAACGTCAAAATTACAAAAGACAGTCCCCCAAAACGCCCGCCCTTCACCACTTCCTAGTGCTTTCGCTGGGAAGAAGAAGTGGCGCAACAAACTCCCCAGCAGCACAGCTGTCTGTTCAGTTAGAAAATACTTGACTGAATACAATACAAGGTATGCAAAGCAATTAACATTACAAGACACAGGACACTAAATTCAATTATCTGCCATATGTCAGCTAGCAACGCCAATATACCAAGAAATACAATAAAAAACTATACGTACGTACGAATGGTTAGGCAGAGGTGTAATCAGTACACCCTCATTTTACCAGTCAAGTTTTAGTACCATGTGATAAGGGGCCAGCCTCTAGCCAACAATCGGACAAAAAAAAATACCTAAATAAAAAAATAAAAATTAAAAAAAAATCCAGACTGGGCTGCTACTGACAAAATCCTTATGAAAAAACCCAATAACACATTGCCAGACAAGGGGCAGCGTTCTATTAATGTCATTTCTATTCACTTCTGTTTCTCATCCGGTCTCGGGAAACCGGGAATAGGTATCTTCAAGTTTCTAACACTAGGTATATCCAGTATACCTTTCAATGTATTATTCTACTATTAAAATATCTTTATCAGCTACATTTCTTTCATTTACTTCAATCTCCAGAGGGCTGGCTCGTTCTTTCGCCAGATAATTAGCATTGCCATTCAACATGACAGTGCTGCCAGTCTTTTAGGCACGTTTCCGGATGACAGCTATGCGGACGAGTACTTCGACGCCTAAGAGCGGTTTCGCACTACGTCCGATCCGAATCCTATCCGAATACGTGAAAATACAGATCTAGAAAACTCAGACTGAATTCGGATATTGCTTTTCGCACTACCCGATCCAAATCCGTGATTCAGACGTCATTTTACGAAAAACCATAGCAGAGCGTTCACATTCGGCGGAATGCAAATGGATTCGGTTCGGACGCAGTGCGCGACCGTTCATACAAATAATACTATGGCTACTTTGGTCCGTCAATAATCTCCGAAATGGCGATTCACGGATGACGGAGAGAAATCGGATGACGGAGATCGGATCTAGTGCGTAAACTACGATACAAATAGTTCAAAGACCGTATTTTCACTGATTCTGATCGGACTTAGTGCGAAACCGCTCTAAGTGTCCTTTTGTTTTTGTATTTATTTGTAAAGTCTATCTTCCATCACCATATCTATTTCTTTACCCATTTTATAACGTACAGCTCTACCCTCAATTGCAATAAAATTATCTACGACAACAATAAAAGCTGTAAAATAAGAAATTAACATTATCGTATTAGTGCTAGTAACCCGTCATTCCAATTCCAAGACTCATTTAAAATTAAAATTCTTAATACAGGACTGGGACAAGCACTTAATTGTGTCAACTGTCAGTTGATGTTAGAGAGTAACCATCTTATTGCCAGCTGGTGTATAACTGGGCGTAGATATTCATAGGTGTGTTCTATTCATAGAGGAGCTTCTGGCTCTGTGATAACATTCGCATGGGTCGATCTTAGGTTAAATTATGCTTACCGAAGCTGATTCGGTGATGAGTGACCATCTTTACATACCAAGACCCCTCAAAGATGGTTAGTATAGTTTATTTATTTATTAAGGCACATCAACAACACAAACAGTATACAACGTGTAACGTTAAATGCGCAAAACCTGAAAATAGTTTGATCAGAATAACGAGCAGAATTAATTGAACCACTTTTTAATATAGGTCACATTTTTCAAAAAATCTTCATTAAAAACGTTGCCGTGTCTTTTAATAGGTCAAGCAAGCCAATGTCAGCGCGGCGCAGCGGCCCGGTGACGACTCCTCCCTCGATAAAGCGTCGTCGCAGACGCAAGAAACGATCAGAATGACCAGTAAAACTGAAACAGCACATAAAACCTTTACAATTTTTTTAATGACTTATTTTCTCTCTGAAATAGTTCAATTGAATTAAAAATCAGTTGGGGTGTCTGAGGTTTTGCGCATTTAACGTTACACGTTGTATATAGTTGCAGTATCAGTAAGTAGGCACTGTTTAGCGATACACAGCAAGCTTTTTATACTATCTCCAAATTTTTACAGGGTGTTTCATACATGATTATGAATAACTTTCACTATGGAACCAACTCTGACTTGGTCCCATAGTGAAAGTTGTTCATATTCATTAGTAGAACACCCTGTAAAAATTTGGAGCCTGAAAAAAAATCATCCAGTATAACCTTAATCAAGTACCTACTCTTGTCCTATCGTTTATTCGATTGAAAACCAACACGTTACATACTGCCTCATAACTTGCCTTATGAAATAAAAAGCAATTTTTACACAATATACTTAAATGTCAACAAGTTCCACAAGCCCTCAGGCTTGTGGAACTTGAGGGGCTTGTGGCTAAGTAATAACAGCCGTACGGGTCGATCGATCAGGTTAAGCTACGCTTGCCGCGGTTGGTCCGTGGATGGGTGACCATCTTCAGATATGTAGGTACCTAGACGTAACCTCCGTACCTCGGAAAGCACGTTAAGCCGTTGATCCCGGCTGTCATTCGTGGATCTTTGACAGTCTTTACGGGTCGTCAGTAGCCCGAAAGTCTGACGTCCAGTTTTACCTAGGGGTATCGTATTACCCAGTAAGTAGCAGTAAGTCTAACCGGATGCAGCTGAATACCAGTATTTTACATGAAGCGACTGCCTATCTGACCCAGTTACTGGGTAATACGATACCCCTTGGTAAGACTGATTGTCACTTTCGGGCTACTGACGACCCGTAACGACTGTCAAAGATCCACGAATGACAGCTGGGACCAACGGCTTAACGTGCTTTCCGAGGCACGGAGGGGTCTTGGTATCTGAAGATGGTCACCCATCCACGGACCAACCACGGCAAGCGTAGCTTAACCTGATCGATCGACCCGTGCGGCTGTTGTTACTTAGTCAAAAGCCCCTCTAAAAGTAGTAGTTTTACCTTACCCTTTTACCTTTTACATTTTTAGTTTTACCCCCCGTACCTAAACCTAGTATATAATAATTAAATTACTATCTTTAACATTTTTGAACAACCCTATACTATATTAGACAACTAAAACACTAATTTCTTGCATCCGATTATAAGTTTCGCATCACTAATAAGTTCGGTATTACTGACATTTGTGAATCAGGCAAAGTGCAGGTGACACAGACATTGTAAACGTACTAACTGCAGTAATCCCTACTTTTTTGTATTGTGTAGTCATTTGTTTATTTTTTTTTTATCATAAAAACTTGTTCAAATGTTAATATCGTGCTCTAGTATTGCCATGTCTTAAGCTAGTAAACGTTGTATCTATTGCAAACATGAATATTATAGATTAACACAATGTAGGTTTGGAAATTTTAATGTTGTCACTATCGTAGAAACAGTACGAAAGACGAAAATGACAGATTGTACAAAAATATCTATGCTCGACGCGGTGTCAAAACTGAAGAGAAAAAGACAGAAATGTCACTTTGTTTAGAAAGAAATGTGTTTATTCTTCGGAGAGTAGAGATAGAACATGCTGAACATGCTGGCTTGGTAAACAGGTTGATAGTCACACTATCAATTATTGTCATAAGCAGAAAATGCCTCTACAAATTTAGACGCAATCTCGTCTCTGTATTTGAGAAGCCCGAACAAGTATATCTGCTATTCTTTTTTCATGTTAGCTATTGTTATAATATAACTGACAAACTAGCAAAGAATCATATCAACTGGTATTATATTTGACAACTAATTAAAGAGCTTTTAGAAACTAGAGGAATAGAAGGTGCAGAAAGTCAAATAGATTTAGAAAAAGCAATAATTTTTTGCAAAAGTAAAAAAAAAAAGTTTAAACAGCCCACAGACGGACTCCAAAGAAAATCATGTAACAGCAATTTTCCTAAAGACACTTAGGCGTAGATTGAAATCACTCTTCAGCCCTTAATATTTCACCAGACCACCTAACCAGCATATCGCTTCCATCGGGTCTCAACAAAAGAAACTTCAGATAGACATCAGCGTTTTCCGAGTAACCACCGCTAGATGGCGTGCGTAGACCGTACTTAGATTTCGTGAGATAACGAATGCTATCCAAGACGGTCATTTCTTTCTATTCATTCTGATTGCCTTAGTAGTAGGAAGTCATAATAAAATGGAGTTGATTTAGTTTTAGTTAATGAAGTAGTTTATTTATTTATTTAGGGACAACAAACACCAGTGTAATAATAAGTAAACATAGGTAAGAACTTAATAATAGAGGTAACAAATACACTACTTAAAAGATTACTGGTGAAAATTATTTAAATTAAATTAAATTAGAATATCGAACAGAACGGCGAAGGAAAACATCGTGAGGAAACCGGCATGTCCTAAAACCAAAAATTCGAAGACATGTGACTGACATCTGCCAACCCGCACTGGACCCGCCTGGTGGATTACTCAGTAGTGGGAACATGTTGTGTGGTTTTACAACTAAACAGAGTTTTATAAGACACAGCGATATACACGAGGAATAGGATATCTAAGAAGCCAATAAACATGCAAAAATTAAAAAGAGAAAAACCAAATGCATTCATATTTTTGATATATTTGTGTTCATCAAAGTCGTCATTGTTATTTTTATTCATGACAACAATTATCAAAGTCAATTTGTATCTGCCATTGAAATTGGTCACAGTTAAATGTTTTGTAATACTTCCTATTTGTAATGAAAATATTTGGAGGTCAATACCTACTCGTATAAAAACGTCAAACCATTTTGTAGCATTTTGATCACTGCATTATTTATCTTTTTCATTACTAGTTATTCAGATTAGCTTGTGGCTTTTGGTGTGGAATAATAGCCGCACGTGTCGACTGATCAGGTTAAGCTACGCTTGTCGCGGTTGGTCCATGGATGCCTGTCATTTGTACATCATTGACAGTCATTACGGGAAGTCAGAAGCCAGAAAGTCTGAGAACCAGTCTTGCTAAAGGGTATGGTGCTACGCAGTAACTGCGTTTTGGAGGTCCGATAGGCAGTAGCTCCATGTAAAATTGGTATTCAGCTGCATCCAGTTACATTGAAAGTCGAGAAGTGCCTCAAGGAAGAGTTCTGGCCGAAGGGTGTTGTGTATCGCCGGTTTCGTGCCCGGCTACATGACACCAGTCAGCGAAACACGACGTCGACACTTCTTGTGCAGTAGTATAAGTTGTGTTATGTTGTATTTATTTATAGTATTTTTGAGTTGTATTATTATAGTATTGTATTTGTGATAATTTTTTATGTATTAGTTTATAAGTAGGTATGTTTGTAGTAGTATGTATTATTTTTTCTATGGGCCTTAGTTGCCTGAAATAAAGGAATAAATAAATAAAAAAGAGCTAGGCGGATTGGTGTCTGAACAATTTGAAAAACTACGTTCAAGTTCTACCAGGCATACGTAATATACGAAAACGGGTGCGTAGGTACTTATAAATAAATATAAATAACACCATAACTAACCAGTTATTCAGAAAAACAACCCGACATAAGAGAGTAGTTAACATTTGCTCCGGCGACATTAATAAATCATTTGTCAAATGCGCCATTTTGTCTTATTAACCTTAAAAGGAAAGCGCGGTAATTACGAAGGGTTGGTGTGTTCCAGCGCAGCTAGGGATGGGATAGTAGTCGAGTTAGTTTAGTCGATAGAGTGGAAGGGAATTCGTAATCGAATTGTTTAGTTTTATTCGCAGCAGGATTAGGGCTGATTATTTTCATTGAACAATTGGTTTATTTATTTACCCAGTACCTGGGTTGTGGAGGTCAGATAGGCCGTCGCTTCGTGTAAAATACTGGTATTCAGCTGCATCTGGTTAGATTGGAAGCCGACATAGGTAGTTGTGAAAAGGTTAGGCAAATGATGAATTGGTTTAAATATTATTATTTTAATTATAATAAGCTCACGCAGTAAAGTAAAAAAAAAGTGAATTTGGAAATTCCAAAAGTGCACGACTCATAATGCTCATTTTATGATCGTATAAAAAACCATAGATAGAGATATTATATTATTAGTTAGTTTTTCTTTAATTATAAATAAACTACTTTGAATAAAAGAGACACTTTCAATAGGGGTTCATCCTATGGGAGAAACGAATCTATCAAAAAAATGGAATTAATGAATTGATTTATTCGCAAGCTACAATGTTTTCAGCTTTCACACATATTATACAGTAAATAGGTTTTGTGTACTAGCAGGAGTATAACAATAGAAACAGTTGCAGAAAGGAGGCAAAAAAAAATCGACTCTCTAATGTTTCGCATCATGAGTCGTGCAATAAACAAAATATCGAATGTGATACTTTGATTTCATTTAATCGAACCAGCTGTTCTAATCTGTTTTGCAGTCGCAAATATTTTTAACGTCACATAACATAGTTACACACAAGGTTAGACAGAGATGCACGTATACGGCTGCCCCATTTTCAAAACCTAGTAAGGACTTAAAACGGAATTTTATAGGAGAGCGCAGAAACGTAAAATAGGTCAGCCGAAGAAAAGTATTTCTGTTAGTTAAATGCTATTGTTTGTAAAAAATACTAAATAATGGACACATTTTACTAGCAACGTATTAATATATGTGTATATCATATATTTTAAGCACCTTACTAAGTTTGGCAATTGCTATTGGTCGTATTTGGTCTTGATTTTAAAAACCTACTAAGGTGCATCGACCATTTAAAAACCTAGCACGTCCAGAGACTTACTAGGTTTTGAATTCGTTTAAGTGACTTAGGTACTAGGTTATAAAGTGGTCACGAGAGACTGAATGGTGCACTTACCTACTAAGTATCGACGCTTCAATATATCTGCGTTTATGTGAGTTTAAAACGGTAGGGACTTACTAGGTTAGCAAGATTATGCAACAAATAATTTTTTGTAAAAAGTGGTGGCAAAATGGGACACCCACATTAATTTTAACGTAACATTTGATAATAACCAAATGATGAATGAATACAACATCGATCCTTGCACTCGACTAACAATCGAATAGCCGAAACAAAGCACATCACTACACGTCGATTGAAACATCTCTATCGGAATCTAATAATAAAGAAGAGCTACCGTGGTGTGTCAATTAAATTCTTTAATTTAATTCGATTCGTTAGGCAGGTCATTAATTTTACTATAATGGCGATTTTTTGTTGTGTGTCTTGCCGAATTGACAGGGTGAGTTGGTTAGATGTTCATTTGTTACAATGGCCGACTTCTAAAGACTGATTTTGAAGTTTGCGTGCTTCTGTTATTACGGCATCGATTTAATGAATATTGCCGTACTTATTTGATTACAGGTCGTCAGAAGCCCGAAAGTCTGACCATCAGTCTTATCAAGGGGTATTGTACAGTAACTGGGTTGTGGAGGTCAGATAGGCAGTCGCTCCATGTTAAATACTGGTATGGCAAATACTGGTATACTGCTGCATTCGGTTAAACTGGAAGTTAACCCCAACATCATCTGCCTAGCCTTTTTCCAACTATGTTGTATATTGCCATCGACACGCTATGAAGAATTAAAAATCATACAGTAGCAGTCTTATATCTGGATATACGACAAAAAGGTCTTCCCATTTTATATAGGTAAGAATTTTGGTCCTTCCCGTCGAATAACTAATCATTTTGGGTCCTTCGAACCGGATAACTGGCAAAATGTCAGAGTACTAAGTATACCATCACGTCACCTACGGCAGTCAGAAATACGAAAGTTAGAATGACAAGAACATCTGATGCATATCTGTTGAACTGGTTTCAAAAAGCACGTTACGCCGTCGGTATTAATAATTCTTTTGCAAATAGACCGTAATTGCATTATGTCAAACAGTACCCTAAAAATGTCTAACACACGCCACATATACTGTGTAAAGAATAACATAACTTGACGCCCGCATTCCCCAAAAGGGTAGGCTGAGATTTATAGCCACATTCAACCAGTTATGCTAAAAGTCTCGTAAAATAACTGACGAGCGCTTGACATAAATTGGTCACAAATCTGGGGACCTGCTAGTGAAAATTCTCTTATAGAAAAACTCAGTAATACCCGGGGAGCCAATTCCATGGACCCTACGCTCAAAGAAGGCCAACCAAAGAGGATTACATAATATTATAAAAACTGTCTTCAGCCCGGGACTTTGTCCGCGTAAAATGTCTAGTTCAATCGATCCATCGCCTTGCATCGCATCGCCTGCCCGGTCTTTTACTTCGTTTTCACTTAGATATATTTTTGATTTTCATGTTTTTAGTCGGTTTTTGAGTGTCATAGCGCGTTAAATAGCCTATAGACTTCCTTATGAACAGAACTATCAAATGCAAAAAGAATGTTTAAATCCTACTGGTAGTTTTAGAGACGAACGCGTTCAAACAAACCCTTGAGCTTCATTGTGTTGGTATAGATGTCCTATAAAAAAGCAGGCAAACCCGCCGTGGCACACTCATGTCAACCATTGTCAACCATTGTGTCAACATGACATGTCAATAGACAAAATAGACGTCAAGTGATGTCGATTAGTTGCGATAAGACGTCAAATATTCGAATAAGCTATTGATTTAGTAGCTACGACGGTTTATCTATGGAAATCAAATGTTGTTTTTGGGTGTCATTTGTTTTTTAGTGACTCATTTTAGGGGTTCTGATTTTTATTTTCACTATCCATAGATATTTTTCCTTTTTCGTGTTACTGGGATGAGGTTGGATAGGCAGTCGCTACTTGTAGAATTTTTGGTATTCAACTGCATTTGGTTAGACTTCAGCGCTCACCCCAACATAGCTGGGTTGATGATGATGCTCATAGATTCTTTTTTATTGATCTTTCAAAGTTTCAACGCAGGTGGTTCAAAATCATGTACTGGATCCACGGTAACGTGTTGCAGGTCGATGTTTACATCTGCAACAGCAGAAGTATTACAGATGCGTAACCTTCCTACAAAGCTGAAGATCTTCCAAGTTTGATGATGATTATTACAAAAATGAGTAATTCAGAAGTTGTATCGCTAATTTTTAAAGGTTTTTTAGGAGTAGACATTAACAGTACTGCGTGTTGTGTGACCTAGTACTGGGTTGTGGATATCAGATAGGCAGTCGCTCGATGGAAAATACTGGTATTCAGCTGCATTCAGTTAGACTGGAAGCCGACCCCAACATAGTGGTTATCAAACTGATTGACGAGTAGACATTAAAAGGCTTACAAAATGATGAAATAACACAAGAATTACAAAATATAATATTTTTTTAACCAATACACCTATTTTCGGAACTGAAAACCACTTTTCAGGTGTCGAAATCAATACAAAAGGTAATAGTAACAATTTGAATGAACTGAAAACGTATATTAACGGCAATAATCAATGCTTGGAAAGTAAAACAGCTATTATAGACGTCGGCAAAGGGGTTAGAAAGGAGTACATTATTGATTGGGTTGTAAACGTGTAGAGCTCAAAATATAATTTAATATGACAGGGTTGGAAACGTTTGTTTAACGTTTTATTCATATAAGAAGTCTTAGAGAACAGTTCTGCTACGATTATTATGATATAGATCGATTTAATTAATTCCGATTAGCCTTTTCACAACTATTTTGGGGTCGGCTTCCAGACTAACCGGATGCAGCTGAATACTAGTATTGTACATGGAGCGACTGCCTATCTGAGCTCCACAACCAAGTTACAGGGTAATACGATATCCCTTAGTAAGACTGGTTGTCAGACTTTCGGGCTTCTGACTACCTTAACGTCTGTCAAAGATCTACGAATGACAGCCGGGACCAACGGCTTAACGTGCTTTCCGAGGAACAGAGGAGTCTCGGTATGTAAAGATGGTGACATCCATAGACCAAACGCGGCAAGCGTAGTTTAACCTGATCGATCGACCTGTGTGGCTGTTATTAATATAGTTGAAAAAAAGCTAGGCAAATTAATTGACATTAGTATAAATACAATACATATTTAATCTATCTGACGGTAAATATAACTATTCACCATTTGCAGTAGACGTCTACAAAACCAGAGGCATCTCTACGTTCGTGGTCTACAAAAGACAAAGCTGCAATGTCTTCTGTGCTTGTAACTGCAGTAGCACCGTTAGGCTATCGTAGACTGTATTGATGCACCAACATTAATACAATTTGAAGGGCCAACATAGTTTTGGAATGAAAAGGGGACCCTTATGCCCGGCTGTGGGACACGATATAGGCCAAAAAGCAGTTATAGAGGCAATGGTGACTTATTCAAGTCTTGAAGAATCTTAGATTCACAGAATTCTGCCCACCGTACAAGCGATAGACATGAATATTACTGTCGAAGAGTTGAACTTCAGGTCAAAACGTATTCATATACGAGAATTCTTAATTAAAACGAGCCTCGCTCATAGAAATAAACCGGTGTTTTTAACAATAATTGCTGCTATAAAAACTATATGTGATTACTCGTGAAATCGGCTGTATTTTTATATTTTATTGATTGAAGGACCCGACTTAATGAATTGAGAATTTTTGAGGAAATAGATGCTGATGAAGTTTAAGACAAAATGACTGATGCAAAAGATATAATGATGACGACATTAATTTGTGAATGCTAAAAGATACAAACTGAACGAACGAAAAACAAAAGAAGATCATATAAAACGCTACCCGAATTGCGTTGGCTTGAAAAAGTTGTGGTTTTTGGTTACTAACGATCAAAAACTACCAGGGTTTGTAGCCGAAATAGAATCAGCTGCTAAATTTGACGTGCTTCAGCAAGAAACGAGTACTTAAACATAGAGAGATTTTTGTTAGTAATGCAATCGCATAGTGCCTCGCCGTTCTGTCTACGCTAAATTGTTTAAGAACTCTAACTCTATGAAGGAAATATATAACCTAAAGAAACTCAGTTTTAGCTTGCAGCAGTAACCTTAGTTTATAAAATAACAATAGGTTCATTTCTCACTACACACAGGTTCGACATTAAAGAGGTAAGCGCTGAGCTCAAATAGTATCTAACATTCTAAATATGCTCATTGGAATCATTCAAAGCTATATGAGCCATTGATAAAATGTTATTAGGTTTGAAAGCCTCAAAAGCTAAAGGTCGCCCTTCGCATTTAATCAATGTCATAAACGAAAGTTGAGTATCACGTCTAGCTGTTTGTGTATGTTTGAATTGAACGCGGAGCTTAGAGACTGCTGTGTTACTTTAGTTAAGTTTCGCCGTTGAAGAGTCTTTTTTGGAAAACTTTGATTTATTACCTATTTGTTGTGCATACGATTAGCAGTGTGCAGCTCAGTGCTAGATATTAGTATTGTTTGTTTTATAGTGATAGTTTCCAATATATTTCGAAGAGAACTTCGTAGTTCTGTATCTCTGCTGCAATTATTAGCTTAGAAATGTAGCTACTTAACGGAAAATGTATTTTATGTAGCAGGAACGGTGAATACGTAACTGATTCATCGTTTCGTATCTCGATGTTACTAGAGAACAGTTATCCAGAATTTAGTACACAATTTCCACAATTATTTCAATCGTTTTCAAAGAAGGTTTTTGCTTTAACACCGCGCGTGCGCTCGAAGTAGTTTTTATACAAATACCATCCACAAGGAAAATATAGCAAAATAAATCATGAACAACCGTAGTTAATCTCAAAGTAATTACAATGATCATACCGCGATGATTGATAAATAACCTTGCCTGTTACCGTTTCATATACTGTGAGATTATTATATTAGTTCCAAGATAGATAATGCAAAATTAATTATTTGCAGTTGACATTTGCAGGTCGATGTGAATTAACCTGTTAATGTCATTAAATTAAATCAAGTGGATAAACTTCTTGTTGAGATTGATGGTAAAGGGTTTCCTGAAGCAACTCTTGGTGTTGGTGATGTGGCTAACGTTGGTTGAGCTGAACTACATATGTTATGAAATTAAACGAGTGAAGTTACTTTTATTTACTCAATACCACCAAAACGCTGTGGTTGGTAGCTGTAACTCATCGAATGCCGTAATTAGAGACACATTAGAAAGACAATTGCTTATGTTGAACTGTGTAACTTAAGACATTCAAAAGGTTAAGCAAACCACGAGAACGAAACTAAGAACAGATCGAATTAAAACTGAAATTTCTATTTCGCGAGTACCTAGATGATCTTTTACTATTTCGCTTAACTGAAAGTGACAACTTCTAAGAAGAAACGCCGAAAGAAAGTCTAATATTTTTTGTGGTTGATCTCTTTTTTAGGAGTCATTTATTAATAGAAATATGATAAAAAAAAGTGTTGGAAATGTATACGTTCCGTTACTGATACCTGGAGCGATTCTCTACGGGAGGTCAAAGAAGCGCTGACAAGATGTTTTGAAAGGCGATATGTAAGCTAACAGCCTGACAGATGCACTATACAGTAACAAAGAATATCCGAAGTCAGATTCAGATGTTAGCGTCATATTTCTGGTTAAAGAAATTTTAGTGCATTGGAAAAGCGAATCGTCTACATACAATGTGTAGGTAACTGAATTAATACTCATTATGAAAGTAATTTGTACAGAAACGTCTACTGAATCGATTTCTATGCTTTTTAAATTTTTAAATTTTGTATCCCAAAAATAATCAAAACTGCGTAAATTACAATTACACTTCCGCTATACAGTCAAAACAAACAAAAATGGACAGAATATCAACTACGCTACACTCATATACCTACATATGCGACTGTGTGCGTGCGTAAATTTGTAATGTGACCATAATTTTCTGTCACAATCAATATAAGTAATTTAATAACTAACCAATATTGTATACATAATAGCAAAAAAAAACAGTATGAATACAATATAATATTATTCTGATCTGGGTGTTTGGTGGTATGCGTTAATTCCAGGACATGTTGTATACAAAAAGCTAAGCTTCTCGTCTGTAAAATTTCGGAGTGTTGAAAATTACAGATATGTTTTGGAAACCAATCGTATTCGTGGTTTTCTGAGCCGCATTGTTGAAGAGCATAAAGTTTATTAGTGACAAAATTAAAGTTGATTGAATGCCAATCTTGACTCCACATTACAATTGTTGAATATTCACAAACGTTGGTTTTGAAGTCTTACATTTTAGTAAATCGATCATGTACCTATAAGAACAAAATTGGCAGTGAATGCCCAAACTGAACCAAATATTGAATAAGTCCGGATGACGCTAAATGGGAGTTCCTTTTATGACGAAAGCGATTGCCGACGCGGGATTCCTCGAAATTCTCGAAGGAAAAAAGAATAAATCAGATTCGAGCGAAACAAAGTAGTTTATGATTCATCTTTAAATGTTTTTGATCTCCGACTTTTCAATTCTGGAATTTTTTTGGTACTTCGAGCAAATTTTTGGGAATTGCGGAATCATTTTCGTTTAAGGCGGTACCTAATACAATAGGAAAAGAGTAGGTACCTAGCTCAGATATGAGTACTTTGGACACCATAATAATTTATGATGCAACTTTGGACAAACGCCACGATTTTGAACCTTTCTATTCAGGTATGGTCATTGACTTGCGAGGATGGGCTGTCAGAAAAAAAATCTTAATTCCGTTATTCGAGCCGCGAATTCAATTCCCGAATCGGGAAAAAATATTTTTACCGTAGACATAAAGACGTGAGAACAATAATGCATGAAGCTCCGTGCAATGATGCTGAATCAATCTTCGGGATCTTATTTAGCTAACCAAAAATGAAAGCGAAAATAGGACTTGTAAAAACCATCCGTTTCTACACATCTCCAAAACTAGGAGTAACAACTGAATTATCTACATAATGTTGTTACTCCTTTGGTATATTTATGAATTTCTGATATTGTAGGTAGTTGTTCCATAGTCTTAGTTAAATTTTTGCTAACTAATTATAGTCTTATAAAAGCGCGGGAAGATACTTGGCTAAAGAATTTTGTTCAATTTTTCGCTTTCAAAGTATTTTTTTCAATCGAGCCGTTTTCAAAATGGGTATATATAGTGTCACAAACATAAGGAGATGTATAAAGTAAGGGTTTGTCTTGAAATTAAGGATTTTTAAAGCTTTGCAGTACATTTGGGACCCCTGACGGGCCTAGGAAAACGCCCTTGCGTTTAGTCTCAACTTCCTTCAGATTATACAGGGTGAAAGTATAAAACTCTATAAATTTTCGGATTTTTTCAGATGGGTTTAGGTAATGGAATATGAGTTCATTCCAATAAGCGTCTTATTAGGCCTAAATTAAATTGCGATAAACTGTTCGTTTTTGCGAAAATGATGAAAATTTTGCCTATTTTAGGATCGTTTACTAATCATGAATTGGATTTGGATCTGCCTTTGCGGTCCCCAATTTTTTTTCGGAATTGTATTTAAAGTTTTCCTTTCTAACTAACTTTGTATCTTATCGAATGACTTTCCCGGTTCGTTATAACCCTGAAAACTTCAGAGGATAAAATAATAAATAGGTACTTACGGTTTCTGTAGCAATCACGCGATATTACACAGCATCACTTTTTCACAATAATTTTCTAACACCACAATATTGTCACACAAAATAAATGTAATTTATCCATTTACTAATTGTACACTTGTCTTTTTTCGAACACTGTTCCTTCACTATACTCTCCAAAACTTTAAGAAATCTATGATTGCTCGAATTAGAATTTGAAATCGGAACGTTTTGTTATTTTAAAGAATTTGCAACGGATTGGGTACAGCCCTAGAGAGGTGAGGCGTAACAATCAAATTTATGATTGCCAGTAATTAGAAAGAACAGGACAGAATGATAATTGCCTATCAATTAATGATCCATGCATTACGATTCAGCAATTATGGAGCACGTGGCATCATTTTCCAATTTTACTTCGTCGATAGTCGATTTCGTTTTTCGCCGCGCTTTTATTACGTCACCGATGTCATTTTTAATCACAACACTGGTTCCTGTATCGAGTCTAAACGAGTCATAATATTCGTAGAGTTAAACTATAGAAAATCACAGGCGATCACCTCACACTAAACACAAATGATAACAGTCATCAAGTTTCGAAAAAACCGAATCGTCACTGGCTTCGAAAAAAAAAACACGCTCGCCGACGCACACAAGCACGAAATTCTGTCCAATTAAAGATAATGTTTGTGGATATTTTAATAGCGTACCCCTCCGAAGAAACCCGACACAACCAACTCCTGTTGGATTTAAGCACTTAATGATCGGTTGGGGGAAATTGTGCGAGAAACGAACGGCCCAGCGTAGCTCCGTCTCGTTCTAATTAGTTCTGTGCTTCGCCACATGTATAGGGATTGTGGCGCCACTGTAGCAGCATAGGCGTGGCTTATTCCGAGGCGGTATTTGTCAAAGGAGGAGCTGTTTTGCCATTGGTTGGTGGTTGTGAAGCGATTTTTTTCGTCCGTACGTGCAGAGGACGCGGGTTGGCAATGTAAGATCGATCGTCGGCGCCAGGGTACTATTATATGTTTTTTATGGGTATTTTTTGGCGGTGTTCAGTGCTTTGGTAACCTGTTATGGAAGCCACGCCCAGTCGGCTTCGCGGGCACGGACAGACAGAGACACACCGGCTATCAATCGGGGTTCAAGCCGTAGGGTTTTTTAAGTGCGGCTATATTTTTATTTTTTTTTGTAATTTTTAGTGAGTGTTTGGACTCTGTGCTGTGACTGTTTGTATGTCATTGTGTTTTGTATCTCGTATGTAATGCGTTGGTTGGTTTTGTTTTTTTTTTTTTTTAGAAGGCAATGCTGATGTGTTTTTATTTGGATTTATTTGTCTCTTTACGTTTTGGGATATTGTATTTAGTATTATTTTTCATGTGAATTTATTATGTAATATTGGAAATTAAAACGTAGGTATTACGGTATCTAGCCTAGCCAGAGTCGACTGCATTTTTAGGTACCTAATATTTTTTTTTAGTTTTTAATAGAAAAGTATTTTAAAATTCTAAGTGAACCAAAATAGAAAAATAATAATTTTAATTTCATACTTGAAACAATTTTGCAATTGACTGTACTGCTTCCATACTGACGATACTTTTGTAGGTTCAAAAATGTGTTTTCTCTGAATTAACTTAGGAAATAAGATACCTACCTACCTAGTCACAGGTATGTTACCTCTGGGATCCCAACATTTTTTTTTAAATTAATAACCAGATGATTACCTATAGACTGTAAGATGTTCATCTAGGTATAATCTGCCTATAATGTTCCCACTACTGGGATACAGACCTCCTCCCTCCTCTCTGTGAGAGGGAATAGGCCATAATCCACCAACTTACTAATATTACAAAGAGGTAAAATGGGGTTTTATATATAGGGGGTAATCTACAGAACTTCTGATCCGATTCCAAAAATGATTTCACTAATGGGAAGCTACGGTATTCCCAGGATAGATTTTAATATAAAACAAGAAATTTCACCTGGACGGGCAGACGTAGGCAGAAGCTAGTACCTAAGTATTAGGTACAGCCAAAACCAGCGTTTTCTAATTTAAAGTTCAACATGTTTTTTTCTTATGTGCTAGACATATTTGAGGGGCTTGTGGCTAAGTAATAATAGCCGCACGGGTAGATCGATCAGGTTAAGCTACGCTTGCCGCGGTTGGCCCGTAGATGGGTGACCATCTTCACATACCAAGACCCCTCCTTGCCTCGGAAAGCACGTTAAGCCATTGGTCCCGGCTGTCATTCGTGAATATTTGACAGTCGTTACGGGTCGTCAGTAGCCCGAAAGTCTGACAACCAGTCTGCCAAGAGGTATCGTACAGTAACTGGGTTGTGGAGGTCAGATAGGCAGTCGCTCCATGTAAAATACTGGTATTCAGCTGTATCCGGTTAGACTGGAAGCCGACCCCAACATAGTTGGGAAAAGGCTACGCAGATGATGCTAGATATATTTAAGAAAAAAGCTACAGAAATGGGAGTAGGTAGGTAGGTAGGTTAGGTATCATGGAAGGCTATAAAATGATAAAATCAATTTGAAATGGTTATAAAATGGTTGAATTAATTTAATGGACACGAAATCTTGAATTAAACAGGTTTGACTGCATACTTACTAATATTCATAAGATGTCAGAGATAACATTTATTTTTATTAGCTTGGTAGGTACTTACAGGATCTGTGTTTTTTATTCAGAACAAAGTTTACTGAATTGGTATACGAAATTAACGTAAGTTTTTCAAAATACAAAGATTTGAATATATTCCTTAAGATTTTCACAAAAATAAAACGTTCATTAACGACTTTTGTAAATCAATTAAGCATGAAAAACTACCCGAGGTACTCAGAAATGAGAAAAACATTGCTATCTTGACAAATAAATTAAAAAAAATATTAATATATAAATGATTTAATAGCATAAATGACAAATCCATAGCTTTATTAATTGACAAGTTACTGGCTAGGTCTGAACTCAATGACAACATGACTAACCATAAAAAAAAAACGTCTTCAGCAAACACTTCAAAAACCATAGTTTATATTTTGTTGTGTTTGTTGTGTTGTGTAAATTAATCGGTACAACACTAATAAATAAATTACACAGCTAAATAATCTACACAACGTTTAATTACGGCCCTATACGAGCTATAAAATAGTCCTTATTATTACCCTTATAGTGATGTCAACTTGTCACAACATTGTGTCATGTCAATGTCAGTTTGACGTAATAAGAACCTAGAACTTCACTATTGGTGTCGTAGATTGTTCAATAACTTTTCGATGTTCTGAGAAACGTTTAAAAATTGCTTCGTAACGTTGGAATATTACAGGCACAATATGCTATGTCTGTAATATTTATGAGGGTACCTCCGTCTTGAAAGAGTTTCATATTTTCGAGTAAGTAGGTAATCAAGTAGGTATATCTACAGATTTTAGTCTTCTTAAAAAAAAAACTTTTTTAAAATGTAGGGTGATTCCCGTTGACCTAGAATCATGAAATTTGGCAAGAAGCAATGTCATGTAGCACAAGTAAAGGAAAAAATCCGAAAACCGTAATTTTGTAGTTACCTACTTTGTATGGAACCCTCAGTGCGCGAGTCCAACTCGCGTTTGACCGGTTTTGTTTTTTAAACTGACGAAACATTTCTACACTAGAAGTCATGAATGGGAATTATGTGCTGAATTCATGGTTTCAGTTTGCGCGTTGATGACTCTGCCATCCTGTTCAAAGTCCTCGTTTACCTCAGAATAATTTCTCGATAAATTTTATGGCAGATAAGTTCATACCTACTTAAGTAATTCTACACAAATTCTGTTCTGTTTACTTATCTAATTCGGTTTATTTTTTTGGTGATTTATCATTTTTATGAAACAGCAGATATTTTAATAATCGCATCTACGGTGCAAGAACGTCACTTATGCAATTTTGGAGGATTGTAAATTTTAAACGTTTACATTATTTTATTACAAAATTGTGAGATGTTCGGTTTAACTTTAATGTGAAGTTCAAAGTTGTAGTTTAAATATTACCAGTTAATTTCTTTAGTCAAGTAGAACTAGACATTATAATAGGATGTCGAATTTTCAAACGCTTCTCCTCAAATATCACGTCATTTGCATAAGTGACGTTTTTGCACCGTAGATGTCATATTTTAAAATTGGAATTTAAAAAAGGCTATTCAGATAATGATTCGAAAATAAGGGATGGATTCTCACTATCACCTGCGTGACTGACATTATAAATCTACCAAATGACAACCGAGACCACGTTAAGCCATAGACAGAAAATCATATCTCAATGCGTTAAGCCGTTGGTCCCGGCTGTCATGATTTTTGACAGTTACGGGTAGTCAGAAGCACGAAAGTCTGAAAACCAGTCATATTATTGCATTACCCAGTAACTGAACTTTGGAGGTCAGCCAGGCAGTCGCTCTACGTAAAATACAGCCGTGCGATTCTGTAACCATCTCACCGTGAAAGCTTGGCTGAAGTGAGCGTGGAGTGAGCTGTCATTCGCTAGAGATTAACACTATTAAGTGCTCACTTCACTTATGATTTCAAGGTGAGATTATTACAGAATTGACCGGCTGGTGTTCAGCTGCATCAGGTTAGATTGGGAGCCAACCCCAAGAGAGTTGAGAAGAGGCTAGACAGATGACCTATAAACGTGATTCCGACATCCTATTTACATAATAAACAATTTCATTACATTACAATTCATTTGTGTCTACATCTGACAGATGTTTCCTGTCGCCTTGTCTTTTAAACACAATTACCTAAGACGTTAATTATATATCTATGGCACGAGCCTTTTAGGGTTAGGAAATAAACCCTTATGTTAAGAATCTATAAATTATTCATTAGTTTCTGCTAGCGTTAGCCCACGGGTTGATTGTCTTGAGTCTTGAATGAGTTTTTATTGTGTTAGAATCTCTTTGGTAACAAATTATCAAAAGTAGGTATGTTGTATTTATCTCAATCATGATACTTAAATAGTCAAAACGTTTCTGTAATCCTAAACTAAGCTATATTCAGGATTTTCACCGTGAAAATTAGGTGAAGAGAGCTGGCAATAGTGTTAATCCCTAGCATCAGATGGAATGACAGCTCACTTCTTGCTCACCTCACCTAAGTTTATATGACCTATTCTGTATTCACTGTAAAAACATAGATGAAGTGAGCCGTCAATAGTGTCTGTCCCTAACATCAGAAGAATTGACAGCTCACTTCAAGCTCACCTCAACTAAGTTTATATGGCGTATTCTGTAGGTACTCACCGTGAAAAACTTAGGTGAAGTGAGCTGTCAATAGTGTCAATCTCTAGCATTTTATGAAATGACAGCTCACTTTAAGCTCACTTCACCTAAGTTTATATGACCTAATCTGTACTCACCGTGAAAACTTAGATGAAGTGAGCTGTCAATAGTGTCTATCCCTAGCATTAGATGAAATGACAGCTCACTTCAAGTTCGCTTCATCTGAGTTTTGACGGTGATATTTTAACAGGATATACCGGCTGGTATGTCACACAGGGAGGTATATCGCACATACCTATATTTTCTTTCATACTTACTTAGGTATTTTTCAAACTAAAATTTATGGAAATGATTTCAGATTTACATGGGTCTTACTCTCTAACGTAATTACTGTTATGATTAGTATCATAACATAATAAGTTTTTATATGTACAGTCACCAATGGAGATAAGTAACCAGGGTTGTCGGATATAGTTGAAGTTTAGTAAGAAACCGTTGGATGTTTTCGATTAAAACTTAATTTAATTAATAGAAAACATACCGTTCATTTATCAAATTAAATTTCATTCGAAAACGTCTTTCGGTTTCTTACTAAACTTCAACTATATCCGACGACCCTGGTTACTTATCTCTTTTGGTGACTGTACATATTTATATGCCTCCTTCATTATTAAACATATGTATCACCAAACTAAATAGAAAAACTTTCATCCCGCACGGTCTGGCAACGTCGCATTTCTTGCTAGTACTTTTTTTTCTTTATAATTATGATTATTTTATTGAATTTAAAATAAAGTACTATTTTTTTACAGCTAAACATCACAACACGGTTGGTATTTATAATTATGTTTAACATTTATTCTTAAATAAAAATATGCAATCGTAATAAGTACATAGATACCTACTGCAAATAGAAAATATTTGACAATGTGTCAATTTGAAAAATTGCATATAAACTTATAAATACCAACGTTCTAGTACTTGGCTGTAAAAAAAAAATACTACTGTCGCCGACGCTCAATGTTTCTCTTTAAATTTGACACAATTGGTTGTCATTTGTTTAAAACGTTTTGTTCCATTTTTATCAAACGACTTACCTAAAGGGGTTTATTTATAAATGTTCCTTAAAGTTAAAAGTAATTATTAGCAACTGCTTAACGACACATTTTGACGTTTAAACGTCTGTTAACTTTAAGCAAGCTTATAAATAAACCCCTAAGTTTAGCGTCTCAAAGACTTTCGGGCTCCTGACTACCCGTACCGACTTTCAAAGTTCTACGAATGACAGCCGGGACCAACGGCTTAGTGTGCTTTCCGAGGCATGGAGGGTTCTCGATTTCTAATGGATGGTCACCCATCCGAGAACTGTCCGCGGCAGTCATAGCTTAACCTTCGACCCAACCGTGTGGCTGTTATAATTTAGCCACGAGCCCCTCCTTTCTAAGCTGCAGCTGCTTAACTTACTTTCTTCCACCGCTGCCTAAAATTCTATCTCCATTGACGTATTATCAAGTACTTTATTCAATCTCTTATAAACAAAAGCAGCGATGGACAACAAAGTGACCTGTTATAAATTATTTATGAAGTAATCGTCGTCCCTCTATTAAATTTTTCTACCCCTGTAAGGTGTGTATAATGGAAATAATTAGAGGGTTATATCTTGCATCCCTTTTGTATTACCAAAAATATTTTTATTTGTAAATATAGTTTTTTTTCTAATATGTTTCTTTGCTTTTTAATATTTTTATTTTTTAAATAAATACAAATTTTCTACTATAATAATACTTATACTAGTATAACTTTAATAATATTATATAATTTTAACTTTGAGTAATATTTCCATTTAAAATTACCTAATTTAGGCTTCCCATACCGTTTCTTTGTTTTCTTTGCATTATGTGATTTTCTATAATTGAGGGAGCACAATGGGTATTGGTCCTTGTCCTTTATAATATAAGTAGCACGTAAGGTGTACTTATTCTTTGTTGGAGATCCTAATAAGCTAAAATAGAAAAAAAAAATTGGGGCTTGTGGCTAAGTAATAACAGCCGCACGGGTCGATCGATCAGGTTAAGCTACGCTTGCCGCGGTTGGTCCGTGGATGGGTGACCATCTTCACATACCAAGACCCCTGAGTGCCTCGGAAAGCACGTTAAGCCGTTGGTCCCATCTTTCGTGGATCTTTGACAGTCGTTACGGGTTGTCAGTAGCCAGAAAGTCTGACAACCAGTCTTACCAAAGGGTATCGTATTACCCAGTAACTGGGTTGTGGAGGTCAGATAGGCAATTGCTCTATGTAAAATACTGATATTCAGCTGCATCCGGTTAGACTGGAAGCCGACCCTAACATAGTTGGGAAAAGGCGGGCAGATGATGAGAGACGATTAGATAATCGACGGGGTAGTTGCGTAACACTCTTACATTAGTAATGCCTTGCATTTGAACAGTCCAATAACATTCATTGCATTATTAAAGATGTTGAGCAGACGAATTTTTTCAAATATAATATGAGACAATTGTGATTGAAAAAGTGTTACGCATTTTGGGTACTGGCAATCCCGGGACTGTAACAAAATGTTTTCGTTTGCAAAGATCTAGTTGAAAATACAAAATGGCGGAAAGTAAGTCAAAAATACTAAAAATAAAACCTGCTCAATTTCAAATTAAGAAACCCGTACCTATAACAAAACTGTCATGGCTGCCTTATTTGTCTTTATTAGCGCCTGTCGGCACCTAAATGTTGTATTAATAGGCAATTTGTTCAATTATGCCGCGTTTTAACTTTTAAAATGGCGCCTGTTATGTCAAGTCGAAATATTACAGCATGCGTTCGTTCATTTTAGGACTTTTTTGTTTGTGCTTTTCTATTTTGATATTTTTTTATTAAAATAAAGGCACTAGACTGTTATGTATAATAACAATCACTTATCTACTTTAGTAAAATGTATTCTAAGTTGATTTTTGAGTGACCATTTGTAACAAAAACGTCCTAAGAAGTTTTTAATTGCAATGGAATTTGAACTTTGTTAAGTGTGACAATGACATTCAGTTTGTTGTTCCATAACATGAAAATTATCTCAAATTCCTGATTCTAATAAAGTAGGTACAGACGCCAGCACACTACCCGAAACTGTCAAATTTTCCCAATCAACTTTGAACCTAATGCTATAGTGATAAAGTTGAAAATCAATTAAAGAAATTTGACAGTTTGTAGTAGCTTGATGTGCTGACGTCTGTTGGTACTTTCACAAACATGAAGTTTTTAGTAGAGAAAATCGTCATCATTCTCCACCCTTTTGTGCCATGCTTCTCTGGTCTATGCGAGTCTCATCCAGATATTCCCCACGATCTTCTGTAGGTCGTTCATCCATCTGGCTATTGGTCTGCCAACGCTCCTTCTACCGCTTCTCGGCAACCATTCCGTTAGGGCTCTGCATCGCCTGCCATCACCACGTCTACCACGTCCACGTCCACGTCCTACGTCTAAATCAAAATGTCATCGAAAAGGCACCATTTTGCTTTATATCAAAAGAACATTAAACACTTAGGTAGGTACTATTAAATTAATTAATTCACGTTAATAACACTGTTAACCATGTCAACATTACCTACATAGTAAATAAATCCTTTTAATAAAATATAACAAAACGCTACCCGAAATCATTAAACGCCATAATGAGATACAAAACTTTGAAGCCATAACATAATAATCTGTAATAGCGCTTCAAGCCGCTTTATTGCACAATAAAGCCGTTCCAAATTCAAATTTCGTTTCCTAGAATCTGTAATAGGAACGTGGAACTGGGTATTATAATTTTTACTGTTTATTTATTTTTCCGTGGAAAGGGTGATTTTATTTCGAAAAAAGAGGTTTTATTGTGATTTGATTACTTCGAGCTTTTGCAGTCATTTGTCTAATGGGGGTATTGGTTTTATCTATGTTATTTGGATGGTTTAATTATTCAAATCCTCATAGATTCAGCAGGTGTCAATTTGACTCTAGGACGATCATTTTGAAGATACCAAACTTATTTTTTAGATACTTCATTACCGCTGCAGAAGCTTACCTAATGCATACAGACAAGGATGGACCTCGATACGCATTCTCTTTCCATGTATTCAGTGCATGATTCTGAACAACTGCGATGATATTTTTCGTAGGCTTAGAAAAAAATGGTTATTCCATATATTTTGACCGCGTAGCGCTCACTTTCGCGCGTACTTTTCTATGATACAGCACATATTTTTCGTTTTTTTTTTTTAATATAAGTAACTAAAGTGTCTATGCTTGGTGTTCTAGAATCATATGCTGAGTTCTTATGTCAGTGCCAACCAGTATACATAGTTATCTATTGCCAATCTATAGTTTCTATAACGTATTTTTTCCGTTAACTGAACATCGTAGAGTCGGTTCCTCTTATGCAGCTTTAGGTTGACCCACTTAGAGCGAATTTCACCAAACTGTTACACCTAGAATAAGTCTTATTCTGAGAATAAATTTTGAATTTTTGACAGTTCTTCCATTCTTGAACTGTCAGACGTCAGTTTTATTCCACGGATAAAGGATATCTGATTTTGGTATAATCAGCCCTTACCTACCAATAGTATGGAAAAATCAACCTGGAAAAATATTTATAAACCATTTCATCATACCTACCTACTTACTTACTTCATTCGGGACTTTGATACAGTCATCCAATTACAAATCAACAGTCTTATCTACATTTCGCGTCCACAAAACCAAGGCGACTCATAAAATAATAAAACTAACAAAAACAAAAACCCCCAGTAACAAATCGATACATTTATTTAAACCAATTTTACAATGCCACTCTTAATTAGTTAAAAACTCAAAGCAAACGTTCTAATACTGTCTATCACCACAAAAGGTACAACCATAAACTATAGACTCGCAACAAACGCTTCACGCCTCATAAAATTAAAAATCGAACAAAAAAGGCTGGCAACAAACGATAAATGTCACAGAGCATAAATAACAGAAGAAACATAACGTCGTAAAATACAATAAAACTTCATTAAACTACTGTGCGTAGGATGTTTGAAATTAATGATGTTTTTATCAGAAATTATGGGAAAGTTAGAGATTTGATTTTGCGGGAGTAGGTAGGTAACTATTGAGCAGGTTGGTTACTTTCGTTGATTTAGGATTTGCTGTAGTTTATTTAACACTAGAAAGATAATCTAGGTCCGCAAGACGTATCGTGAAATTAAATTTCGTAGTAGTTTTTTTATTATTTTTTATTATTATTTTTATTTAAACAATTATTTCAACCTATAAGGCATGATAATACTTCCTTAGGCTTACTAAAAAATCTTAATTAACTAAGGTACATCTGACAGACGTATGATTATCTTTTACGCTAGTTGCTATGTGATTATCTTTCTAGGGTTAAACATTATTTTGGAAGCACATTTTCTTTTATTTAAGGACTTAAATTCTTTTCCGATTCACGTGATATGTGCTGAAGGGTGAACGTCTTCAGCACATTCCTAGCACTTAAAACGATGACGAAGTGAGTTAATCAACACTTCAGATGGTTAATACAGGATGTTGTTTTTTACCGTCTCCAAATTTTTACAGGGACCAACTCTGAGATCACGAGAAAAAAATCTGCGGTTTCATACATTTTAGTCAAGTACGTATTGAACTTTTGTATTAAACAGCTGATTTTTTTTTTCGTGATGGTCAGACTTTCGAGTTTCTGACGACCCGTAATGACTGTCAAAGATCTACACATAGCTTAAAGTGCTTTCCGAGGCACGGAGGGGTCTTGGTACGAGTATGTTAACGTGGTCACCCAGTAGGTATACGTAAAATATCTGAACTGAGAAAACAATATATTGAATCAATTTAGATAATAACCCTTAACCAGGCCTAGCCATTTTTTTTCTTTTGAATACTGATTTTGGTAGATTACAGGGTTATAACAAATATAATTTCTTGTTTTTTTTTCTGTTCTTGAAAAAAAAAAATTCCTGTGGTGTCTATATGACCTGATGCCCATGCAGACATGTGGTCTGTATGTGGCCACTGTCCTACATGTTATCTACGCAGCTTTTAAGGGTTAGACTACTCACTGCACTGTAATGAATCTCAGAAATCGGCTCGTCACAAAAAAATAAAAATCCATGTGGTCGCTATGTGACCACTGCCTGGCTAAGGGATAATGTACAGACTGGCAGGGACATCACCTGGCAACCTGTTACCATGAATTCAGCACATGAAAAACACAAATTTCCTTTTGTATTTGTATTTATTTATATGGTTAGTTAGTTAGTCTTTTAATTTAGTACCTAATTTAAATAGTTAGTTTAGAGATCAAGAAAATATAGAATAGTAAAATAAACAACTAAAAGCTTTATATAGCCAATAGTCAACTATTTAGCATAAGCTTCTAAAACAAAGCAATGTTACAATTGAAGTCCAACGGCACCTCTGAACCATCTTTTATTACATTCTAAAGCACCAAGGAATACCTGTACAAAGAAAGTACAAGAATACTAAGCGCCATGCGCCAACGAAGACACCCGAACACTCACGAAGATAGGCGAACCCCGTCGGTCCCTTTGTAAATCTATTTAGGCTAGTCCATCATTTTTTATTAGCAAAATGACAATCAAAATGAGTCGGCTCTTTGCCATTTTTTTTCTCAGTAATGTTACCCTATTCATCTATTGTTACGGGGAGGTCTAATAGAACCTTTGAAATTTTTTTTTGGGCTTGCAACACAGGTGAAGTGTTCAAAAGGGGTTGCCAATTTATTTCACGTTATTGATATTTTTCTTTGTACGCTGTGTTAATATTGTGATTTTTTGGGATTATGCTCTAAGTATTTTATAGAATGCTCTAAGTATTTTAAGAATTCCAACTTTGTATATTTTTCATTAAAGTCGTTTAGATAATGGTACAGACGCCAGCACATAAAGCTACTACAATCTGTCAAATTTCTTCAATAGATTTTCAACTTTATCGCTAAAACATAAGGTTCAAAGTTGATTGGGAAAATTTGTCAATTTCGGGTAGCTTGATGTGCTGGCGTCTGTACTTAATTAAAGAAAATAATTTATCAAATTGTTGTTTTATTTTAATATCCTTATTCACATACCTCCTTTATTCGTAAGCAAGGCAAACAACATCAATAATGGCCTGGGTTCGATGCCCAGGTCAGGTAAAACGTTATTGGGCTTTTACTCATGGAATTTCTCACTAGCCGCCTATACTCTGGAGTATGTACAGACGCCAGCCCATCAAGCTACCCGAAACTATCAAATTTTCCCAATCAACTTTGAACCTTATGCTTTAGTGATAAAGTTGAAAATCTATTGCAGAAATTTGACAGATTGTAGTAGCTTGATGTGCTGGCGTCTGTACTTTATGGTAGGATGGCAATCGGTTCTCAGTTGTAACTAAGTTGTTGAGGTCAGATAGGCAGTCGTTCCTTGTAAAATACTGTTGTTCAGTGGCATTCCGTTAGACTGGAAGGAAGCCGACCCCAACATACGAGTAGTTGGCTGGTTAAGTGATTAGAATAGGAATACTAACATAGGAGTACCTAAGGGCCCTTTCCCACGGCAAGATCCCGTTTTGTGCAGGTACGGTTTTTTGCAGGATCCCGTTTAGTGGTGTACGTGTTATATACATATTCACACAGGCAACCTGTTTTCCGGATACTGCAAACAGGATGCTTATGTGAATATATATTGGTATTTAAATACGTAGACAACTAAACGGGATCCTGCAAAAAACCGTACCTGCAAAAACCGGAGCTTGCCGTGGGAAAGGACCCTAAGGAAAATTGTTACTAACACGTCTTCAGTCATGTTACTTGAATAAATATATACAACGTGTAACGTTAAATGCGCAAAACCTCAGACACCCCAACTGATTTTTAATTCAATTGGCCTAATTCACAGAGAAAATAAGTCATAAAAAAAATTGTAAAGGTTTTATGTGGTGTTTTAGTTTTACTGGCCATTCTGATCGTTTCTTGCGTCTGCGACGACGCTTTACCGAGGGAGGAGTCGTCACCGGGCCACTGCGCCGCGCTGACATTGGCTTGCTTGACCTATTAATAAATAGACACGGCAACGTTTTTAATGAAGATTTTTTGAAAAATGTGACCTATATTAAAAAGTGGTTCAAATAACTCTGCTCATTATTCTGATCAAACTATTTTCAGGTTTTGCGCATTTAACGTTACACGTTGTATATTTTTTTATTTTTTATTTAAAAGGCTCGTCCCTCGGTCGAAATGTGACCGAACAATACTAACTCTTCCTAACTGTTCGTGGAACAAAGGAGTAGGTACAGCCGGTCGATTCTGTAAAAATCTCACCGTAAAATCATAAGTGAAGTGAGCTTGAAGTGAGCAGTGTCAATAGTGTTAATCCCTAATGACAGCTCACTTCACTTAAGTTCTCACGGTGTGAATTTTACAGAATAGCACTGCTGTCTGTTCGGGGAACAAAGGAGTAGGTACTGTTATGTGATATTAATCATCAATTCTTTTCGAAATTGCCTTTGTATCTACGTCTTCAGGATTGTGTCTACTCCAGCTGTCTTTTCAAGACTTTGTTTCTGTATTGGGACCTTACACATTGCTGGTGAATTCCGGAAGGTATCTAGCATCGCTCTTTAAGGAGTCGTACTCAAAAACAGCCAACGGGTCCCTATATACTAGGTCTACACTGTCTGCCTGTCTGTCAGTCAGTCACATGGCTGAATCTTTGGAACAGTTCGAGCTTTCCAATACGTCACGAGACGAGTATTGTAAATATACTAGCTGTTATAATAAAATACCTCCCCACATTCTTCAAGTGAATGGGAGGGACTTATGGCTAAGTAATAACAGCCGCACGGGCCGATCGATCAGATTAAGCTACGCTTGCCGCGGTTGGTCCGTGGATGGGGTGACCATCTTCACATACCAAGACCCCTCCGTGCCTCGGAAAGCACGTTAAGCTGTTGGTACCAGCTGTCATTCGTGGATCTTTGACAGTCGTTACGTGTCGTCAGTAGCCCGAAAGTCAACCAGTCTTACCAACGGGCATCGTACTTATTACGGACTGAAAGCTCACTCCGCGCAAGTTCTCACGGTGAGATTTTTACAGAATCGACTGGCGGACTTTATAAAACTGTTAGGTACGTAAAACCCATGCTATGGTGAATTTCACAGTCTAATAGAATCAGTTAAACAATTTACTTAACCCATCATGTACGAGTAGGCACGCAAACAATTTGGACGATCATCACAATCAGATGCGACCGTTTAGGTTACATGCGTGCGCGCAATTGATACACTCAACCGCACACTGAGCTGCGAAAATCATCCTTACCGCTTCGGCATAAAAGAGTTGATAATGTCAAACTGTTACCATAGACATATGGTTGACTGTAGGTGACATGAGTTGGTTCTATGGCGTGGATATACATAAATGGATAATGGATGGTAAAGCGCTGTCAAGTTTACTGTAATCTGAGGAAAATTGGCATTAGATAATAATCAGTCTATAAAGTTCTCACTCCTGGGACACAGGCCCCTTTTCTGTGAGAAGGAGTGGGCCGTAATCCACCCACGTGGGCCCAGTGCGGGTTGGTGGATGTCACATGTCTTCGAATTTTTGGTTCTAGGATATTCCGGTTTCCTCATTATGTTTTCCTTCGCCGTTTTGAGAACAGAGGTGATGAAATTATTTACACAATTAAAGTGCTTGCTTGGGATCGAACCCAACTCGTAGGTACTCAAGTCGGGGCCGTTACCACTGAGCTATCACTGCTCTTGTCACCAATTCATTCCAAAAAAATGTAATTGCGCAGACTTCGGCGCTTCATATGTCGCGGTCTGAGCCACGACTGCTCTACGCTAATTGGCGTTACGCTTGTAGGCACAGAAATGTTTTTGTACAGCTTTTGTAGGTACAGACGCCAGCACATCAAGCTACCCGAAACTGTCAGATTTTCCCAATTAACTTTGAACCTTATGCTTCAGTGATAAAGTTGAAAATCTATTAAAGAAATCTGACAGATTGTAGTAGCTTGATGTGCTGGCGTCTGTACCTACTAGGCTTAAAATAAATTCGTTCATGGCCTCCAACTCATCATTTTAAACCATTCAAAGTAGTTTCAAAGATTAAAATTCATACAATTTGAATTTTTGAAATTGTGAACATGTTTTTGTTTTTGGCCTCCTTTCGTACAGAAAAGGCACAAGCATTAACTCATCCCTAAGTTCGCAATTCAAAAATCAATTGAGATTCGAATTCCTTTTATCGAATTTAAAATTATTTTGTTTTTTTTTTTATTTCTCCATGTCATTTCCTTTGTACCTATAGGTACTCGTATGCAACGCATTTTTCCTTTATTTTCCCACCCTTTAATCATACATTAAAGTAATGGAAAGATTACTGTACTTTCCTTTTACTAAGTCAGAAAACCATCCATTGTTGATAATATTAGTAGGTAAGCAGATAAGTATGAGGTTTGAAAGAAGAAAATACCTAATAACAAGTCTTTGACAGCAACTTGTCAAACAAAATTACGTGTTGTTCAAGAAAATGCTCTAGAAAGGCTACTTACTGGTCGGTTTTCTATAGTGATATTTAGAAGTTTGCTTGTGCTGTTTGCTATAGAGCGCTCACTTTTAATGGTAGTTTTATGGAAAACTTATAATTTTACATTTCTATACTTACCTACCTACTACTTTACGTTACACAAAGGAATTTGAAAAAAAAAAATAGGGCCTCATTTAGGGTTTAGGTACTTGTTCAGGTAAACCTAGCAGGTCCATGTATGTACAGATCTAGCGGGTTGATAAAAATAAAGTAAATTCGGAAACAAACAAAATGCGATAACTACAGACATTGGCGATAAGTATCCTCATCATTCGAAAGACGACCCCAAACTCGAAAGACCCTCGAAAGACCCCAAACTCCCCACATCGACTGGTCCTCTCCTTCCAGCACCCTATTTGGGTAACACTTTTAATCACTATCTGAATAATTTTGAAGAATATTGCTAATGCATTAAATGATAAATGATTTATTTTCCGTAAGTAGGTTTGTACAAACACTTTTACATGTAAATCATATTTTTTAAACTAGATGAGGTCGGCGTTTCCTATCTGACTACTCCGAGAAGAAAGGCCGAAACAAACTCAGAGGTCACAGTCTCTTTTAAAGTCCAGACATAATCTTGGTCAGATCATGTGAAGACCATGTAGATTGGTGTCTGAAATGGTCTTTTGAGTAAAGAACCACACAGATTGAGCGGACCTGTCCAGTCAGTGCACGCATTTGTCAAAAATCGTGCAGCTCAACTCAGAAATTCAGAACTTGAGAAGCCTTACATTTATTCATATCTTCAAAAAAAATGGTCTGTTCTACAACATAAATAACGCAATGAATGTTGTTCAACTGTCAAAATGAAAGCCATTGTGCCAGCCCAAATTGCGTAACATATTATTAATCTAAATCTGAATAATTTTGAAGGATATTGCTAATCCATTACTTGATATGTTCGAAAAATGTGTCTGCTGAACAACGAAAAAAAACTCAATGATTGTTGTTGAACTGTCAAAATGAAACCCATTGCTACTGATAGTGTGTTACGCAACTAGCCCGCGGATTCCCGCCACCTTTCCTAGATCACGTCTTTTTGTCTTTATAAAGTATAACATTTTAATATTTATTTTATGACTTTAATGATTTAGGCACATAATTAAATAAACCATTAAATAAATATTTGACAATAGTCTATCAAAGACAAGTGGGTGGCCCTATACCAGCGGAAATGCACAATTTAATAACGATGATAATTTAAAAAAGATCAACCAGGCTAAACTGGCGCTAACATGCCATTTTACAGATTATACAAACCTAAAAAAAAAAACAAAGAACCCGCCGAGCAAAGGCACCGCGGGTTCAGCCGAAAAAAAACTAAATTAACACGAAATTTTCAATAATTAAAACTCACCTTGTTAGTGGGACTTCGATGTTTTTATAACTTAACAAGTTTATCCCTGCATTCAATCAAAACCATTTAATTTTAAGTCCTTTTTAACACAACGGAATAGAGTTGAGGATACTGTAGCCATGTTCGTCTGTGTGAACATGTTATTTTTGCATTTATTTCGAAATGTGCCGAAGTAAATTGCGTTTCAAATTTTATTGTTTATTTGATTGTCCCTTTGGCAGTATGGAGATATACTTTTGCTACCAGCCTTTTAAAAGTAAAGTTTGTAAATCTTTAGCTGTATATAAAAGCGCTGTTTCTATTAAGGACCGGTGATAAAAAGGAATGATTTTTGTATTAATTAATAAAGAAATAAATATATTAATAGTGATAAACTCATAGGCTTGTTTTATTACTGAATTAATTAAATTTATTTTATTGTGTCGTAAGATATGACTTTAACCAGAACAGAAGTATTGCAGATGAATGGGACAAAATCATACATACCCTTGTCTTGATAAAATGCATGTACAGACGCCAGCACATCAAGCTACTACAATCTGTCTTTCTTTAATAGATTTTCAACTTTATCGCTAAAGCATATGGTTTAAAGTTGATTGGGAAAATTCGACAGTTTCGGGTAGCTTGATGTGCTGACGTCTGTACAGACGCCAGCACATCAAGCTACCCAAAATTGAATATATGCCAGTACCTAGTCAGCAGGCTAATTGCGTAACAGACTATCAGTAGGAATGGGTTTCATTTTGACAGTTCAACAACATTCATTGCGTTATTTACGTTGTTTAGCAGACACTTTTTCGAACATATGGAACAATGGATTGGCAATATGCTTCAAAATGATTCAAATTGAGAATAATAGTGTGTTTCGCAATTAGGGTGCTGTATCGTGCATACAAGTTAATCAGAAGCTTTTGTAAAATTCCTCCTATTTTTAAATTGTATGTTACACTAGCTACTGCCCGCAACTTCTCCCGGGTGGTAGTCAACTATTTTTTATAAAACATACCATAAGGTACTCGGCAACAGTATAGCTATCTGACAGTGAAATAATTTTCGAAATCGGATCAGTACTTCCAGAGATAGATTATCCTACATTCAAACTTACAAACTTTAGCTACCTCTTTATAACATTAGTGTAAAAGTGTAGAAAAAGCGTCAATCTGAGTGTCAAATTGATGCTTTTTCAACACTTGACCACTTCTGGACATAGGTCTCTCCCAGGCTGCGCCACAATACCCTGTCCTCCGCCTTCCGCATCTAGTCTCTCCCAGCTACTCACTTTCTTAAGGTCGTCGGTTCATCTAACTGGGGCCAGCCACACTACGTTTGCCCGCTCTAGGACTCGTCTGCTTCACCAGTCATCGGTCAAACGTCGGTCATCGGTCGGACAAACACGGCCAGCCCACTGCCACTTCAGTTTGCTTACTCTGCAATCTATGTCGGTAGCTCCGGTTCTCTTAATATAACTTCATTTCTGATTTTATTCATCAAAGAAACTCAGAGCATAGCCCGTTCTCTGAGTGACCTTGAATTTGTGGAACAGACCGTCTGTCAGTGCCAAGTTTCGGCACCGTATGTTATAACAGGCAGAAAAGCATAAAGTAGCCAAGTACACTTTGATTTTGGCGTTGCTAGCTGACATATGGCAGATAATTGAATTTAGCGTCCTGTGTCTTGTAATGTTAATTGCTTTGCATACCTTGTATTGTATTCAGTCAAGTATTTTCTAACTGAACAGACAGCTGTGCTGCTGGGGAGTTTGTTGCGCCACTTCTTCTTCCCAGCGAAAGCACTAGGAAGTGGTGAAGGGCGGGCGTTTTGGGGGACTGTCTTTTGTAATTTTGACGTTCGAAAAGTGCTGATTCTCAGCCTAGTTTGAATAAATGACTTTTGATTTGATTTGATTTGATTTGATATTATAAAAAAAAAAAAAAAAATTAGACAGAGAACCGAGTGCATTTTGAATCGTATTCTAAAAAAAAAAACTTGGCAAAATGAAGTAGCTGACTCCGACATGTCATCGAAAAGTGCAATCTCATTGACTAATGTATTTTGATAAAAAATCCGAAATTTGTCCCGTCATCATACCGAAATAGTGGCTGACTATGATGTCTTTCTTAATTTTGTGTCAAAATATTGGTAATAGTTAGGATATTTTTTGATTTATTGCTTATCCTAGTAGGTAGTGTTTATTTTAAAGGCTTAACTTTTGTGAGATAGATTGATGATGGGAAACGGTAACAGTACCTAAAGATGTTACAAGCTGTTTCTTTCAAAGCTAAAGTGGGATATAAGATTACTCAATGAAAGCTTTAACCATAATGCTTAAGGATATACTTTCATTCCATGTCAAGCGGTTTTATGGAAAAAAAAAACTTTTTGTAGGTTCTAAGTTTAAATCTAACCTCGTTTTGTTCTACATAATAGAAACGGATTTCGCTAACATAGGTATACATAGCATAGCTTCTGGAATCACCATACTATACAACGTGTAACGTTAAATGCGCAAAACCTGAAAATAGTTTGATCAGAATAATGAGCAGAATTAATTGAACCACTTTTTAATATAGGTCACATTTTTCAAAAAGTCTTCATTAAAAACGTTGCCGTGACTATTTATTAATAGGTCAAGCAAGCCAATGTCAGCGCGGCGCAGCGGCCCGGTGACGACTCCTCCCTCAATAAAGCGTCGTCGCAGACGCAAGAAACGATTTAAAAATCAGTTGGGGTGTCTGAGGTTTTGCGCATTTAACGTTACACGTTGTATAGTGCTTTGATAAGCCTTTAAAAACATTTTTTGTTTTTAAGTGTGTTAAATATTAAATTTTATCATTAATTACGCCAATACTTTAAAAACGCTAATACTACGCTAACAGTTCCTAAAAATAACTCCTAAATTAATAAACCTACAACTTACAATTCATTTATAGAGATAAATAAATAATTCAATTCTTTGTTGGCATATACACAGGTAACAGAAAAATATAGGTAAGATTTCGAGTACATACGTGTATTTCAGGAGCGAGTATCCTCTTCCAGTAAATGTAGGTTACAATAAGCAGGTTTTATTCAGCAAAGGTATAAAATTGGAAAAATATGGGGAGACCCATACTCTATGTTTTCCCAGCAGTGGGAAAACATAGTTTAGCCGAAAGAAAATAAATACTAACTTAAAATCAAGTTTTAAGCAAGTTTACAAAATTAGAACATTGTTCGGCAACATATAGGTAGATACCTACTACTAAAATTTAATCTTTTTCACACTAATTAAACAAACATTATATCGTTATCAAAGCATAGCTTCGCTTTTCATGCGAAAAGTGGCCAACAGTTATGTAGTTCCTTTAAGCTTCTACAAAAATTATTAACAAAAATAAAAACGACAATTACAAAAAATCTAACATACCGTGCAACTGTCAAACTTACAATTTTTTTTTCACCGCCATTGTCAAGAACCTACTTTCAAAAAGAAATGGCACATTTACCTGACGACCGACAAAGAATGTTGGGCGTGCAGAAACTATTTAAATTGTACCGTAGTTTTATTATTTTATGATTTACTGGACATATCCTATTTTTCTTGCGCGAAATTAGACTGATGACAATGGGTTGTAAGTAGGTGGGGTAATGTCTCTCCTATATAATAACCAAAAAAAAATACAGCTTAGATTCGGCAGAGGTCTCTTGCCGTTAACTTGATCATTTTATCATTGTTTGATCATTTTATGTTGCAAGAAACTTGGCTAATTCATCCGTGCACACAATTCAATGGCTTGTTCATCATCATCATCATCATCTGCCTAGCCTTTTCCCAACTATGTTGGGGTCGGCTTCCAGTCTAACCGGATGCAGCTGAATACCAGTATTTTACATGAAGCGACTGCCTATCTGACCTCCACAACCCAGTTGCTGGGTGATACGATATCCCTAGGTAAGACTGGTTGTCAGATTTTCGGGCTTCTGACTACCCGTAACGACTGTTAAAGATCTACGAATGGCAGCCGGGACCAACGGCTTAACGTGCTTTCCGAGGCACGGAGGGGTCTCGGTATGTAAAGATGGTCACCCATCCACAGACCACCCGCGGCCAGCGTAGCTTAACCTGATCGATCGACCTGTGCGGCTGTTATTATTTGGACGCTGATAAGCAATAATGTTTCAACCCACACAGACTACATTTTGAGAAAATGGAGTCTAAAGATGTATTAACAGTTTTTAATTATTTTGTTAAAAAAAATGTATATTTACCGGACTTTTTCTGTATCAAATAAAATATATAATTAATTGAATAATAGATTACTAACTTAAAAGGAGAAAAGCTGGATAATATTCTCTAAAAATGACATAAATGTTTGTTGAAAAATGTTAAACATGCTGATAAAAGGACGTTAAGGTACTTAACACTATTTTGCTTAATGCTGATTCAGAGCCCTTATGATGAAAAGAATATGTTGAGACACATAAAAGATTATTGATAAAAGGATGTTCTCGCTTAGACGGTAAAGAAAAAAAAGGTTTTAAGTAAAAGTCTTAGCATTTTTTTGTCTTTATTAAAAAACAACAAAACTAACCTTAGTAATTTCCATAAATTCTTCAAAATTCATATATTACTTAGATTAAGTTAACATTAAAAATATTAAAACTTATAGTAATCAGTCTTCAAATCAAGTCTTTAAAAATCAGTTTTATTTTTGTGTATATTTCTTAAAATTAACACTTTTAATTAAATGGCTAATATTGCAATAAAACTCTTCGTTACCTTAGCCTTTTGAAATCTTCAGGAACATTTTAAGTATTCATATAAAATAAAAAATGTAACTTACAAAAATAATTCAAACAAAACAAAAAAAGTCTTTCTTTAGCAAAAAATAGGATATCTCAACAGTGTTTTTGTTTTTTTATTTTTTATTTAGTAAATATCTATAATTTAAGTATATATCATGTTATTCAGCCTCGTAGAATCACATATCCTTAATAACTATCTTAAACTTACTTAAGTATTGTTTAATTCAATGCAAAAAAAAAACATATTGTTCAATTTGCTATTAAATTATTTTCAATATCAAAATCAATGGTATTACCCAAGCCATCAGCATCATCTACAAAATCATGCGATGCAACATTCTTCAAGAAACTATAGAAAGTTTTAGCATCTGTTGGAATGAGCTTTAAAGCAATTCTTTTAGATCTTGAACTTTTGCAGTTGATAGCTCACGACCATTCGGATATAATACAGGAAGATCAATTGCAAAATCCGTTTTTTTTGCCGACCCTTACCACCTTTTGATATGTCGATCACCTGAGCTTCCTCCCCGAGTTTTGATTTCATGAAAATTTTTGATGGTTCATCACGACGTACTTCTATTTCAAAAGTTGCCAAAAGAAAGCCAAGAAATTTTTTGTTTATCCATATCAGTTTTCCGGTTTCTAATAGAATTTAGTAAGGGTGATACCGATTTAAAATCTTCTTACTGCTGCCTAGTGACCACAAATTTGTTCTTGCGACGACAGTTTTCCATCACAGAAATATAATCTTCCGGTGTATATAAACGAATTTGAGCTCATCAGAATCATCGTCGTACGTTTCGGGTATGAAATCTCAGGGTCTTCAATGTTGATCCTATTCTGATCAACGGAGTTTAAAATATCAGCCCTGGCTTCAATTTGTTCTTCATCAATTGACGTATGCGGTTGGTTCTTATCAATACAAGTAGAAATATAACCCTCCGACGCCTTTTCTTTATTCATGGTATTACAAATATTATCTCCGTTGAAATCAATCTCCATTTGTTTGTCCTCATTATTATGATGTCCTACGTTCACATATTACAGTAATATATCACATATTTCAGTTTCTTTTCATCAATTGAAGAAAATAAAATGTCAATTGAATCTAAACAGCTGCTGGGAATTATATCAACATCCGACTCTGGTGCAATATTCACATTTGAATTATTGATTACTTCAATTATTGATTATAGATCACTGCATGTGGATTTTGGTACTTCGATATAGGGATCTACATCTACATTAGTGTGATCATTCAGTTCAGCAGGTATATCTTGAGCTCTATCTGGGTTATCAGGTTGAGTACTATTATCCTTTAAATTAGAATTTGCCACAGAGACCAGCAACTGACCCCTCGATTTTGGTGCTAGCATCTTTCTACAACAAAATGAGAAAAAACTAAGTACAAGATAATGGTAGTCTCCGAAAATAATACCTAAACAATTCAACAAACGGCAATTTTAGAAAATTCGCGGCAATTGATATTTTACATACGTATATTATCAAAACTTTGAATACCTTCTCGGGATTTTTTCAATAATAGAATAAGATACTTAAAATGCAATTTATTTCTTGTAAAAACAAACCTACATTCTGCAATAACATTTTAAGTACCGTAAAATGCGGTTTCATTTCATTTAAACGTCCAATTCTGTTTAGCAAGTGTGTTATGCTCCATAGTACAATGAAAATTACTTTTTTGTATTTAACAATAATGAATCAACTGTCTTATAATATATATTCGTTAAAAAAAAGTACCAATTAATGAACTTAATAGTGTTGAACTACATTATTTTAACATAGAGAACCTTAACCTTTGAAATATTAGTCGCTTTCCAATTATAATTAACAACATAACGTAAAAAAATCGGCGAAGAAAAATCTCAGTATAACAAAATAATTACTGACTTACCTTGATGCCTCCATCGTGGATTACGTAAAATTCACTGAAATAATCTTTTTTTTCATGTAACAGAGCAACAAAAATGAGTGTATTAATTATTATTTTAAGTTTTACGAGCATTCTCTTGTTGGCGGTGCGCCGCGAAGCACTGCGAAGCACTGAATGACATTTAGCAATACTGCGTTAAGTCTCTTAACTTGTTTAACGTGTCAACAGATAGCGCTACTATGAACGTTGATTGTGTTAAGGAGCTTGATGGTGTATTGACGAATATTGTATATGTGATTTATGATTTGTTTTATGATAAAAATATGTTTTTCCAAACTTATTTTGCTCATGCGACTTAAAGCTCTTTTGATAGATATTAAGTATGCAAGGTACTATCAGAATACATCAAAATCTCCGAAAACAACTTTTTGTGGGTTAACGCATTATTGCTTATCAGCGTCCATTTAGCCACGGGCCGCCTTCTTAGTTAATTTCAATATTCTCTAAGAACGATTCCTTTGCATGTCCATCTTCAGAAATAAATCGATGAAGAAACGCATTTTTTCAGTGAGTATAAACTTAAAAAGTCAGGAACGCACGTCACTAAAGACCTAGCCTTTGAGCACTGCGGTGTAATTGCGTAACACACTATCAGTAGCAATGGGTTTCATTTTGACAGTTCAATAATAATCATTGCGTTATTTACGTTTTTGAGCGGACAAATTTTTCTAACATATGAAGCAATGAATTAGCAATATGCTTCAAAATGATTCAAATGGGGATTGTCAGTATGGCACGCAATTAGGGTGCTGGTTATAAAATTTTGCTACTTATCTTACTTAGGCTACCTACTACAGTTAGTCAAAGTCGCGTAATCATTAGTCAAAAACATCAATATTTTTGTCCACATCTCCCTTTGATGTGAAACGGTATATTTTGTTCTCAAATCCCTTCAAATCAAGTGAAAACTTCATCATTGTGAGACGCAAATCGGATTTTATGCATCGGCGGTTCCTCTATTTAGTATAGGGTTGAATGACCATGTACACTAGGATTTCTTTAAAAAAATAATAAAGGGAACAATGTTGGAGACGGCTACTGTGTTCAATATCTTTATACTTTTGTAATGTTTTTGTATAAGAATGGAGAAATGTCTATGGAATAGTTATGGTTGTAATTGAGTACTTTATGGACGTATTATAGTACTGAAAAGAACCGGAGTAACCGACATAGCTTGCAGAGTAAGCAAACTGAAGTGGGAGTGGGCTGGCCATGTCTGTCGAAGGGCCGATGGCCGGTGGAGCAGACGAGTACTGGAGTGGAGACCGCGTATCGGCAAGCGTAGTGTGGGACGCCCCCCAGCTAGATGGACGGACGACCTAAAGAAGGTGGCTGGGGTAGACTGGATGCGGAAGGCGGAGGACAGGGTGTTGTGGCGCAGTCTGGGAGAGGCCTATGTCCAGCAGTGGACTGCGATAGGCTGAGTTGATTGATGGTACTGATTCTATCGCATCAGCCCTTGTTCTGATCCAGCAGCTCACAGAATAAGCAAGCTGAAGTGGCAGTGGGCCAGACATATTAGCCGTAGAACCGATGACCGTTGAGGTAGACGTGTTCTTGAGTGGAGTCCGCGAATCGGCAAATGTAGGGTAAGCCGCCCTCAGTCTAGTTGGAGCGACGATCTTCGCAGGATGGCTGGTAGCAGCTGAATAAGAGTGGCCTAGAATGAAGCTGAATGACGTGCAATTGGAGAGACTGTGGACTCCTGTAGGGCGATGATGGTGATGATGAAGTCCTGGCGAAATAGTCACAGGTTATATTGTCTAAAAGTTTTCGTTATTTCAGCAAGAATAGACCAGAACGAGATAAGACATCCGTTGATTCCATCATCATCTGCCTAGCCTTTTTCCAACTATGTTGGGGTCGGCTTCCAGTCTAACCGGATGCAGCTGAATGCCAGTATTAAACATGGAGCAGCTGCTTCTTTGACCTGTTGACTAACATGATACACCTTGGTAAGAATGAGTTGTCAGACATTTGGGGAGTCCAAATGTCTGACAACTCATTCTTACCAAGGTGACTACCTATAATGACTGTCAAAAATTTACGAATGACAGTTGGGACCAAGACCTCAACATGCTTTCTGAGGCACGAAGGGGTCTCGAAATGTAATCTGTGGTCACCCATCCACAAACCGACCGCGGCAAGCGTAGCTTAACCATCGACAGATCCGTGCGGCTGTTATCATTTAGCCACGAGCCCCTTCAATACTTCTGTTAGGTATGTATAGTCAATTCTACCTCAATTCACCCAAAACCCAACCTTATCCCTGAACAAATACATAACCTAAACAAAAAATCCTCGATACATAAAACTAGCAACGATTTCAATACATAATATAATAGTTTAGGTTCGCGTGTCGCCCGGCCGGCGGGTAGGCACATAATTGTATGTAATCTCAATGTATCGAGGATAATGTGATCTGCGTCTGCGCTGCTATAATGACAGGCCGGCGTAGCACGCATGCGCGGAACACACGACGCCATTTTGGAGCTGTTTCTTTGAGTGGGAAATGATATCTTAGTATGGTAGGGAAGACAAAAATGTCTACAATTTAATATGATAAACCTTACACAGGATGTAACGATATAATCCTGAAGGTTGCAGGCATCGCTGTGTCCACACACTCAGCATCACAGCACCTAGTAGCACAGGCAGGACCAGTCGACGTGGCGATGCTTGGGAGAGCTCTTCTATAATAATGTCTGTCAACTGGATGATGACGATCACAGGTGCAATTTTCGTATTTTTAAGAACATTCACAGTCTGAGCTCAGTACGCAATCTGTCAAAAATAGCTCTAATTTCCCACACAGACAACACATTTCACATTTTTGACAAGTTTTTGACATTGATTGTCGCTGAGATGAGATTAAGACTTTTTTATCCGCGTCAATGACATCAAATTATGATGATATTTTTGTGATTATTTATGTACTATTTAATAATATAATTACCAATTTTTTTTTTCTTAATTTATTTCAGAGTACCTACTAATACTCGTCAACAAGTTTCACATTAAAATCAACGATTTATTGATTAAGTAACTATAATTGGCTTTGGAATTTTAGTTTTTCTTGTTTTTTTTTTTCTCTTCGCACGTTTTCCCGTGAACGACGTTCAACGTGATATACGTTGGACATTGGCTGATTCCAACCTGGCTCCATTCTTGGCATTCTTGGCACCATTGCCAGAGAGAAAAATAGAATAGATTAGAGATCGAGACTAGATTTTGACCGTTTTTAATTACGAGAATTGGCCTTCCGAACTCTTTAGGTGGACTCAATAAAAAAGTAAGACATTTCTAGAACCTTTCTCTGCAACTTAGTTTCTGACAAAAAAAAAAAACATCGTTAAGAGAACGTTGAAACATCGCCATCGAGTTATACCACGACGCAGGTGGTGCAACGATGTGGTAACATTTGCAGGGACAACATGGCCAGAGATCGCACAAGACAGGGTGGTTTGGAAGAAACAAGGGGAGGCCTTTGCCAAGACACAATGTAGGCTAACAAAAGAAAAAAAGAGTACATTGATAATGAGTTTATCAGTAACTCGATAAACAATATAAAAATAAGGAAAGGGTTTTTTTTTTATACGTTATCACCAAGGTAACTTAATAGATTTGCTGGCCAGACTCGCAAACATAATTTCTTTTGAATTTTACTGGATTTAAATTTGGTATTTCGTTCATATAAAATGAACAGTTAGTTAACTATAAAAAAGTAGACTGAAGGAAAAAATTTAAAAGAAAAACCAAGCTCTCTTTCTAAATTGCTACTCCAAAGAAAACAACATATTTTTTATTGAACAAGAAAATAACCTAAAAATAAAATAAAGCCCGCACATCTACACCCCGTGTGTATCGACGCTCGTCAAAGACGTAAAAACAATCGCGTTTCCTCCCGCAGACGTGATTGAAGTTGTCTATTTGTGTATCGTCAACAGAAAAATCAGGAAAACCGTCACGGAAGGTGGAATTTTATTTTAAAGAACAACTCAACATAATGTTCACGCCTGTAATCCCTGAAGGGTAAGGTAAAATTGTACAGACGCCAGCACATCAAGCTACCCGAAACGGTCAAATTTTCCCAATCTACTTTGAACCTTGAATAAAGTTGAAAATTTATTATAGAAATTTGACAGATTGTAGTAGTTTGATGTGCTGACGTCTGTACGTATAGTCCACACAAAAAAAAAACCGGCAAATTTTTTTTTCCGGTTATGTTTAAGACCCATGTAGGCTGGCTGCTACAATATTTCTGATAGAAAAACCCAAAAACAAACTCTTGCACTTTTGAATTGTCAAGGGGTTGGTCAGTCAGAAAGATGAAGCTAGTTGCCCATTCCAAAGGTTAGTAGGTACCTATACAGAAGAACGGACAAGAAACTCTACGGACACTCTTTTAAATCAAAATAATATGGCTACAAAGTTCATGTTAAAAATTATGCATGTGAGAACAGTGCAGACAGAAACGTCCGTAATGAAAAGATTGAAAAAAAAAGGTCAAATTAATATTAAATTAAATTACTTTGCTGCCATGGCCTATGCCATGGCAGCAAAGAGATGACCAGTCCCTACTGACGGCGCCCGTTCACGAACGTGACCCAAGGATTAGCACCATTCAGCTCAACCATTTTGAAGGGACCTAAATGGTTCAACACACACGCCACCATCGGCGAGACATTTGAGTGAGCGTGACATCTCAGCCACTAGGGAACATTCAAGTCAATGAAGGACTTACACAGTAAATTGTAGCTTTATAGTATGTACAGACGCCATCACAACAAGCTACTACAACCTGTCAAATTTCTTTAATAGATTTTCAACTTTATCGCCAAAGCATTAGGTTCAAAGTTGATTCGGAAAATTTGACAGTTTCGGGTAGCTTGAAGTGCTGGCGTCTGTACATACTACTCACACAATTTATATAATGCAAGAATAGTATTTTAAAATCTTCAGCAACACTTTGCCCGACCCGAGAATTCAACCCAGGATCTCATGTTCAGCAGCACCGCTTGAGATCACTAAACCAACGAGGAATAGTCGATAAAAAAATCATGAAAAATAAACAAAACAATATGTAACTGCCTATTTCAGAAACTTCATGACCTTTCAAAATTAAAATTAGAGATTTAAACATGAAAATTAAATTTTCAATGCTTGTTTATTTTTGCTATCGGTACATAAGGTCCATGGCGCCGTTGCTTTCAACGGAGGAGTATTTCCAGCTCCCTCACACATCCACCATCTCTTTCTAACGCAATGACACTGACTCTCACTTTTTAGTTCTCGGATTGGAAATTGAAGCTTTTTTTGTAAGAGTTTTTGGTAGGAAATCGAATAGTGTGTTAGTTTATACCGTTTGTTAAGCGGTCGGAAGCGTGACTACTGAGCGTTAGATCGATCCCCAGGTATGAGTCACCCTTTGTGAAATGTCTATATTTATATCTGTAATTTATATGGTGTACATAATAAAGAGTATTACGACGACGTATTAGTATTATTACGGTGACCATCTTCACATATCGAGACCCCTCCGTGCCGCGGAAAGCACGTTAAGCCGTTGGTCCCGGCTGTCATTCGTGGATCTTTGACAGTCGTTACTGGTAGTCAGAAGCCCAAAATTGACAACCAGTCTTACCAAGGGGTATCGTATTACCCAGTAACTGAGTAATGGAGGTCAGATACGTAGTCGCTCCATGTAAAATACTGGTATTCAGCTGCATCCGGTTAGACTGGAAGCCGACCCCAACACCCCAACATAGTTGGGAAAGCATAGCTTAACCTGAACGATCGACCTGTGTGGCTGTTATTATTGTTGTTAAATGTTGTGTAAATGGTACACCACAGACTACCTTTTTTTTTTTTTTTTGGGTGGGAAATTATCAAATAACTTCTCCCGTTCTGGGCGGAACGGGAGGGTGTGTCAGACTTTTACTGACTAAAACCCACCCGTGTTCCTTCAGTTGCCTGTGCCAAGGGCCACGGTAACTCTTTCGAACAACCCGCGACCCTGGCAAGCATCGGCCCCAGTGGGCCCCGTCACTGCTGACATCTCTTTGAGGCGCGCGTGGAACACAACGCGCCGTCGACCCGAGCCAACTGCCCATTGCTAGCCGTCTGCAAGCCCGCGCCTACGGTGGCCGGGAGTCAGCTCTTGACTCCCGACGCCCAGGGCGTCTCCTGCGGCGATTAGGGGCGTGAGGGCGCAAAGATTGCTTCTCCCTCACGCGTTCCGCCTCCTCCTTCGCAAGCATTACTCCTTCGCAGAAGGAGGTGACGGCTTCCCATGCACTCTCGCTCCGTACCATGGCCTGAACCAGGGCCGGACGCGAGAGATCGCCGCCGCCGATCGCCGCCGTGAGGACGCGGCGGTGCTCTGCTCAAGCCGGGCAGACCTCCACTGTATGCTCCACCGTGTCCTCCGGGCGATCCACACAATGGTGACACCCGGGCGTTTCCTCCAGCCTTATACGAAACAGGAACCTCCCGAAGAACAGGAACCTCCGGAAGACCACAGACTACCTACAGTATTTGTCTCTCCTTCCCCTTTTTAATCCATCCAAAGATTGTCTTTAAAAGATCGCTCTTAGCGATAAGACCGCCCATTGTGTCATCCTTTGTAGAATTTCTATATTTATGTCTGTAATTTATATGGTGTACATAATAAAGAGTATTCTATTCTATGTTTAACTCTAAGCCAACATGGTTCATTTCCCAATAAGAACAGTTGGTCATCCACCCAAGCTGGCCTGCATCCACCATCACTCGTGCACAATACAAAGTAGACCAACTAAACTCCTACTATAAAAGTCGGTAGAAAATCAAATTAGACTCGAATCAAAGGAAAAAATACAAAATAATTGTATTACTACACAAATACCGCTCCAGTTCCGAGTACCGCTTTATGACTCAGAGCGCCGGGGTTCGATTCCCGGAAGAGGCAGATAATCGGTCTACACCTTAAGGCAGATAGCGGTAAAAAAAAAAAAATATAAAGTTTATTTTAGAGTTGGAATCTCTTTGTGGTTTGGTATCGCACGGGTTGGTGCAAGACAAGGATTTGCTCAGATGGCCTAGAGTTTCTTGCTCTTGTCTCGTGAGTGTTCAGTCATAAGCATAATCAGCTAGTAATGTTCCCTGCTGGGATACAGCCTTCCTCTTGGTGAGAAGAAGTGGGCCTTAATCCACCACGCAGGCCCAGTGCGGGTTGGCAGATGTATAATATATTATAACTAGCGACCCGCCCCGGCTTCGCACGGGTGCAATGGAGAAACACTGATAAATTTTAGAGCCATTATTTCTCGTAAAAAGTACAGGATAAAAAATGTTTACTGTGGGTTATCCCTAAGAGATAGACATATACCATCGGGGATTTTTTGTAGACCTTTTTAAGGTGTACAATACTGTAGTACATTATTTTGATCTATCTCGACGGGTTCAGCCAGCGTTTACAATGTAAGCGCAAAAAAATGTGTTTATTTACGACATCACATTAGAAACCTCTAAAATTATCAGTGTTTCTCTACTATATTATGCATGTATTATACATATAAACCTTTCTCTTGAATCACTCTATCTATTAAAACAAACCGCATTAAAATCCGTTCCGTAGTTTTAAAGATATAAGCATATATAGGGACAGACAGACAGGGAAGCGACTTTGTTTTATACTATGTAGTGATGTAGTGATATAATTATAATATCTTCGAATTTTTAGTTCTAGGACATGCCGGTTTCCTCACGATGTTTTCCTTCACCGTTTTGAGAGCAGTGGCGATGAAATTATTTACACGAAGTAAAGCGCCTGTCTGGTTTCGAACCCATGACCGAGAACTCGTTACTCGGGTTCGGTACCACTGGGCCACCGGCTTATTATGATGGTGATAATGAAGCCCACAGTGAAAATTGGACTTCTTAACTTCAGGTGCATCACAAAATAGCGGGCTAGTTACGTAACACACTATCAGTAGCAATGGGTTTCATTTTGACAGTTCAACAGCATTCATTGCGTTATTTACGTTGTTGAGCAAACACATTTTTCGAACATAAGGACCAATGGATTAGCAATATGCTTCAACATGGTTCAAATTGATAGTAAAAGTGTGTTACGCAATTAGGGTGCAGTTCCTTCGCTTACTCTAGGAAAAGATACTTACAATGTCTCTGCCATTTTGATTTAAATTCCTACAGAAGCACCGAAACTGTAAAATTTTCCCAATCAACTTTGAACCTTATACTTTATCTAGCGATAAAATTGAAAATCGATTAAAGAAATTTGACAGATTGTAGTAGCTTGATGTTCTGGCGTCTGTACAAAGACATCTTAATTTAAACTCTTAGGGCCAGCGCAGACGACGGACAATTATCCGCAGACTTTTTCGTCCGCCAAAATAGAGCGCTTAGAACTGCATCAAGTAACGCACACGAGGCGGACTTTTTGTCCGTGGTATTTTTAGTCCCTCGTGTGCGTTACTTGATGCAGTTGTAAGCGCTCTATTTTGGCGGACGAAAAAGTTCGCGGACAAATGTCCGTCGTCTGCGCTGGCTCTTACTATAATTTCTTTTTTTTTCTCTCTTGTATATTTGTAAACCTACGAGTACCTGTATACAACGTCGTATCTGTAATTTCTTTAATTTTTGTCTATCGCGCCATATAAAATTCCCTGGAAATTGAGAAGTCTCGTTCTTGTGATACAGGAACTCCTAGTACAAAAGCCAGGGCTACACTGATCTTTGTGACTTTGAAGTGTACAGTCGCCAGCACATAAGCTACTGCAGTCTGTCTTTCTTTAATAGATTTTCAACATTATCGCTAAAGCATAAGGTTCAAAGTTGATTGGGAAAATTTGACAGTTTCGGGTAGCTTGACATGCCGCGTATCGGCAAGCGTAGTGTGGGACGCCCCCCAGCTAGATGGACGGACGACCTAAAGAAGGTGGCTGGGGTAGACTGGATGCAGAAGGCGGAGGACAGGGTGTTGTGGCGCAGTCTGGGAGAGGCCTATGTCCAGCAGTGGACTGCGATAGGCTGAGTTGATTGATTGATTGATTGACATGCTGGCATCTGTATATAAAGAACGCATTATTATTTAGGCAGTATTTTAAACAGTCTCCAATCCTTCGTCTCGCTGACTGCGTATGTCACGAGCTATCCTAGCGCACAGCTCGTGTCAACATGAAAACATAGAAGAACCAACACCCGCACTTAATGATTCATTTCATTTACTTCCAAAAATTCCTACTAACTCTAATGCAGTAAGCGGCGCTAACAAATTACATTAGTGTCCATTTGGTGTGCGCCCGCGCCGACTGTGATGACTGGCGGTTTATGCGCAGGCGCCAGACACTGGCGGACAGTAATAAGTGGTCAGTGGTCACTGAATAATAAAATATGGATAAGTACGTCATCATCAATATCATTATTTTGCAGCCTCATTCCTCCCACTGCCGAACATAGACCTCCTTCTCTTGGTATCGTGCTTCCCTGGTATGTGCGAGTCCCATCCAGGACTTCCCTGCGATCTTCTGTAGGTCGTTCTCCACCCATCTGGCAGTGGATCTGCTAACCCCCCTTCTACCTATTACTTCAAATATAGTAAAAGCTTTAATCACACTAAAATTATAAAGGCGAAAGTTTGTTAGTGTGTGTGTATATGTTTGTTACTTCTTCACGCTCAAACGGCTGGACCAATTTTGATGAAATTTGGCACACAGATAGTTTATAACCAGGATTAACACACATAATACTTTTTATCCCGATATTCTTCGGGAGCGAGACTTATGCAGGTGAAACCGCGGGGTGCAGCTAGTAAGAACATATATTTCTCATCAATTGGCTCGCCTTTCAGGAATCGTTCTCACGTTGTTGACGGAGTTGCAGATAGATTTTCTAGCCGATTCTTCTTCATACGAAACATTTTGGAAGAAAAATCTCACCGTGAAATCATAAGTGAAGTGAGCACTTAATAGTGTTAATCCCTAGCGAATGACAGCTCACTCCACGCTCACTTCACCCAAGCTTTCACGGTGAGATGGTTACAGAATCGCACGGCAGGTATTTACAAATAAAGCTATACAAGGTGTAACTTAAATAACGCACAACCTCTTAAGGGGTCATTGTACTCATCATTATGAACAACTTTTACTATGGGACCAAACCGGAAATCGCGAAAAAAAAACAGCTGTTCCCTACATTTTGACGAGTTATGCGAACATATAAATGTAGGGAACAGCTGATTTTTTTTTCGCGATTTCAGGTTTGGTCCCATAGTAAAAGTTGTTCATAATGATGAGTACAATGACCCCTTAAGAGGTTGTGCGTTATTTAAGTTACACCTTGTATGTACAAAATAATATGAATAAACGCTGTTTAGATGTACTGAACGCGCTCGATTTCATTGGTGAAATTCGCCCTTAGAATAACTAATTCAGTATTTTCTTGAATCCATTACTGGCCACTATCAAAGTCTTGACAGTTGGCTAATATTTTACATCTTTAATTTAGGGGCTACAGATTTTTAAGTCAAAAGTGTCTGGTGCCGTATTACCTATAACTTTGTAATTCCATTATGATTCCAGTGCGAGATAGAGAGAGAGACGGAGCAATACATGACCTATAGCACCATCCCTTTTTCAGACTGGAATCATAATGCCATTAATACTTCATAATACGGCTCTTGGACTTACCTAAATAACGGTAAGCGACCCAGAAATACTTTGTCATCCTTCACTTTGGTCAATAAATCCGCTCGCAAGCACAACACTGACGAAGCAACTAATATCACTTCAAACTGATATTCATTCAATTGTTCCTTGCCAATACAAAACCTCCTTTATCTCTTCGGGAATAAAGCTCAGAATCTTTTCCAAATAAAGTATTCCACTTCTTGTTTAATTAGTGATTGAGTCCACATCTTCATCCCAGCTACCTGATAGGTGTTTTCTTTTTTTAAGGCTTTTCATAATGGATATTAGTGAAAATATGACGAGCCGTTGACAGCATTGCGGCTCGCATAAGGTAAAGAAGCTGATATTGGGAACCTCAATGTTTTTGGGTGTAAATGACTGCAGTCAGAACAATAATATCACAAAGACAAGTAGTGTTCCTTTACGAGTCTTTTGAACACATATGTAACGACTGCGCCCATTTTATTTCAACTGGCAATGCATTCCACAAACGAGCGGCCAGCACCCAAATTGCGTAACACACTTACTCTCAATTTGAATCATTTTGAAGCATATTGCTAATCCATTGCTCTATATGTTGGAAAAATGTGTCTGCTCAACAACGTAAATAACGCAATGAATGTTGTTGAACTGTCAAAATGAAACCCATTGCTACTGATAGTGTGTTACGCAATTACCCTGCTGGACAGTGAAGGATTTATGAAGGAAAGTTGTGGAATGCATAGGCATTTAGATCTTCAAGTTATCTGAAGACGATTTTTTCAAACATGGGAAGCAACGGTTTAGCAATTTCCTTCAAATTCCTTTGGATTGTGATTGAAAGTGAGCTACAAAATTAGGATCAGTCTCATAAGGATATTTTAAGTTAAGAGCAGTTTTCAGACTTTCAGTCTTCGGATTAAGTTACCGAGACGTATATTTACTATAGGCTGACCGCTTAACTGAGACGTTGCTTGAGGTAGCTGTGCGGTGCGGGAGGGGTGATAGTTGTTACAAGTTGACGAATCACTGAGCTCTCGCATCACGTCACCACACCCCTCCCGCACCGCCTTGCTACCTCAGGCAACGTCTCAGTTAAGCCACGGTAATATTATAATACAGTATTGTAACTCGGCCGCATGTTAGAAATAAATGCCTACAGCCGCGCGGTACGTAAACATGCGTTAGGGCTGCCCGTCTCTAGCATTTTAATTACATTTGCCTACTTACTTTCAATTATGCAAACTAACAAAACACACATGCACCGAAGTTTTAACACAAGCGTAAGTAGGTAGGTACCTACCGTATCATGATTCATTCAGAACCGCATATAAAGAAAGAAAGAAAGAAAATACATTTATTTAGCACAGACTGTAAGACACACAGTACACTCGAGACATACATCAGATAAAAACAAATAAAAATCAAATAACAAAGTGTAAAGTCCGATGTAAGAAATTAAACAGGAAGGTGTGCCTCACGGCTGCGCCAAAAAGGCCCAGTTCAGCAAAAATGCCAGTTTACTGGTGCCTGACGCTGGTTTTCAACTGGACCAGATTTGTGAGATATAACTACCTATTTCACTCGTCTCAATAACTTTCCGTTACTCTATTCGCTTTATTTATTAATCCAAACACAGTTTTTTTCGTGAGATAAAAGGAAATACTTATCCATAAAAAAGACACACATTATGTACCTACCTACTAGTAAGTAAAATTATTTTATAGTCTCACCTTTCAGAGTTTCCAGGTAATTTAAAAAAACTTATGTCTGGATGCGTTATTGACGAATTCATACAACCAAAAACAGCACAATATCTCCTACCCGTCATATTAACTGATTTTTAGAGACAAAATCGCGCGGTTATTGTTAAAAAAACAACACACCGTCCGTTCGACACTGCGGTACAGCCGTGACTGTCTGCGCGCCGAGCGCACGCCGAGATCGAGGCGCGTAGGTATAGCTCGCGTTTCGTCCGTTTGTATGAAGTTGGAGTACTGTATTATAATATTACCGTGGTTAAGCGGTCGGCCTATAAACACAATAACATTAAATAAGGAATTTCCAGAAATTTCTCAGTAGCAGGGTATGGGTTTTATGTCCGATTGCTAGGAATAGGGTCGCCCCGTACTACATGGGACATTTAAAACATTACTGGCGAAATGTGGATGTACAGACGCCAGCACATCAAGCTACTACAATCTGTCAAATTTCATTAATAGATTTTCAACTTTATTGCTAAAGCGTAAGGTTCAAAGTTGATTGGGAAAATTTGACGGTTTCGGATAGCTTGATTTGCTGGCGTCTGTACTATGGGTACACATCTGCGAAAACCTTCAAGGGTTACGGGCGTGGTTTTATCTTATTTTGTTATGATATATCTTATAATTAATTTTATTTTAAGTATTTGTCATAGTGTCACTTTTACTTCGACATGTATGTTTTTCTTTTTGTTTTTATACCGCCTCCTTGTTAGGGTTCCGTAATCTACATAGAACCAGAAGTCTACAAGAGAGATTTGATCCTTATGACTGACCCTATCGATTGGTGCCATAAAAGTACAGGATGATATTTTTTTCGGATTTTATTCGGTTCGATTCCCGGGTGTAGCAGCCGTTTTTTCAAAAATCTTTAAATGCAGTTTTGTTTCTTTTTAAAAATAAAGGAATGTTTCCTTTGAGTAAAATTTGCTGTCTTCAGTATTTAGAGTACTTTCCCTCCAGCTGTACGCTACGAAAATTCCACCCTGTATATAACGAAGTTAAAAGGAAAACTATCACAGCTAAGTAGGCTTTACAAGTTAAAGATTAATAGTCGACCAACTTACACCTTAACTACACTTATCCAACTTACAACTGATTTTCAACTACAGTGTTAAGTTTGTTCTTGGGATAAATTCATTCCAACTACGGAACCCTTCATTGTGCGTGTCCGACACGTACTTGGCCGGTTTTTTTTTTAAATATTATATTCATGTAGGTAAGTAATTGATTATCATCCATTGGTTATCATGTGTGGGCCAAATAAATGGTTTATCTATCTATCTAAAAACGCCAAATCACAATTCCAAAATGATCGCCATCACTCTACTATACCCTAAATACACACATACTTACTTACATACAAAAAAAAACCATTTTCTTCACACAACGTTCAGAAACAATAAGGTAATCAATCACACAAAGATGGCGGCTACTAAAAGTATGAAGCATGATTTATTGTATGCTTACAAAGCCCAAGGCTGCATGATAAGCAACGTCTGTGCTTCTTACGTTTATCTTTACATTAATGACCTCTATGGTCAGCCAAGGGCGAGCGATTTTGGCAGTTAAATCAATTAAAGCAATTTGATTAATCATCATCATCACCATTTCAGAATGAAGTCAATGTAATTGCAAAACACATTATCAGTAGCAATGGATTTCATTTTGACAGTTCAACAACATTCATTGCGTTATTTACGTTGTTGAGCAGACACATTTTTCGAACATTATGAAGCAATGGATTAGCAATATCCTACAAAATGATTCAAATTGAGATTGACATGACAGTGTACGAGTATTACGCAATTAGGGTGCAGTTCTGTGCTTCTCGCATCTAGCGGATTCTAGCGGCCTTCACCAGGTCCGACGACCTGATGAAGGCCGCTAGAATACGCTAGAAGTCCACCTTGTGGGAGGCCTTCAAACGGCCTTCAAATGGTCGATGGACCTGGAGTGGTGACTGCGTACCGAAAGACATATCTTTCGGTACGCAGTCACCACTCCAGGACGTTTCGGCCCCATCGACCATTTGTTCGCGAGCAATGTGCATCCTGCCCACTGCCACTGAGGTTTAGCAATTCTTCGAGCTATGTCGGATACCTTGGTTCGTATGAAAAGTTGAAGTCTGACATATAGTCTCACCAAGGGGTATTGTGTTCCCCAGTTACTGGATTGTGGAGGTTGGATAGGCAATCGTTCCATGTAAAATACTGTTATTCTGCTGCATCCGGCTAGACTGATGATGGCCATCGTTCAAAGCCTTCTTCAGCAGTGACAGGTGATGTTTAAAGGCTTACCTAATATGCAGGAAAACTGTCCATAAGTAGCTAGAAGTTGCAACCGAGTAGGCCGTGCGTAGAAACAGCGTTGTAACCGCGTTGTAGCCGCGATACAGCCGCGTCGCAGCTGCGTTGTTGCCGCGTCGCAGCTGCGTTGTTGCCGCGTCGTAGCTATGTGTAGGCCGTGCGCAGAGGCAGCATAAATCCGTGTAGGAATTGAAACTATTTTAAGACTAGGAACTACATAATTGACAAGATTCATACAGAGAATCTCATTTTTCCAAATTAACATCAAGTACGTACAAATACCTACATGCCTAAGTAAGTACCTACTTACTTACAAGCATAAAACATTCATTACATTACCCATGCAGCATAGAGATGATTTATTTAATATTAACTCACTTTCACACGCAATAAAACATAAAGAAATGAGCTCGGAACGGAAGAGGCAAAGATTAATTACTTTTTAATTCGCCATTTTGGTTGCGTCATTCTTTGCGCGGGAACGTATAGTGAGCGCGTCTTTTGTTTTTTTTTTTCCAATGTATACTTTGATGACCAAAGGTCGTGGTCAGGCAGCCAGTGGCATAGACTAAATATTTGGTTTTTTTTTATGTGCTTGAAGGATCAGTCATAAGTGATTCAGTCAGAAGTGTCAGTTTCGTAGAGCGCTTCATCATACAACATAATTCTTACACACTAACGTTACAGGGATTTTATATTATTTGGGAATATGTTAATTATCGTATGCAAAACTTATTTACTTACAATCTGTGAAACTTGCCTTGAACAACGAAATACCAGGTACATTTGGCTAAACAGAGGGTAAAAGCTTTTATTTTGACACGAGTTCTGATTTTAACGGAAAAGGAGTCCACCTCACCGTTATGGTTCAAAGCCTCTGTGAGGGTCAACACTATAGTTGGTAAGATTCGGTGAGTCATGTTTCTTTAGTATTCACAGCACATATTTATTATTTACTAGCTAACCCGACAGTGTTCTCCTGTCCAATTTTCAATAATTCATACAAAAACCGCATTGAAAAAGGGACGCTGAGTTTTGAATCAGAATTTGAAAATTTTCGGGCAACTTTTCTAACTTTTCGTTCCATAAAAACCTGATTCGGACTGTTACGAAGATTCATTTAAAACAAATACAATAGCAAATTGGTCCAACCGTCTTCAAGTGATGCGCTTACCAACGAGCAGACGAACAGCCTACATCTACATACCTACTTACTACTTTACTTTTTCTTACTTACTTAATTCTATTTTATATGAAGGTAATTAGGAAAGTTATCGAATGCCTAGACGTTACTTACCCTATTTTATTATGTGGAAAAGTTTGAATGACTACAACCGGTCGATTCTGTAAAAATCTCACCGTGAAATCATAAGTGAAGTGAGTTTGAAGTGAGCAGTCAATAGTGTTAATCCCTAATAACAGCTTACTTCCCGCTCACTTCATCTAAGTTCTCACGGTGAGATTTTTACAGAATAGCACTGCTGTTTACTACTTCTGGTACCTACTTATTATTATGCACCATTGATAACCCCATTTTTATGTTCACGTAATCACTGTCCATTCCAAGGTTGCCTGTAAGAGATCGCAGAAAGCAATAAGGCCGCACATTCTAAGGTTTTTAGTGTTAAACGTTTTTGTTTTTTATGTATTTTCTGATTACAAGACAAATAAATGAAAGTTGTGTACCTATCACATCATATTCATTTTAAAACTAAGTAACGACCGATTTTTTAATCGCGAGATAATTTTTATTCGTGGAATAAAATTGACGTCTGACAGTTTTGGTATTGAAGAACTGTCAAAAATTCAAAATTATTCCTCGGATAAAATTATCTGGCCTTTGAAGAATCAGCCCTAAATCTAGTAAAACCAATACAAAACCATAAATTATTCACATCTAACACGTGTAAATTTAATATAAATAACACTTGTCTTATGTAGCATTCTTCTACCGAAACGATTAAATAAAATACTCACTCAAATACTTTGCATAGTTACCTGCCGGTCGATTCTGTAAAAACCTCACCGTGAAATCATAGGTGAAGCGAGCTTAAAGTGAGCAGTCAATAGTGTTAATCCCTAGCATTATGGAATGACAGCTCTCTTCACGCTCACTTCACGTAAATACTCACGGTGAAATTTTTATAGAATAGCACTACTGCAGTGCTATTCTGTAAAAATCTCACCGTGAGAACTATTGGTATTGACACTGTTAAGTGCTCACTTCACTTATGACTTCACGGTGAGATTTTTACAGAATCGACCGGCAAAACATTATTTACATAATCATCTAGTTACAAATCCGTACCTACATTATAATCACACTGACCAGACATAATAAATGCTAGGTAAATATAACATAAACTCACGACTGTATTAGCCGACAGGGTAGGCTGAAGTGTATTTATAGTTACCTCAATCAATCTGCCTAGTCTTTTCCCAACTATGTTGGGGTCGGCTTCCAGTCTAACCGGATGCAGCTGAATACCAGTATTTTACATGGAGCGACTGCCTATTTGACCTCCACAACCCAGATACTGGGTAATACGCCTTGGTAAGACTGGTTGTCAGTATCTTTAAGTTTGCCCTTATTGTTATTATTAACAGTAGCTATGCTAATTATTTTATATGGTAATCTGTGGATAACGTCGTGAGTAGTGTATTTGTTAATTCTATTAGTTTAGTACTCCAATCATGTGTCATATTTAATATACTGCTGTTTGTTGTCCCTAATAAATAAAATAAAAAATAAAAAAAATTGGCAGATTTTCGGCTTCTGACGCCCCGTAACGACTGTCAATGAACCAGGAACGACAGCTGGGACCAACGGCTTAAAGTGCTTTCCAAGGCACGGAGTGGTCTTGGTGTGTAAAGATGGTCACCCATCCACGCACCATCTGCGGCAAGCGTAACTTAACCTGATCGATCGACCCGTGCAGCTGTTATTACTTAGCTACAAGCCCCTCTTCCTAAAATTTACCTATAATGAAATGAAATTGTATTCTGTAAATAGGATTTCGGAATCACTTTAACACGTCACATTATAAAAAAAAAAAAAGTTAAGCTAGATGAGGTCGGTTTTACCCTATTTGCTCTGAGAAGAAAGGCCGAAACAAACTCAGAGGTTACTGTCTCTTTTAAAGTCCCGAGATAATCTTGGTCAGATCATGTGAAGACTATGTCGATTGATGTCTGAAATGGTATTTTGAGGAATGTACCACACCGATTTGACTGGATCAGTCGTTACCTACCTACAGTTATTTATGTTTCATTCCCAAAAATCCAGATTTAGGGCTCTCCAAAATTCGTACTGACACTGCCCTGGATCCTCAAAAAATGCAAAATTAAATACGATCACACTCAATAAAATCTTACAATAAAAGTGATGTTCTTGTCGACACATTCTTATCATTATCATACAAACACCGATACAACAAGACTCGATCAAATAAAACTAATTTATTTTTTTATCTGTGCTCCATTGTCCATTGTTTGGCGCGAACGCCATCTTTCTTGACACCAATTATGGCGGCAATTAGTAGCAGGAAGTGTTCGATTTTGCTCTTCATTCGAATGACGGTAAAAGTGTTTTTTGTCTACGGTAATCCGATGATTTGTCTGTTTTAATTAAGTACTTCAAAAAAATTAGTAAGGAATGTTTGTTGAAATGAAATGGAAGGAAAATTTCTGTGTGTTTTTCTTGGGATTTTGTAGGATAGGATTTACAGTTTTGTCCAAGTTAATACAAAATTATTCGAAACATTGTAATTCAGCATATATCATAACAGCTAAGAGTTAATATTCTTTTAATTTTATTTCTGTTCCTACTTTAATTTATTATTATGTATGCTAAAACTTAAGATTAAAAAACTGAAGTATTCATTAATTTTGTCGCTGACCAGACATAACAACATTTAAATTTCAAGCGAAGAATTTATGTAGATCCCGTTTTTATTGGCCTTGATTACATCATTTCCAACACTTCATTGCAAACAGCACTGCAAATAGTGACAAAAACTATCTCCAACAACCAAACTATCAAAAATTTGTTCGGCCACTTAATTAAATTATTGGAACTATACTTTTACCGCTCCAACGCCTGTGCCGCGGGGCGTCTCGAAAAAAAAGAAAATAAAAAAGTATAGAGACCAAAGCGGAAAGGTTTGGCGCCACTGACACTGGCTCTTCGCTCTGACACGCCTCCGGCGCCGACTGAGAGGTTTAGATCTATAGAGGTTTTATAGCATGTTGGGATAGATCAAACACGTTGTAGGTAAATCCGTAGGAGTGTAACCTAACTAGCCATGTTTAATTTTATTTCGTAACAATCTTCTGTACTTAGGGTGCAGGTGTGCTGGTCGAGGGCAGTGGTGGCCCGATGAGATCAGTTTGAACAGCCCCCGACTTACGAGGCTTACTTTTACTTTGTGTAGACTTACTTTGTGTAATTTATTTAATCACCATTGCTCTCCAAAACGGCGAAGGATAACATCGCAAGGAAACCCGCATTGGGCGCGCGTGTTAGATTACAGCCCACTCCCTCTCGAAGAAAGGAGGCCGATGTCCCACCGAGTTGGTAGGTACAGACGCCAGCACATCAAGCTACCCGAAACTGTCAGATTTTCTAATCAACTTTGAACCTTATGCTTTAGCGATAAAGTTGAAAATCTATTAAAGAAATCTGACAGATTGTAGTAGCTTGATGTGCTGGCGTCTGTACCTAATTGCGTAACAGACTTACAATAATTACAACTCTTTTCTTTTTGACAATTTAACAACATTAATTGCGTTATTCATTTACAGAAAGAAATTTGACAGATTGTAGTAGCTTGATGTGCTGGCGGCACATCAAGCTACTACAATCTGTCAAATTTCTTTCATAGATTTTCAACTTTATAGCTAAGCTTTATAACATAAGGTATAAAGTTGATAAGGAAAATTTGCGAGTTTCGGGTAGCTTGATCTGCTGGCACCTGTACTTTGTCGAGATAACGAATTTTTCAAACATAACTAACTTGCTGAGCGAGGCGCCGCGCCGCTCACGAGCGCGCTCCGCACTCTCAACCTCATTGCTGAGGACTTGGACATATTCTGTTGCGCTTTGGGTGAATTTACAAGAACAGCTACCTACATAATTATCTATGGTAAAAGCAGTGGAACTATTTAAATTTTAAGTGTGCTACAATATCGCATTGGGTAAAATAAATAAAATTAGTAAAATTACTACCTAAAGTCTTAGAAATTATTGACAAAGGTAAAATATGTTAGATGCCTGTAATAGGATAAAGCTGTATCACAGGCGGCATGAGCATACTTTATGGTTTTGCTACTGATAGTGTGTTAGTGCAATTACCCCGGAGCAGCGTACACGATTCCCACGACCTTAACCAGATCGTCGGTCCTCCTAGTGGGGGACCCATCAAAATTGAGTACCTAGATAACTAGAAAGAGAAGCTTCAGCATTATAAAACAGCTCAGCTTTATGGTGACTGGAAGTCTTTTTGCAACAGTCACGGCGTGAAACAGCCGACAATTTCTGCTCTGTGCTCATGATTATACAACGTGTAACGTTAAATGCGCAAAACCTGAAAATAGTTTGATCAGAATAACGAGCAGAATTAATTGAACCACTTTTTAATATTGGTCACATTTTTCAAAAAATCTTCATTAAAAACGTTGCCGTGTCTAGTTATTAATAGGTCAAGCAACGCAATGTCAGCGCGGCGCAGGGGCCCGGTGACGACTCCTCCCTCGATAAAGCGTCGTCGCAGACGCAAGAAACGATCAGAATGGCTAGTAAAACTAAAACAGCACATAAAACATTTACAAATTTTTAATGACTTATTTTCTCTCTGAAATAGGTCAATTGAATTAAAAATCAGTTAGGGTGTCTGAGGTTTTGCGCATTTAACGTTACACGTTGTATAAGTAGATGTTAGATAGATCTGTTTTTTTTTAAGTGCTGTTTGTATGCAAGTGTTTCTGTGACAAATAAACCTATTTTAATTTATTTCAGAAGAAGAAAGTTGGAAAGAGACACACTTAACAATTTTTTGTTTACTGAAGCCTTGTGCTGCACTCTAATTGCGTATCATACAACATTATTTTTAGTCTATTGCAAACCTGATTATAGTTTGTTATAAGTAACTGAATCGATTCCAATAATTTTTACACCATGTTATATTTTGTCCCAAAAATATTTAAAATGGAAACAAGTTGGACACCGAGCGACACTAAGGACATATCCGCAATCATATGCGCACAACACAGGTCACAGCCGGTCGGCCGGCGGCGCGTGTTAAGTGGTAACCAACTTTTTGTAGGGACAATCAGGTAACATAACAAGCTTATAACTTCGTGAGTTTTCATGATACAGTTTTGAAATTTTGTATATAGATTCTTTACATAAAAATACTAGACACGTGTTTCGGGATTGCCATATACTAAAATAATGTTCTACCTATATAATACTATCAATTTCAACCTCATTCATCATTAGGTACTCTTTTTCATTTTGAGGGTTATTGCTGATCCATTGGTTAATATGTTCGAAAAAAAAAAAATACTGAAAAAGTTGTTTAACTGTCAAAATCAAAGGCATTCCTACTGATAGTGTGATATGCAATTACCCGCTGTAGCTATTGTTTTTTTTTTTTATTAATCGTGTTACAATAACTGCTGTTAGTATGCACATGTTTCTGTCATAAATAAACCTAGGTATATTTATTTCTTTAAGAAGAAAAAAGCTGGCACACTTTACAAATTATTTTTCAAAAACCGTTGCCCTGTGCTGGTCTAAAAGGTCGTTTTAGTACACAAATCAAACCATTCAACCGAGCTAGGCTACGCTATGTATAATTGTATACATAGAAATAAATAAAATGGCTTTACAAGTTCCAGATACCATCTTCAAAATAAAATAAAAGCAACATTTTTAAGGTTTTCAGTAATCCAGACTTCAAAAACGCTAAACCGACCCACAATAACCTCTGGACTACGTAAAACAGCCAAATGCCTGTAATTATAAGTTGTTTTTATACCAAAAATAAAGATAAAAACTCCTTTAAAACACACGCGCCGCCGCCGGGTCGACCTAATAGGATGATGTGGCGCCACTGTTGCCAGTTAAAAATATTGTTAATTTTGTTTATTGGTCATACTTTAATTTGCGAGCGTGAAATAAAACCTTATCACGGAGAGGGCTACTGGTTTCTTATAATGAGACTGTTGAATGTTTGTAGTGTTAGGTACAGACGCCAGCACATCAAGCTACCCAAAACTGTCAAATTTTCCCAATCAACCTTGAACCTTAAGCTTTAGCGATAAAGTTGAAAATCTACAGTAGCTTGATGTGCTGGCGTCTGTACCTAGATTTTCTTTAGTAGAAGTAGATTCCCATCATGTTGAATGATTTCAATCAATCAAGTCAGCTTATCGCAGTCCACTGGTGGACAAAGGTCCCTCCCATGCTGCGCCACTGCACCCTGTCCTCCGCCTTCCGTATCCAGTCTGTCCCAGCTACCATTTTAAGATTTTCGGTTGCAGCTGCAGGGCGTCCCACACTACGCTTTCCGATACGTGTTCTCTACTCTACTCTTTCTCTACTCCAGGTCTCGTCTGCTCTACCAGCCATCGGTTCTTCGACAAACATGGCCAGCCCACTGCCGTAGTATGTTTAGACTGAATTTAAAATGACATCCTGTCTCGTCGATCTAGTGATCGCAAACGCTACTGCTGTCCTACGTCCTGGGATCGATCTCCAGTTTGGGCAGTGTCATTTGGTTTTTCATTAAGAATTTTTCAGTAGCAGCCTGGTTGTGGAGTCTGGATTTGTGCCTGTTGATTGAGTGTGTGTGTGTACAAAATGGCTACCTAATTGTTTTTTTTTGCGTTATCCTAGCATACATGAAGCAAGGAAGGAATCGTTTCAAACTGGCACACATGACATCTGAGAGGCAATTCCCGCACTTTTAGGAATGTTCATAGTCCAGTCTCAATCTGTCAAAACTACATCAATTCTATTCTATTTGGTTCTATGGCAATGGTGCCGATGTCGACAATTCTGCCAATGTCCGACTCCGACGCATGAGAAAATGTGCGAAAAAAAAAAAAAAACTCGTACAGACGCCAGCACATCAAGCTACCCGAAACTGTCAGATTTTCCCAATCAATTTTGAACCTTAAGCTTTAGTGATAAAGTGGAAAATCTATTAAAGAAATCTGACAGATTGTAGTAGCTTGATGTGCTGGCGTCTGTACATTTTTGACAAGTATTTCACATTGACTGAGACGAGATTGCGACTAGATTTTGAATGTTTTTAATTACGGGAATTGCCTTCAAAGCATCGGGTTCTGGGTGCAATCGCCAGGATGGGAAAATATATTTGTCTTTTTATATTATATTCCCTATACTTATGGGGCAATAAGTTGAAGACGGGTCTGCGTCTGCCTAACCCAAGTCGAACTCAAGACTAGGAGATCGAGACATTATATATTATATTTTTCAAAGCAGTCGCTTCAAAATTCCCAGGTTCCTTATATAAACAAAAGCATTTTTTTCCCAACTTTCTTTAATTTCTCTTGACCTACGTCTATTTGATAGCACTTTGTGTTACCGACGTCACAGGTAAAGGTCTGAATGGTTTTTTTTTCTAAAAGCCCTTCCCGCCGAAAAGGCGCACGCGATCGGTCGGGCGCCATGTTCTTTTATTTTTTTTTTTAAACCACAGTTGCGTTCGGATACTGCCTCAGGCGAAAAACAGTCACTCAAAAGTCACGCGCTCACAAATAAAAAAGGTTTTTTGAATGATACAGTTTTTTCGGTAAATTAGAGATTTGGAAGGGAATAGTTTTTTAAGAAATTGCGTGCCCGACTTTTTGGTAATGATACGTCTGCGCGTTGATTTTTGACTTTGCTCCAAAATACGCGGTTTTAGTTTTTTTTTGGTTCGGTTTAGGGTTTGCTTACGTGGGTTCGATTTCGATTATTTTTGTAGTGCTTATTATTACCTAATATTATGTGCTTGTCTTTGTGGTAAAGGTACAGGAAAAAGTAGTTACATAGATACTTCGTGGGTACATATATTATGTCTACCTATGTAGGTACTTACTTAAGTTTTGCGCCTGTTTTGTTTTGACCACATTTAGTTAAAACAGTATCCTATGGAAGGTTTTTAAAATAATTAAAGAGGTTTTATCCACGTTCACAAATTCACAACTACCTAACTATCTAAATTCAGAAAAAAAAATCGTGCAAGATAGACTATGACCAAATAATTCAATTTTAGGGGGCATATAAACCGTATGTGTGCATTAGTAATTCTTTTTAAGAAATTAGGGGTATTACTTAATTCATACCAAAATAAATGTTTGTGTAGGCCTGCCAATCAATGTTTTTTTTTTTGTGTTTCAATCAATCAACTGTCAGTAATGAGACAATAATTTTATAATTATCTACATAATTATACAACGTGTAACGTTAAATGCGCAAAACCTCAGACACCCCAACTGAGTTTTAATTCAATTGACCTATTTCAGAGAGAAAATAAGTCATTAAAAAATTGTGAAGGTTTTATGTGCTGTTTTAGTTTTACTGGCCATTCTGATCGTTTCTTGCGTCTGCGACGATGTTTTACCGAGGGAGGAGTCGTCATCGGGCCGCTGCGCCGCGCTGACATTGGCTTGCTTGACATATGTATTAATGAATAGCAACGTTTTTAATGAAGATTTTTTTTTAAATGTGACCTAGATTAAAAATGTGGTTCAATTAATTCTGCTCGTTATTCTAATCAAACTATTTTCAGGTTTTGCGCATTTAACGTTACACGTTGTATTTTATAGTTTTGGTTATAAGTTCGGTAACTATAGAAAAAGCTAATAATTTTAAAATTATCTACATAATTATATTTTATAGTTTTGGTTATATAGAGCTATACTTATCTCGAAAATTAAATCAAAGGCTACTTTGTTTGTCACTTGAACAAACGCCTACCGTATTTGAATAGCAGCAAGTCTAACTTGAGTGAATACTGACTTCCCTCGTTCACAGACAATCAGGCGCTCTGTAAGCATTATAAAATCGAAAATATGAACAAATCATTATTTATTTTCTTTTACCTAACCATTGTTTATTATCTACCACCATTATTATTACCTAATTTAGCTAAAAATAATTTAAAACAAATAATTTCTCTGCATTTTTAGTGTGACCAGTATAAAGATATATCATTTGAATACAATTCATTAGTAGTGTTTAAAAATATAATCAGACAAAATACGGAGAACACTAATAAATAATAATAATTAGAAACTATTAAGTTTACTATAAAATAATAAACAAACATCGTGTAAATACAGTTGCCAGTGACCAAATTCTGTTTTGTATAATACTTTTGACAGTTTTTTGACGTTGCCAAATTTTGACAGTCAGTCAGTCACTTTTATCAAAACATTGTCCAAAAGTCGTATTTGTTTTGTTACTGCCGGTGTTTTAAGTGTTTAAAATTATAATGGCATCTCGCAATATCTTCAAATTGGGAGCCCTAGAGGCTCCGAAAACAGCTTTCCTGCTTTGTGACGTCCAGGAAGTATTTCGGCCCCATATCAAGTACTTTAGCGAGGTGGTCAAAGTTGCAAATAAAATGGTAAGTTACAATTTATTTCATTGTTACGTAATAACCAGTTGCTATCTGTTTATCAAATATTCTTGTAATCTTTAGGAGGTTTCGATTAGATACCATGCTCTTTGATATTTTTATTTGTAAAGAAATGGAAAAAAATGTCGATATTCTTTCGACCGAATTATCCCTCTCATTTATATTGTTTATTATTGAATTCAGTTTCACTTTAATATTCCAATGAGTAAAAAGGCCAAAGAGACAAATAGTTCCATGTTTTATCTGTGTCCACTTCCCACAAAACTAATAATTTTAATGAGTACTTATCATACTACAACTTCGTTTTTAATTCTTTTTTTATAAGGGACTTTTATAATCGCAATGCGTATGACAGTCATATTACTAGAGCTTAGATTCTCGCCACAGTGTGCTTTTGGGTAACACGTGTGTTCGATTTTTTGCCCCTTTTTCTGTGTTATTGTGTTTATTGTGACTTGTTATTGTGATTGTCTGTGTTTTTTCTTGTTGTTTCCTGCTATCAGGTTTGTTTAGTGTTTGTTTTTCTTAACAATTTCGATCACGATTATCCCTATTCAATATGAATATGGATAAAAATAAACCCCCAGACCCTCCTGATGATACCCCTACTACCCCCATATCCGGCTTTTCTTCATCTACCCAAAGTCCCATCTCCAACCCATTAAGCCAGTTTGCAGATGTGGTCTGTAACCTGGAGTCCCAAATTCTCCCATCCCAGACTAACACACGTAAACGCCACGGTAATGAAGAGGATGTATCCATCCGCCCTACCAAACAACCGAGAACTCATGTAGGTCGTGTGAGGTACTCAGCAACAGACAAAGGTCCTTTCATCGTCCATGTATCCCGTCTGGAAACTCATGTCAATTCTGGAACTACTTTACACCCAGTTACATTTGGGCGCTTTTTGGCAAACCAGAAGCTGTCAAATATTGTTGCAGTCAAGCGTGTTGGTAGAAACCGTGTATCAGTGGAGTTTACATCCCCTCAGGATGCCAACGCTTTCATCTCAAATAATGTTTTAGGCTCGAATTTATATGAAGCTGTTATTCCTTCCTTTAATATAACCCGTATGGGTGTTGTAAGTGGAATTCCTACTGACTTCTCAGAGGAGGAAGTATTAACATATTTAAAAGTACCAGTAGGCTGCGGTCCGATTATAAAAGTAAGGCGATTAAACAGGAAGGTTATCAAAGATAGTGTAACTGAATACAGGCCCACAGAAACTTGCGTCATCACATTTGATGGCCAAGTTTTACCAAAACGAATTTTCTGTTTCTATACTTCTCTTACTGTAGAACAGTATGTCTACCCCACAATTCAATGCCGCAAGTGCTGCCGATTTGGTCATGTAGAATCTCTTTGTCGTTCTAAACCCCGCTGCAGCAAGTGTGGCAATGATCACCCCGGTGATGGTTGCAGCATAGCTGAGAGCGAAGCATTCTGCGTGTTGTGCTCTGGAAGTCATTTTGCAAATAGCAGAGCCTGTCCGGAGTACAGCAGGCAGAAAACTATTAAAACAATTATGGCTGAGAAAGTGATTTCATATTCTGAGGCAAGTAAAACTGTTCCCATTTCTACTCGTAGCTATGCAGACATTGCTAAATCGCAGTCTCAGTCTCATCGCAAAACTGTGTTTCTTAAGCCAAAGACCCATGCTCCCCTTTCTCCCTCTTATGATAAAACAGCTCATCAGCAGCTTACTAGCACACCTCAATCTTCTCAGCCTAATGGCTGTGCTCTCAACAGTCAACCAGTAGAATCACCTGAAAACTTGTCTTCAATAATTGAACTACTTAGTAAACTCCTGTTAACTTTAATGTCTTCATCCAATAAAACTCAATTACCGTCCAACGTTGCCACTTCACTCATTAACTCTCTTTTATCCCATAATAATGCCTCGGTTCGTACTTCTTCAATGGAATGTGAGGAGCGTGTGGCATAAGAAACACGAGCTCACATTCCTTCTGAACAAATACAAACCCTTAGCTTGTTCCCTCGCTGAGACTTGGCTAGTTCCGAGTCTTAGTTTCCGTTTACCTTCCTTTAATATTCTCAGATGCGACCGATCTGATGGCTATGGCGGGTCGGCTCTCTGCATGAACAATCGTGTTCCATTTGTGGCTGTATCCTTGCCTTCTATAGGCGATGATATTAGCATTGTGGCTGGCAGGGTGGAGGGTATAACCCTCTTATCTGTCTATATTGCTCACCCTCATCAAAGTTTCCTTCCAATCTTAAAGCGCACCTTGGAAAACTTAGAAGGCCCTATTCTTGTTATGGGGGATTTCAACTGCCATCACTTTAGGTGGGGGTCTGAACGCTGCGACTCTTTTGGGGAAGGTTTGGTTGAAATCTTAGATGACCTTAACCTGTGCATTTTAAACAATGGTTGCCCAACTCGTAGGACTCTTCCTGGACAGCATAAGAGTTGTGTTGACCTCACATTTTGCACACTGGATATCGCAGCGTCGTGCCATTGGGAATGTACCAGTTTGTCACATGGGAGTGACCACTATCCAATTATAATATCTTTGGCAGACAAAACTTATTTAGAAAAATCAAGCCCTCCACTCTTGAGGTATAATTTATCTAATCCTGATTGGGCAAAGTATTCCTCATTATTGGAGGACAAAATTGATTCACTTCCAAATTTAGTTTCTTGTGATTTTAATTTTCTTAGTCCCTTTCATGTGTCAAACTGTTATAACAACCTCATTTCGGCCATAACAGCTAGTGCAGACTCATGTTTTCCTATTAAAAACTCAGCTCGTGGGCAGATTCCTCCTCCTCCATGGTGGGATCAGGAATGCACAGCGGCCATAAGGGAAAGAGATGATGCTGAAAGGGTGTACAATGAGGCGATGATTAGCGATAACTTGATTTCGTTCAACAGGACCCTTGCTAAATCTAAAAGATTGCTGCGAAGGAAGAAACGCGCCGGTTGGGCTGACTTTTGTGGGTCACTGTCCCCCTCTACTCCATTATCAGTAGTATGGAAGAAGATCAACCGTTTTAGATCTGGATGTTCGCCTTCAATTTCTTCTCCCATCCCCCGAGAGACTGCTGAGCAGTTCTTTGATAAACTGGCTCCTCCGTATGTTCCATCGGAAACTGAACATAACCAACCGGCTCTCATTTCTTCTGAGGATCCTTTAGATGCACCATTTTCGATGCAGGAGCTTAACTCGGTTCTAAAACATGTTCATGACTCTGCCCCCGGGTTAGACGGTATTGTCTATTCCTTTATGTCACACGCAGGTCATAGAGCCAAAAACTTTTTTTTAAACATTCTAAATTTTTGTTACACTACTGGTTGGGTCCCCGATCAGTGGAAAACTCAAATTATCATACCCATTCTGAAACCTGGCAAACACGCTGATGACCCAAACAACTTCAGACCAATCGCTTTGTCATCAGTCCTTGCTAAAATATTTGAACATTTAATAAAGAACCGACTAGAATATATAGTAGAATCCAGAGACCTACTTCCTAGGTTTCAATTTGGTTTTAGAAAGGGACTCAGTACCATGGATAGTGTTGGGGTTTTGGTTTCAGATATACGCTCATCGTTTTCGAAAAATGAATCCGTAGTCGCAGCCTTTTTAGACATTTCCTCTGCATATGACAATGTCCTTCTTCCCATTCTCAGGCAAAAATTGCAACAGCTGAGTATACCGGACAGAATGGTACAATGCATCTGTAGTTTACTCATGTCTAGGACTTTGGTTTTGAGAGTGCCAGGAGAAGAATTTGACGTCAGGATGTCATGGAAGGGCCTACCTCAAGGTTCTGTGCTTAGTCCTCTACTGTACAATTTATATACAGCTGACATCGGTTCATGCCTCAATAACGATTGTCAAATTCTACAGTATGCAGATGACTTGGCACTATATGTGACCAATAACTCTATTAGCGACGCTGCAACTTCTCTTTGCGTATCCTTGGACTCTCTAAACCAATGGCTAAATTCTCACGGTCTGAGTTTGTCTGCCCCAAAAAGTGCTGTGGTTGTGTTTTCTCGCAGGAGGCTGATACCACAAATTTCAGTAGGCATACAAGGGCATTGTGTACCGGTTTCATCAAAAGTAAAATTTTTAGGCGTTTTTTTAGATTCCAAATTGAGTGGCTTACATCATCTAAATTACTTAGTCAATAGATGCGAGAGAACTATTCCCATTCTAAAAGTGCTTGCTGGTGTCTGGTGGGGTGCACATCCCTACTGCATGAAACTGGTATACAATGCCTTAATCCGGAGCGTTCTGGACTACGGATCTTTCCTTTTAATTCCCTGCAACAAAGGTGCTTTGGCAAAGCTAGACGGAATTCAGGCTAAGTGTCTACGGATCATATCGGGTTGTATGAAGTCCTCACCAATTAACGCGTTGCAGGTAGAGTGCGCAGAACCACCGTTGGCCTTGAGAAGGCAGTATCTAGCATCGAGATTTTGGGCTAGAGCCATTACCAAATCCTCCCATCCTCTTGTCCAAAAAGTGGCTGACTTGGATGCTGCATGCCGAAGTTCTAACTATTGGAACCATAAAGAACTCCCTTTGTTTTTAAAATCCTTCCGTTATTATCAAAATTTAGATTCCCCCATTATTCAGTTTCCAAAACTCCCTATTTACAGTTTTGATTATGAAATTTTATGCTTTAAACCTGATATTTTTTACAATATTGGCATAGCGAAAAAGTCTCCTTCTGCGGACTCTATTTTCAATGCGGCGGTTGGTGAGCGGTGGTACAATTTCGAAAGATTTTTCACGGACGCCTCTAAATTATCAGATGCAAGTTGCACTGGTGCGGCGGTATACTACCAAAACTCTAAAATCGTTTTGAAATTCAAATGCCCTAAACAATCATCAGTGTTTACGGGTGAGTGCGTGGCGATATTAGAAGCATGTTTATTCATAGAAGCTCATAGCATAAATTTTGGTGTCATCTTTACAGACTCACTTAGTTGCTTGCAAGCTTTGGACAAGAACCCTTTCAAGAGTAAATTGCACAGTCCAATCCTTCTACAAATTAAAAAGTCTCTTTTCTCTTGTGCCAAGAATCACAAAACCGTCCAGTTGGTTTGGATTCCAAGCCATTCTGGCATAAGAGGAAACGAATATGTGGATGCTCTTGCTAAGGATGCTGTTACGTCCCAAGCCGTTGACCTTAAGCACTTTCAATGTCAGGGCTACGATTTGCTGAGCCTTCCAAAAAAGAGCTTGCCAACCTCATGGCAGGTGCAGTGGCAAAACTCAAGTAAACGGAAAGGTGCTTTTTATCACGCAATACAGGCTAATGTTACACCCAAGCCTTGGTTTTACCCCTATAAAAAAACATCAAAGAAGGTAATTTCTATTATTTCCCGTCTCCGCATAGGCCATTGTTGTTCTCCGGTATTCCTTCACAAAATCCGGGTCAGAGACTCATCGCTCTGCGAATGTGGGTTGGATGAAGGTACTTTGGAGCACATCTTTTTTAACTGCTCCAATAATAACCCAGCCCATGACTTATATAGCCAACTCCCTAAATTAAAGATCCCTGTCCCAATTAACTTCCCATCCTTACTAACACATTCTTCCCCAAAGCTCTTTGAGGCTTTGATGTATTTTATCCGCGTCAATGACATCAAATTGTGATGATATTTATGTGATCAATTGTGTATGTACATATTTATTAATATAATTAACAATTATTTTATTCGTTTGTTTCAGTGTACCTACTAATACTCGTCAACAAGTTTCACATTAAATTCAACGAACAATAATTTGAACTTAATTTTTTTTTTTTTTTTTTTTTGATTTTTTTTTCTCTACACGTTTTCTCCTATCACATCTGACTTTGGCAGAATTGTCGACATCGGCACCATTGCCATGAAGAAAAATAGAATAGAATACTAGAGCTTAGAAGTCAGATATACTGGATGATTTTTTTTTCAGGCTCCAAATTTTTACAGGATGTTCTACTCATGAATATGAACAACTTTCACTATGGGACCAACTCTGAGATCATAATAACAAAATCAGCTGTTTAATACATTTGACCAAAATGTATTGAATAGCTGATTTTTTTTCATGATTCATGGGTGGAACAGCCACTAGGGCCATGGGGTCTGAGTGCCCACCTATTATTTCGGGATATAGCCAAGCGGATGGTCGACTTTTCACGTGAATCAGCATTGCCATACAACGTGGTAATGCTGCCAGCCTTTTGGGAATGTTTCCTATTGACAGCGATACGGACAAATTTTTTGATGCCCTTTGATCATTTGCCCTCCTTTTTATGTACTTGTACATATTATTATTTTTATTTTAAGTCTGTTAGCTTTTTAATTAATGTTAGCTTATGTTATGTAAATCTCTAATGATAACAATTCTATAAAAAATGCAGATGGCAGCAGCAAAGCACTTTGAAATACCTGTCTACATCTCTGAGCAATACCCAAAGGGCTTGGGCCATACTTGCAAGGATATTAATACTACAGATGCTGCGTTAGTTTATGAGAAGACCAAGTTCTCAATGTATACTCCAGAACTAGCAGACAGACTGAAGAAAGATGTGCCTAAACTGCAGTCTGTTGTGCTGTTTGGCATTGAGGTGAATATTTTAAAATAATAATATTATAGTTTTTTGTGGCTAAGTAATAACAGCCGCATGGGTCGATCGATCAGGTTAAGCTATGCTTGCCGCGGTTGCTCCATGGATTGGTGACCATCTTTACACAACAAGACCCAAGTGTTGTGTGTATCAAATACACCCTAATTGCGCTACACTCTATCACTCAGAATCTGAATTATTTTGAAGGATATTGCCAATCCAATCCATTACATGATATGTTCGAAAAATGTTTCTGCTGAACAACGTAAACAACGCAATGATTGTTGTTGAACTGTCAAAATGAAACCCATTGCTACTGATAGTGTGTTACGTAACTAGCCCGCGGATTCCCGTCACCTTTCCTAGATCAAGTCTTTTTGCCTTTGTAAAGTATAACATTTTAATATTTATTTTGACTCTAATGATGTAGGAAATTCCTAGTGTGGGGCAGTTTAAAAAAAAAAAAAAAAGAAAGAAAAAAGATAATTGTGTGTGTTATAATTCTGACATACCCTGATTTCAGGCTCATGTATGTATAGAACAGACAGTGATAGACCTGCTGAGTAAAGACCTTGTGGTACATGTCCTGGCTGATGGAGTATCCTCCAGGTCGCTTATGGACAGGGGACTAGCATTGCAGGTTAGTACTTCATTATTTTATTTACGGTACTACTAAGCTCACGTTCGCACGGCTGTAAAAATATCGCGGCGGGATGTTATCGCGCACTCGATTTTCAACTCTTTGGTGTTGATCCGAGCGTTGGTAATCCAACAAAGTGCAGCCCAGCGCATTGAAGAAACGCACTGTTGGATTTTCAACTCTTGGCGCTAAGCAAGGCGCTGAAAATCCAGTGTGCACAAAAAAAAAATCGCCCGTTCGTACTTGGGATAGCTTTGGCGAAACGGGCGAATTCTGCGCGGGATTCGGTAAGAAATACGCTAGCGCTGATTGTGTCGAGTATATTGTATGCAGGTATTCAAACTGGCGTGAAGAAAATTGCCAAATACTCGCGTGACTTCTTAATCATTAAAACAATGGACGCATGCAGTCTCGTCCCGCATCCCGCACGTGTAGCGCGTGACCCGAGCCTAACGGCTCCCACACGTGAACACGATACGACGTCGCTTCGTACAACGATGCGGTGTCGTTTCACGATACGACGAAATCTACGACACGACGTCGTAACGTGTCGATGCACGATACGACGTCGTGACGTTAGAAACTCACGATGCAATCCTGCGCAGTTGTTATTCGAAATTCAAATATGACGGATGGTATTGAAGTCGAATGCGAAGAAGCAGAATGCGTCTAGAGCGGTCCATTTTTCGGAATGAACTAAAACACCACCCCACTGTATCGACGGCATCGTGCCGTGTATCATGCGTGGCACATTACGTTACGATGTCGTGTTTTTTTTACGATGCTCATCGTAGATTTCCACGACGCGACGTCGTATCATGAAACGACGCCGCATCGTTGTACGACGCTAAGGTCGTTTGTCCAGTGCAACCGTCAATGGGACGTCAACGAAAAACGTAATTATTTGAACCGACCGAACGTGACGTCCGGCAGAGGTGTGCGGTGGACACGCGACCATAGTAAATGTATGTATCACTACTTCGGCGCCATCATCTCGTTCCCAGTCACGTGCGGTGGACAAACGGCCTAAGGATGCTAGGTACTAGATTGGCTTTGCCTCTGAAAATAAATTAATAAATTCATTCCAGTTACGGAACGTTTCATTTTGCGTGGTCCGACAGGCAATTGGCTGGTTTTTTTTTTTTTTTTACTTAATCGACGAAAAGTTTCAACGCAGCCTGCGTTGAAATTTTTCGAAATGTACCTGCCGCCCTGCCACCTGGTCATACACGCGCACAAATTGTAATAGCTGGTAAACATCTTGAACAAAAATGGCGCCGTCTACGCAGCCATGGGACAGGTGCCTCAGGGCTCAGGTGGACCACGTGCTTGTTTCCCAGAAGGTGGCGGCAAAACTAAATTATCTTTACTAATTCCAGCGCATGGCTGCTTTAGGCTGTTTCATAACCACAGCGGAGAATGTTCTGTTCAAGTTAATGAAGGATAAGAAGCATCCTCAGTTCAAACACATTTCCAAACTGAATAAGGAACCAACTGCCGATACTTTCGGGTTTACCGATACGGGATCGTCCAAATTATAAGTTAATAAAATGGCCATTATTTAGATTAAAAGGAGATCACCCAGCCTCCATACATTTTTTGGCTATTTCTGAAAGTGCCGACCAACTAAAATAAACACTTTTTATTACCAAGTTAAAGTTCTAAGTCAAGTCTGAGATAATATTCAAACTCAAAACATCAATTCAGTTTGTGGAATAAAACCTAATTATTATTATACAATGTGTTGCTTTGCATCCTCGTCAAATTCAAGGAGGTAACTATGCTAATGATTCTCGACACGAATCAATAATAAAATGAGTAGGTATTTTTTTTAATACTTTTCTAATTTTCGGAAATCGGCATGTGTGGGACACGCATGCCACTTTTTACTAAACAAAAAACTGTTTTATATCTACACTGAGTGAGACTTTGAGGCTAAACATTCAAACCTAAATATAATCTCAGAGAATTGACTTAAGACTTTGGTATAGTAATAAAAAATGTTTATAATGTTGAATTCTATTTAAATAATGCGTTTATATTTCTTGGTCGGCAAAATAAGAATTATCCCAATCCGGGTGATCTCCTTTGACCCCCAAGGTCAAATGACACTTAGTGTTTCGACTATTATAGAGAAATGTCACTTAAAAGTGACAGTAACAGCTTGAGATTAAACCTTGTGTCTTAAGCGGGAAGCGCAGGGTAGCCCACAGAATTCAATTGACCTATTTCAGAGAGAAAATAAGTCATTAAAAAATTGTAAAGGTTTTATGTGCTGTTTTAGTTTTACTGGCCATTCTGATCGTTTCTTGCGTCTGCGACGACGCTTTACCGAGGGAGGAGTCGTCACCGGGCCGCTGCGCCGCGTTGACATTGGCTTGCTTGACCTATTAATAAACAGACACGGCAACGTTTTTAATGAAGATTTTTTTGAAAAATGTGACCTAGGTATATTAAAAAGTGGTTCAATTAATTCTGCTCGTTATTCTGATCAAACTATTTTCAGATTTTGCGCATTTAACGTTACACGTTGTATAATAACCCTATTGATTGATATTTCATGAAATAGTTGCATGGGTTGTATTGATGATTATAATTCTGTAAATAAATACATGTTAGTGTTGCGAATCATATTTTGTTCGACATACATCCGGACACTGTCCTGCAAATTACATAAAAACGTAAGAAAATCCGAATTTTGCGGGTAACCTTGGCGCTTCCTACTTGATATTGGTTTTTGTAGAAATCTCGGACGTAAGCGCTACAACACATATATGTTAATTTTACGGGGTTATTTTTAAATTTAATACGTGCACGCAATGAAATGATGAGTTCTTCAATATTTTACTCTTTTCCGAAAAATTACAATATAAATATTGTTTGGAAAATAGGGGGTAGGGTTTTTTTTTTAATGTGATTGCAAGGCCAAAAAGCTGAGGGTAATTTTTTTTTTTTACTTTTTCACTAAGGACGGATTTGACGAAATTTGTACCTTGTGTAAGTCTTATACTGTGATTTGCGAATAGATTTCGAATTGTTGACATTAATTTTAATCGTCGAATAAAAGTTAACTGATTTTTTTTTGAGAATGTTTGCATTCTAATCGCTGCCTCAATCTGTTGAAAATCCTCCTAATTTACGTATATTTTTCTAGAAGTTTTTGACATTACTTGGCGCTGAGATAATTACGAATAGATTTTGAAAGTTCTTAATTACAGGAATCGGCAAATTCTGACTTTTGTAAAATCTGCCCTAACTCATCCTGCACCCTAATTGCGTAACACACTATTACTCTCAATTTGAATCATTTTGAAGCATATTGCTAATCCATTGCTCCATATGTTTGAAAAGCGTGTTTGCTCAACAACGTAAATAACGCAATGAATGTTGTTGAACTGTCAAAATGAAACCCATTGCTACTGATAGTGTGTTACGCAATTACCCTGCTGTACATTTTCTTTTGTGATTGTTTATATCCAAGTTTACTGTTCTTTTAAAGAACATACTTAAATATTTTTATATGGTATTAAATGAGAAGTTGTACTTAAACTTGACATTCCATGTTTTTTATTTAAGAGTAATTTTAAAATTAAAAGTGTATCCGGTCTGTTATTTTTGTTTGTACATAAACAAGACTACATGCAATGATATTAGAAGTCAAAATGCACTGCTCCAATGCCTAAACTAATATTTATCTTCTGTCCTTTTCTTAAGGAAATAGAAAGAAAAAGATGCACTGAACTTAAATTTAGTTTAGTTTGTAAACAAGAGAATCGGCGCCAATAATTACTGTACGAAATAGATATTCAAAAAAGTGATGGGACTACTCTAGACATTTTATTACCAACGATTGTATAATTATAAGTTACCAGTGCAATTTTATTTTATTTTTTCAAAATAAAAGTTTTTCACAGAAATGTTGTTTTATTTTCAGCGTCTCCAATCCATCGGTGTCTTTGTGGGCACTTCAGAGAATGTCCTATTCAAGCTTATGGGCGACAAGAATCATCCGGCATTTAAACAAATTTCTAAACTTAGTACCACGCCTACTCCTGACGAATTTGGGCTTAGTCAGAAAAGTGCTCAGTTGTAAAGAGATGTAATAAGGATTTTTAGTTATACTATTATAGTATTGTATTGTGATAGTTTTTTTATGTATTCGTTTATGTTTGTAGTAGTATGTATTGTATTTTCTATGCGCCCTAGTTGCCTGAAATAAAATAATAAATATGCAGATAATGATCATAATTATTCGTATAAGCGAATGTGAGCAAGCCTCGTATACGAATACGAACGTTAACTACATGCCAATAATGTTCATATTCGTATGCGCCGCGTACTTAAGTAAAGTCAAAGTGGACACTCTGATTCTTGCCCCAAAACTAATGGGCTATCGTAGCGAGGCCAATTTGAGAATCAGTTTAGTGGCTTCGATGCACAGAGCTGGAAGACGCCTTAGCGGCCGATACTGGAGATGCATTGTCATCCAAACCAAGAGTGTCACCGTTTACTCGCCCTACGACATAAATGACGTATTAAAACTGACGACTTTGAACGCGGTCAGTGACAGATGTTGTGCGCTCAACACACTTCGGCGCCACGAATTTTATTAGTAGGTCCAGTCGAGTTCTTTAATATCTGAGAAAATGTTCATAAATCAAAAATATATAGGCAACGGTAGGTAAGTTTCATAAAAGTCTAAACAGCTTTGCCTTACAATAAATTGGAAACAATCAGTGACATCATAAATATGTGAAAAAATTATAGCAATAACATTGCAACAGACAGACTAAAAATTGTGCGCAATCCCTTGTTCATATTATTTAGCGCCAAGTTAGGTTCACAAATATCTATGCAATTTTTCTATGAAAAATATCTTGACAATTTGACATGTCTCTAATTGTTGTTTAAAATGGTAAAAAGTTGGACACCGAGCGCCACTAAGTACATACCCGCAATCATATGCGCACAGCACAGGTCACAGCCGGTCGGCCGGCGGCGCGACTTAAGTGGTAACCATCTGTTTGTACGGACCAGGTAACATAACAAGCTTATAACTTCGTGATTTTTCATGATACAGTTTTGAAATTGTGTACATAGATTCTTTACATAAAAATACTAGACACGTGTTTCGGGTTTGCCATATACTAAAAATAATGTTGTATTAAAAATTTTAATACTCATTTCACGTGCGCTCGTAGAATGCAAGAACTATACGAGTAAATTATATCGAATAATATATGTTTATTAAAAATGCAAATGGTTTTATTTCAACAGCGACCATTTCAGTTGCTCCTTCGCCGATTGTAACACCTGAAAATAAGAAAAACTAACATAGGTATAGAATATTATTACATTACAATAAATGTGTAGATATGTCGCGATGGCCCAGTCTTTTTATAAAGCCTCACATCTCATGCACGAGGTTTTTGGGTCTTTCCAGTATAAGCTGACTTCTCATTGAACGAAAAGCCTGTAACAATGCGACGTCAGCTAAATCTGGTTTATAGCTTGATGTGGCGTCGTGTGTACCTTTGTGACTTTTTCAATTAATTTATATACTTTCTAAGTTTATCTTGCATATCACTGACATCCGTCCGACATCGGTTCAGATGCCAAAAACAAAACGAAACGATTATTATTGACTTTTTTAATGTCCAACATTACAGTCAGGTATTTATGCTGCCGGTTAGATGTAATTTTGTTTTGCAATACGACTGGCATTGATTGCGATATACCTATACAACGTGTAACGTAAAATGCGCAAAACCTCAGACACCCCAACTGATTTTTAATTCAATTGACCTATTTCAGAGAGAAAATAAATCATTAAAAAAATTGTAAAGGTTTTATGTGCTGTTTTAGTTTTACTGGCCATTCTGATCGTTTCTTGCGTCTGCGACGACGCTTTAACGAGGGAGGGGTCGTCGCCGCTCTACTGCGCCGCGCTGACATTGGGTTGCTTGACCTATTAATAAATAGACACGGCAACGTTTTTTATGAAGATATTTTTAAAAATGTGACCTATATTAAAAAGTGGTTCAATTAATTCTGCTCATTATTCTGATCAAACTATTTTCAGGTTTTGCGCATTTAACGTTACACGTTGTATATGTAGAAGGAAAATTTAAACATAACACTGTCAGGTTTTTATGCTGCGAAAGTGATGTCAAATATGTTTGAACACAACAAGGTATAATAACATTCTAAGACGTGACACATCTTATCTGTATCGGCTTGTCGCTCGTCTTGATTGATAGTTATGGTATTCCTTCGATATTTGTGCTGCCGCATGTATGAATATATCTTCCACAAATGATCACATATATTTGCCGTCATCGCATCGGCGACAAATATCAATGGATGAATCATGAAACCAGATTTTTTTTGCCGAGCTGTTCATAGTTTATGCTCCAGACTACTTGTGTAAATAGTATAGTAGGGATATTTTTACATTTATTTTATTTTACCTCTTTATGTAGTGTTAAATTGTTATTTTCCTTATGATTCAAACAGCTTTGAAATGTTTAGAATGCTCCAATATACTGGCAGTTGAGATTCTTGGTATAATTCAGTACATTTTAATGTTTTCTTTAGTTGTCAAGATATACAAGGTGATTTTTTCATACCATCATGTTGTTCTTATTTTTTATTTATTTAGCATATTGTGCATTTCAGCGTTTTGTCTAATCACTCTGTTATCTGAAAAACTGGGTAGATACGCGGTAGAATTGCTACTAGAAGAAATTCGAAATCTTGCTTGGATAATAATAGATATCTACATATTGCTTTACGCATAACTATACAACGTTTTTACACTTACACCAGGTGGACAATACCCAAGGGTACCAAATTTTAGCCTTTATTCCTTTAAGCATTTAAATGAAAAAAAAAACTAAATAAAAAAAGAGAAGAAAAACTATTTTTTTTTTTAACTTACCGATTTCTTACCAATAAAAATAAGCATAAAAAAAAGCGTATAGCCAATGAAAAGGGATTACCAATGAGAAAAATAAATGAAAAAATAAAAATAAAAATGTTAGTAAGTAAATAAAAATTTAATAAGCACTAAATAACTACAATTACAATTAAATGTACAAATACGTAATCTCAAACTATTTGCCCCCGGTTCGCTTACATATTCATTATGTTCTGTAGAATCTGAAATTTTTAATAAATAAAATCATTGTCAACTTATTATTTTGTAAAAAAAATAGTGGTTAAAATATCCAATTACTATTTTACTCCTGAAAAAACTATTTAATCCCAGTGTTTTACAAAATTATCTCGTGAATGTAATGAATATATATAATAATACTTTCATCCCAAATTAATAGTTGAATATTATAATAATTATTGCGTTATAAATAAAAATATTAAATAAAAACGATAAAAAAACACCACGTGCAAACAAACAATAAAATAGAGATATTCCAAAATGTTTATTTAAGTAACAAAAATGATAAAGAACCAATTATTAAATATATTAATAAATTTATAAGTGAACTACAATAATATTTAAAAAAAAAAAAAAAATTAAATACTTCTATGGACCAGAAATTAATGGCATATTGTGCTGTATCATACTTAAACACTGATATTATTTTCAATTTGTCATAAGAACATAATAATATTCGATTTACTTTAAAAAACAATGTCTAATACTTAAATACATTTATTTATAAACTAATTCTATTGATTTATATACTTACATAGTTTCAACATAAAATTGTCTTTTCGTAAAATGGGAAAAAATGTCATCAGATTAATTGATAAATATTCGCGATCTCAAGCGACAGTGTTGCCAAATTGAATAAATGTAGCCTTTTCCCTATGTTGGGATCACTTGACACGACTGGTTGTCAGACTTTCGGGTTTCTGACTACCCGTAACGATTGTCAAAGACTTAGGAATGACAGCCGGGTTCGACTGTTTAATGTGCTTTCCGAAGTCAAATTGAGTATTAAACAAAATAAAAATAATATATTTAACCTAAATGTGCAGGTTACCAATTCGTGAAAAAAGTAAAAATAAAATAGTACTTACTTTGTTTTTAATAGAAGAATCTAAAGTTAGACAGTTACGTATAGTTATGGAAATACTATCACCACCAGTCACACAAAAAAAAGGTATTTAGGCCAGGCGGAGCCAGGAGTGTGCATTATTTTTATGCTCTGTCAAGGGCAAAAATATAAAGAAAAAAAAAAAACTAATTACAAAAATCCCTTCTGAATTTTGCAGATACTCCCCGCCATTGTGATATTTTTCTGGTTACGGAAATATTGAAGTCAAAGTTACATTTTTTTCGTTTTTTTTTTTATGAGAACAAGTTTTAAATGTTAGAAATTAACTTTAAATATACCCACCACTCTTGTACCTTTGCATGTACAATGTTTTACGTGCGTTACATTGCGCGCTGCACTTCAGCGAATTTTCACACAAAAAAAAAAGTCGTTTGACAAGCAATACATATTTTTGGTCAATGTTGCTTGGTTGTATTTACAGAATGTGTAGATTACGGTTATGAGATGAAGGGTCTTTTTACACCCTGTATGTTTGCCCTTGACTGTACGTGTCTTCGGCACGAGATTCGTGGCGCGCACACCGCAAGATTGAGATCGCGAATAATCATCGAATTAAAGAAACTATCGAAGTATCGAGACATACAAATTAAAAAGGTGGTACAACACTATTTACGAAGTTGATAGATACAGGAAACTAAAGATCGAGAGTCAATGCGATATGGGCCTTTATGTTGTTTTTTGTTGCATAAAATATTGATAGCAACACCTAACGGAATGTCAAGATCATGTCAACTGCTGTCATGTGATAGACTGTTTTTTTAATGGCATCTCGCTGGTGAATATAGGTTGTCGGCTGCTTAGTCGGGCTAACCTAAGGATTTCTTAATACATGAAGGCCTCCACACTGGACATACAATTAACCCTTTGAACGCCAAGCGCAGCGCATCGGAAGTATGCTCTAAGCCATTTATTTACTATTAAATAGGTACCTACAAAATGCTAGTTATAAAATGTTAAAATTACCATTTTCTTTAATATCAGATAATAAATTTGCACATCCATTTGTCGCCTAAACTCGTCGTTGGCGTTTTAGCGCCCGATTACGTTTGTCGCTTGTAAGCGTCATTGGCGTTCAAAGGGTTAAAAAAAAACGGGTCAAGTGCGAGGCCGCGCACCGAGGGTTTCGTACAAATTTCCAGTTTATCACGGGATTTTTTTTTTGTTTTATGTACAGACGCCAGCACATGAAGCTATCCGAAACTGTCAGATTTTCCCAATCAACTTTGAACCTTAAGCTTTAGCGATAAAGTTGAAAATCTATTAAAGAAATCTGACAGATTGTAGTAGCTTGATATGCTGGCGTCTGTACCTAACTACAAATTTACGGTTTTCGAATTTTTTCCCTTACTTGTGCTACATGACATTGCTTCTTGTCAAATATCATGATTCTAGGTCAACGGGAAGTACCCTGTAGGTTTGATTCCGGAACATAAACGTCCGTATCTTCTGATTGCGTTGACTTAGAAGTTTGATTTTTTCACTGCTTCAAGGGATTGCAGCCCTGAGTATTTAATATTAATTTAAACTTGATAACTCCACGCGTTCCTGACAAAAAAGGTCTTGACCGACGGGCAGACAGACTGACAACGAAGTGATCTTATAAGGGTTCCGTCTTTCCTTCTTTCCTTTTGAGGTACGGAACCCTAAAAACTAAACTATTACACGCTAAGGGCACCCGCTGTGGGATACGTAGCTCGGCTTAGGGCGTCACTGGGGGAGGGTAGCAAGAGACAGACTGGATCTGATCAAATGTGATTGACTGACTGAATTACCAACTGCCAATCAAATCACTTTGCACAAGTTTTGTTGTCTGTTAGCAATTTTTTCAGAAACCGGGAGCAAAGCTATGGTTTCCTAGAAGATTGGTGGCCGCGACACAATGGCAGCAGTCAATACTTTACGGTGTCAAAAAATGCTCTCTGGAAAACACCAAGGAACTTTCATAACATTTTAGTGACGTCATTCTTCATCGCGGAAGCTATGAGGCGGTCATCGCAGTCTAAGGAAAGCCTAGCTTTAGTCACACTATAGACAAAACGAGTCGACACAACTTTGGGAGTAAAAAAATCTCACTCATTTTGACCAATTCACTTAAGTATACAGGGTGAAATTGAAAACATGCGACAAATCTAAATGGGAGATTGTACTGATCATTATGAACAACTTTTACCATGGGACCAAACCTGAAATTGCGAAAAAAAAATCAGCTGTTCCCTACATTTTGACGAGTTATGCGAACATAAATTTAGGGAACAGCTGATTTTTTTTCGCGATTTCAGGTTTTATCTCATAGTAAAAGTTGTTCACAATGATGAGTACAATCTCTCATTTCGATTTGTCGCATGTTTTCAATTTCAACCTGTATATGAAAACACTGTTTTTTGAGAACTGAGTAAGTATGGCTATTCGGACCGCAAAGGCTCATTTTGCGTGGCAAACCGTAAGGCTGTAATACACACACGTATTTCTTGCGGTGAAAAACTACGGTTTATTTGCCGTGTGTAAGCACGGTCGTCAGTGTTGTATGGATCACCATTATGAAAGCTTGTTCAGACACGTTTTATCTATATAAACAAATCGTGTCGTGTACAAAAGGCCTTATACTTACTCCCAAAAAATTAAAAAAAAAAACAGCATGATTTCGACTCACTTTCATCAGCGTACTTTATGTCTACAATTCCCTGTATCTACCAACTTGCAACCGATGATACCCAGTGCATTACAGAAGTGACAAACACAAACTAGTCTACCAAAACATCTTATTGACTTGTTCCATTACCTGTGCTACTGTTTGTTCTCCTAGAGGGACGTCTTCCGTGCGCAGGGCAGCCCGGCCAACTATGGACGTTGGGTCGGAGTCTAGGATTACTCTGGAAAGGAGACAATTGGTTTATAGTGTGTGGAGAAATGAGAGAACGGCATGGAAGGAATAATATCCCAATAATATTATAATTTCAAAGTGTGTAATGTTTGAAAGAAAGAAAAAAAAATTCGTTTATTGGCATTACAGCAAAAATAATACACCTTAATCGTCCTTGAGAGGTTAAAACTATAAAAAATAGAAAACAATATACAGCATGTTTTTTATACCGTTTCCAAATTTTAACACGTTGTTCTGCCCTGATGTTAACTCTGAGATCACGAAAAAAAAATAAGCTGTTTCATACATTTTGGTCAAGTAGGTATTGAACTTTTGTACTAAACAGCTGATTTTGATTTTGTGATTTGAGTTAAAAAAAATAAGCTGTTTCATACATTTCGGTCAAGAAGGTATTGAATTTTTGTACTAAACAGCTGATTTTGATTTTGTGATTTGAGTTAGTCCCATAGAGAAAGTTGTTCATAGTCATGAGTACACCCTGAAAAAATTTGGAGCCTGTAAAAAAAAACACATCCAGTAATGTTAGTAGTCAGAACCGTACGCAAAATACGCGCATTGACGAGGAGTTGCGGACACCAGCCCGTATTACCTAGTAGTCAGAAGCGATTCTGCTGAACATGAGGTCCTGGGTTCAAATCTCAGGTCGAGCAGTGTTATTGGGTTTTTTCACAAGGAATTGGTGCGTGCTTATGACCATACGATATAAGTGTAAACTTATGACTCGAGCCGAGTATACCCGATTCAGCGTCACCGACCCTTGAATGTCGGCTCAGAAAGAGCTCCAAGTGCGCCTAAAAAGTTTTCACTTCAAAAATAGGTAAGAAGAGTAGCAAGTATCTTACCCGCCATCACAGATCTCATCGAAGGCCAGCATGACAGAGTCCAAGTTGTCCAATAGCACTCGTCTCTCGACGTTCCTCCGTAGAAGTATGCTCACCGACTCGTAAAGCGCGTTCAGGACTGACTGGAGAATTAACTATAATAAAAGTGAATATATTGGTTAGTAAATTGGCTTTTTTGGGTTTTAGTTCTAGTTTAGTTCTAGTCAGTAAGTATTATTTTTCAAAATCAAAAGTCATTTATTCAAATTAGACTGAGAATCAGCACTTTTTGAACGTCAAAATTACATGACACATTCCCTCAAAACGCATGCCCTTCACCAATTCCTAACGCTTTAGCTGGGAAGAAACGGCGGAACAAACTCCCCACCAGCACAGCTGTCTGTTTAGTTAGTGTGCATACACACGAGCAACACGCGTCGACGACACAGACCTCATCCTTCATAGAAAAGGGAAGATCCTCCGACCAGACGTGGGTTGTGTTTGGTCTACCTTGGAGGTTGTCGGCTGCTTAATCGCGATCGTGTGGGTGCTTTAAGAAAACAAGGTGTCCAGCCAGGGTATAAAACTTATAAATTCAGCAACTAGACGGTAAGGGCACCCCCTGTGGGGTGGACCTCAGCTTAGGGCGGTCGCTGGGGGAGGACAGCAAGGGTCTGGCTGGATCGGACTATTGAGGTTGTCAGCTGTTTAACGGGGCAATATGTGTTAATCGCGCGTCAAACTTTACTTGAGCCATGCAGGATTCTGCGAGACGTCAGTGTGACTCGTAGATCGCATGTGGCATTCTAGAAGCTGCCACAAAGACTCATGTGAAACACTATGTTCCTTTTGTTTTGTTGAATTATGGCAATTACCTTTCTGACCATTACTAGTAGTGGGGTGTCTAGTAAAAAATTAATTAGGTACCTCATTTTCATGTGAGCTGCCCATGACGTAGAAGAAGAGGTCCACGTTGCTCTTGTATACGCATGTCAGACCTTCCAGCATTATTATCTCTGCATTAGCTCTGGAACCAGTATTTTAACAAGGTGAAAAATTTTGTATGCATATTATTTTTATCAAAAGGTATTTATATCATAATCAGCTGATGACGATGATGAATAAAATAATCACCGACTTAGCTAAGACTAAATGTATCAAACCACCAGCATGCAATGAATTAAAATGGACATCTATGTTTGGCATTGATTGGTGTCATCTGTTCTGAGGAGCTTGTGGCTAAATAATAACAGCTACACCGATTGATCGAAGGTTAAGCTACACTTGCCACAGTCGATTCGTGGATGGGTGACCATCCATGACATATCGAGACCCCCTACGTCAGGGTCTGTCAACTTTGTTCTACGAACTGTATGTAGGTGGGCTTGAAAACAAGAAAAAGACAACGCCATGAGAGTAAAAGAGATGAATATAATAATGTTGCCACTAAAAATACAATTTCGTATTTTCCATAATAATGAGCTTATTATTTGATTTTTAAAATAAATTACCCTTGAAAAAACCGTTAGCTATTATTCTGATGTTACACAAATATATTTTATTGAGAAATATAACATATGTAATTGATTAAGACATAATAAAAAAAATGATATGGAGGGTAATGTGTGGCAACACTAACGTCCGCACGTCATATTGACGTCACAAGAAAAATGTCTGCCGCCGCTTGCGCACTATTTTATCTTTTACTTATTTATTTGTAATAAATAAACTAGTTCCATTTAATTCTACAAACATTGATAGCGTTGAGTCGAGCTTGCTCCTGCGTTCCTGTGTTTTGGTGAAATTAAGTGTGTATTTGTGAGATATAGGCTCGGTGTTGAGACAGTGACTCTTGTTTGATTTTGTGTTTAATTTCGTGATGAGTTCGTAGTTCATGTAAAATCAGTCATAATATAATAATGAATCTGTTATGTAAATTATAATTATTCACATGCTAAATAAAAAAGTCAAGTACTAATCTTTGTTTTACTAGACTGCTCTGTATAGATAAATTTTAGCATTTTATGTACAAGTACAGTGTGTTTCTCGATAGTGATTGTTGATGTCAATTATTGCTGAGCAAAAATTGGCCATCTTGTAGGAAACTGTCGAGAAACGCGCTGTACTTGTGCATAAAATGCAATACAAAGTATCTATAAAATGCACTGTAGTTCAAAATTCCCGCCCTAGCTTCTACTCCTTAGTTTTCGTGGGCGGAATATAGATGGCGCCAGTCGGTAAGGAAAAATTTCCTCCTAAAATTTGTACGGAGCAGTTATTCTTCCCTCTTAGGGTATATATGTTCTGTGCCCTACGTTATCTTGGAAATCTTTGGCTGTCATTCGTAGATCTTTGACAGTTTGCAGGTAGTAAGAAGTCAAAAAGTCTGACAAACAGTCTTACCACCACTTGGTAAGACTGGTTGTCAGACTTTTTGTTATGCTACCAAGTAACTGGGTTGTGGAGGTCAGTTAGGTCACTCCATGAAGGAGGGGTCGAAGAAGACGTCAGTATGACAGTCATCTCCGACTCCTCCCAGGTGGAAGCCAGCAGGCGACGGGTGCGGGGATTTCACTCTCGCCTGCATTGTACAGGCCTACACCAGTGCCGGACGGGAATGGTCAGGTGTTCCCGGCCCATCCCGTAGCCCCCCACCCGGGGGGACATGCAGGGCTCGCCAGCTATTCGGGCATGCGCCGGGGGGATTTTGGACGCAAAGGCTGAGCCGGATTCCCATGACCCCCCCATCAAGGCGATGAGGGAACACCGCTGAGTTTTAGTGGGTATACTGCCACTCTGGCACGAAGTCCCACATACTCCGTTCCGTCCCCCGACGAGCGGAGATGCGTAGTGTCATTTGAGAAAAAAAAAAAAAGGTCACTCCATGAAGCCGGTCCTAACATAGTGCAGAAAAGGCCAGGCAGATTGATTGGTTTTAGCTGTTTTATTTTTGAAGTCATCGTGGTGGTTCACTTTTACTTGGTCCTGGCCTGATGCCAATTATTTCAGACTTACCTGTGTGTTTTATTAAACAAGTTTTTCTCAAATGCCTTCTGTTCCTTGGAGGTCGGCAGGACATCTTTGTCGTAGTACTTAGCAAGGATACGGTTGCCATCGTTATCCAGGATACACATGCCTTTCACGATGTACAGTGTGGGTTCCTGAAATTCGAGAGTAATCATACAATTTTTTTTAATAATTATAAAAATTGGTCAAGCGCGAGTCAGAGTCGCACATGAAGGGTTCTGATTCTACTGTTTCAAAACTTTACAAAAAAAAAAAAAACAGTGATTGAAACACGTTTGGTTCACGATATTTTTACTATCCGAACTCGGTAGTTAGGATAAGTAGTAAAATTAATGTTCTTGTCGTGAGAATGTTCTTGTCTCTGGAGTCCTAACTAACGGCTTAGTTAGGACACAAGAACATTCTCACGATGCGAGCCGTAACGAGGTAAAGACTAAATACAGTCGCAATTGCCGGAGTCAGCCAAAAAAAATTGTCAAGACCGACATCAATCGTGACGGTTCAAGAAGCCGAAAATGCTAGGAATGTGATTCCAATGCATACAAATATCGAAAGGTTTTTATTTTATAAGTGCACATGTTACAAAAGCAGTATAAAATCTCGAAAAATCACATAATGAGAAGGGAGCCGCACCATTTTACGAAATGTATCAAATTGAAGGTTTTTCCGTGCGTTGTAAAGGGAAACTACAAGTAACTTACAAAAAGTGATCCTTCCATTGTTGTATGAACCATTTTCAGGATGTTTTTAACGTTTTCTTATTTTATTTATAATCAAAACATGCAACTTCGAAGTCGTTGACGTGTTTCTGCTTGACAATTAAATTTTGACGCATGCATGATAGGTGTTGCCAGTTCCAAAAGTTGAAATTCTCGATTTTCCACGTCGAAATTATCGTTTTGACAAGAAATCGTCGAACCTATAGTTTTTTTAAAACAGAGACTATAAGACTGAAGTTCTTAATTTCAGCTAAAATAATAAGATGACTAAAAAACTTGAAAAATTATAATGCATCTATCTTCTTTTTAGCGCCATCTATGACTTTTAGTATGTATTTTTATAAGGTCATGAAAGTTCGGTGTCAAGAAATGCTTAATTTAAATAACAGATGGCGCTCCACTACGGTCGCCGTAACATGCTGCTAGATGTCGCTAGTCGTTAGTGATTCCCTCTTCAGTTTTATCCAGGTACACTGTTTGTAATGATTATTTCCAAGCCATTCAAGAACTAAATAAAGCTAATAAAATAACTGTAGAGTTTTATATTTGTATTTGTATATACTGCTATAATTATAACGATTGAATATTTAACCCATCATTTTATATTCAATCGCCATGCGATGTGTCGAACAAGCAGACGACCTTATGCGTCATCACCCGAACTAAACTCATTATTTTTAAGTTGCTAGAACAAATTAATAATTTTGACAACATTACCTAACTGTCGATGCCGATGTACTGTCCCAGGCCATACCATACAGCTCTGTTTTACCACTGACAGTACCTAGTCTAGCAGAAAGCCAATTCCCGTAGGCAATATAACTATCGCAATATTATTATTCCATTTATCCATCATCAGCCTATAATGTTCCCACTGCTGGGAGACAGGCCTCCTTTCATTGGGAGGGAGTGAGAGGTAATAAGAGCCCGAACAAATAAAATTTCTTTCTCGACCTAAAACTAAAATTCCGACCAACTTTGCATTTTCGGGCGATAACCAAAAAGAAATGCAGTATTGAATCTAAATCATACGGGACTTTGTACTTTTCTCAAAGATAACGAATAATAATAAACTATATTATAATAATAAATAAATAAATAAAATAAAATAAAATAAAATAGTCTTTAATTCGGATAAGCAACATCCATATGGGTTAGTAACAAAAACAAAAGACAAAACTTATACCTATGTTAGTAAACTTATGTACCTATTATTATCTATTCTCTATTGGACAACAAGGCTGTTGTTCAAAATGCATCTTTGAACAACATCACCTAACAAAGGAGAATCGTACCTCCCCGCTATGATCTTCAGGATGGAGTTGGAGCTGTCCCGCACTCTGCAGAGCAAAGAGGCAGATTTCTGTCTGACGATGGCGTGGAAGCCATCGACGTGAGCTTGTGAAAACATACCTGATGCACTGCAGTAACGGGGCAGCCCCATCAGCATCCTGAACCCGTTATTATATTGGACCCGCAGGGCGCTGATGGCCCGCTGAGTATAGTTGGTCCACAGGCTGCACGTGTAAAACACTTGGCAATAGGCTTTAGGCTTTAATAATGGAGTTGAAGGTCATATTTTCGAACCCAGACAGGTCCCGCTTTACTTTTGTAAACTATTTCATGAAGGAAGTGAAGGAAAACATCGTGAGGAAACCGGCATGTCTTAGAACCAAACAATCCGAAGACAAGTGACTTCTACCAAAACGCTTTGAGTGAGGAGGCCTGTGTTGCATGCCTCTTTTCATCATTAACATTAATGGCTGATTATGATATTCTGATATTACCTACATGCGAGAAAAAGCAATTTTTTACCATTTTCTCAGTTTGCTCTTAGCTGTGTGACTATGGATATTCTCTGAATAAATTAATTAAAAGTAGGTATTGATTTCACAGCACTTAAATTTTCACGGCCGAGAGTGCTTCATTTTTTCGGCCGTAAACATAAATCTAAGAAAATTGATATTTTAGCCTAAAATCAAATGTGGTTGGACCCTAGACATACCTAATCCACCACGCGCCCTGTGCACGTTGATGCCTACAAACCTACTTACCTACATGGAACAGTTACAGAATAGGCCGACGTCTCGCCTATAGTAGATCTGGCGGTCGATTCTGTAAAAATAATAAATAATAAATAAATTTTTAATTTAATTAGTTAATTCCTAGCGAATGACAGCTCACTCCACGCTCACTTCACCCAAGCTTTCACGGTGAGATGGTTACAGAATCGCACGGCTGTATCTGTATTTTAAACGCATTCAACAGCAGAAGACTTACGAATTAAGTCGGTAGTAAGGTAATTAGTGTCCTCATATATCGCCATTTTTGTTTCATAGAGCACTTTGATGAAACTTTTTACTACCACAGACAATCCCAGAATAGACTTCTAATTACAATATTTTCGCGCCACATTTTGACACATGGCGGGAAGATGGCCACCAAGAATAGACAAGATAGAGTCTTTGATGTCAGCGAATCAAATTACCAAAGTTTGAACTTCCCTTGTAGACGTTAGATGTTTGTAGCATTTGTATTATTTTTAAATGGTTTACCTATCTCTATGGGGTTTTTGGTAATAAGAAACTTTGGTATCTTGAAATTAAATGAAATGGTTTATTCTGTAAATAGGACATCGGAAGTGCGTAAGTAATTTTATGAGTGTTTTGAGATTTGAATGTCATTATTGGGATCTTCACTACTTTTCACTACTAGATTATTGGGATTTTCACGAGTTCAAATCATCACAGAGTTCACTTATATTAATAACTAAACACAATATGGCCTTGAGCGTAAGTTACATTAATTTCATACAGTTTTTTCACTCTCCTATAAAGTAGCCATTTTTCACTTCCGTACTGTTAGAACTTCACTGACGTATAGCAGAATAATCTCAGATAATTACACTCCATCGCAACTTAACCAGTTATATACTTTATTGAAATGTATTCTAAGTTGATTTTTGAGTGACCATTTGTAACAACAAGGTCCTAATAAGTTTTCGTTTGCAGTGGAATTTGAACTTTGTAAAGTATGACAGTCGTTCAGTTTGTTGTTCCATAACATGAAAATTAGCTCAAATTCTTAATTCAAACATAGATGGAGTGGACTTTTCCTATCTGGCTAACCCTAAGAAGAACTAGCGAAATAAACTCAGTTCAGTCTCTTTTAAGTCCAGACATAATCACGGACACATCATCGTGTTACGACCATGTAGATTCGTGTCTGAAATGGTCTGAGCTGACAGACGGTTTTTTTTATTTTTTCATGACTTTTGTGAGAGTAAGAGAGATTTTTAAATCGTTCTCAGATCATTTATTTATTTATTTATTTATTATCTTACTGGATCGCCATCCAGCACACCAAGGGAGCAAAAAATTACTTCATGTACTGTTTCCCATCCATCCCGTGCGCAGTGAACATCGAATGGGCGGCGATGGTACAGTCGCCAGCACATCAAGCTACTACAATCTGTCAAATTTCTTTATTAGATTTTCAACTTTATCACTAACGCATAAAGTTCAAAGTTGATTGGGAAAATTTGACAGTTTCGTGTAGCTTGCTGTGCTGGCGTCTGTACACGCACGCTCACACAGCGTCAACTCCATAGTTCCATTAGTTGGGCAGAGGTGACGTATAGTAGGTGGATTACGGCCCATCCCTCTCATAGAGGCATGTATCTTAGCAGTGGGAACAGTATAGCCTAATTATACAACGTGTAACGTTAAATGCGCAAAACCTGAAAATAGTTTGATCAGAATAACGAGCAGAATTAATTGAACCACTTTTTAATATAGGTCACATTTTTCAAAAAATCTTCCTTAAAAACGTTGCCGTGTCTATTTATTAATAGGTCAAGCAAGCCAATGTCAGCGCGGCGCAGCAGCCCGGTGACGACTCCTCCCTCGGTAAAGCGTCGTCGCAGACGCAAGAAACGATCAGAATGGCCAGTAAAACTAAAACAGCACATAAAACCTTTACAATTTTTTAATGACTTATTTTCTCTCTAAAATAGGTGGGGTATCTGAGGTTTTGCGCATTTAACTTTACACGTTGTATTGCCTTACCACGTCATTCCCCTATTAAATGGTTTATGTATTAACGTGCCACGTAGCCATAATCACGACAAAATGGCGTTAAAAACCATAAACCACATTATACAAACCAGGTATTACCCAATATTATTCTTAATTGAATATTACTGATACTTACCTTCTCATTTCAGTCCTCTAATTGCCTTTAAAATGGACTAAAACTGCCTCGGAATATAATCTGTGACTGCTACGACCCATGTAAACGATTTAAAGGTATAAATATGAAAAATTTAGTGGCCATTTTTATTTGATCCGTCATTTCACAAAGGAGTAAGGCGTTCCTAGTTCAAGTTATGTTAGGTACTCGAATGAACACCACCATTTTAGAATGAGCTCTCATTTTTCTATAAATGGTTGTGTGGGGGGTCCAAGTGATTTTGGTTAGTAGAGTGGTGTATTTTGGGAAGGATATTCATAAATACAAGAGGACAGTCTCTGGCTAAATCATTTTAACGCCAAAACTGAGGGCGAGTGATGCGTTGGTGATATTTAGATGTCACGATGTGATAACGATACGACTTTGATAACATTATGTACAGACGCCAGCTCATCAAGCTACTACAATCTGTCAAATTTCTTTAATAGATTTTCAACTTATCGCTAAAGCATTAGGTTCAAGGTTGATTGAGAAAATTTGACAGTTTCGAGTCGCTTGATGTGCTGGCGTCTGTACTTAGCTGTTCAAAATTCTTGGTTTTAAAATGAGGATTAGCTTGATAACGTAACATGAAGCCTTGTTTCCCGAAGCGTTGGACAGAGGTGGTATAGTAGGTACACCCTCATCTCACAATTTTGTTTTTTGGGATGCATGAAGAAGCTTCCTCGTGTAGCGCAGTTTGTTTCGCCTCCTCATGTAGCGCAGTTTGTTCCGCCTCCTCGTGTAGCGCAGTTTGTTCTGCCTCCTCGTGTAGCGCAGCTTGCTCAACATCCTCGTGTAGCGCAGCTTGCTCCGCCTCCTCGTGTAGCGCAGTTTGTTCCACCTCCTCGTGTAGCGCAGCTTGCTCCACCTCCTCGTGTAGCGCAGTTTGTTCCACCTCCTCGTGTAGCGCAGTTTGTTCCGCCTCCTCGTGTAGCGCAGTTTGTTTCACCTCCTCGTGTAGCGCAGCTTGTTCCACCTCTTCGTGTAGCGCAGCTTGTTCCGCTTCCTCGTGTAGTGCAGTTTGTTCCGCCTCCTCGTGTAGCGCAGTTTGTTCCGCCTCCTCGTGTAGCGCAGCTTGTTCCACCTCCTCGTGTAGCGCAGTTTGTTCCGCTTCCTCGTGTAGCGCAGTTTGTTCCGCCTCCTCGTGTAGCGCAGCTTGCTCCACCTCCTCGTGTAGTGCAACTTGTTCCACCTCCTCGTGTAGCGCAGTTTGTTCTGCTTCCTCGTGTAGCGCAGTTTGTTGCGTCTCCTTGTGTAGCGCAGTTTGTTGCGCCTCCTCGTGTAGCGCAGTTTGTTTCGCCTCCTCATGTTGCGCAGTTTGTCCCACCTCCTTGTGTAGCGCGGTTTGTTCCGCCAGTTACTCAAACTGAACCGAGCGCTCGGCGCATCCTGGACATTCACACCCAACACCTTATTTGACTGGCCAATTCTGCCCTTGCGGTGGTAGGGCTAACGTCCACCTGGTTTGCGACCACACTCCCACTGCAGTCCGGCGTCAAGCAGCCTGCTGTGTTTCGTCGATGCGTGGGAGTTCCAGTGCCTTAGGCATCTTCTGGGTGCGCTCGTTCCGTCATAGACCTCATCTATCGCTTCCCATCAGGCGTGATCGAGGTCAAGAGTGGGCCCATTCATCAAAAAAAAAAAAGTAATGTAGAAGTCCCATGTAATAGGGGGCGACCCTATTGCCTTCAACTGGACACAAATCCAGACTCCGGGCTGTTACTGAGAATTTCCTAATTGAAAAACCCAATAACACATTGCCCGACCCGGGAATCGAACCCAGGACCTCATGATTAGTAGTAGTGCTTGCGATCGCTTTTTGATGTTATTTTGTGGGAGTACCATAATAGTAACACCTTTGCCTATCTAGACGTGATGTTTTGCTACACGCAGAGAAAAAATTTAGAAAAAATACTGTGCTGTCTCATAATCTGAGTGCATTTGAGTGATAATGGAAAAATTACCATGCTAGCACAGTAAAAATTCTTATGCTGTACAGTAAAATTTATTGGACAATTTTCCCAATCTCACTCAGAAAATTTTCTGTTGATGTCACTTGTACTCACTTTACAGTGACGAGCACAGTAATTTTTCTAAGAATTTTCTGTCCGTGTACAAAATCGTATGTTTTAAAAGCTGTGACCCGTCAAACGTTTATCTCAACTGACAGACGGGTCTCATAGCCGTCCCCAAATAAAACATGCTTGAGTTTAGGACGAACAACGTGCATTTAATGATCTCTTCATTACTCGGTAATAACGATAATGATCCTGGTAGAGAGAAAATATTATTTGACAAATCGCTCTGCGGGTTAATTTTGCTTTTCTGCACAATCATTATCTGTTGCACACTCCTTTGGTTGGAACGTATTACAGACGAAATTCATACTTAATCAGAGCGAGTCATACGTAATAATAATAAATAATAATAAATAAATAATTTATTTTGGACCAAACATTTTATAAAGTTTCATAAACTTATTATGGGGTCTGCCGGGGCGTCGACATCGATTTTCAATACCAGCCGTGCGATTCTGTAACCATCTCACCGTGAAAGCTTGGGTGAAGTGAGTGTGGAGTGAGCTGTCATTCGCTAGGTATTAACAATATTAAGTGCTTACTTCACTTATGATTTCTTAGTGCTCGGATATTGGCAATGTCGCTTCCTGTGCTCACCTATTACAAGAGACTTACTATCGGTGATATTTGTGATCAGTACATTTGCCAGCATATCTGCCTACCCCATACTAAAATACAAGCTTGATGATGTAATAATGGATGTTCGTCCATATCTTTCACACAATGGTCATAGAATGCGAACAATTAAAATTTGAACAATGTGAGTTATTAATTATATTTCTATACACGTTGTAACGGGGTTAGTTGTCTGTCGGCACTGGTAAACTATGTCGCAATGATAGTTGTGCTTCTATCACACCGACGTGTAATATTGATCCTTGTTGAATTCTTTCTTCTTTCTTTCTTTCTTTCTTTCCTTTTTAAAAGAAACGTTGCCCCACACTAGGAATCAACTTGTTTCCTAGGAAGAACTAACTTGTTTAATTAGAAATTGACTTGATTTGTACACTATGTTCATGATATCATGCCTGTATTTTATTATTTATTTATTCATTTATTTCAGGCAACTAGAGACCATAGAACAAACAATACATAGGTACTACTACAAACATAAGAATACTTATAAACTAATACATAAAAAAACGATCACAATACAATACTATACAACGTGTAACGTTAAATGCGCAAAACCTGAAAATAGTTTGATCAGAATAACGAGCAGAATTAATTGAACCGCTTTTTAATATAGGTCACATTTAAAAAAAATCTTCATTAAAAACGTTGCCGTGTCTATTTACTAATAGGTCAAGCAACCCAATGTCAGCGCGGCGCAGCAGCCCGGTGACGACTCCTCCCTCGGTAAAGCGTCGTCGCAGACGCAAGAAACGATCAGAATGGCCAGTAAAACTAAAACAGCACATAAAACACTTTACAATTTTTTCAATGACATATTTTCTCTCTGAAATAGGTCAATTGAATTAAAAGTCAGTTGGGGTGTCTGAGGTTTTGCGCATTTAACGTTACACGTTGTATATAGTGTCGTTGGGATCGCATTTTTATTGTTTGCCACCGACTTCCGAAATTAAAGTTATTTTTTACTTTGTAGTGTCTTTTTTGGAAGTCAGTTGTTATTTTTTTGTAAAAAAGTTTTTCACTTTCAATTTTAAGTTGTACTTACCCCATACGAATTCGTCTACTTGCTATATGAATATCAGTGACAGGAAGTTATTAAAACATCATCAATATAAACTAAGTGGCAAAAATACGAATTGTTGAAGCTAGCTCAAAAACTACCCAATCAAAGTTAGTAAAATTTATATGGGGCCACCCCTCAAGCATGCCCAAAATTTTATTTTCAAAATTTTTGAAATCGATTTACAATTGCCGAAGATATCGCGTAGCACATACCTACAAAAAAAACCTCCTGCTTTTTTCGAAGTCGGTTAAAAATTAGTACCAGACTCCGGACTGCTACTGGGAAATTCTTGATGATAAATCCCAATAACACTGACCACGATTTCGAAACTGAACCTAGGCTCGATCTTGCTCTTGCGAATACTATTTGCACCTGCATTTTCCGAAAGGTTGGTCGTCAGACGCCAACACATCAAGCTACCCGAAACTGTCAAATGTCCCCAATCAAGATTGAACCTAATGCTTTAGTGATAAAGTTGAAAATCTATTAAAGGAATTCGACAGATTGTAGTAGCTTGATATGTTGGCGTCTCTACCTAGATAATCATAATTTAATACCTATATAGATATTAGTAAGATGATCAGTAACACGCGTGTAGTAGGTTCACGCTAGTGATGTTTCAGTCTACATAGTTACTAGACCAAAAGCAAAAGTCTGACAACCGGTCTTACCAAGGGGTATCGAGTTACTCAGTAACTGGGTTGTGGAGGTCAGATAGGCAGTCGCTCCATTGTAAAATAGTGCTATTCAGCTGCAAGACGACCCCAACATAGTTGGAAAAAGGCTAGGCAGATCGAAGTATTTTAATGTCGATACGCTTCGGTGTAAAAGAAGCCACAAACCGAACTTCACAGTAATACCGCGAGTATTGTTTGTCAGTGCCCTTGCCTCGGCGGCGCCATACCACCATACCCCACCATACCAACATACCACTGTACCACGGTACCACTGTACCACTGTACCGTTGAATACAACGATCAGAGAACAATACTTCAGTCACTAATAGTTTTGATTACGGTATAATAATTATCGTTTGTAGGGTTCCGTACTTCAAAAGAAAAAAACGGAACCCTTATAAGATCACTTCGTTGTCCATCTGTCTGTCTGTCTATCAAGAACCTTTTTCTCAGGAATACGTGGAGTTATCAAGTTGAAATTTATATCAAACTAGCGACCCGCCCCGGCTTCGCACGGGTGCAATGGAGAAACACTGATAAATTTTAGAGCCATTATTTCTCGTAAAAAGTACAGGATAAAAAATGTTTATTGTGGGTTATCCCTAAGAGATAGACATATACCATCGGGGATTTTTTGTAGACCTTTTTAAGGTGTACAATACTGTAGTACATTATTTTGATCTATCTCGACGGGTTCAGCCAGCGTTTACAATGTAAGCGCAAAAAAATGTGTTTATTTACGAGATCACATTAGAAACCTCTAAAATTATCAGTGTTTCTCTACTATATTATGCATGTATTATACATATAAACCTTCCTCTTGAATCACTCTATCTATTAAAAAAAACCGCATCAAAATCCGTTCCGTAGTTTTAAAGATATAAGCATATATAGGGACAGACAGACAGGGAAGCGACTTTGTTTTATACTATGTGTAGTGATACTCAGGCTTGCAATTCCTTGAAGTAATGTACAGACGCCAGCACATCAAGCTACTACAATCTGTCAGATTTCTTTAATAGATTTTCAACTTTAGCGCTAAAGCATAAGGTTCAAAGTCGATTGGGAAAATCTGACAGTTTCGGATAGCATGATGTGCTGGCGTCTTTGCAAATCAATATTTTAAGTCAACGCAATCAAAAGATACGGGCGCTTATGCGTTTTTTATGCGCTAGGGAATCAAAACCTACAGGGTACTTCCCGTTGACCTAGAATCATGTAATTTGGCAAGAAGCAATGTCATATAGCACAACTATAGGAAACGTTCCGTAAACCGTAAATTTGTACGGACCCCTCGGTGCGCGAGTCTGTCTCGCACTTGACCGGATTTTTTATTGTTTGAAGCATTCTTGTATCACGCTTTTATGCTATAAGAAATTGTGAAAGAAATATTTTTATATACTAGGTTTAATTGAAACTACTGAAAACCTGAAAAGGGATCATTGTAGGTACTCAAAATAATTAAAAAAAAATGATTACTATGGGATCAACCACCTCGTGCATATGTTGGCATAATCAGACAAAATGTAGGGGACAGAATAGCAGACTTTTCTTCGCCGAATTCAGATTTGGTACCATAGAAAAAATATTTATAATAATGTCAAGAACCCTTCTTCAGGTTTTTTTTTTTAAGTGTTTCAATTATTTACATCTTATTGGTAAGATAAGATTGATGGTAGAGGGGCCCGTGGCTAAATAATAACAGCCGCACAGGTCGATCGATCAGGTTAAGCTACGCTTGCTGCGGTTGGTCTGTGGATGGGTGACCATCTGTACATACCGAGCCCCTCCGTGCCTCGGAAAGCACGTTAAGTCGTTGGTCCCAGCTGTCATTCGTAGATCTTTGACAGTCGTTACGGGTCGTCAGAAGCCCGAAAGTCTGACAACCAGTCTTACCAAGGGGTATCGTATTACCCAGTGACTGGGTTGTGGAGGTCAGATAGGCAGTCGCTCCATGTAAAATACTGGTATTCAGCTGCATCTGGTTAGACTGGAAGCCGACCCCAACATAGCTGGGAAAAGGCGGGCAGATGATGATTATTGGTAAGATAAGATGGTTGTAAGCTTGTTGCTACTAGGTTGCAGTCCCAACTCGGGCAGTGTTATTGGTTTTTTCATCAGAGTTTATTCAGTACAGACAGTGCCATCCACGACGACGCGCCCCACTCTTCAGTACACGGGTGGCAAAATTTCGCTACAATTTTAGTTTTGTCAATACACAGAATCAGAATATTTATTTGTGAAACATAGGTATTTACATAAAGGTCTTAGGTTAATCATATGGGCGCTCTGCTTTGCCGTGAAGGCGTACAAATATTGTAGAAAATAATAATAACAAAATTAAATTCTTACAAGAAAAAAAAAACGATTTTCAATTGAATTAAATATCTTAATAAAATCTACAATGAAATATAACCTAAAAAAGAGAAACAATATCTTAAAAATATTTGAAAAATTACATCAAATGTTTATTGACAAAAAACTAAATAAAACAAAAGCAAAACTAAACTAAAAAATATTAAAAATTATCATTTATAAAATCTGGAACAGTATAATAACATTTTTCTATTAATAGCGAGGTGAGAGCTTTCTTAAACTTTACACAGTATTTTTTAGGTATTTACACAGTATTGGGTAATCAAAATCAAAATCAAAATCAAAAGTCATTTATTCAAACTAGGCTGAGAATCAGCACTTTTCGAACGTCAAAATTACAAAAGACAGTCCCCCAAAACGCCCGCCCTTCACCACTTCCTAGTGCTTTCGCTGGGAAGAAGAAGTGGCGCAACAAACTCCCCAGCAGCACAGCTGTCTGTTCAGTTAGAAAATATAATTGACTGAATACAATACAAGGTATGCAAAGCAATTAACATTACAAGACACAGAACGCTAAATTAAATGATTTGCCATATGTCAGCTAGCAACGCCAATATACCAAGAAATACAATAAAAAACTATACGTACTCAAGCAAAAATTAATAAATGGAAATTAAATAAAAGCCTCCAGGTATAAAGGGCGTGACCGCTAACATATTTATGCAATGCTGGGTTCAGTTTACATAGCTGTCGCTTGAAGTCATAAATGATAAACTAGGACCATAAGGAAACTAAATAAACAAGTTATTAATAATGATAACAATGATAAAACCATGGTCAGTAAGACGACCAGTCACCACAAGCAGCACCCGTTCACGAGCATAACGCAAAGGTCAGCCATTACCCCCCTCGCCATATTTGAGGGAAGGAGACAACCCGACCCCCGACGCTACCGCAAGCAGTGACATCTAAGGGAGCATGACGAACTTGCTGCCGGTTGTTCAGGTAAGAATAATATGATCAATTGTCGAGGTCACTAGCTAACCACATATTGCAATCAACTCATTAGAAAACATTGCAATGGGTTGATTATGTCAATAATAAAATTAAAATTAAATTAAACTGATTTGACTTATACAGCCCAATAAAAAAACAATTGTATAATGAGCTCATATAACCTATCAGTAATTCTTTGTAAATTAATTCTGGAGAAAGAACATAAACATTGTCTTGAGTTAATCAGGGCGACCAACTATTCTTATCGTTTAAGTAGTCGTTGATAGAATAGTATGCCTTTGAACAAAGGTTAGATTTTACTTGAGCTTTAAATGCATTAAAAGGCAAATCTAGCAAAGAAGAGGGTAGCTTGTTATAAAAGGCTATACCAAGACCAACAAATGAGTTATGAACCTTATGAAGCCGGTGAAAGGGAGCACGTAGTTTGTCCTTATTTCTGGTGTTAACATTGTGAATATCACTGTTTTTAGTATACAAGTGTATATTTTGCCTAATATATAAGATGTTGGCAAGGATGAATTGTGATGCAACCGTGAGAATACCAATATCTTTAAAAAAATCTCTTAGAGAAACTCTAGCGCCTAGCTGGTAAATTGCTCGAACAGCTCGTTTTTGAAGGACAAATATATTTTGTATATCAGCTGCTTTGCCCCACAGCAGAATACCGTAGGACATAACGCTGTGAAAATAACTAAAATATACTAAACGAGCTGTATCAACGTCAGTGTACTGTCTTACTTTCCTGACGGCGTAGGCAGCCGAACTGAGCCTTCCTGCTAGGCTCGATATATGTGGTCCCCACTGAAGTTTGGCATCTACTGTTATTCCCAGAAAAACTGCCGAACTCACAGTTTCAAGCGCGTCTTTATCTAAGACGATGTTGGGTCCTAGATTTCTAACATTCGGTAAGGCGAACTTTACACATTTCGTTTTCTTGGCATTGAGAACTAGGTTATTTGACGTAAACCAATCCGTAACTATTGAGAGTGCACTGTTTACGTCGTCAAAATCTTGTCTATTCCTATCTACTTTAAAAATAAGAGATGTATCATCAGCAAACAGTACAACGTCACAGATTCCCTTTAAATGGAATGGTAAATAAATGGTAAATAATTAGTGAGTATCGTCAAAACTAAAACACGTGCGGAATGAACTAGCGATAACCACTAACTATTCGGAGGAGTGTGGCGCGTCTTCGTGGATAGCACTATCGTAACAGTCTTGTTATGTGTCCGGTTGATCGCAACTCGCCCTTTTCATATTGTGTCATCATCATCTGCGTAGCCTTTTCCCAACTATGTTGGGGTCGGCTTCCAGTCTAACCGGATGCAGCTGAATACAAGTATTTTACATGGAGCGACTGCCTATCTTACCTCCACAACCCAGTTACTGGGTAATACGGTACCCCTTGGTAAGACTGGTTGTCAGACTTTCGGGCTTCTGACTACCCGTAACGACTGTCAAAGATCTACGAATGACAGCCGGGACCAACGGCTTAGCGTGCTTTCCGAGGCACGGAGGGGTCTCGATATGTAAAGATGGTCACCCATCCACGGACCAACCGCGGCAAGCGTAGCTTAACCTGATCGATCGACCTGTGTGGCTGTTATTATTTAGCCACGAGCCCCTGATATTGGCGTGGATAACCGAAATAAATAATCTTCACTTAAAAAAAAAAATATTGAACGTAAATATGGAAATGTCGGGGCCACAATGTACCTAGGGGATGTTATACCAAAACCTGTAAAATTAGATGTTGTTGTTAGTTATAAATACAAAGAAAATTATTCATTTTGGGTTAATTTGTGAAAGTGTCGAAGTGAGTCCCACAGCAAAAAAACGAACAAGACGTGATGTTACGTTATTATTTCAACTCATTCACACTACACCTCACACTTTTCTCGTTCCCTCATCAACTAACGACTTATGAGTGGCGCGACGAATCGATTGTGAACAACAATAGTTGTTACAATGGCCGACTAATTGTTGATATATCGGCCGATTTCACAGATAAACGGTATCGGGCGTTTTTGTAAGGACAACGCTTGATTGGAGGGGTAGGTGGGGACAAAAGTGGTTTGGGATAGGAATTACGGCGGGTTGTTTCACGTCCGCTTTTCGCACGTGTTAGATATTTTATTTTGGTATATGTAACTATAATAATAGAATATCGTTTGTTGGATAATGGTGTCTGTCACATTTACGAAGGTTGAGACCAACGTAGAAGTACCTAAATTGACTAGATTTTGTGTTTACAAAAAACAACCGTCTTAACTTGTCAAAATCACTTAAATTTTATTACTATAAGGGCACATTCCACCAAACTTTTATACAAAGATTAAATCTTATACTGAGAATCAATTTTGAATTTTTGACAGTTTTTCCATACTAGAACTGTCAGACGTAAATTTTATTCCACGGATAAAAGATATCTGACTTTTGTAATATTACTTAATCATTGAGAGCTGATTGCTGATACTTGTAGTGTATCTTAGATTTTATATTGTTATTATAATATATTGTTCGAATGATTGGAACAATACTGTCTGCTGATGTTGATATTCTTTTTAATGATGTCTAAGAATTACGAATCAACTGAGGGGATGGGGGGATTTGTTTCTCAATAGTGGCAGAAATTCCTAATGGGAAAACTCAGTAACAATTTGTTCGACCCGTGATTTCATTTCATTTGAACAGTGAATGAAGATCTCGCCTGGCAATCAGGCGAGATCGCGTCTTTGAGATTTCTAGTTTCGAAATAATGTTTTTTTTTATTAACTTAATCAAAATTAAAACGACACCTACTTGGTTAAACTAAAATGGCTTCTCAAGAAGTGTAATAAGAATAATAAATAATAAAGTCGCCCGCCACTTCGCTTAACCGTATCCATTGGTCGATCTCGTCGATGTCGTACCTCGAGATTTAATCTTGAAAAAGGTTCGAGATCTCGCGAGAGTCGAGATTGCATTCCTTGCTTACAACCGATCTATGAATGAATCCTAACACTTTTCTTCTCGCCAGTAAAAAGGGCTAAGCGTTATATAGTCACGCAAATACAATTATACTAAACTTAGATTAACTGCACTGAATCGTTAATCACTCGTTAACTTAAACGACTGTTAACACCATCATTTTGTACACTTACTAATTAAAGGTGAAATAATGGCTGGCTTATAGTCAATATAAAAGTAATAAACTACTTACTAAAATATGGTTGGTAACAGCCGTACGGATAGACTGATCAGGTAAAGCTATGCTTGCCGCGGTTGGTCCGTGGATGGGTGACCATCTTTACATTCCAAGACCCCTCCGTGCCTCGTAAAGCACGTTAAGCAGTTGGTCCCGGTTGTCATTCGTGGATCTTTAACAGTCACTACGGGTCGTCAATAGCCCGAAAGTCTGACAACCATTCTTATCAAGGGATATCGTATTACCCTGTAACTGGGTTTTGGAGGTCAGATAGGCAGTCGCTTCATGTAAAATACTGGTACTGGGACTGGAAGCCGACCCCAACATAGTTAGGAAAACGCTAGGCAGATGAAAAAATAAAAAAAAATAGTTACTGCACCTTCTATTTCGATTGTCGCATGTTTTCAATTTCATCCTGTATGCAAGGTGTAACGTTAAATGCGCAAAACCTGAAAATAGTTTGATCAGAATAACGAGTAGAATTAATTGAACCACTTTTTAATATAGGCCACATTTTTCAAAAAATCTTCATTAAAAACGTTGCCGTGTCTATTTATTAATAGGTCAAGCAAGCCAATGTCAGCGCGACGCAGCGGCCCGGTGACGACTCCTCCCTCGATAAAGCGTCGTCGCAGACGCAAGAAACGATCAGAATGGCCAGTAAAACTAAAATAGCACATAAAACCTTTACAATTTTTTTAATGACTTATTTTCTCTCTGAAATAGGTAAATTGAATTAAAAATCAGTTGGGGTGTCTGAGGTTTTGCGCATTTAACGTTACACGTTGTATACAGCTGTCACGTTTTAGCATGGCAATATCATTATTGTCCCACCTACATGTTCTAGCATTTTTATTAAAAAAAAAACTGAAATAAAGTTCGTGAATGGCCAGAATCCCTATCTATCGATCGAGAACAAGTTCCAAAAACGAAAATCCATACATTGTTAATTGTTTGGGTTCCTACGGAGACATATTAGGGATGGGATCACATATTCATTTATTGTTAAAGGCTAATATTATGAAGGCGAAAGTTTGTGTGTGTGTGTGTGTGTGTGTGTGTGTGTGTGTGTGTGTGTGTGTGTGTGTGTGTGTTTGTATGTTTATTAATTATGCACGCTCAAACGGCTGGACCAATTTTGATGAAACTTGGCACATAGATAGTTTATAACCAGGATTACCACATAGAACTTTTTATCCCTATATTCTTACGGCATCAAGACTTATGCGGGTGAAACCGCAGGGTGCAGTTAGTAATAAAAATAAAATAAAGACAAAAAGTAAAGCGATTTTTTTACTAAAGTATTATAAATTACAACCTACCACCAAAGAAGCATCTCCCTGCAGAGTGTGACCTTCCATAGTCCACTTGGAAGTCTCTGAACCGTCTCCGGACACAAATGGGAAGATGTAAGTACAGACGCCAGCACATCAAGCTACCCGAAACTGTCAGATTTTCCCAATCAACTTTGAACCTTATGCTTTAGCGATAAAGTTGAAAATCTATTAAAAAATCTGACAGATTGTAGTAGCTTGATGTGCGGTAAAGTGGGGCTACCTTGTCGGAACGTCAGTAGGGTGTGATTGTGGAGCTATGTCACAAACCATGCTCCACATCATACCCTGCCCTCTGTGTCCCAAAACATGCAGTCAAAATGACCTCTGCGCTGCCAGCGACGACGCCGTGGAAGTGGCAAAGTTTTCGGAATACAAGATTTAAAAAAAAAAAAAAAAATACAGTCGTGCCAGCGACACGGAGAAGAAGACTAAAGTAGATATTAAAAAAAATGTGTAGTGTTTAATATTGTAAGACGATACGGCACCATTCGTGTTGATTTTTTCTAAAATTCCGTACCTATGAGTCTATGACTCAGGATAATAGGTATTATACGCACGACGCAATCAAAATCTACTTCTAAAAAAAAAAAGAGGCGTGAACAATTAATAATATTCCGATCCGGATTTCAAACCTGGCACAACTACGAGACGAACACTTGGTTCAGTTCATCAAGAACAATTAATATAAAATAATTGTTTTACGGTAACTAATGTTTAATGGTCTCGTTAACCAGCCGTTAGCGGTATTTTGTTTGTTTCAATTGTGGGACGATAAAAAAGGGGGAGTTGGCGTGAGATTGATATAGGTAGGAACGGAGTTGCCCATCTGTTTCGGAATAAACATACTAATTAATAATCGCATATTACCTTTTTCTTTGACTCGATTTCGTCTGATAAAACGGGATTATTCTAGTTATGTTCAAGCGTTCAAGTCCCATGTAACAGGGGGCGAGTTTTTTGCCATCAACTGGGCACAAATCCAGACTCCAAGCTGCTACTGAGAAATGCTTGATGAAAAAACCCAATGACACTGCCCAACCAGGGAATCGAACCCTGCCTCATGCTCTGCAGTAGCACATTTGACCACGAGCTAAACGAGACAGAACTTATGCAGAAAAACTCATGGGAAACAGCTAATATTCTATCACACTACAGTCAAACACTGAAAACTATTGTACTGCCACACTATCGACATACTATCGACACACTACTGAGACACCACTGAAACGCCATTGAAGTTTTTGCAGAATGCCAAATTTGCAACAGTGGCAAAATAATGTCTGTAGTGTGTCGATAGAGTGTCAATGGCGTGTTGCTTAACTCAAAGTTACAGAATTGGGGCCCTGGATAAGGGAGAGCTCAAGAGACCGCGATCGCTTTTTCCCTTATACAGCGTGTAACGGAAGGGGGGTATCAACCCTGAAGGAGGTGAATGTGCTCATGAAACTCAACAACTTTCCCCAAAGAACATAGGTCGAAATATGAAAAAAAAATTTGGCCCTCCCTTACAAAACTGACTACCAGCTGATTGATTTACTATGGCAGGGCCAAATTTTTTTTTTCATATTTCGACCTATGTTCTTTGGGGAAAGTTGTTGAGTTTCATGAGCACATTCACCTCCTTCAGGGTTGATACCCCCTTTCCGTTACACGCTGTAGAGGTTTCTCACTAACCCGAGTTTCTTACTTAGAGGTTTTAGGAGGGCAAAATGATGGGACCTGGTAAATACTCTCATTAATAGAGTTTTCTCGCCCACTCAGTTCTCACTTACTCAGGTTTGACTGTAATATTATAAAGGCGAAAGTTTGTGAGTGTGTGTGCGTGTGTGTATGTTTGTTACTTCTTCACGCTCAAACGGCTGGACCAATTTTGATGAAATTTGGCGCACAGATAGTTTATAACCACGATTAACACATATAATTTTTATCCCGATATTCCTACGGGATCGAGACTGATGCGGCTGAAACCGCGGGGCGCAGCTAGTACTTCCATATACTAAAGTTATCCAAGTCTCATAGCAACATAACACTCATAAAATACTTAAACAAGAACGCGATCAAAACAAAACAGCCTCAGATTTATGAGATGGGAGATACAGACATACCTACATACGTAAATACAAGTTGTGTGTACGTCTATACTACACATTACTCGGGAACTAGTCGCCGATATTTCATTATACATCATTTGGGGGCCGAGTGTGCTGTACAGGGTGCGGTTTTATTTGTTGTTTTTATTTTCTTTTACTACAACACAAAAATATCAATGACCACATGAATTAAACTTCTGCGAGGAAATTGCATAAAGCTATTTGTTTCCATGAAAAACAGTTTTTTGACAGCTTTTAATGTCTGGTGAAAATGATAGATTTTCATGACGGCCAATAAAATATGTGCTCAACAGTTGTAGGTCGTGGGTTCGATCCCAGTCAGACGTTTTACTTTGTGTAAATAATGTCATCACCACTGCTATTAAAACGGTGAAAAAAAACATCTTGTGGTAACCGGCATGTCCCAGAAGCAAAACATCGAAGACATGTAACGTCTACCAACACTTCCATACATTGCAACTGCAAATGTAAGTTGGTCCACTATTACTCGCAAACTTGTAAAGCCTACTTAGCTGTGATAGTTTTCCTTTTAACTTCGTTATATTATTATATACTGCTACCGTGATTTTTTTCACTTATCCAAAAACAACCATTTAGCTGGCAGGGGGAAGGGAGGCGGGACACACTTGACTCGAACAAAAATTAGCACTTTAAAGCTTAATATTTCACAAACGGATCCTTGAATAGAAAAAATGGTTTTCACAGACCCGTAATATTTTTGAATGGCCTATCCAACGATATCCCACATTATGGGATAGACGAGAAAAAAAGCTATCCCCACTTTACGTGTACAGAAGGTACTTTAATTTTTTTTTAATGATTTTATTTTACCACTTTGACGGCGTGATTACTATTACTAAGAGTCTCTGAGCTAAGCTGCGGACGGACTGACGGACATGGCGAAACTAAAAGGGTTCCTTGTTGACTACGGACCCTAATAACATCTTTAATACACCTGTCTTACCCTTCAGGAAACAACGCGTGATGTTTTGTTATGTTAAAGAAATATAACTTTTGGAGCATGCTGTATGTCAGGTTGCTATAGAAAACCATTAATAACCATCGGTTGCGATCCATCAAGAGTATCTCGGTTCACGCGTCTGACCCGGCGACAACTGTACCGTACAAGTGACGTCATTTCATATATTGTTTTAGTCATCATCTGCGTAGCCTTTTCCCAACTATGTTGGGGTCGGCTTCCAGTCTAACCGGATGCAGCTGAATACCAGTATTTTACATGGAGCGACTGTCTAATTATGACCTCCACAACCCAGTTACTGGGTAATACGATACCCCTTGGTAAGGCTGGTTGTCAGACTTTCGGGATCCTGACTGCCCGTAACGACTGTCAAAGATCCACGAATGACAGACGGGACCAACGGCTTAGCGTGCTTTCCGAGGCACGGAATAGTCTCGGTATGTAAAGATGGTCACCCATCTACAGACCCACCGCGGCAAGCGTAGTTTAACCTGATCGATCGACCTATGCGGCTGTTATTATTTAGCCACGGGCCCCTCTCATATCTGGTTTTATTGTGATAATATATGGGCTTTAAATATACTTAGGAATTTTGAAAGGTCATCCAGCCAGTCGATTCTGTAAGAATCTCACCGTGAAATCATAAGTGAAGTGAGCACTTAATAGTATTAATCCCGCTCACTTCACCCAAGCTTTCACGACGGTGAGATGGTTACAGAATCGCAAGGCTGTAGGTAGAAAGCTGTAAAAAAGAAAGAAATATAGATTTATTTGTCACAAAAACTCTTGCATACAAAAAAAAATAAAAAATAAGATAACTCGCAAAAATTAATAAAAACAAAACAATATTTGTTTTTTTTTTTACAAACTTTTTATATTATATTGGCTGTTGTACACTAAAGGAAATTAATCATTATTTAGGAAATTGACTACCAACATAAATTATTGTCCCTCCTAATCCCCCCTCTCACAGACAGGAGGCCTGTTTCCCAGCAGTGGGAACCGTATACTAACACAATAGAAAATGGCCAACAAATTGAAACTGTTGTATATTTATACTCGTTAGGTCGTCGTTCCAATAAATAAAATCCAATACTTGTAACATTATTCTTTTAACAAGCTTTTTCTTTCAACAGAAACATCTTAGATGAGTCTAGTTTTAACGATACAAGCCATTTCCTCTTATCCAACCTCACACGAGAAATTAAAGATCAAGAAATAATATAATACTACACTTAAGCAATTCAGAAATTAATCTCCAAATGAATGTCTTCACTCTTTCGATAATGGGTCCCTCACAAAAGAAGGTCTTTCACAAAGGAGAAGTGTTAAAAGATGGACGGCATTATGCGGTTGAATGAGGCGACTGATTGCGTGTTTTGATCGCTTACACCTCGAGAGGATGGGCTTATGCGAAAATGCAAATTTTTATTAATAAATTAAAAGTATGTCTATTAAACGGAGGGCCCGTTGCTAAATACGAGTAATAACAGCCGCACAGATCCATCAGGTTAAGCTACGCTTGCCACGGTTGGTCTGTTGGATGGGTGACCATTTTTACGTACCAAGACCCCTCTGTGCCTCGGAAAGCACGTTAAGCCGTTGGTCCCGGCTGTCCTTTTTGGATCTTTGACAGTCGTCACGGTTAGTCAGAAACCCGAAAGTCTGACAACCAGTCTTACCTATGGGTATCGTATTACCCAGTGACTGGTTTGTGGAGGTCAGATAGGCAGTTGCTCCATGTAACATACTGGTATTCAGCTGCATCCGGTTAGACTGGAAGCCGACCCCAACATAGTTGGGAAAAGGCTAGGCAGATGATGATGATGTCTATTAAACAAAGGCTATTATAATATAAACGAATATTTAAGTGTAAGACTATAATAATTGCAATAATTCGTCTCTAATTAATTGTGATACACGTGAAATGGATCTCATAATATAAATAAGTGTTTATAATAATATTGGATGAATGAAATGAATGAAAATATTTATTTCAGACTAAAATAATTTGGAATTACAAGTCCATATGTTGTTAGTAGATGGATACTTAAAGCTATGTTAGTTAAATTTAAAATTATTATTATTATTTTGGACATGAATGGACGACCAATGCCTCAGGATTTGGGCGTCCACTCCATCCGACACCACGCTCAGAAGCGCGTTGGTGCCACGCTTTACCCGAAACCACAGGGAAGCCGATCTTTTGCGAAGCACCGCCTGAAAGCCCTCCGTGCCGAGGTCGGCGAACATGCCGGAGGCACTGCACCGCCACGGAAGCCTCAACAAACTCCTGAACGCGTTGTTATACTGGACGCGCAGAGCATTGTTGGCCTTTCTTTCTATTACCTAAGTAAATATATCTTTATTTAAATTTAGTATTAGTATTTTAAGAAAATAGCTATCTACTTACCAATACGTAGAATTAATTATGTTATTTTTATTAACTGTTCATGTGATTGTAATTATTCCGTTTTCATGTATAATTGTAAAGTTTTTGTTTTACGTTATAGTTTTTTTGTTATTTTTTTTGTTATTATTTTTTTTTTTTTTTAATAGCTTTATATCAAACAATAATTTTTGCTGTGCCCTGACAGGGTGTAGAACGGCTCTTAGCTCTAGCCTTTTTTTAACATCTTGTTTTTACCTTGTGGAACGCAAATAAATGAATATGAATATGCATGATGGTTCATTTGTTTTGGGAAATATTTTGCTGATCCTCTAAAAAAACTTATTGCACTTCTAATGACAGGCCTGTTGGTCTAGTGGTCAGTGGTCCTGACTGCTATGCGCAAGGTCGTGGGTTCGATTCCCACCTAGTACAAATGTTAGTGTGATGAGCACGATCATTTGTTTTTTTGTCTGGGTGTAATTTATCTATAATATGTATGTATTTAGAAATATATATGTATGTTTATCAGTTGTCTAGTACTCATAGCACAAGCTCTGCTTAGTTTGGGACTAGGCGGCGTTGTGTGAGAGTTGTGGAATATTATTATTATTATTATTAATGATGGAAACTTTTTAAAATTAATGATCGTCTAAAAACTTTTTACAGCACAGTTTTTTTTTCTTTATTAATTGAGCTTCTTTTAACTTTGTGGCATAGTTGGTCGCAGTAACTAATCTAGGGCACCTCGAACAAATGGGTTTGGTTAGAACAGTGACCATCAGCGTGCGAGCCGAGAGAGAAAAACGAGCGGTGTAGCAGGTGCTGTTGGCGAGCGCTACATCCCATTTTGCCGCTGTTACTTGGCCATTTAGTGTTTTTAGAACAACAAAATAGTAATTATTTGTGCTTCAAAAAAAGACACGCAATCATTATATTAGAATGTTTAATAATATTTTTAGGAAAGCGAAATGCTAATTATTTGAGGTTCAATTAAATAAATGCCCCTTTTTTCGCTAAGTACCAGCAGACGAAACAATCGACCAGATAAAATACAAATAAAAGGAGTTAAATAATACTTACACCTAAAAATCGCTGGCTGACTGCCTCTTGCATAGCACCATCCACTCAAAAGGTACAGCCAACAAAACAAGGTGTGGATGACGTAATTTCCGCTGTAGTTAACCTTTTGTGCCTACCCTCAGTTTTAGTAACAGCGTCGGAATTTCTTTGAATCTATTGAACACTTATTGTCTGACTGTACTCCATGATATATGAAGCTCTCCGAACGGCAGTGCCATAGGAATCTTTTTAGAAAGATAGAGGTCGCTTACGTTTTGAACTTATTAAGAAAATATAAAATATTATTATTAGCAGACCTTTGGAAGGCGTCTAACCGGACTCTGCGAGGTGGCTTCGGCCCCTCGTACGTCTTCCGAAGGCCTGGTACCCCAGGGTCCCAAGATGTGTCAAAGACACATAATAATTAGTTTTTTATTGCGAAATGGGCCAAGTCGACCTCCTGGTGGAAGGTGATGGATGAGGTTTATGATGGAACGAGAGAGCCCAGAAGATGCCTATTCACTCTTGCTTTGAAGGTTGACGGGTTATACGTGGAAACACAGACGCTGGCAGCGACTATTTAAAAAATATAAATACATGTGTTATGTACCGTGGTTACTTTAATTGAATTATTGAATAACGAAGACAAAATAATATGGATTAAAAAGTCGATTTACCAATTTTAACTGGACAGAAATAGGTAAAGATACTTTGGAATGTCATATATCTATACTATATAAATATATTATGTACACTAGTAATAAAGCTGAAGAGTTTGTTAGTTTGTTTGAACGTGCTAATCTCTGGAACTACCAGTCATATTAAGAAAATAAATATATGACTGGTGCGTATAAAAAAATAAAAACAATTGAGAGCGCAATTCTCGAGGAAGTCAATACGCTATTTAAAATCACGCTTGAACCCTAAAGAGCCGTGCAAAAAGAAAAAAAGCCAGAACACGAAGACTAAGTCACGGGCAGAAACTAGTTTTTTATATAACTGTAATGCAATAAAACAAAAGTGCATAAAGCGCTCCGTATAAAGAAGTTCCTCACAAAAAAGGTGCCATATCTACTATCTTATTAACACCTGTGTGTGGTTTAATGAATCGTTCCATTACTATAATGGACACAAGCTCTTGCTGACCGTACTTGGGATAAAATAGTCGTATTGAATATAATTCGTAATGGTGTCCGTCTTTATCAGATTTGAAGAATTTTGTTCCGACAAATTGTTTAATAGATAAAATTTTAATGGCGGACTCGCGAATAAAGGGTTATGAGTTTGACTTGAATGTCTGTCTTTTATTAATAGATTGTAAACGTTTATTAACCATGTTACAGGAAAAAAAAAATACAAACCAGTCTGGAAATTCTAACCATGAATTCAGTACATGATTCAGAACCTTGCCTTGAAATTATTGGTCGGTCATTAAAAAAAAAAAAATTGGCTCTGACATACATTTTGACCGCGTAGGTGTTGCACCTATGAAACATATGGTTTTTCTTTTATAACTCACGAAAAATTTATACGCTAGTGGGACTAGAATCATGAGCTTAAATTCTTGGTTACAGCTGGTCGATTCTGGAAAAATCTCACCGTGATAACTAAGGTGAAGTGAGCTTAGAGTGAGCTGTGAGTCATGCTGATGCTAGGGATTGACACTATTGACGACTCACTCCACGCTCACTTCATCCAAGCTTTCACGGTGCGATGGTTACAGAATCGCACGGCAGTTTACGCACTCGTTGATATTTTTTTCCTGTATAATAGATAATTAAAATCATGTTTTTGTAGCAACGTGTAGGTACCTACCAAGATTAATGGATTGGTGTGGATTTTGTTGTTTTCAGGTAATCTTTTTGTTATCAGTTTATTCCCTTTCACGATTCTGAAAGAAGTTGATAAAATATATCAATCAATCTCCACCCTAATTGTGTAACACACTATTACTCTCAATTTGAATCATTTTGAAGCATATTGCTAATCCATTGCTCCTTATGTTCGAAAAATGTGTCTGTTCAACAACGTAAATAACGCAATGAACGTTGTTGAACTGTCAAAATGAAGCCCATTGCTACTGATACGCAATTAGCCTGCTGTAGGTCTCGGGTAATCGTAGTCGGAGTGGCTGAACCTTGATATTGCAATGAACGCGGCTCAAATCCATGACAATCGAATCCATGAAACTATTCAATGGGGTTGTTAGCTGTAGCGAGCTCCTTGGAAAGCTGCATGTAAGTGCACCACCTCGCTTGCCGCGGAAATGTAACTATTATACAGGGTGTAACGGAAGGGGGGTATCAACCCTGAAGGAGGTGAATGTGCTCATGAAACTCAACAACTTTCCCCAAAGAACATAGGTCAAAATATGAAAAAAAAATTTGGCCCTCCCTTACAAAACTGACTACCAGCTGATTGATTTACTATGGGAGGGCCAAATTTTTTTTTCATATTTCGACCTATGTTCTTTGGGGAAAGTTGTTGAGTTTCATGAGCACATTCACCTCCTTCAGGGTTGATACCCCCCTTCCGTTACACGCTGTATAACCTTTTGTATGTGCCGGGATCCAAAACAAACCTCGGACACTTCGCCGTTTTGCCAAGGCTCTGTAGGCAGTATAACGAAGTATCGAAGCATAACGAATTGTATACTATCAAAGTTTTAAAAAGACCTCAACCGCTTGGAGGAGCCGCGCCGTGCTCTAATCTCAGGAGTAGGCAGTGACCTGTCACTGCCGGCTGCAGTCGAGTCTATGGTCGGCAGCGAGGAGTCCTGGGACGCGGTGGTTTCCTTCTGCGAAACAGTCGTCTCGCAGAAGGAGGCTGCGGAAAGAGAGAGGGAGATCTCCTCCCATCACCCGCGCACCGGGCGTCGGCGGAGGGCGGATAATGCCCTCTTCAAGCCCCCCTAAATGGGTCCAGGGGCGACAGACTTGGGGACGTCCGTCGCCCCCCACACATCAGGACCCGAGGTGGGGGTGCGTAGTTTTCTACGCGCGCACCTCTTAGACGTCGCGGGGGGAGTTTAACACCTCAATCCCCCCCCTACCCGAGGAGGCACGCAGAGGCGGGCCGGCACCAGTCGGGGGTTGCGGAAGTATCGTTCGTTCCCGCGACCCCTGGCGTAGGTGAGAGAGGGAACACCGGAGTGGTTTTTAGTCAGTAAGAGTCTGACAGACCCCGCCGCCCGCCCCAGGGCAGCGGACATCCATGAGGATTTTCCACCCTGAGAATAAAAAAAAAAGGTTCAAACTTCTAAGTCAACGCAATCAAAAGATACGGGCGTTTATGTTCCGTGATCAAAAATTATAGGGTACTTTCCGTTGGAATCATGAAATTTGGCAAGAAGTAATGTCATGTAGCACAAGTAAAGGAAAAATCCGAAAACCGCAAATTTGTAGTTACATTACAAAAAGACATTATTTTTTCATTGATAAACTATTTACGTACACACGCCAGCACATCAAGCTACTACAATCTGTCAAATTTCTTTAATAGATTTTCAACCTTATCGCGAAAGCATAAGGTTGAAAGTTGATTAGGAAAATCTGACAGTTTCGGGTAGCTTGATGTGCTGGCGTCTGTACATACACATTTGTACGGATCCCTCGGTGCGTGAGTCCGACTTACACTTAATTGTTTTTTTTTTTAAGTAAACAACGAAGTATGCATGCTAGAATGCTTTATTTAAAAATTATGAGTCATTTTATTTCTCTAAAGAGATTAAAGCATTCTTGAACCACAAAATGATTCAGGTAAGTACGTAATTTCTAAAAATACATTGTTTCTTAATAAACCATCGATAATAAAATAAATAATGGAAGAAAAACAGCTATGGCACATCAAACGCGGGCTTTTGGCGAAGTCTGACGTGCGCCGGTAGTGAAACCGGGCATGTTGCTCGCCACCGGAAGCGCCCATTTCGAGGCATCAGCGTTTAACCATAGAGCTACGAGTGGATAGAAAGGGATGCTGGAACATGTTCTGCATTGCAAAAAGAAATATACTCATAATATGTACATATATACATGCATAGCATAATCAACCTATTTTGCACCAATGACAACCCTATTTATTTATATCCACGCAATCACTGTCCATTCCAAAGTTGCCTGAAAGAGATCGCAGAAAGCGATGAGGCCGCCCATTGTATGTTTTGTAGTAACAACTGTATTTTTTTTTTGTTACTTATTTTCTGGTATACAATAAAGTATATATATGTCGTCGCAAGCGATATCAAGACGACAAAATAATCAAAATACTACTTCCGGTTGATTTCGTAATATTGGTCAAACCGGAACTTAATTCTCATTGGTTGATCGGTTAGTACAGTGAACGCCGTGAGGTGGCGCTATAACTTCGCGCCATTTTCTACACGTGGACAGAGCCGATTGGAGAGCGGCCGGCATTCGATTTGCGGAGCGCACGCCGGACGGTTGAGAGCATACCATCGGAACTGTCATGTTCACCGTACAAACCTTTGGTTCTTACTACTCATAAAGTTATTGTAAATTACCGAATAAACATGACTGTGATTTGTGCTTCAAACTACGTTTTACTGGGTTGCCCGAGTACCCACCTTCCTCATGGAACCCGTACCAAGAAACTATGATGATGGCCCTATTATCGCTACGCCCACGCTCGCGCCGTCATATACAAATAAATGTTCCCTCTGGGAGACAGGCCTTCTCTCTTCAGGAGAGAGTGGCATATAATCTACGACGCGTGCACAGTGTGGGTTGCTAGATGTCACACGTCTTCGAAGTTTTGGTTCTAGGATATGCCGGTTTCCTCGCCATGTTTTCCTTCACCGTTTTGAGAGCAGTGTTGATGAAATCATTTACCTACACAAAGAAATGCGCCTGCCTGGGTTCAAACCCATGATAACACATGGCTTTAAAAAGTAATCATTTTTACCTGAACAACAACCTCAAAAACCACTTTAAAAGTTTTCGAACCATATAACTTTGAATCATCATCATCTCCCTAGCCTCTTCCCAATTATGATGCGGTCGGCTTCCAGTCTAACCGGATGCAGCTGAATACCAGTATTTTACATGAAGCGACTGCCTATCTGACCTCCTAGATTTGGGGTAAACAGTATCTTGAGGGTCAGGGAATCACAGATGTTGAAATGGCAGAGTCTTCTTAGAAAATTAGCGTTGTGCCATGATTCTAGTGATGTGACTTGCAACTTACTAATTGTATAAAAACTCTTTTTATAAAAAAAAAACAACCGACTTCCAAAAAAATACTACAAAGTGAAGTAACTTTAATCTTAGAAGTGGGTGTCGTTGGTTCCGCATTTTCGTTTTTTGACACCGACTTCCGAAATTAAAGTTATTTTTCCCTTTATAGTATTTTTTTGGAAGTCGGTTGTTTCTTTTTTTTTTAAAAGTTTTTATTTTTCACTTTTTAGTTATACCTAAGTTATACCAGAATTTACTTGCAAGATTAGAGGTACCCCAATAACAACTTTGACAGAAATGAGGGTCTACGGTGGTATACTGAACACATCTGCGTACTGCGTCTGCCTTTATAGAGTACATACGTAATGTTATGTTTTGCGATATCGTAAACAATGTATACATATATGCGATAGCAGCAATGGCGGTTGTTTTACTGGTATTTATTGAAGAGTTCCGTTGTCTGTCTCCGAAACTCATCACCAGATCTTTACGAATTTTGAATGGGACCATTTCGGGATAAACCTCTATCGACCAAAAAATAATTTTGCAAATCCGCCTGAACATACATAAAAAAAAAAATATAGAAACATCCAAATTGATAACCTCCTTCTTTTCGAAGTCGGTTCAAAATATTTATTATCAGTCGACTATTTGCCGGTGAGACCCTCACAGCCCTACAAACTCTAAGCCCTTCCTCAGTCTACAACAGAACTAGTGTAGTCCATCGGAAGCGGGCGTGGTCCGACAATATTGCGCGATCTGTCAATTTACTCGTTTTTGAGCAGACTGAAACACGACGCGCGCGCCGACCGTTTGATGTACGACTACATAGCTAATTGATTACATTTTGTGATGTTTTAGCGATGCGGATTAAACTAGGTCTGAGGTAGGTGTTTTTTTTTATTATTTTTTTTTCAATTTTTCGACGTCAAACAATTTGGTCACCATACTTTCATAGCAGCTGCTGATCTCATACATATATTTTTAAATTTGTTATTTATTTAATCCTTAACCCTTAAATGCATAATGTTGCCATATGGCAACAAAGTGCGTTATTTATTTTTTTTAAGAATGTGATAGCTGTGAGTGTCTGAACGCACCTCTTTATGTCAAAACAATATATATTATACTCTATGAATATTAATATTTATTATATATATTTTTTCTAAATTCTATAGATAAATACCTATACAATAGCATTTTTTGCAATACGATACAATAAATCATGCATTTAAGGGTTAAAGTTTTATTTTAATATAACACCTGCCAAACTGCAAAGCAATTTGTCGGCAGTAGGTTCTCGTGGATTTCGCACGACTTTGCTTGACTAAATGTTAAAATCTAAGTTAAAACATAACAAATAAAAATATATAAAAAAAAACATAGAAGAAATAACTAAAACTAAGACTAAAACCATAGCTCTGTAGGCAAAGATTCCATAATATGTGAATGCAGAGTATAATACATAGATACACCTACAAAACCATAGATACTATCCACCATAGATTCTCAGCGGCATTAGCTAAAAAACGCCATGGAGCCATCCCATAGTACCTAATGAGTGGAATGAAGACAAATGAGTCTATGGCAAAAAAACTTTAAAACCATGGCTCTGTAGGCAAAGATTCCGTATGTGAATACCATAGACATATATATAATACAGAGTATAATAGTTACCTACAAAACCATAGATACTATCCACCACAGATTCTCAGCGGCATTAGCTAAAAAACGCCATGGAGCCATCCCATAGTACCTAATGAGTGGAATGAAAACAAATGAGTCTATGGCAAAAAAACTTTAAAACCATGGCTCTGTAGGCAAAGATTCCGTATGTGAATACCATAGACATATATATAATACAGAGTATAATAGTTACCTACAAAACCATAGATACTATCCACCACAGATTCTCAGCGGCATTAGCTAAAAAACGCCATGGAGCCATCCCATAGTACCTAATGAGTGGAATGAAAACAAATGAGTCTATGGCAAAAAAACTTTAAATCCTACACACTAAAGTTCAATTTACGCTACAACTTCATTTGAACTTTTTCAGTAGTGCTAGTGTACTCTGAAATCTACGCAATTACCATTAACACATTGAACGCCATGGTGGTCACCGGTGTGGGCGACAGCAATTATTTTGTTAATGAGGGTTTTCACAAAAATTTACGCCACCAGTTGGCGCCACTTTGGCAAGAGGTCTTCCATTTCGGCAATTAATTTAAAATATATGATGACGTTCATCATTCGTTTCATTCATTCGTTTTTCATTCAGTCAGGACTAAAGAAAATATAGGCGCTTTGACACTTTTGACAGGTACTCGGACCTGACGTCTCAGTGCTGCCACCTAGTGAACGTCATTTCAGGAAACCCTCATTCTTTAAATAGTAATAAGAAATAATTATTTCGAGGGGGGGTTTTTTACTATTTTGAACCGTATGAGACAATAAAATATAATGTGTATAATATGTCGAAATCGCGAATCAGCGTCTGCCCATATGGAAAGTTCAGTGGTGGTCAGTGGTGGTCACCGGTGACCACCATGGCGTTCAATGTGTTAAGATAAAGTTGATATTTGTTATCATCTGCCTAGACTTTTCCCAACTTTTTTGGGGTCGGCTTCCAGTCTAACGGGATGCAGCTGTATGCCAGTATTTTACATGGAGCGACTGCCTATTTGAACTCCATAACCAAGTTACAGGGTAACACGATACTCCTTGGTACGACTAGTTGTCAGGTTTTCGGGCTTCTAACTACCCGTAAGACTGTCAAATACCTACAAATGACAACGAAGAGCAATGGTTTTTAAGGTACAGAGGGGTCCCGATAGACGGTCACCCATCCACGGACCGTAAGCTATTATTATTTGGCCACGAGTCCCTCCAACGCACTTTCTATGACTCTGTTAATGTAGAAGTTCTTAGTAAACGAAGACCGTTGTATCGTCCCGTAGGTGCGACGCTACTCAATGTCATTAATTTGAACTTGAATTTCAACGCACTACTTAGTGCTAATAGTTGATAACCTAACAGTGTACTTTTATGACGTGCTGGTATGCACTCTGTTGGATTCTCAATGCTCGGCTTAAAACCGAGAGTTGAAAATCCAGTGCGCGAACAAAATCATTGCGGGCAAAAATCGCACGTGGAAAGGTGGGTTAAGCGCATATACTGGGTGTCCGAAAAGTCATGGATTACCTTTTACCTGCTGATGGGCCACATTGGGATCTACCAATAAAAAAAAAAATGACCATACTAAAAGTCTTATGGTTTCCGAGTTTTTTGATGTTTAATGGAATTTTGGAAAATCTCTACCTTTGATCAGTTTTTCCATGCTATTTCTACGAATGAAAACGTTTTCAGTAGTACAGGTTTTTTATTTTCATCTTGAATCATCCTACTATCGATTGAATACAAGAAAGTTATAGATATCATCTTTTAAATGCCTAAAATTTAGGTTTAAACTTAAAATTTTCATCAAAAAAAAATGTTACCTTATTTTTGATCGGCCCTGGTGAATAACAAAATATTGGTAGGTCATTTTTTTTATTGGTAGATCCCAATGTGGCCCATCAGCAGGTAAAAGGTAATCCATGACTTTTCGGACACCCAGTATATACGAGCGGCACATTGCCAACGGCAAAGGTTATATTGTGCTGTTCCTTTAAATTGGCACTAAGACAGTCACATCCTATAAGAAAACACACAAATCAATATAGCACAAAAAAGCCCACCAAAGAAAAAAAACCTGTCATAGACAACGGATTAGAATACCCGTAAAAAATACTATAGACATTTTGCATACCGCATTTTTTCAAACCATAGATATTAGACGACATCTATTTTTTAAAGTGAAGTCAGATAGAGATGTCAAATGGGCAAAGACAGGGGCATAAGTTATGCTAATGTTGTGAATATTTCAAGCTAATAGATCCCGTGGCCGATTAACTGGTTATAACTGGTTTTGGTTTTGGTTCATTGTTACTGACGGTACGACATTTTGTAACGATATTTCGCTAGTTAGTAAAAGGTGTATTGTGTAACCCAGTAACGTTTTCTTCTTCCCAACTATGTTGGGGTCGGCTTCCAGTCTACCCGTATGCAGCTGAATACCAGTATTTTACATGGGGCGACTGCTGATCTGTCCTCTACAACCCAGTTAATGAGTAACACGATGCTTCTTGGCAAGACTGGTTGTCAGACTTTCGGTCTTCTGACTACCCATAAGGAATGTCAAAGATCTATAAATGACAGCCGGATTAACGGCTTATCATGCTGTCCGTTGCATGGAGGGGTTTCGTTATGTAATGGATAGTCACCCATCCACGGACCAACCTCGGCAAGCGTTGCTTAACCTTGAAGATCGAGCCGTGCAACCCCGAGAGTATTATACTATCTTATAGCTCACGCTGTGTTAAGAAGGTAGTGAGGCTTACTGCACCAAAGACGTAAAAGTACTTACATACGTATTTTTATTATTTATACATCCTCAATCGTGGGAGCTATTTCAATGCAACTTCGAAGATACATTAATAAATGAGAAGTACAGACAAAGATAGCACTGCAGATTATGTATTCATATTCACACGAGATCCCACTAACACGAATGTATTAAGCCTACCTAGTCTATCTTTCTATACATATATAAATAAACCAATTACATTAACCACATTATTTAAGCAACATATTTTTCAACGGCGGGAATTCCGTATTTTACGCAAACGAAGTTGCGGGTGGATGCTAATCCAATATAAAATAGCATGTAAGGTGTATTCTTTGTATTCTTTGATCCTAATAAATTAAAATAAAACAATAGAACAAGCTTTTGTAGATTGTAAAATATAAGTGTAACTACAATAGATGACTGTGCACACTGTCGGCGAGAACTCTCTCACCACTAGTTTGTCGCAGCGACAAGAGCTATCAAGGAGAGTACTCGCTCAGCGACGTTCGCTTGACGAACGAGGTGGGGTCTCTTGGCAGGTATCTTTATTTATTTATTTAAACTTTTCGCACACAAAAAGGTACAAAGGCGGACTCAATGCCTTAGGCATTCTCTACCAGTCAACCAAGGGTGGTGAAGAGATTAGATGGCAGGTGCTTTGGTTGAACCGAACAATGATAAAAAAAACTCTCTCTCTCTCTCTCCTCTCTCCCTCTCTCTTTTTTTTCTTTCCTTCCTCGCTTTTCTTGTGACACAATGGACACCCACCATTCTCCACCACGCGTCCAACTAATACGTTCACTTGTCGCCACTCGCTTGTATATAACACACAACACATAGCGTTTGTATATCGACTCACTTTGTCGATCTGTCACCGTAACGATCGATAATTATGTACTGTAGTTGCATGTGACCTTTGTTGCCCTTTGCACATATCTTTTAATAGAAAGTTGAACAGACACCAGCACATCAAGCTACCCGAAACTGTCAAATTTTCCCAATCAATTTTGAACCTTATGCTTCAGCGATGAAGTTGAAAATCTATTAAAGAAATTTTACAGATTGTAGTAGCTTGATGTGCTGGCGTCTGTACCTTCTGGAGGCCTGTGTCATTCTACGGTTCGGCAAAGGCCACAAAATGTTCTTCTTCCAAACTTCCAGCTAATCCGGTTCAAGGTTAGTGTTGACCATCAAATAATGAACCTACAATGTTCCCACTGTTGGGACGCAGACCTCCTTGAGAGTGAGTGGGCCGTAATCCATCACACGGGACATTGGGCCCGCGTGGTGGAGATCACATGGGGTTGGTAGATGTCACATGTCTCCGAACTATTCGTTCTACACGGAGAGAAAAATCTTAAAAAAATTACTGTGCTGTCTCATAATCTCAGTGCATTTGAGTGATAATGAAAAAATTACAAAGCACAGTAAAAATTCTTATGCTGCCGTGCGATTCTGTAACCATCTCACCGTGAAAGCTTGGGTGAAGTGAGCGTGGAGTGAGCTGTCATTCGCTAGGGATTAACACTATTAAGTGCTCACTTCACTTATGATTTCACGGTGAGATTTTTACAGAATCGACCGGCTGTACAGTAAAATTTATTGGAAAAATAGTGAATTTTTCCCAATATCACTCAGAAAATTTTCTGTGGATGTCACTTGCAGTCACTTTACAGTGACGAGCACAGTAATTTTTCTAAGAATTTTCTCTCCGTGTAGGTCGTACTGGTTTCCGCATGATGTTTTTCTTCGCCGTTTTGAGAACAGTGGTGATGAAATTAAACTCAGAATGTAAAGTGCCTGCTTGGGTTCGAACTTACGACCTACAAACTCTTAAGTCGGGGCCGATACGACTCATCAACTCAGCCTATCGCAGTCCACTGCTGGACATAGGCCTCTCCCAGACTGTACCATAACACCCTGTCCTCCGCCTTCCGCATCCAGTCTACCCCAGCCACCTCCTTTAGGTCATCCGTCCATCTAGCTGGGGGGCGTCCCACACTACGCTTGCCGATACGCGGTCTCCACTCCAGGACTCGTCTGCTCCACCGGCCATCGGCCCTTCGACAGACATGGCCAGCCCACTGCCACTTCAGTTCGCTTACTCTGAAAGCTATGTCGGTTACTCCGGTTCTTTTCCGGATAATTTCATCCCTAATTTTATCCTTCAAAGAAACTCCGAGCATAGCTCGCTCCATAGCGCGCTGAGCGACCTTGAATTTGTGGACCAGCCCGACCGTCAGTGTCCAGTGTCCAGTGTCCACGCCGATGCCGGCCTATACAGGAATAATTGATCATCGAAGATCTTTTTCGCCCCTTTTTATCGACGAGACGAGGGTATTTTATAGCAATAACACAGCGCCACGTACTCAGAACGGAGCCACTCTATTTTACATTTCCTAGGTCTCTTATACTTTGCGTGTTAACGAAACCATAGCGTGCATTTAAATCGACCAACGCCATCTATCGAGATATGAGGTAAACTTTTTTTTACAAAATTGGTTTAGGTTTAGTCTATAGAACATAATAACGTTAAACAATAATATTATAAATTCGAAAGTAACTCTCCTTTCCCCGCCTAAACCACTAAACGGATTTCTATAAAATTTGGCAAGGACATAGATGTCATCCTGGGAAAGGAAATAGGCTACTTTTCGTCTCAAAATTGTTGCCACATTACCATTGTAAAGAAGTACTAAGTTTTTGGATATACACAATTATTATTATGTCTTTTATTTATTTCTTTACCTTATTTTATTATATTTTTAAACATTTCTTAAAATATTAAAAAAAAACATTTAAAAATATTAAAAAAAATAGTGATCCGCCGGTGTCGGGAGCAGGGTCCAAGCTACCGGTGGTTAGGGCTCCAGAGACAGGAGCCTCCTCACAATGCGAGCCGTATCGAGGAGTACTGCCTTCTGAATCAGGCCCTTGATCCAACCGCCTAACGAGAGCCTCGATAGATGTTGATCGAGGCTTTTGGCCATCAGGCCATTGGCCGATACGACAATCGGCGCAATGATAGTCGAGCTCTCATTCCACATGTCAACAACCTCGTGTGCTAAGTCAAGATATTTGATTTGTTTTTATTATTATTATTACAAAATACGAGCACCATTACGACGACGGCTTGCCGACAATTATAATAAATATTTTCAAGACATTGATTTGTTCTGTGAATCCCGCGGAAAATTTCGAAACTCCGCCCTCAAGGCGATCATGAAATCAGACACTGTACTCTTATCCCCTTCAGTATCATAAGCTTATAGTTGAACTGCTGTATCCTTAGTTAGACGTTTCTATGTTTGTAAAAATGTAAACGCTTCTACGATCATCACAAAGCTTTTATTATTGTATCGTTTTCTTTCCTAACGCGTATTTATTATTACTTACATATGCTGTGGACAACGCTGTTGATTGCATAATTGTTAGTAGCTCTTAAGTTTGTTTATTTGTATTACATATTATGTAATTGTTTGTTGTTCCAAATAAAAAAAAAAAAAAAAAAAAAATAATCCTATAGGGGATGATTAATATGCAAAAGCCAGCATTTCTTAAGTTAGTTAATTTCCGACAGCCACGCGGGCCAAGCCACAGGCCGAAGTTAGTTTTGTTATAAGACAAATGTAGGTTATAAGAAGACCAAAAGCTTATCGTACCAATAAATACACTAATCTTAAAAAAAAAAAAAAAAAAAACAAACATTGATTGAGTCCGACCAGTTTTCTAAAAAAACACGCGCCTACCTTTGACATTAGAAAGAATTCACCAAATGTCATAATGACATTAATAAATGACACTTTACATATTAACAAAATTAATCATTTAGGGGCTAATGCGACAACATTAACAAAAATGTCAACATATTTTTTTTATTTCTGTACATTTGTAGCAGGTAGTCATGTTATGTTGTTAAATTTAAGAATTGATGTCAATATGATATGTAAATTATATGTCTAATAGTAGATAATACATGGAAAACTAACTGTGATAAATATAGCTGACAACAGAGCATTAAATCGTTATTTTTAGGGTACCAAATATTGTGACAGGAATGTATAAAATTACGGTTCGTCATCATCATCATGCAGCTATGCTGGGGTCAGCTTCCAGTCTAACCGGATGTAGCTGAGTACCAGTATTTTACATGGAGCGACTTCCTATGTGACCTCCACAATCCAGTTATTAGGTAAAAAAAAAATAAAGAAGAAAAAGAAAAAGAGAAAAATACAGTAGAAAAAGAAAATAAAAACTACAAAGAATAAAGACTATACTACTACTACAGTAGTAGACTTACAAGTCTTACCTTGGTAAAACTGGTTGCCAGACTTTCGGGCTTCTAACTTCCATATTGAATTTGAAAGATCTACGAATGACAGCCGGGACCAAAGGCTTAACGTGCGTTCCTAGGCACGGAGGGGTCTCGATATGTTACGGATGGTCAGAAGATCCATAAATTCTCCAATAATAATTACCTATTCTACTCTGCTGGGACTCAGGCGTCGTCTTTGTGTAAGGTAGTGGAACATAATCCAGTGGGCCGTTATCCGCCACGCGGGCCCAGTGCGGTTTAGTGGATGTCACATGTCTTCAAATTGATAGTTCTAGAACATGCCGGTTACCACTGATATTTTCCTTCAGAATTTTAAGAGTAGGGTTGCGATATACTACTCTGTCAAAAAAGTACCGGGAAAAGATTTATCACCAGGTGGAATGACAGCTCACTTCTCGTAAGTTATCACGGTGAGATTTTTACAGAGTAGACCGACTGGGTTCGAACTCACGGCCTACAACTCGTAATTCGGGGACATTACGACTGGGCCACTTCTAAGAATCAAAATACGATTTTTAATTCATACACAAGGTTATTTAAACACTGCAAAGTATTACCTGCCGTTCGATTCTGTAAAAATCTCACCGTGAAATCATAAGTGAACTGAGCACTTAACAATGTTAATCCCTAGCGAATGACAACTCACTCCACGCTCAATTCACCCAAGCTTTCACGGTGAGATGGTTACAGAATCTCACGGCTGTTCTAGCGCGCGTTGAGTAAGTATATCTTCCTCATAGAACATTTTGATAACATCGATATTCAAATTCCAGTTAAATATGACGTGAATACACGACAAGCCAAATCAAAATCATTTCAAGTGCCACGCAAAAGTAACTTTTATGGCAGGCGTACCGCTTCCTTCACAATACCGTTAAAAACAATATATTATGCATTGTTTAAACAGTTAAAAACAATATATTATGCATTGGTAGAATCCAGGTTACGATACAGCATTATGTATATACTCCAGAAACGTGCATTAAGAACGATTGTTAGAATCCCACAACAAGAGTCTTGTAAAGATTATTTTAAACAGTTAGGTATATTAACGGTACCAAGTTTATATGTTTTAGTGCTACTCAGTCATTTTGCAAAATACATACACGAATATGAATCACAAGAAGAACGTGAACTTAGAGAGAAAACTAGAAGAAATATTATAAAAAACAAAATTGCACCTAAATTCAATATTGCCAAACATTGCTCTAAATACCAATGCTGTAGAATTATTTAATAGGTTGCCTACGGACTTGAGGTCATTGATTTATAAAGGTACTCTTTTCAAAGTTAAACTTAAAGCATTCCTGTTGGATAAATGTTTATATTCTTTGTCTGAATTACAGAAAAGTGATGGTAAATAGTTTTTATATTTAAGTAATTTACTTCCTCGTACAACTACCATTTAATTATGACATACTCTTAAATTCGTAAATATATCCAAAGCATTGACTTCTCGAGATTTATAAAATTTACATTTAATTCATAATTATAATGACTATTTACAATTTTTAATTTTATTTTTTGACATCGTATTATTTATCTTTTCTTTTTTATTATCGATTATTGACTATTATTTATTGAATATTGATTATGTGATTGATTATTGACTATTATTTATTGATTTTTATGTTGTTAATTGTTTAGTGTTTATTACTTAGGATTTACTTAGTGTTTATTGAATGTTAATTTACTCATTGAAATTTAAAACATATTTTTTTTTTTTCTAGATGTTAAATTAATTAATTAATGTACAACAAAATTCAAACACAATGCAAATTGTTATATATGAATAAATGAATGAATACCCAATTTACTAAACCAAATACCTGTAGACATTAGAGATTCATTGAATAGCAAAAACATAAAGCGTAAGCTGAAAGAACAATTCATCAACTCGATTATAACTTGACTGTTAATGGCGTGTTGATCAAATCTCAGGCCATGGCATGATAAGACAGACCCAAGAGGTCTAATAGTGTGCTTTGTTGAAGTCTAAGGAAATAGTGATGTCCAAAAAAAGAAAAATTAAAAACATGGCATTCGATATAAAATTCTTACAAACTGCCGACACGACAAATGCTAAATTAATATGACATTCCTAGGTCAAACATACAGATTAGGGATCAGGACATAAATACTAGGAAATGCCAATGTTCTGCATTAGCATAAATGATTTTTACTTGTAGGGCAACATATATTGATAGCGTGGGAGTATGAATGTTACAAGGCTCGACGGACGGTTGGAATTGCGTGAAAGTTCATTTTCACCATACCAAACGCGTCCCATTTTATTTTATTTTTCGCCATTCCAGAGACCAAGATGTTAAAAGATGTCCTGTAATTTACACGGGACTCCATTCCACTTAAGCTGAAACTCACCAACGGCAGAAATAGGTCATCTTCTAAGCCTTTTCCCAACTATATTGGGGTCGGCTTCCAGTCTAACCGGATGTCGCTGAATACCAGTATTTTACATGACGCAACTGCCTATCTGACCTTCACAACCCAGTTACTGGGTTATAAACCTCCTCCCCTTGATAAGACTGGCTATCAAACTTTCGAGCTTCAAACGACCCTTAACGACTGCCAAAGATCTACGAATGACAGCCGGGACCAACGGCTTAACGTGCTTTCCGAGGCACACAGGATCTTGATATACAACGTGTAACGTTAAATGCGCAAAACCTGAAAATAGTTTGATCAGAATAACAAGCAGAATTAATTGAACCACTTTGTAACATAGGTCACATTTTTCAAAAAATCTTCAATAATAACGTTGCCATGTCTATTTATTAATAGGTCAAGCAAGCCAATGACAGCGGGGCGCGGGAGGAGTCGTCACCGGGCCGCTGCAGCGGCCCGGTGACGACTCCTCCCTCGATAACGCGTTTTCGCAGACGCAAGAAACGATCAGAATGGGCAGTAAAACTAAAACAGCACATAAAACCTTTACAATTTTTTTAATGACTTATTTTCTCTCTGAAATAGGTGAATTGAATTAAAAATCAGTTGGGGTGTCTGAGGTTTTGCGCATTTAACGTTACACGTTGTATAAAGATGGTCACCCATCTCCGGATATGATGGAAATAGGTATGGTGCCAGTATACTTTCCCAGCCGGACTCCTTTACAAAAAAACTATTTAAACTACACAAAACTGCTCAAATGTTTATTACATTTCAAACAAATTATAAGTTCAGAAATAAACCGTTCTTTTTAATATTGGAAAAACAGAGAATTTTACTAGTAAGTTAAATTCTCGGTTAATAAGTTATAGATTTTCTATGGTATAAGTCGTTAAGAACATTTGGAGTATCCAGAATTGAACCAGTCATTGTTACCTATACAAGGTAAAATTAAATTAGGTAACGAAACTAAGCAGACGTTTCAGGTATCCATATCTAAACACGATAAACCAATACGTACACAATAAGATTGTTTTTTTTTTTGAGACAACGACAACTGTTAGTATAGTTACGTTGAGAAAATCTATTTATTTGTTACTAGCATTCGCTCGCAACTTCGTTTGCGTAGAATTCGGAATTCCCGCCGTTTAAATCCTATTACCCGTTTTCCCGCAGGAATGAAGCATTTTCCCGCGGTAAAAAGTAGCCTATGTTCATCAGGGATAGTGTCAGCTTCTAATGCTAAAACAATTTTTCAAATCGGTCCAGTCGTTTCGGAGCCTATTCAATACAAACAAACAATCAAATCTTTCCTCTTTATAATAAAAGTGTAGATTTTATCGTTCGAGATGTCGATACCCATTGCGTCTGTGAAGCTTACACAAAGCAATTGATTATTAAATTGATATTTCAAGTAGCTACACTACTTACGGTCGCTAACCCCAAAAAATATAATTTTTTTTTCTTGTTAGATATTGAATTGGTTACCCATCACTTCTGCGCAGTTTCGCTAGGTAATTTTATTTTATTTCTGGGAAACGGTACGGTCGTTACTTATAGGTGGTCTTATTAATACTCTGCGGAGATATAAATATCAATATGCAGCATATCTGAGAGCTATCTATGACTCAGTATGAATCACTAATCATTTCGCAAAAAAGACGGATGCCGGTAAACCGCCCAGTTATCGGCCACCCATTTAATTTTGTGGGATTGTAATTTAAATAAAACAATTTTAATCCGTTTGAATTGAGTCTCTTTGATGTGTATTTAAGTTGTTAATTGCTTTTTCTTTTAATTGAATCCAATGGTTGTTTTTTTCGTTTTAACCATTTTCAATCGCTTTCAAATTGGCCTGGCGTCGGTCAATGAGTCAGAAAGTTGAAGTTAGCTTAGGTAATTAAAGAAAAATGCTATACATTGATGATTGACGATTGATGATGAATGACGTGCTGGCCCACTCGTTAAGGCCTCACCTAACATGCAGAAACTAGTGGGTTCAAATCTGGGCTAGCAAACATATGTGACTCTTTTAATTCATATGTACTTTCTGAGTTTATCTTGGTGAAGGGACACATCGTGAAGAAACCTGGACTTTATACATAGTGGATGAAAGTCTAAAATCGCCAGCCCGTCTTGTGCAATCGTAATGATCAATGCTCGTGCCTTCTCTGTATGAGAAGACGCCTTTGCCCAGCAGTGGGACAGTAATAGACTCGAATTATATTCTTATTATTATTTGAATTTTGCGAGGTATTTTGAGGGGCCCGTGGCTAAATAATAACAGTCACACAGGTCGATCGATCAGGTTAAGCTACGCTTGTCGCGGTTGTTCTGTGGATAGGTGACCTTTACATACCGAGACGCCTCCGTGCCTCGGAAAGCACGTTAAGCCGTTGGTCCCGGCTATCATTCGTGGATCTTTGTTAGTCGTTACGGGTAGTCAGAAGCCCGAATGTCTGACAACCAGTCTTACCTAGGTGTATCGTATTACCCAGTAACTGGGTTGTGGAGGTCAGATAGGCAGTCGATCCATGTAAAATACTGGTATTCAGGTGCATCCGGTTAGACTGAAAGCCGACCCCAACATAGTTGGGAAAAGGCTAGGCAGATGATGAATGGAATTTTGCGTGACAATTTTGTTAACTACAGGGTTAAATTCAATTAGCTAGCGAAACTCTGCCGGCAGACGTGATGGGTATCAATATCTGAGAACGGTAAAAAATAAATTATTTGATGTCATGTTTTTGGAGGTCAACGACCGCAGGCAGTGTTGTTACTTGAAGTATGAGTTGAGATCTATTCTCTATCTGTTTTCTTTAGTTTTACCATGTTTAGATATTGATAACCATGACGTCTGAGAAGATTACAAAAAAAAAAACTTTTAGGCTGATATTTCAAGTGACTAAGTACACTAACTGCGGTCGATGACCCTGCAAAAAAAACCTAATTAATGTTCATTTTTGCTATTGTGTCAAATTTAATTACTTAGCAAAACTCCGCAGAAGTGATGGGTATCGATATTTGGATATAATACGTGATACCCATCACGTTTAAGGAGTTTCACTAACTAATTTAATTTGATCCTGTACTCAAAGAAACAGACGTGAAATTCAAAACATTAGAATTCGGAGCTCAATACAGTGTTAGTCCATTGATTTAGGCTCATGTTTAGAGGGCCGCGGTTTTAGAATCAAACGCGCGCCAAACTTAATTCACAGCCTAAACTAATACGCATCAGTGTATTTAGTATATTAAACAGTTGCCTAAATGGTTCGCTTTTAAATCAGATTACTTTAAAACTTGGTTTTGTTTTATTTTGATGGTTAATACGTAGGTAGAAGGGTTTATTGGCATGGTTCATGAATAAAAATAAAACGCTTCATTTGATAAAACTTTTTTTTTTACAGACATTAAAATGCTTATACAGGGTGGCCGGGACAACAACGCGCAGCCTGTTAAAGTACTCCTCGCGTATTTTGGCTACGGTGGCCAATCTCAACGGAGACTAGCCTTCGGCGTGTGAGATGTTATAGTACTACTTATACAACGTGTAACGTTAAATGCGCAAAACCTGAAAATAGTTTGATCAGAATAACGAGCAGAATTAATTGAACCACTTTTTAATATAGGTCACATTTTTCAAAAAATCTTCATTAAAAACGTTGCCGTGTCTATTTATTAATAGGTCAAGCAAGCCAATGTCAGCGCGGCGCAGCGGCCCGGTGACGACTCCTCCCTCGATAAAGCGTCGTCACAGACGCAAGAAACGATCAGAATGGCCAGTACAACTAAAACGGCACATAAAACCTTTACAATTTTTTTAATGACTTATTTTCTCTGTGAAATAGGCCAATTGAATTAAAAATCAGTTGGGGTGTCTGAGGTTTTGCGCATTTAACGTTACACGTTGTATAGTCCGATGGGACGGCAATGATACGTCCGTAGAGAGACCAGGCGCAGGACCAACGGCTTAACGTGCTTTCCAAGCCGCCGACTTCCAAACTCCGGGCTGCTACTAAGAAATTCTTAATGGAAAAAATCAACAACATGGCCCGACCCGAGAATCGAACCCAGGATCCCACGCTCAGCAGTCGCGCTTGCGACCGCGAGACCGACGGGGCAGCCTGTTACCAAGGATTCAGAACATGCTTCTGGACTTTATTGAATTATTCGTCATTTTAAAAAAAAAGCCATTCCATACATTTGACCGCGTTGGTTTTGCACTTTTCTATGAAACCGGTGATGTTTTATTTGATAATCAACAAAATAATTATACAGGTCTAAAATTATGTGCCGAATTCATGATTTGCAATTGCGATGTCCCTGAAACACCGTAAATATTTATAGTTCCGTCGGCTTTAGGTAGGTACTACCTTTTTTTTTTTTGGGAAATTATCAAATAACTTCTCCCGCTCTGGGCGGAGCAGGAGGGTGTGTCAGACTTTTACTGACTAAAACCCACCCGTGTTCCTTCAGTTAGGTAGCTGTGCCACGGGCCACGGTAACTCTTTCGAATACGATAGTACCTACCGTACTATCTTCGAATATATTTTCAATAAATCATTTTTCGTAATAATAATAATAGGTATCACAACTAACTATTTACACTGGATACCAAATGAATTGGCTAACTAACTTTCCAAATAAATTCAATAACAAAGGACTCTTGGGCATCAAAGTAAACATCCGCATCGATGTCATCCGGAAACGTGCCCAGAAGTCTGGTAGCATTGCCACGTTGAATGGCAATGCTAATTCTTTGGCCAAAGAACTTCATTTGTTTGATTTTATTTAGACTTTCGGAACTATTGGATAGGTTTTTTTTTTTAATAAAAGCTCCGTCGCAAATAGACGTTATTAGAAGGAGGTGGTACACAAAAAATAAATCACTTTTACGTCCGACGACAACTGGTGCATTCACCCGACATCACCCACAATGTTTGCACAGCGGGATTGCTTGCTACATTAGTTATGAATCTAAAAACTATTATTTGCTATAGTAACTATTTTATCTACAGAAAAATATCACGATGTTTTTTAGTTGAAGAAATCATTAGTCAGAATTCGGTGACTACATTATATTATTTTTCTCTTGTAAATAGTTTGTCAGGAATTCGTAACATCTTACGAAGCACAAGCTCGTGAAGCACAGAACAGCGGGGTAATTGCGTAACACACTATCAGTACAGCAGTGCGATTCTGTAACCATCTCAACGTGAAAACTTAGGTTTAATGGGCGTAGAGTGAGCTGTCAGTGTCATCCCACCTGATACTAGGGATTGACCAAGCATGTAACATTTTACAATCATAATCGAGATTTTGATAATATTTTTATGCTAATCTTATTGATAATTTTATATAATTTCAAACCTAGTACGTTAATTGTCCAAACATTACTATAATATTTTGTGGGGTTTTAATCTAGGATAAAAAAGATAAAAAAAAAACATTGATATTCTGAATAAATTTATTTTATTTATTTGTTTCATTTTACCATTAATGTACACACATATATAAACAGACAAGAGAAAACAGAACAAAAAAATAGTTACAAAGGTGATTTTAAAACCCCACAAAATAGTTATGTTTTGCCAACTAAAATACTAGTTTTTAAATTATACAACGTGTAACGTTAAATGCGCAAAACCTCAGACACCCCACCTGATTTTTTATTCAATTAACCTATTTCAGAGAGAAAATAAGTCATTAAAAAAATTGTATTAAGCCCTGGCTGAAGGCCTTAATTTATTGAGGCATCCACAGGCAAGTCCGGTTAACCAGACGACAACTTCATAGGTTGAACTCCGAGATGCAATTCATAAAAAAAAAAAAAAACGGTAGCTTATGTCAGACCAATACATTTGTGACGTTTCCACCATCGTTGTCGCTGATACAACGAGCCAATCGACTACGGCGCAATAACGGAAGCCATCATCATCTGCTGGGTCTTTTCTCAACTATGTTGAGGTTGGCTTCCAGTCTAAAGCTAAGGTATCCTGGAAGAGCGGTGGCCGCCACATAACGCCTGCAGGAACTGGTGTCATAAAAAAAGTCTTTGCCAGTGACAAAGATTTATTGTAAATCGTTAGAATCCCCCTGCCACGTCAAAAGAAAGTCACGTTTTTGTTTGATTTTGACACCTCTGACACATAAAGACGCAGTGTTTTGATTGTGTTGGACGCTATAATAGTGTGTGAGCTCACTCTTCTCAGTATGGATACTTTTTCGCGTGACTAAGGACAGTGCGGGAAAATCTAGCGATTTATACTGGATGTTATTTTTAGAGGCTTCATGTTTTTTCAGGGTGTTCTACTCATGACTATGAACAACTTTCACTATAGGACTAACTCTGAAATCACGAAATCAAAATCAGCTGTTTAATACAAAAGTTCAATACCTACTTGACCAAAATGTATGAAACAGCTGAATTTTTTTCGTGATTTCAGAGTTGGTTCCATAGTGAAAGTTGTTCATATTCATGGGTAGAACATCCTGTAAAAATTTGGAGACGGTAAAAAAACACGCTGTAGGTATATTTGAGCAGTGGGTTTTTGACTTTATGGAGGGGCCCGTGGCTAAATAATAACAGCCGCACAGGTCGATCGATCAGGTTAAGCTACGCTTGCCGCGGTTGGTCTGTGGATGGGTGACCATCTTTACATACCGAGACCCCTCCGTGCCTCGGAAAGCACGTTAAGCCGTTGGTCCCGGCTGTCATATCTTTGACAGTCGTTACGGGTAGTCAGAAGCCCGAAAGTCTGACAACCAGTCTTACCAAGAGGTATCGTATTACCCAGTAACTGGGTTGTGGAGGTCAGATAGGCAGTCGCTCCATGTAAAATACTGGTATTCAGCTGCATCCGGTTAGACTGGAAGCCGACCCCAACATAGTTGGGAAAAGGCTACGCAGATGATGGGTTTTTGACTTTATGGTGACAATATTGCTCTCTAGGAAAACACAGCAAATTATTTTCATAAATAACGTTTCAGTGACGTCATTCGTCGTTGGATTGCGCACGCTATGTAGCGAGAAGAGCGGTGGCTCTTCTAGGTAACCGAAGTTTGACCGGTGCAGCTAGATAACAAAGGGAAAAACACAAATGAGTAATTTTAAATACTATTTTTATATAATGGATGTCTGTTTCAAGCATTGAAAGAAGTAACAGTATCACTACATAGTATAAAACAAAGTCGCTTCCCTGTCTGTCTGTCCCTATATATGCTTAGATCTTTAAAACTACGCAACGGATTTTGATGCGGTTTTTTTTAATAGATACAGTGATTCAAGAGGAAGGTTTATATATATAATAAATGCATAATATAGTAGAGAAACACTGATAATTTTAGAGGTTTCTAATGTAATGTCGTAAATAAACACATTTTTTGCGCTTACATTGTAAACGCTGGCTGAACCCGTCAAGATAGATCAAAATAATGTACCACAGTATTGTACACCTTAAGAAGATCTACAAGAAAGTCCGCGATGGTATATGTCTATCTCTTAGGGATAACCCACAATAACCATTTTTTATCCTATATTTTTTACGAGAAATAATGGCTCTAAAATTATCAGTGTTTCTCCATTGCACCCGTGCGAAGCCGGGGCGGGTCGCTAGTTAACAAATAAAGATTAACTAATATTCGAAATGGAACAATAGCGGGATACCTGTCATCGTGTCGATAATATCGATACAATCGATACTTCTCGATATAATACCGATTCTAAATCGATACTATCGCGCAGGCTACAGTAATTGCTATTGTTGAATTTGAGCGGCCATGAGATGTTCAAGATAGTTTAGTCGTTAGGAATGGATAGAGAAGACATGGTTTTGTTGACCGATGATTACATAACACTTCTAAAGAAATTAAATTAAAAATCTCCGAATGGCTTCAAACACTTGATTACCACCAGACGGAAGATCTATTACAATACCAGTATTCGTAAAACAATCTACACTTACCCACATACACATACACACCCTCACTCCCTTACACACAAACACACAAAGATTTTGTATACCTACCAGAGTACGTCTGCATCTTAAATTTCGTTTCCTTGTTATATTTTAAGCTTTTTTCTTTATTTTTTTTATATTATTACATGAACCACAAATGGGCGAAGACACTGGCTCCTGTAACACAGATTACTACCTATCTCAGAAGTCAGGGCTTCAATAAACTATGTAACAACTGTATTATGTCAATAAAAAATTATTTTTATTATTATTATTACTTCTCTTTATATCTACCCGTATTCCTCGAAGGGAGATAAAGATGTCTTATTATTAGAGGAGCTCTAAATATGTTCCAAGTAAGGCTGTTCATTTGTTACGGAAGACGATTTGAGGGGGAGGGGTCCAAGCAAGTCTTATTTTATCTTACGTGGGGGTGGGAGGGGACTATATTGTTCTTAAGTAAGATTATAAAAGTAAGCAAAAATTTCAAACTTTTTAATTTTTTTGCTACTTTTTCTTTGCAATTTTGGTAGATACTGGTCTTACGTAAGATTGAAAGGGGTGGATGGAGTTCTTCCAAGTATAATTTTTTCTTACTGAGAGGGGGGGTGAGAAAGTGGTCAAAATTATCTTACGTAGTAAATGAACCTTGCCAGCGACTGGGTAGTTTCCAACCAAAAAAACTGAATGACACGTAGCCAGACCTGGGAATCGAACCCAGGACCCCATGCTCAGTAATTGCGACCATTAAACCATAAAACCAACTAGGTACTCTAAAAACTCTTGTCCTACTTTGACGTGTCATCATTCTCTTAAAACATAATTATTATGTACTTGTCTTTCCATATACAGCATAATACTTGTATAACTGAGGTCATATTCATAATATTAATATATGTTATGGATATGACATCAGGTATACAGGGTGAAGAATTCAGTACATGATTCTGAACGCCCCGATTTTTTCATCGGTAATAAAAAAATAATATTAGCTGTTCCAAACGTTTTGACCACGACAATTTTGGCTTTTCTATGAAACGGCGGATTTTGTTTTGATAACCGAAGCATTTTTTTTTTGTCGACGTCTCTGCCCTGTAACATCAAACAAACACTGTAAAGTGTCTATTTCAGCAAATAACCATCCTATTCTATTCCTTTCTAAGCTCACGCCATGCCCAAGTCAAATGACGCAGCATTCAATGATGATGCTATTCGCGATCTGACCATCACGGATTATACTATGACTGGATAAGAAATAATGGATCATTTTGGCCCCCGGCACACCACCACCCGCGCCAAAGACGTAGCAATTAAAAATTTGTTGGCGAGCAATGAGCAGCGAGTGCGCGACGGTCACGAGCGATTACTCTCTGGTATGCGTCTGTACCAAGCGTGAGACATCGAGTGTTCTACTGCCCGCCAAGTGAGCGTCGCAGAACGAGTAATCCATTTGATGGCTCTTTTCGCGGCGATAATCGAGTACTCGCCGGAGGTATGAACAGTTACCGATTAATGATTTTTTTTTTACAGTCTCCAAATTTTTACAGGGTGTTCTACCCATGAATATAAACAACTTTCACTATGGGACCAAATATGAGATTACGATAAAAAAACCATCTGCTCCATACATTTTAGTCAAATCGGTATTGAACTTTTGTATTAATAATAATAATAATAATAAAAGTTTATTATAAAAAAGAGACATACAATAACATAATACAGTACTGTATTATATTGTATTGTATAGTAATACAATACAATATAATACAGTACAATATAATAATACAACACAATACAATACAATGCAACCTACCTGCCTACCTGGCTACTTCACATACCTGAAAGACGGTCTGTGTACCGCCATCCAGTGAGACACCATTAGGCCATCCACCCTGCCGGCTACAGTAGCCACAGTAGCTACAGTAGAACGCGTTATTATACTGGACTCGTAGAGCATTGTACGAGCCCTGAGTATAACTGACCCACAGGGCGCACGTGTACAGCGACTGACAATTAAACAGCTGATTTTGTTTTCGTGATTTCAGAGTTGGTCCCATAGTGAAAGTTGTTCGCATTTATGGGTCCAAATTTTTAGAGGGTCTTCTACCCTCTAAAAATTTGGAGCCAGTAAAAAAGATCATCCAGTATATCATCATCATCCAGTATATCATCATCATCATCATCATCATCATCATCATCATCATCATCATCATCATCATCATCATCATCATCATCATCATCATCATCATCATTTCAGCCGAAAGACGTCCACTGCTGGACACAGGCCTCCCCCAAGCACCTCCAGTTCCACCGGTTTTGTGCTTCTCGCATCCAACGGGTTCCTGCGGCCTTCACAAGGTCGTCGGTCCATCTTGTGGGAGGCCTTCCAACCCTACGTCTTCCGGTACGCGGTCGCCACACCAGAAGCTGTCGGCCCCATCGGCCATAAAAAAATAACAATAATGCGCGGAATAAGGCGGAATAATATATTCACAACTTGTAACTTAAATAACACTCAACATCATAAGGGGTCATTGTACTCATCATTATGAACAACTTTTACTATGGGACCAAAACAGAAACCGCGAAAAAAAATCAGCTGTTCCCCACATTTTGACGAGTTATGCGAACATAAATGTAGGGAACAGCTGATTTTTTTTCGCGCATTCTGGTTTGGTCCCATAGTAAAAGTTGTTCATAATGATGAGTACAATGACCCCTTAAGAGGTTGTCCTTTATTTAAATTACACCTTGTATGTGTCTCTTTTACTCACACGGGACCTACAATATTTTGTATAGTAAGTAGTTTTATCTCACGAAGCGACGCGCGCTTTATTTGTGGTTATGAAGTGTACAAACACGTTTTGAATGTGGGTGTAAGCGCAGGAGCTAATATGTACAGTATCTTTATCTAACGAAGCGACGCTCGCTTTACTTGTGGTTATCAAGTGTACCAACACGCTGTAAATGTGGGTGTAAGCGCAGGAGCTATTTTGTATAGTATGTTTATCTAACGAAGAGATGCTCGCTTTACTTGTGGTTATCAAGTGTATAAACACGCTGTGAATATGTAAGCGCAGGAGCTATTTTGTATGGTATTTTTATCTCACGTAACGACGCGCGCTTTGCTTGTGATTACCAAGTGTACCAAAATAAAAAAAAAAGGGTGTAGGCAAAGGAGCTTTCGGTACCGCCCGAGGTAATGGCGAAGTCGGAAATATGTGTATGTGTGTAACGTGTATGCGTGTGTTATGTGCTGACGCTACCACATGTAAAGCGCACGTCTCTTCGTGAGACAAATATACTGTTCGTTTGTTTAGAGAGAAAATCGTAGATATCTAGTCGCTTCTCCGTCGACGATGGGACAGCTGCCTTAGGTAGGTACAATCTATTTTTATATTTTTGTTTGTCATTCCTTGATTGTGTTTTGCGGTTTGTGGTTAAACGTATTGATGAAAATGGTGTGTGTTCGGAGTGTTTTAAGCCTTTTGAATTAATTGTGTGGCTTTGAATGATTTGATGTAGTGGTATTTAAACCCGGTAAATATCTGTTGAGTTTTTTGTTTATGGTTAAGTGTTTTTGTTTCGTTTTGCGTGAGGACAAAGAAGTTGACTGTTTCAATTAAATAAGTACCTACCTATTGTAGAATTCAATAAAAAATGGACAAAGCAATTACCAACTAAATAATAGACGTGAAATTAAAAAGTTTAAAGATCCGAATTCTATGCCTTCTGTTGCAAAGGTTTGTAAAGTAAAATGAATACCTTACTTAACGATAGCATAACATGGGCATCCTAAGAAACCTGCGAACAGTTAGGTACAGTCTGCTGGATGTTGGACATGGCCTCTTCCAGGCTGCGCTAAAACACGGTCTAGCTGAAGGAAACCGTTTAATCATCGTCTGCCTAGCCTTTTCCCAACTATGTTGGGGTCGGCTTCCAGTCTAACCGGATGCAGCTGAATACTAGTATTTTACATGAAGCGACTGCCTATCTGACCTCCACGACCCAGTTACTGGGTAATACGATACCCCTTGGTAAGACTGGTTGTCAGACTTTCGGGGGGACTCTACCCATAACGACTGTCAAAGGTCGACGAATGACAGCCGGGACCAACGGCTTAACGTGCTTTCCGAGGCACGGAGGGGTCTTGGTATGTAAAGATGGTCACCCATTAACGGACCAACCGCGGCAAGCGTAGCTTAACCTGGTCGATCGACCTGTGCGGCTGTTATTATTTAGCCACGGGTCGGGGAACCGTTTAATAAAGAATGATAGTTACCACCTTTCATACTTTTCTACTTTCTGTTCTATTATTTTGTCCTTTATACTTTCAACGTTCAGCGATAGTTTTAGGGCAATGTTACGTGGTGAAATATCAAAAACGGAATAGAATACTCTATATTATGCACATCATTAAAATTACAGAATTAATTTAGACATTTTACATAGGGTGAAATCATAAAAGCGATCTTTTAAAGACAACCTTTGGATGGATTCAATCATTAATTTTGGGTTGTTCATTTATTCCGTAAAACAATTTTAATTAATTTCTGACCCCGCTCCGCCATACGTAAGAAAAAATAAGACTTGAATGACCCCTCCCCCCTTTGAATCTTACGTAAGATTAGTATCTAGAATAATCTAAACCCCTCCCACCCCCAGGTAAGAAAAAATAAGACTTGTTCGGACCCCCCGTCCCCCCAAATTGTTTAACGTAATAAATGAACCGCCCCTTTGGACCAATATTTCTTATCCATCCACAACGCACCTTTGCTGTGAATCCCAGCCGGCAACTGACACGAAACTACAAAGAGTTAGAAGTAATGACCCCACTGTTACAATCTGTGCGGCATTCGTTGACAGACAGACGGAGAATCGATTCATTATCAACGGCCTTTAGTCGGCCGGCGCTGGATATAGGCGTTGCGGAAAAAGGATGTATTTGAGTAGAGGTATTAATAGGTATAGGCAATCTTTTGTTATACAAGGTGACTTGTAATTTGACGTATTCGTTCCAAGACCTGCAATGCTATTCTGTAAAAAACTCATCGTGAGAACTTAGGTGAAGTTAGCGGGAAGTGAGCTGTCATTCATTCCTAATGCAAAGGATTAACACTATTAAGTGCTCACTTCACTTATGATTTCACGGTGAGATTTTTACAGAATCGGCCGACTGAAGGAGAATTCCCGTAATTAAAAACGTTCAAAATCTAATCGCAACCTCATCTCAGCGACAGTCAATGTCAAAAATGTAGGCAAAATAGAGGTATTTTTGACTGATTGATATTGATATCAGACTGTGAACGTTCTTAAAATTGCTAGAATTGCCCCTCTGATAGCATGACCTATTTGCAAAATTGTACTAAGCACCCCATAAAGCTTATGCGAAAATTCATGGAGTTCGAGAAAATCCGAATTTCATGTACAGAAGAATTTCATTTACATTTCCAGCACATCAAGCTACCCGAAACTCTCAAAGTTGAAAATCTATTAAAGAAATTTGACAGATTGTAGTAGCTTGATGTGCTGGCGTCTATACATAATTTGAAAAATTCACAGAATTTGTCACTGAGTAAAACCTTTTCTTTAAACTGTCAAATCAACAATCACAGATAGCGTTGAAAAAAGCAGGGAAAATTCCCGTTTCTTTTCAATTCCGTTGTTTTTTTCAATGTTTCATTCGAAAGTATACAACGTGTAACGTTAAATGCGCAAAACCTCTTAAGGGGTCATTGTACTCATCATTATGAACAACTTTTACTATGGGACCAAACCGGAAATCGCGAAAAAAAATCAGCTGTTCCCTACATTTTGACGAGTTATGCGAACATAAATGTAGGGAACAGCTGATTTTTTTTTCGCGATTTCAGGTTTGGTCCCATAGTAAAAGTTGTTCATAATGATGAGTACAATGACCCCTTAAGAGGTTTTGCGCATTTAACGTTACACGTTGTATATTTCATGTTTTTTTTTCAATAAAATCGAAAAATATGAAAGAAACGTATTCTAACTGTCACTTGTATAAATAGTTTTATCAATTTACGTGCTAGTTCCGAATGAAACATTGAAAAACAACGGAATTGGAAAGAAACGGGAATTTCTCCTGCTTTTTTCATCGCTAATCACAGACAAACAATGCACGGTCATGTCTAAAAGGAAATTTTGAAGAAAGAGTCACGGCAGCGTTGAACTGACCTGTCCCGACAGACGGTAGGCATGCATCATTCACACATGTAGCTCAAACTATGTTTGGGAGCTCAACGACTCATCACATGACGCTACCAGATCTGCAGGACATTCGCGTAGACCTTATAGAAAATGCTCAAAACCGCCAGACGGTTATAAAGTCATGTACTCTGTTAGGCAGTGGTTCCAGCTGAGTTTCGGCCGGTACTACGGCGGACTGTGTCGCAGTCAGTTTTCCCTTTCAATAGGATATCACCTTGTTTATGTCTGGGTCCTTTTGTTTTCCATGAAACAAAACACTATCGATTTCGTCTCAAAAGATCTATGCAATGTTGGAACAGCAGTGCGATTCTGTAACAATCTCACCATGAAAACTTAGGTGAATTGAGCGTGGAGTGAGCTGTCCCACCTGATACTTGGGATTGACGAGCATACATTTACAATCATAATCCATATTCTTTATGCTAAATCTATTGATCATTTTATATAATTTCAAAGCTAGTATTTTAGCTGTCAAAACGTTATTATTTTGTGGGACGGACCATAGAATTGAATCCCACGTAGTTTGTGTGGCGTCATCACTTCACCCGATTCACGAAGTGTCGTGAATCTGGTCTATAGTCTAGGACAAAAAACATCATTGGGATTCTGACTAAGTTTCTGTTTCTGTTGTTACTGTCGTTTCATGTTTTTTTTTTTACTTGTTTATTTTGAAACCCCATAAAATAGTGATGTTTTGACAAATAAAATACTAGCTTTGAACTATATGAAATGGTCAATAGAATTAGCATAAACAATGTTATTAAAATCTCGATTATGATTGTAAATGTTTGCTTGGTCAATCCCTAGTATCAGGTGGGATGACACTGACAGCTCACTCCACGCAAGTTTTCAGAATCGACATGCAGATACTCATCTCTTTAATGGCTATTATGCATATTGGAATAATCCTAATGATTAGATCTGGATCAAACTCAACCAGTTTCGAATTTAAGTGTAGTTAAAATAAAACTGGTTTAAATCCAGACCAAACTAATTAAATGGGACTTGATGTGAGAATTCCACGCGATTTTGATGTGGCACTACAGTGCTATTCTGTAAAAATCTCACTGTGAGAACTTAGGTGAAGTGAGCGGGAAGTGAACTCTGTCATTCCGTAATGGTAGGGATTGACACTATTAAGTGCTCACTTCACTTATGATTTCACGGTGAAATTTTTACAGAATCGACCGGCTGGTCGGACTTTTGTTTGTAAATAAGTTTCGTGGAATTATGGCCAAAATAGTCTTTTCTGATTGCTACTAATGAAATAACTCTGCGAAATAATTGCGTAAAACTCTTGAAATGGCAATGCCTTTCATTCTGGCGGTTCAGCCAAATTCATTGCGTTATTTACGTTGTTGAGCGGACGAATTTCTCAAATTATTAGGCAATGCATTAGCAATTCTGTTTAAAATCTTCCGGATTGTAATAAAAACTGTTTAACGAAATTAGTAGCTTTTCGGCGTATCTACAGACGTGCGATTCTGTAACCATCTCACCGTGAAAGATTGGGTGAAGTGATCGTGGAGTCGCTAGGGATGAACACTATTATGTGCTCACTTCACTTATGATTTCACGGTGAGATTTTTACAGAATCGACCAGCAGTATTTTTTTTTTTCAAGAATTAAACGACGCGCTCTTTACTTGTCATAACCAAGTGTACAAAGATGCTGTGAGATCATTGTAACACTTGAATACAAACACATTTTTCACATCTAAGGGTGCGTTTCCACAGAAGCGGAGCTGGGCGAAGCGGAGCAGAGACGTGCAGGAATCGACTAATCACAATGGTTGAAATCCTCATCGCTTCACTCGTCTCGTCTATGATTGGACGATTACTACACGTCTCCGCTCTGCTCCGCCCAGCTCCGCTTCAGTGGAAATGCACCCTAACTCACATTGATGAAAAAAAAAAGCACTAAAAACAAATGAAATCGCATCAAAAGTTTTTCAAACTTAACGTTTTATGTGACAGTTTTAGTTCTATTTAATTGAAAGTTTAATTGAAAGTATAAATGTTTACGATGTGTTTCGTCATAAATGTTTGCAACGGATAATTGTGGTCCATTTGTTTAATTATTTGTTATTTTTAAAGTTCAAATATCTAGGTTCTATAGCCACGGTTCTTAACCCGGGGGTAATTACCCCTGCGTGGGTAAAACTGGTATTCTGCGGGGGTAATACATAATAACATAACAAAGATTTGACCAATAAGACCGAACCTAGCTCGCCAGTGGATTTCATGCCCTAACTGTGTAATCAAATGACAAGTCGGAGCCGCACGTCATCAAACAGGTAAATCAGTTTCCCTGGCTGACTCATAGGGGTGACCAGATCGAAAAGGTTTATAGGAACCACTGTTCTATAGCATCATCATCTGCCGAGCCTTTTCCCAACTATGTTGGGGTCGGCTTCCAGTCTAACTGGATGCAGCTGAATACCAGTATTTTACATGGAGTGACTGCCTTTTTTTTTTCCGCTGAGAAATGACATTACGCATCTCCGCTCGTCGGGGGACGGAACGGAGTATGTGGGACTCCCTGCCAGAGTGGCAGTGTGGAGTGACTGCCTATCTGACCTCCACAACCCAGTTACTGGGTAATACGATACCTCTAGGTAAGACTGGTTGTCAGACTTTCGGGCTTCTGACTACCCGTAACGACTGTCAAAGATCTACGAATGACAGCCGGGACCAACGGCTTAACTTAACGTGCTTTCCGAGGCACGGAGGGGTCTCGGTATGTAAAGATGGTCACCCATCCATAGACCAGCCGCGGCAAGCGTAGCTTAACCTGATCGATCGACCTGTGCGGCTGTAATTATTTATCCACGGGCCCCTCTGTTCTATAGCATGATGCCAAATAATATTAATAGTTTATTTCCAAAAAAACTTAGTACTACTTTACAATAGCAATGTGGCAAGTTTATTACTCAATCACGCAAAAAATACTAAGCGGATTTGAATAAAATTTGGTACACAAATATTGGGTTGTTGCAAATGAAATGGCGGATTCTTAGACATTGTTAGAGTTTTAATAATAATAATAATAATAATAAACTTTGTTTCGGACACAAGTATCCATATTGTGTTAGTAACATACAAAAAAAAAAAAATAATAATATTGCGCAATACTAAAACTACACATGTTCTTAGCTCTCCAGAAAGTCGTATTGTTGTTTGAACTTTCGAAGAAACATCACGTTTTTAAGTGACAGTAAAAAATGGACAAACGTAAAATTCGCCAATTGTTTTTTTACCAATTCAAATTGGGACACAGTGCTGCGGAGGCAACGCGAAATATTAATATGGCATTTGGCAAAGGTGTAGCTATCGAGAGAACAACACAGCGTTGGTTTGAACCATTTGATGATATGACTAGAACGAACCGCGCGTCATCGTGAGGTAGCCATCGATAACGATCACTTGAAGGAAATCGTCGAGTAACCCTCGAAAAGTACTGCCAGTTACTTGATACTGTTCACACCAATTTGTCAGAAAAGCAACCAGCTTTAGTGAAAAGACATGGTGTCATATTGCTGCATGACAATGCTCGCCCGCACATTTCTAAATTAGTCATTAAAAAAATAAAGGAACTAAACTTTGAAACATTGCCACATCCAGCATACTCTCCAACCAACGGATTATCACTTATTTCGTCACTTGAATCACTTTTTGGAGGAAAAAAAAATTCTCGGTCCAGTCTGAAGTAGAAACAGCCTTTAAGAACTTCGTCGCACCTCTAAATCGAGAATTTTACAAAACCGGAATATACAATTTGGCATCACGTTGGCAAAAGTGCGTTGAAGCTGAAGGCGATTATTTTGATTCGATTTTTTTTGTTTTAAAATAGTAATAAAAATAAACATTTAACCTATCTTTTCCGCCATTTCATTTGCAAAAACCCAATAGTTTATAATCAGGATTAACACATAGAATAATTTTTATCCCGTAATTCCCACGGGATCAAAACTTATGCGGGTGAAACCGCGGGGTGCTGCTAGTACAGAATAATAGTTGATAAGTAATCAAATTATTGAATTGTCAGCCAAGTCAACCTATTCAACTGCCTAGCTTTTTCCAAACTATGTTAGGGTCAGCTGCCAGTCTAACCGGATGTAGCTGGATACCAGTATTTTACAGCTACTATTGCTGTGGTCGGTTCGTAGATAGGTGACCATTCATTACATTTCGAAACCCCTCCGTGCCTTGGAAAGCACGTTAAGCCGTTGGTCCTGGTTGTCATTCGTAGATCTTCGAGAGTCGTTATGGATAGTCAGAAGTCTGAAAGTCTAACAGCCAATCTAACCAAGGGGTATCGTTAGCAAGTAACTGGGTTATGGAGAACTACTAGTGTTTTTAACTGTAAGACCTCTTACACCATGTTTTGAGCAAATAAATACAACGTGTAACGTTAAATGCGCAAAAACCTGAAAATAGTTTGATCAGAATAAAGAGCAGAATTAATTGAACCACTTTTTAATATAGGTCACATTTTTCAAAAAAGCTTCATTAAAAACGCTGCCGTGTCTATTTATTAATAGGTCAAGCAAGCCATTGTCAGCGCTGCGCCGCGCTGATGACTCCTCTCTCGATAAAGCGTCGTTGCAGACGCAAGAAACGATCAGAATGGACAGTAAAACTAAAAAAGCACATAAAACCTTTACAATTTTATTAATGGCTTATTTTCTCTCTGAAATAGGTCAATTGAATTTAAAATCAGTTAGGGTGTCTGAGGTTTTGCGCAATTAACGTTACACGTTGTATATTATCATTATTAATATTAGATAGACAGTCGCTAATGTAAAATACTGGTTCTCAGCTGCATCCAGTTAGACTGGAGGCCGATCCCAAAGAAAATGGCTAGGCAGATTTTTGATCTGAGATCGTGTCGATACCATATCCATAAATTCCTAGTTTCTAGCCCGAACTGAATGCTAAATCAGTCTAGACTATCCTGGTCATTCGAGTGAATTATTAAACTACGCGTTCTATTGAAGTTATCCGTGTGTGCAAGTGAGTGATATTGTGTGTGTGTATGTTATTTTTGACAAGGCAGGGCGGTTTGATGTGCTTTGAATTTTAAAGGGACAGAATTGGGATGTTTGGGGTTGGTATTAGGATCATCATCTGCCTCATCTGCCCAGCCTTTTCTCAACTATGTTGGGGTCGGCTTCCAGTCTAACCGGATGCAGCTGAATACAGTGGAGTGACTGCCTATCTGACCTCCACAACCAAGTTACTGGCTAATACGATACCCTTTAGTAAGACTGGTTGTCAGATTTTCGGGCTACTGACGACCCGTAACGACTGTCAAAGATCCACGAATGACAGCCAGGACCAAAGGCTTAACGTGCTTTCCGAGGCACGGAGGGGTATTGGTATGTGAAGATGGTCACCTATCCACAGACCAACCGCGGCAAGCGTAGCTTAACCTGATCGATCGACCTGTGCGGCTGTTATTATTTAGCCACGAGCCCCCCTTGAACATCACCAATAATGTCACTATAATAATGGCCTTCTGGAGCGTTTCCTCCCATCGTTTCAACTCACATCTATCTCGTAAATACCTTTTCGTTGTCGCTTTTCATTCATTCTCTCAATATGACCAAACGGGTATACGGTGACGGAATGAAACTTGAGATAACTGGAGGACAGCCGTGCGATTCTGTAACCATCTCACCGTGAAAGCTTGGGTGAAGTGAGCGTGGAGTGAGCTGTCATTCGCTAGGGATTAACACTATTAAATGCTGACTTCACTTATGATTTCACGGTGAGATTTTCACAGAGTCGACTGGCTGATCAGGAATAATTATTTCATAAAGTCTATGATCTGAGGAAAAAAATGTCCTTACGCGACACTCGCACGCACAAACACTCGTATATAATAGACAGAGAGAGGGAGATATGCGAGTAGTTTTCATGATCTTCAAGGGTGCCGAAGCCAATGGTGAGGTCAAAATTAAAATTGAAGATGGAGGCTGAAAAAAAAAAATTCAAATTTTTGCCGATCTCTTTCTATTATAAGAGAAAAAGTCGCGTTTTCTCACGTTTCGTGACGATTTCTTCCAGTTTACTCCTGCCGCAAGTCGCGATAAAGAAGTTCGTTCCAATAGAAAAAAAAAAATAGATTTAAAAGACAAAAAAGGTTAAATAGCTCCCACTATTATGGAGCTTAAGTGTCTAAACACACTATGCCGAAGTTACGCGACCGAAGTTCAGCACAATTACGCCTACAATGCTATTTGAATTATTGACGACACACTATGCCGAAATTACGTCGCGTCATAGCGTACAGCCTAACTTCGGTCGGGCGTAAGTTCGGGTTTCGCACCTCGAAAGTAATAACAAGATCACTTTGTTTTGCGTCTGTCTGTCCAACTGTGTAGATAACACGACACGACGCCAAGACAACGCTCGAGACACTTAATACACACACAAAGTTTCGGAACTGAATTTCTGCCGCGTAAGTTCGGCACTTATGGTGTGTCATATCAGCCGAATAAGTCGGATCGTAAAATCAGCCGCTGAACTTCGGTCGCGTAACTTCGGCATAGTGTGTTTAGACACTTAATCTCTTTCAACGCAACCTACAACAAAATACCAACTTTACATAAACACCGCTTCTCCAGACCATGCCTCGTTTACTTTGATATACAATTTCATTCACAGGGGTTGAATTTAGCAAGTAATTCTGTCAGGTGGTTCGTTGTATGCTTTTTCCCGACATGGGTGGGAGCGCTTCGTCTGTAGCCCTAGTAACCGACGGCGTATCGATCCGGCGGGCAGTGTTGTGCTTTGTGGCGGAGTTATCGATATCGATTCTGATATAAGTTCTGAGTTCTGAGATAAGTTCTGAGTTGAGCTGCACGGTTACTGACGAATGCGTGCACTGACTGCACAGGTCCACTCAATCTGTGTGGTTCTTCCCTCAAAATACCACTTCAGACACCAATCTACATGGTCCTCAAAGATCAAAGATGATGTCCGGATTTTTATATACACATTGACATTGATGAATTTTATATAAACAATGACATGGATATTTACTTTGTATAGTATCTTATTTTTTATTATTATTATTGTGAGTGTGAAGACTATGTGGGTCATTTCTTTTTTCTTTTTTCCTTCTTAGTTAGTTTTAATCATGGTCTGGCAGTTTGAGTAATTTATGCGGCCTACCCAAATGTCCTTTCATTGGTATTGTTCGTCGAATCGTAAGGCTCCTCAAGTTCTGAGTTGAGCTACACAATTTTTGACAAATGCGTGCCCTGACTGGACAGGTCCGCTCAATCTGTGTGGTTCTTTACTCAAAAGACCATTTCAGACACCAATCTGCATGGTCTTCACATGATCTGACCAAGATTATGTCTGGACTTTAAAAGAGACTGTGACCTCTGAGTTTGTTTCGGCCTTTCTTCTCAGAGTAGTCAGATAGGAAACGCCGACCTCATCTAGTTTAAAAAATATGATTGACATGTAAAAGTGTTTGTACAAACCTACTTACAGAAAATAAATCATTTATCATTTATTTTATCGATGTTTATGAGATAGGTGTATGACGGCTACGATCGTGTCCTAAAATACATTAAAATTTTGATGACCTTACCTTTGTTTGATTTCTGTCAGCGGATGATTTAACAGTGTTACTTTAAGCTTAAATCTGGTCTCTGATTAGTAAAATCTGTGGTAGTGATTGATATCTGCCAACCCGCGCTGGGCCCGCGTGGTGGATTACGGCCCACTCCCTCTCACAGAGAAGAGTCCTGTGTCCCAGCAGTGGGAACATTACAGGCTGATTATGTGTGTCGTTTTGGTTAAATGATAAATGATAAATGATTTATTTTCTGTAAGTAGGTTTGTACAAACACTTTTACATGTCAATCACATTTTTTTTTAAACTAGATGAGGTCGGCGTTTCCTATCTGACTACTCTGAGAAGAAAGGCCGAAACAAACTCAGAGGTCACAGTCTCTTTTAAAGTCCAGACATAATCTTGGTCAGATCATGTGAAGACCATGTAGATTGGTGTCTGAAATGGTCTTTTGAGTAAAGAACCACACAGATTGAGAGGACCTGTCCAGTCAGTGCACGCATTTGTCAAAAATCGTGCAGCTCAACTCAGAACTTGAGGAGCTTTACGAGTCGACGAACAATACCAATGAAAGGACATTTGGGTAGGCCGCATAAATTACTCAAACTGCCAGGTCATGATTAAAACTAACTAAGAAGGAAAACAGAAAAAAGAAATGACCCACATAGTCTTCACACTCACAATAATAATAATAATAGAAATAAGATACTTTACAAAGTAAATATCCATGTCATTGTTTATATAATATTCATCAATGTCAATGTGTATATAAAAATCCGGAAATAATCTTTGATCTTTGAGGACTATGTAGATTGGTGTCTGAAGTGGTCTTTTGAGGAAAGAACCACACAGATTGAGTGGACCTGTGCAGTCGGGGCACGCATTCGTCAGTAACCACTTTGTTTGACTGTTGGTTGTTTGGTTGACTGTTTGTGCAAAAACCACATTTTAAGTTCATTGTAAAGACGCCAGCACATCAAGTTAATTTATTAAATAGATTTCCAACTTTATCGCTAAAGCATTAGGTTCAAAGTTGATTGGGAAAACTTGACAGTTTCAGGTAGCTTGATGTGTTGGCGTCTGTACATAATCATTTGACGATATCAAGGGGGTGGAGAATACATAAATTGATGTTATTTGTAGCAGAACAGGTAATCCTGTTCTATACAACGTGTAACGTTAAATGCGCAAAACCTCAGACACCCCAACTGATTTTTAAGTCAATTGACCTATATCAGAGAGAAAAGAAGTCATCAAAAAAAATTGTAAAGGTTTTATGTGTTGTTTTAGTTTTGCTGGCCATTCTGATCGTTTCTTGCGTCTGCGACTACGCTTTACCGAGGGAGGAGTCGTCACCGGGCCGCTGCGCCGCGCTGACATTGGCTTGTTTGACCTATTAATAAATAGACACGGCAACGTTTTTAGTGAAGGTTTTTTTGAAAAATGTTACCTATATTAAAAAGTGGTTCAGTTATTCTGATCAAACTATTTTCAGGTTTTGCGCATTTAACGTTCACTTCCAACCTCACTTGAAAGACCAAACTCAACTTGAACTCGAAATCAAACATACACGCACACACATAGACTCAAGACTTTTTCCCACGGGGGTAGGCAGAAACTACAGAACGCCACCTGCTACGATCCTTACATATACTTTTTTCTTCGTTTACGTTCATTCATCTGGTCATAGACACCGGTTGCGATTACTACACACCTAACCTTTCTGAAGAACATCACCAATAAGGACACATACATCACGGAGTCAAACTTCGACACCATTCCAATTATGAAGCGGTGTTCAGAGAATGACATAACTCTACAAATCACTTCGATAGCTAAGCAGTTTGGTTTGTTCTTGCCTGTTAGTTAACCATAAAAAACTATAATTCATACCTCTACTTAAAATGTCGACTTATTCGTTGTATCGATGATTCGTTAGAAAGAGAAAATACATAATGTTTTGTATGCTTGTTTGTTACGCTTTTATGCTAAAAAGGCTGAATGAATTTGGATGAAATTTGACACATTGTTAGACCTGGATTAGGTCATAGAATACTTTTTTCCCTATATTCCCACGTGATCGAGACTTGCGAGTGATACCGCGGGGTGCACGTAGTATATTTTATATTAGCATCGAATAAAACCTGCACTATAGAAGACGAGGCTAACGCTAAGGCTGTCGAAGTGGCCGAATTATGGTCGAAGCTAATTTGAAAATATGTCGACCAAATCTATCGATACTAATACCTGTGTACCTTCCACATCCCTATACAGCTCAATGCTATATTTTGATAATTAAAGGAACAAACTGTGGGAGTTTCTGTCAAATTGTGAGCTTTCCAAGATTTCGCTAATATTGCGCGTATGCTTAATTAGCAGCGCCTTCAAAATATAATCTGATCCTAAGTAAGTACCCAATTTTGTATTTTGTAGAAGTTTTGAAAATTACTTTTGAGAGAAAATGAATGTTATATTCGCTAGTCAGGGATTATTGCGATTTTGTATTGTTTAGCAAATTAATTCACTATGTACAGACGCTAGCACATCAAGCTACTAGAATATGTCAAATTTCTTCAATCGATTTTCAACTTTATCCCTAAAGTATTAGGTTCAAAGTTGATTGGGAAAATTTGACAGTTTCGGGTAGCTTGATGTGCTGGCGTCTGTACAAAGATCATTCTGCCAATGTCAAAAGTGAATTGGAAAAGCAGTGCAATAATATAAATATATAAATTAAAAGAATAAACGATAAAAAACCTTCGATGATACTGTTGAGATTATGAGATGCCAATGTATACGTTTTTATAATAAACTTCCTAGCCACATTCAAGAACTAAGCATTAATAAATTCAAATCTTTTATAAAGCTAAAACTATGCCAGAAAGCCTATTATACTGTAAAAGACTATATTGAGGACAAAAACGCTTGGGATTGAGCTGCTCCAATAGGTCTAGACAGTGAATGTTGTTTATTTTTTATTTTGCTGATTTACACTTTTGTTATTGTTATTTTTTTTCTTTCTAAATATCTATTTATGACATGACATGAACATTTACTGTTTAAAGTCTTATATTATTTTAATTATTGTGAATGTGAGGACTATGTGGGTCATTGTTTCCGTTTTAATCATGGTCTGGCAGTTTGAGTGGTTTATGCGGTCTACACAAATGTTCTGTCCTTGGTATTGCTCGTCGAATCGTTGAGCTCCTTAAGTTCTGAGTTGAGCTGCACGGTTACTGACGAATGCGTGCACTGACTGCACAGGTCCACTCAATCTGTGTGGTTCTTCCCTCAAAATACCACTTCAGACACCAATCTACATGGTCCTCAAAGATCAAAGATGATGTCCGGATTTTTATATACACATTGACATTGATGAATTTTATATAAACAATGACATGGATATTTACTTTGTATAGTATCTTATTTTTTATTATTATTATTGTGAGTGTGAAGACTATGTGGGTCATTTCTTTTTTCTTTTTTCCTTCTTAGTTAGTTTTAATCATGGTCTGGCAGTTTGAGTAATTTATGCGGCCTACCCAAATGTCCTTTCATTGGTATTGTTCGTCGAATCGTAAGGCTCCTCAAGTTCTGAGTTGAGCTACACAATTTTTGACAAATGCGTGCACTGACTGGACAGGTCCGCTCAATCTGTGTGGTTCTTTACTCAAAAGACCATTTCAGACACCAATCTGCATGGTCTTCACATGATCTGACCAAGATTATGTCTGGACTTTAAAAGAGACTGTGACCTCTGAGTTTGTTTCGGCCTTTCTTCTCAGAGTAGTCAGATAGGAAACGCCGACCTCATCTAGTTTAAAAAATATGATTGACATGTAAAAGTGTTTGTACAAACCTACTTACAGAAAATAAATCATTTATCATTTATCATTTATCATTAATGTAGATCTTGCGGGGTTAGTAGATCCGGTCGATTCTGTAAAAATCTCACCGTGAAATCATAAGTGAAGTGAGCACTTAATAGTGTTAATCCCTAGCGAATGACAGCTCACTCCACGCTCACTTCACCCAAGCTTTCACGGTGAGATGGTTACAGAATCGCTGGACAAAAAAAGATAATATTACTTATAGTAATTTATATACAGGGTGAAATTGAAAACATGCGACAAATCGAAATGGGAAATTGTACTCATTATTGTGAACAACTTTTACCATGGGACCAAACCTGAAATTTCGAAAAAAAATCAGCTGTTTGTTCCCTACATTTTGACGAGTTATGCGAACATAAATGTAGGGAACAGCTGATTATTTTTTTCGCGATTTCAGGTTTTATCTCATAGTAAAAGTTGTTCACAATGATGAGTACAATCTCTCATTTCGATTTGTCGCATGTTTTCAATTTCAACCTGTATACAGAGTGGATTTTTGAGATGGGGCAGCTAGGGCAGCTACAGGAAATCGGTGTTAGGAAACTTTCCTTAACTTTATGAGAAATTTTGTTTTGCATTCACAGACTTTGAAAAAAAAAATACAGTTGACAAGAAAATGGGTATTTTTCACATTTTTTTTGAATGCCAATCGATCTCGTCTCATTTAAGGATCAAAAACTTATATTGGACCAACCGAAGTTTGAGGTTTGAGTTATATTATTATTATAGTATTGTATTTGTGATACTTATTTATGTATTAGTTTATAAGTATTCTAATATTTGTAGTAGTATGTATTGTTTTTATATGGGCCCTAGTTGCCTGAAATAAAGGAATAAATAAAGTCAGAAATCGCAAAAAACTTTTCTCATACAGTTCATAGGAAATGAGATTCCAATGTTTTTATGATCATGATAGACCATAGATATAAGAATTTTATATTACTATGTGATAGACGGCCGAAAATAAACAAAAAAAAAAAAAACTTCGAATTTCGAACCGCGTCATAATTTAATTTGTTTTGAAAACGGAATCTAAATAGTTTAACCCTTATATGATATGTTTTCTCTTCCATTCTTCCCTGTCAACATTACGTTCAACAGATAATATTTTAAAACAACCCACTTCTCTGCCTACCCCGCCAAAATTTACTGAAAACGTAAAGTACAGTTGTTTAATAATTCTTCAACTTATTTGCTTTAATAACACAGTCGGGGAACCAAGTCCCTTGTGTTGCCAAGCGAAAATATTTACCCCGTTTCTCAGGGTAAAATGAACTTCGACGACGAAATTAAGGGGTAATATTAACTTTACCGTCAGCTTTTTAGCGAAATTTGAAGTTTTTCGTTTGTGTTGTAAACTAATATAAAGATTTTAATTAGCAAGGTATACTGGGAATGTTAAGAGAATAGACTGAAATTATGTTTATATTAGTAATTTTAGATTCTTGTGTGAATTCGGAATTAATGTTTTTCATTTCTTTAAGAAAATTAGTTAACTAGTTTGCTCAGTGACTCAGGCCGAATCTCAGCCTATAATTTTTATTTTTTTTAATTTTATTTTTATTTTATTTATTTGGGATAAACAAACAGTTACACATCGTGACTTATCTAAAGAATTACATAACAGTTATTCAAATGTGAAACTCACACAGCTATCCACAGAATACATTTTAGTTTGAATACAATTATTGAGAACTACATGCAGACATGCTAGATACAATACAAGTTATTAAAAGAAGCGTTTAAGTTTTTTTATCAATATCAAATTTTTTTTTTTTTTTTAACAAAGCGGTACGGAATCTGATTTTCGACATAGAGAACATATCAATTTTAGTAAAAAAAGTAATTGTAATCTTTGCTTAACCTCTCAAGGACCGCCATATTTTGGCCGCTATCTTTGTCTATGGTTGTAAAATATTATCTGCCGTCGAGAACATTCGTTCAGAAACGATTTTAAGACTTATCTTTACTACAAATACAGTTTTAAATCGGTCGAGTTTGGTGGCACAAATTTGTGCCAGCGGGGCTCAACGGTAATACTTGTTTACTGGCACGTTTTTGAAGCGGCGAAGAGGCGTGCGGACTCCAGCATTAGTTAATGTTAATGTTCATAATGTTCCCACTGCTGGGACTGTGTGGGGCGTGTCTTCGAGAGAGGGCTGTGAACGCGGGCCCAGTGCGGGTTGATAGATGTTACATATCTTCAAATATTTGGACATCGGTCATCGTCAACACGTTTCCTCACGATATTTTCCTTCACCGTTTTGAGAGCAGTCTGGTGATGAAATTATTTACGCAAAGTAAGACACCTGCCTGGGTTCGGACTTACTACTCGTAAGTCGGGGCCGTTATTGTCATTCGTGAATCGGGTAGGCTTTACGGGTCGTCAGAAGCCCAAAAGTCTCACAACCAATCTTACCAAGGGGTGTCGTATTAGTACGAGTAGCATCCGGGTAGACTTGAAGCCGAATACAGTATATCATAGTTATAATATTATAAAGGTGAAAGTTTGTGTGTGTGTGTGTGTGGGTATGTATGTTTGTTACTTCTTCACGCTCAAACGGCTGGACCAATTTTGATGAAATTTGGCGCATAGATGGTTTATAACCAGGATTAACACATAGAATACTTTTTATCCCGATGTTCTTACAGGATCGAGATTTATGCGGGTGAAACCGCGGGGCGCATCTAGTGTATCATAATTAACGCAAGACCTCACACACCCTAATAGAGTATTGAGTTAAAAGCATAATACAATGACATTTTTTTTTTCTTTTTTAGCATAATTGTTAAGAAAATCGCGTCGACCGTATCATTAGGTATTTTATGCATTTATAACTGAGCCTTGTTGCATAGAAAAAAAGGTTCAATTTTCTTTGGCTCGATGCGCAGTCAGTATTGCAAATTAAAACATTTTGGAAAAAAAAAATCCTTTTTTAAGAGTTACTGAAATCGATTCAGTATTAAATTGTGAACAAACCACTTTCAGAAATTGCGTTTATTCCGTTACACATTGTATAGCTAATATTAATGTCTATAGAAATTGCAAGAGGTGTAATTCGTCATCATGCACTAGCAACCCAGCTAAAAGCTCGATCGTTTTCATTGCAAAGTGCAATGAAAGTAAACAGGGGGTTAAATCGGGGGTGAAGGGGGTGGGTAACGCATACATTATACTCACTTAGTAGCAATAATATTGGGGGTGTATTTATACTGAGTACGATAGCATTATTTTTATAACTTTTATGTATTTTCAAATAACATTGATTGTCATCATTTTAATTTATTGATTCGCTATTTCTTCTTATTATGGCATAACATCACGCCTTGTTTGTACTATAGTACAGACGCCAGCACATCAAGCTACCCGAAACTGTCAAAGGATATTGTCCAGAATCGCCATGTGCAACACAAGTATCGGACATACACGATAATTAATTGTCTATTTTATTATATTAGTTGCAAACACTTTTGTAACACGGACTAGCTGCATGCCAAAATGAACATTATAAAGTATTTTACGCGACTAATAACATTAATCACCGCCATCTTTGCCAAACGTCATGTCGTGTCGAAAAAAATTACGGATTAGGCTTTAGGAAAAAATTGAATAGATACCTACCTAATTATCTAGGTAGGTACTAAAAATAGCTAACTGTATTAAGATAATATTGTTTTTCAGTTTCTTAAAAATCACTCGAAGCTATGAAAAACTATACCTTATGGTTCGATTATAACCTCAAAATCTCACACTCTCTCCCTCTCTTACTTTTTTTTAAAATATATCTATTCTGCAGCTAGTCCGCTATAAAAATAAGATCTTGTAGGAGTTTACTAATGATTGACGATTCAACACATAATTTTCCGACGCTCTTAGTTCCAGGGCAAAAAATGTATGAGCGCAGAGCAATATCCTTTTCCTAATCAACCTTGAATCTTATGCTGTAGTGATAAAGTTGAAAATCCATTAAAGAAATTTGACAGGTTGTAGTAGCTTGATGTGCTGGCGTCTGTACACCTACATTTCACCAATAATGTATAAGTGTAATGTAATAGGGGGCGAGCCCATTTATACCAATACCAATTTATACAAATTGTCCGTAAAGGACATCATTCATTTCGTACCCAAATAATTAATGTGCCGGCCAGAAAAAAAAAGTACTGTTGTCTTATGGGAAATGACCTCTTGAGCATTTTTTACTATTACAACGAAAGTCTACCATTGAATCCTCGGCTGCTATTTGAGATTGAAAATGCCAAAAATCATATTTTAATAACAAATATACAGTTAAAACATGTTCAGGGTGTTAAATTCAATTAAAAGTTGGTATTTCTTTAATGTTATGAATATAACACTTGTTATAAAAATATGATTTTTGACATTTTCAATCTCAAATAGCAGCCGGGGGGTTAATTTTAGGCTTTGGCTGTAATAGTAAAAAATGCTTAAGATGTTATTACGCATAAGAAAATATTTTTTTTTTTTTCTGTCCGGCACTTTAATTTTTGGGTATAAATTGTTCGACACTTGAATGATGTCCTTTGAATCACAGGAGCCATTTAATACAAACGTTATTCTTTGACGGTTCTAATGAAATGTACTCGTACACGGGAGTTTGGCGTAGTGTGTCAATTTGATGAACAATTAATTTCTCTGCCAGTATCTACTTACCAAGAGGGGCTCGTGGCTAAATGATAACAGTCGCACGGGTCGACTGGAGGTTGAGGTGATATGTAAAAAATAAGTCATCGCTCGAGGGGTGTGGCTTAACCGAAGACGCGGGGAGCGCCCCCGCTTGAATACATTGAATAAATTGAAGCCGGATCCACACCTATCCACACGTTTGTATAAGGTTGATAAAAAAGTTTTGTTGCAAAAATTTCAACGATGTTTTTTTAAGTATTGACACAATGTGACATCGAGCTATGTAAAGGATATTCTAGAATGTTTTCTACTCTTCCGCGTGACAGGGTATAAAAGAGCGAGCTTGCGTTCTAATGGACAGAAAGCAGCTGATATACAAAATATATTTGTCCTTCAAAAACGAGCTGTTCGAGCAATTTACCAGCTAGGTGCTAGAGTTTCTCTAAGAGATTTTTTTAAAGATATTGGTATTCTCACGGTTGCATCACAATTCATCTTTGCCAACATCTTATATATTAGGCAAAATATACACTTGTATACTAAAAACAGTGATATTCACAATGTTAACACCAGAAATAATGACAAACTACGTGCTCCCTTTCACCGGCTTCATAAGGTTCATAACTCATTTGTTGGTCTTGGTATAGCCTTTTATAACAAGCTACCCTCTTCTTTGCTAGATTTGCCTTTTAATGCATTTAAAGCTCAAGTAAAATCTAACCTTTCTTCAAAGGCATACTATTCTATCAACGACTACTTAAACGATAAGAATAGTTGGTCGCCCTGATTAACTCAAGACAATGTTTATGTTCTTTCTCCAGAATTAATTTACAAATAATTACTGATAGGTTATATGAGCTCATTATACAATTGTTTTTTTATTGGGCTGTATAAGTCAAATCAGTTTAATTTAATTTTAATTTTATTATTGACATAATCAACCCATTGCAATGTTTTCTAATGAGTTGATTGCAATATGTGGTTAGCTAGTGACCTCGACAATTGATCATATTATTCTTACCTGAGCAACCGGCAGCAAGTTCGTCATGCTCCCTTAGATGTCACTGCTTGCGGTAGCGTCGGGGGTCGGGTTGTCTCCTTCCCTCAAATATGGCGAGGGGGGTAATGGCTGACCTTTGCGTTATGCTCGTGAACGGGCGCTGCTTGTGGTGACTGGTCGTCTTGCTGACCATGGTTTTATCATTGTTATCATTATTAATAACTTGTTTATTTAGTTTCCTTATGGTCCTAGTTTATCATTTGTAACTTCAAGCGACAGCTATGTAAACTGAACCCAGCATTGCATAAATATGTTAGCGGTCACGCCTTTTATACCTGGAGGCTTTTATTTAATTTCCATTTATTAATTTTTGCTTGAGTACGTATAGTTTTTTATTGTATTTCTTGGTATATTGGCGTTGCTAGCTGACATATGGCAAATAATTTAATTTAGCGTTCTGTGTCTTGTAATGTTCATTGCTTTGCATACCTTGTATTGTATTCAGTCAAGTATATTTTCTAACTGAACAGACAGCTGTGCTGCTGGGGAGTTTGTTGCGCCACTTCTTCTTCCCAGCACTAGGAAGTGGTGAAGGGCGGGCGTTTTGGGGGACTGTCTTTTGTAATTTTGACGTTCGAAAAGTGCTGATTCTCAGCCTAGTTTGAATAAATGACTTTTGATTTTGATTTTTGATTTTGATTTTAGAATTGGCTTCGATCTCGCAGGTGCAACTTCGGGCGATCATGTTTTATGTGTGGCGGCGCGGCACGAACGCAAGCACTACTGCTAAAAATATACAGGATGCATTCGGGGAGGACGTAGTTTCTCATCGAACAGTCCAGCGTTGGTTCAATCGTTTTAAATCTGGAGACACAAGTTTTGAAGATAAGGAACGTTCCGGACGACCCTTGAGCATCGACGACGACGCATTACTCTGCTGCATCAAAGCAAATCCGGAAGCAAGTACGCACGAGCTAGCCAGAGAACTTGGCTGCACCCAAGCATCGATAGTAAATCACTTACTCAACTTGGGATACAGGACAGTTCTAGCTCAATGGATACCACACCGTCTCACCGACGATAATAAGAACTGCCGCGTGACCATCTGTCAGTCTCTGCTACTTCGTCATCATCGCAAGGAGTTCTTAGAGGATTTTGTGACGGGGGATGAAAGCTGGATCTTGTATGATAACAGAAAGCGTCTAGGCTATTGGCTTCCAGTCGGAGAAAAACCGCCACAGCATCCGATTGATCCTCACCCACAAAACATTTTGTTGTGCTGTTTCTGGGACGCAAAGGGAATGCTGTTTCACAATTTTATCCCTGCAGGCACACGATCTCCTCTACACAATACATTGAGAATCTCCAGGAATTAGCAAAAGCTATAAGAGAAAAACTGCCAAGACGTGCAACTGTCCACCTTCTCCACGACAACGCGAGACCTCATGTCGCAAAGGCAACCCACAAAACAATCACCGAACTTCACTGGAATACCGTTTCTCATCCACCATACTCTCCCGACATGGCGCCACCTGACTACCATTTGTTGAAACATTTAAAGGCATATTTGAGAAACAAAACTTTCAAAAACGTCGACGGTCTCAAGAAGGATGTGTTCATATTCTTCGAGTCACAGCCGCCGTAGTTTTGGGCAAAAGGAATAAACGACTTGCCGGCTAGATGGTCCAGTGTCATAGAATTAGATGGCGAATATATTGTTGATTAGAAATTTTGTGTATAAGATATATGAATAAATTAATTCTACTGAAATTATTGCGACAAAACTTTTTTATCAACCTTATATTTGTGACGGCTTGTTGAGGTTTGGCAAGCGTGTGGATCCGGCTTAACATAACATTCTACGAGTACAATACTATTGCGTAATTTAGAACTTTATGAAAAAACATTATGAAATAAAAGATGTTGAATTTTTTTTGTCATAGCTTTTGCACCAACCCGATATTTTCTTTGTTTGTATCCTTGCCCCTATTTTTATTAATTACATATTCGAGATAAAAAATATAATCACGATTGCGGGAGGAACGACACAGGTCCGTTACTGACAAAGCCCGCAGGCGATCTGGGCGGGTATAAGAAAGTGACAGAGTCAATTACTTCCACATGCGAAAAAAGAGATCGCAACAATGCGCTGGAGCCAAAATAAAACAAAGTAAGCGCCAAACCAAATAAAAATTGTTTAAAAATAAATTAAGCTATGTATCAAATATTTGTTCAGTCAGAGTTTTCAATTACCTATTACGCATATTTTGAATGCAATTTTGCAATGAAATTAATTAGGATTTTAGAATTACAGGAGAAAATATAAAAAAGTAGACGTCTTTTCAGAATTAAATTCTATGGAGGTTTGAAGCAATTGCGTTTTCCTTCAGTCAGAGTCTTAATCAAATAGTCAATAAACATATAACTAAAAATGAAATCCAAACATGCTGTAATAGTGAAATAAATGGATTCGAAAAAACACCCAATTTATTTTGATATCGCCTTGCCGCCGTCGGTTCGCGGATGGGTTACACCGTGGGTTACACATCGAGATCCCTCGTGTCTTGGAAAGCACATTCGGTCGGTGGTCCCGGTATTTTGGGCCCGGCGTTTTGGGGGACTGTCTTTTGTAATTTTGACGTTCGAAAAGTGCTGATTCTCAGCCTAATTTGAATAAATGACTTTTGATTTGATTTGATTTGATTTGATCATTCGTAGATCATTGACAGTCGTTACGGGTAATCAGAAGCCCCAAAAAGACTGATAACCAGCCATTCCAAATGGATTCAAAATTACTCAGTTACTAAGTTGTCAAACTCAAACTCATCATCTGCCTAGCCTTTTCCCAACTATGGGTTCGGCTTCCAGTCTAACCCGATGCAGCTGCATACCAGTATTTTACATGGAGCGACTGCCTATCCGACCTCCACGTAATACGATACCTCTCGGTAAGACTGGTTGTCAGACTTTCGGGCTTCTGACTACCCGTAACGACTGTCAAAGATCTACGAATGACAGCCGGGGCCAACGGCTTAACGTGCTTTCCGAGGCATGGAGGGGTCTCGGTATGTAATGATGGTCACCCATCCACAGACCAACCGCGGCAACCGTAGCTTAACCTGATCGATCGACCTGTGCGGCTGTTATTACTTAGCCACGGGCCCAGTTGTCAAACTCAAACTCAAAGCTTTTACTTCAAATAGACGAATTTCTATATTTATGTCTGTAATCTATATGGTGTACATAATAAAGAGTATTCTATTCTATTCTATTCTAATTGCAGGCACTTTTGAACTGTCAAGGGATCGGTCAGTCAGAAAGATGAAGCTAGTTGCCCATTCCAAAGCGTAGTAGCCTACCTGTGGAGAAGAACGGGTAAGAAACTCCATGGACACTAGTGAAGGTCAGAAAGGTAGTTGCTTCATGTAAAATACATCTGCATCAAACAAATTCATCTGCATCCGGTCAGACTGGAAGCTGACCCCAACATTGGAAAAAGGCTAGGCAGATTTCATTTACCAACTTACCATGAATCCTTGAAAGTTACATGACCACACTGAATCTTTTTTTCTTACACTATCATAAGTATACACGCTTCACTCATACTCTCAAAACAGAAACACATACACACACACGCACACACACACACACACACACACACACACACACACACACACACACACACACACACACACACACACACACACACACACACACACACACACACACACACACACACACACACACACACACACACACACACACACACACACACACACACACACACACACAGAGAGAGACACACACACACACTTACTCATATCTGATATAGACTCCAATACTTTCTGGCATATTCCATATTCTGTCTGTTTTATTATGTTATTAAAACTACATCATTCATTTTTAATTTTAAACACTAAGCAATTGATTCTCCATTCTTGAGGGATACGGCACTGTTTCTCTTTACTACAGGCTATTATGTAGCCTATCTAAGAGGGTACCCCAACCATTTATGTTGTATACCAGTGTTCATTTGTAAAGTGCAACTGTTTTTTTATTGTATTTACTGCAACACCTTTTATGCAATAAAGTTTTTATTATTATTATTATTATTATTATTTTATATTCTCGGCTAGCCGGAGAGAGCTGATAACACGGGCCTAAGCCAAGTGATTATCAGTAGGATTAAGTGCGGGCACGTGCAGAAGATTGCACAGAAAATGGTAGCATATTTGTGTTTTGATGTGGGTTTTCTAATTCACATTGCAGAAACTTTCTCACGAGTCTGCATGTGTTTAGTATCGCTGCCTTCTGCAGCAGATGGTAGGTATTTGGCGGTAAGTTAAGGGAATTAAGAGACTGGTGAAGTTGTTTTGGTATTACTCCTGTTGTAGACAATACTATTGGTACTATTATAACTTTTTGCAGATGCCAAAGTCGGGCCACTTCATCTTTTAATTCAATGTATTTGCTCAGTTTTTCTGCTATTGTTGTCTGTAAGTTATGTGTGTTTGGTATAGCTATATCTATTAAATATCCAGTTTTGTTTATCTTGTTTATAAGTGTAATATCTGGTCTATTGAAATGAATTGTTATTATTATTATTATTATTATTATTATTATTAAAGTCACGACGAATCTATTCTTCACTGAATTCAATACAAAACTATATCTACCACAAAATAAAGACATGACACTCTCACGATTCTGCGGCTGACTTATTCATCAATCCATGCACCAAGCTATGGTATATGGCTAATTATTTATACATTCTACCGACTACCACATGTCTGCTAAATCATTGTGTCGTTTCGTTCTGTCCAGTTCTGCTTGTGAGTTTTATACTAGCTGTGCCCTGTAGCTCTGTCTGTGTGGACATAGGGGAATTGTAACGTCGAAGTATTTAAAGAATAATATGTATGTTTACATATTTTAGCATTATTTATTTATTTAAGTATACTTATATTCATTTTTGTATAATTAATATTTTACTTTTTGACTTCACACATTTACATTTTTCTCTTCATGCTCTCACAAACTACGTATTGTCTTCATTTATTTTTGCTTCTCCTTTTGCAGGTCTGTTGGAAGAAATTTCTTAAGAAATAAGAAGTACTTTTGTACTCAAATTATAATTATGTCATATGCATATGTATATTAATGTGTGTACATAAATAATAAAATAAATAAATACAATAAGAGGAGGGGTACATTTTGTCCAGTTTTGCGAACATAAATATAACCTACGAAACAGCTGATTCCTGCCTAGCCTCTTGTCCCAACTATGTTGGGGTCGGCTTCCAGTCTAAACGGATGCAGCTAAATACCAGTAGTTTACATGGAGCGACTGCCTATCTTACCTCCACAGCCCAGTTACTGGGTAATACGATACCCCTTGGTAAGACTGGTTGTCAGACTTTCGGGCTACTGACGATCCGTAACGACTGTCAAAGATCCATAAATGACAGCCGGGACCAACGGCTTAACGTGCTTATCGAGGCACGGAGGAGTCCCGGTATGTAAAGATGGTCACCCATCAACAGACAAACCGCGGCAAGCGTAGCTTAACCTGATCGATCGACCTGTGCGGCTTTTATTATTTAGCCACGGGCCCCTCCTACGAGTACATATAATGATGAGTAAAAATAAACCCTAAACGGTCCAACACCGTTTTTGTTACACTGTTTTTTTTTTTTTTTGTAAATATTTTCATCGCACAGACACAAGAGCCTACAGTTTTACTATACCTTAAGATACACAAGGGACATGATATATTTCTCACGATTGAACCCTTCTAAGGTAAGTTCTTGAGCTTCAGGGTTTCTTGAAATGGGAATATAAAAGGTGCAAGTATATTGCATTTTGTGTTAAATTAGTTGTATTTTATTTACAAGTCTGTTCCTTCTCGACACGAACGTATAGTCCATCAGAGAGTTGAGTAGAACAAGAGCGGCGTACCCATCATCAGCCTACAGCAGTCCACAGCTAGACACGGTTCTCTCGGCAAATCTTATCCAGCTGCTACCAGCCATCCTGATCGTAGTTCGACCTAGTCTGAGGGATTCCTACCTTACGTTTGCCGATTTGGGGTCTCCACTCAACTCCTCCACTCTGCGGTATATCCACAGCCAAAATACTATGTACACTAGCTGTTGTCCGTGACTTCATCTACGACCTGTGGTGTTTAAACTATTTGCTATTGTCTATGTTTACTATTTATAAATTAAATATAAAGTAGTTCTAATAACTCCTTGTCAGCTGTCATACTATCTGTAATTTTTTATATAATAAAACCATACATCACTAATGGTTTTTCTATTTCTCTCGTATCACGAACCAGGATGAAAACTAGCCTATATCCGTACCTAGGTCATTGTCTATCTGTGTGCCAAATTTCATTCATATACAATCATCCGTTTTAGCGTAAAAGCGTAACAAACTAACAGACTTACTTTCGCATTTATAATATTAATCTACACTAATATTATGAAGATTAAAGATTTGTATTTTTGTATGCATGAATGTTTGTAACGAATAATCTCAAAAACTATTGAACCGATTTCCAAATTTTTTTCACCATTGTAATTCTACACTATCCTTGAGTAACATAAGCTAAATTTATTACTAGAAAAAAATAGGGGTCCCTAGTAAAACTTCAATAATGTAACCCAAGGTGTAAAATATCATAAAATGTCGTTCATCGCATGCACTGCGGAAACAATTGCTGATAGAACAAAAAAATGTTCTACAATATTAAAGAACATATCTACAAAAAACTTTGTAATATGTCCAACTATTGTAGTTATGTCACTATGACATACTTTTTTACATTTTAAAAGTTGATAGAAATACCAACCAAAATCAGACCATGTTATCCATACCTTTGTAATAATCCTTATCCAAATACATCATTTTGTAATCAAGACTGTTTCAATACCTGTAGATTACTTTTTAAATTATTCAAATCGATCATTCCATTCAAAAGACATTTCGAATTTAAAAATGTCAATCTATACAAAAGTGGCCAGTGTGGCCCCCAGCAGCGCAGCGGGAAATATTATATGTTTGTTACTTCTTCACGCAAAAACAAATGAATCGATTGTGATGAAACTAGACAGATACATAGCTGTTACTTAAAGCTCTTACTTTTTATCCCAATATTCCCAGGGAATCGAAACTTACGCGGGTGCGAGGTGCAGCTAGTATAGTAATTATTAATAACTAGCGACCCGCCCCGGCTTCGCACGGGTGCAATAGAGAAACCCTGATAATTTTAGAGCCATTATTTCTGCTCGTAGGGTTCAGCCAGCGTTTGCAATGTAAGCGCAAAAAAATGTGTTTATTTACGACATCACATTAGAAACCTCTAAAATTATCAGTGTTTCTCTACTATGTTATGCATGTATTATACATATAAACGTTCCTCTTGAATCACTGTATCTATTAAAAAAAACCACATCAAAATCCGTTGCGTAGTTTTAAAGATCTAAGCATACATAGGGACAGACAGCAGGAAGCGACTTTGTTTTATACTATGTAGTGATAGGATGACGGCACAGCAAGGGGCGCCGCCCGTCTAGTTTTATTACGTAGTTACTAGGAACCACAGAAGAGGTCGAATAAGAGTGACACGGTTTTGTGGCAGCTGTCTTCTGTTGACAGATATGATCAAAAAAGTACTCTATGGAGATGATGTCAGGGGAGCCGCAGTCGTACGTCGTCCACGATGAACTGCTATATTCCGGCACAATCCTGATGATATTGAAGCTGCTGAACCATTAATATTATGAGTACTTCTAATACCAAAAAAACCAAGAACCAAGAACCAAGAACTAAAGAACCAAGTGGTGACAGGAGACAAGTATGAATGAGTATAATATTTGCGCGAAATTCGGAGAGCCTTGTTCGGACCGGCCATGATTCATCGGCCATATTGTATACTTTTCAAGCGTAAGACCGTAAGACACATTACAAAAGTGATGTAAAAGACTTGACTATTCAACAATGTTTGTGAGTGGGCTCACATTGTGTCACAAACCGGTGGACCGTGGGCAACACATGATCATTTTGCACGTGCTTACTTACGTGGCTACTTGACGATTTAGCTTGAGAAAGGTACTCAGCATACATATGCTGCATTAAGCATATTTCTCAATAAAATCACCAGTTTGCTCATTATCATAAAACTCATCTAAATATACCTGCGAAAAGCAAAAATATTTAAAGAAAACCATTCAAATTCTAACCAAGTGTTGCCATCATTAAAATTCAACGCAAAATCCTGTCTTCTTGATTGAAGTCTGCATTTCTTTAGGTCATGAACCCCAACGTATATGGTCTGTAACCCACTAAAATGGTAAAACGACATCGTTAGCCAGAAAATGTAAGTTTTATACAGTAAAATAAGAGTATTAAAAATAAAAGACAGATAAATGTATGGGTCTTTACATACAAAACGTGTATGTAAATGCTGACAGGAGTGCGCACTCGACGAAAGACGGACAGAGACTGATTTGAATTTCGAACGCACGCTGCCGCGCAAGCGCATTGAATGGTGAATACTTAGGGTGAGCATGAACTTTGGATCTTTTAGGAATTATTGTATTTTTATTTAGGTTTGGTGTGATGGCAAATAAGACTAAGTCCGGCTTAATGTGGTTACCACCTCCTGAAGACACTGCTGGAACATCAAGGGGCTGGCTGAAATCTTTCTTGTGATCATCATCAGCCTGTAACAATGTGAAATACATACATGAATACATAAATTTATGCCTTCTTGCCATGGGAGTAGGCAGAAACTACAGAACGCCGTCTGCTTAGACCCTTACATACTTCTTTTGCCCCGTTTACGTTCATACATCTGGTCATATACGCACGCCGGTTGCGAGTAGGTACTACACACTTGACCTTTCTGAAGAACATCACATTTTTTTTTTTTTTTTTTTTTTTCACAACACTAGGAATTGTCATTATATCTCCTCCCGGCGTCTCCACTCACATCTGCCTTGTAATAATAATAATAATAATAATATTCCACAACTTTCACACAGCGCTATCTAGTCCCAAACTAAGCAGAGCTTGTACTATGAGTACTAGACAACTGATAAACATACATATATATTTCTAGTAATTACCTTCTTCTGTTAGTCACCCCCTTAGTCTGTTCTCTCAACATGACCAAACCACGAAACATATTCTTTTCAATTTTTGTCACTACATCTTCTTTTACTATGTGAAATACATATAAAAAAATATGGGTTACACTGTGCTATAAAAAATTACAACTTGTTCTGCCTGCCCTTGCCCAACATTAGCACAACACGGCGCAAAAAAAAAAATGTCACATCCTCTATATCATTAAACTTCCGTCTTTTCTTTTCTGTCCTCATCATTCTCTTAGTCATCTACAACATCTAGGATAAACAATAGCCCACTTATTACAAAATAACTTTTTTAATTTTTTTATTTCTGAGAGCTGTTCTCGAAATTTTAAGAAAGTTCACAGTCTGCAGGGTAATTGCGTAATACACTATCAGTAGCAATGGGTTTCATTTTGACAGTTCAACAACATTCATTGCGTTATTTACGTTGCTGAGCGGACACATTTTTAGAACATATGGAGCAATGGATTATATGCTTCAAAATGATTCGAATTGAGAGTAATAGTTTTTTACGCAATTAGAGTGCTGATCGCATTTTCAATTTGTCAAAAACCAGCTCTTTATACAAAAATTACAGTTTAGTTCGGTGCTAAATTGTAATTTTGGTTTTAAAAACTTTGTCTAAATCGAAATACAAAAGTACTGGCTTAAAGGTTTAGGCTAAAACTAAAGTTAGATTTCGTTTTGTAAAAAGACGGTGTATGTTTCTATAACTATTACCCCAAACTTTAGCTATCTTGCAATTTATATCTGTCTCCATATTTTTCCAAGACATGGTGTCTCTTGTCAGGCCGGGAGCCATAGCAGAATATCGTAGACTTAGCTATCTGAGAATCATGTCGTATTAGTTCACATTTTGCAGGCATATTGGCTCTGCTTAGAGTTGAGCTTAACAGTGGTCGAATTTAGGATTATTTATTTGACTAGGTGAATATTTAGGAAATGGTATTCCAAATTTAAGGTCAAAGAAATCATAAAGATTTTTATTTTGCTTATTTCACAGTGAATCTCGTATTTTATGTTGAGCTATTTTTTTAGAACAATATTTGCCTTGTGTGAAGGAGGGAAAAGTTTTGAATATGAGTGATGATAACTGGTGAAGGAAAACATCTTGAGGAAACCGGAATGTCGTAGAACCAAAAAAATTGAAGACATGTGACATCTACCAACCCGCACTGGGCTCGCGTGGTGGATTACAGCCCTACCTCTCGAGGGCTGTGTCCCAGCAGTGGAAATATTATGACCTGATTATGTTCTGTGACGTTGACCATGGCTCTAAGAGTAGGGGGAAGAACAAAGAATCGATGATTGGATCGTGTAAAAGACAAAATTATGGCTAGAAAAAGGGGTAACAAAAACTACTGAGGTGGCAGTTAATAGTAGGTATAGTGTAGTAATAAGTTCCATTTTCCATAAAAAAAAAATATATTTTTATTTAAGCAATCGTGTTTTTTTTTTTTGTTATAATTATTATTGTTGCATGTTTATTTTTGAATTCATATTAGTTATTAATTATTATGTATGTCAAATGTCAAACACAATATTAATTGTTCATGATAAATAAATAAATAAATAATAGAGCTGTATGGAAAAAGAAGACGACGAACTAATTAGGATTTTATAATCCGGAGGAATCTGATCTTTTTACACTTCTGCGTGGACATTTTCATCAGTTTAGTTAGGGCATCGCCACAGTTACCACGTCCAACAGTCTATTGCCTAAAGCTCAGAAGGCCAACTCTCGTAAATTTAAAACGTTCCAAATCTTTTTGCAGTCTCATCTCGGCAACAAAAAAATGTCAAAAACATGTCAAATATGTATGTAAATTAGAGGTATTTTTGACAGATTAAGACTCAGATCAGAGTGTGAACGTTCTTAAAATTACGAGAATTTCCCTTCTGGTCTGCTAAATTACTCTCCCTTGGTTCGAAAATTTCAACCCAAAGGAGAGTAAATAATTCTATTTAGAGGACCATTTTCCTGTAGCTATAATAAAACTACGGAACGGACTACGGATGGACGGACGACCTAAAGAAGGTGGCTGAGGTAGACTGGATGCGGAAGGCGGAGGACAGGGTGTTGTGGCGCAGTCTGGGAGAGGCCTATGTCCAGCAGTGGACTGCGATAGGCTGAGTTGATTGATTGATTGATAAAATAAAACTAATAATAGGAGCTGTCATTCAACAGTGTAGCATTAAGATACAGTTTTAAAATGTTCAAGTCGACTTTAAAGACTTTTTTCAAGTGAACTTTTAACTTTAAAAGTCCCATCCCTATTTGATATCGTGCTTACCATCAGCTCATACAAATCCTAAGAAGGTCTACATAACGAACAGTTATAAACAACTACAGATATACTATCTCTATGAAATATAATCATACTGGTTTGTTGATCTGGTTTGGACTGTCTTTTTGTGGGTATAAAATAGACTGATCTACCGTGCGATTCTGTGACCATCTCACCGTGAAAGCTTGGGTGAAGTGAGCGTGGAGTGAGATATCATTCGCTAGGGATGAACACTATTAAGTGCTCACTTCACTTATGATTTCACGGTGAGATTTTTACACACATTTTTGACCACAGTTCAGTCGTTATATTTTTGTATCTTTAATGCTTTGTGGTGTGTTATTTTAGTATATATCTTTACAAATTCTCTACTAAATATCTGTATTCACGAAACCTTTATTTTTAAGATACTTTCCGAGATCTGACTGATGTTCTGTGAGAACTGAGGGACCACACTTTAAGGGCAGTAGTTTTTAATATATTGGCCTACAAATTCCCAGATTCGGTCTACAATTGTTTCAAGTCTACTACTAAATCCTAGGACTTTAATTTTGCTATTCCCAGTTTGGTCCCTCAGTTCACACGCACATTCTTTTTTTTGGGTATAAAATAGATTGATCTACCGTGCGATTCTGTGACCATCTCACCGTGAAAGCTTGAGCGAAGTGAGCGCGGAGTGAGATATCATTCGCTAGGGATGAACACTATTAAGTGCTCACTTCACTTATGATTTCACGGTGAGATTTTTACAGAATCGACCGGTTGTAAAAAAAATGGAACAATTACCCTTTTTTACACACTGTCAATCATTATATGAATCATTTTGAAGGATATTGCTAATCCAATGCTTCATATGTTCGACTTCCAAAAAAACACTACAAAGTGAAAAGTAACTTTAATTTCGGAAGTCGGTTTTTTTTTCACTTTTTAGTTACACACTACTTGCTATGTAAATATCAGTGACAGAAGCTGCATCTGCGTTTATAGGGTACAGACGTGGTGTTATGTTGTGCGATTGCGTAAACAATGCATACATATGCGATAGCAGCAATCGCGGTTGTTTTACTGGCATATATTTGAAGAGTTCCGTTGTCTGTCTCCGTAACTCATCACCAGATCTTTACGAAATTTAAATGGGACCATTTCGAAATAAACTTCTATCGAACAAAAAAAGAATTTTGCAAATCTGTCCATATAACGGAGTTATGACCGAACATACATAAAAAAAAGGAACATCCGAATTGATAACCTCCTGCTTTTTGAAGTCGATTAAAAATGAAAGCCATTACTTCTGTTAGTGTATTACGCAATAACTCAGCTGTTCCTTACCTGTCTACTCCATGTCCAAGCCGTCCTCACCAAGATATAGTCCCATCTTTTCTGGGGTACCACGTTTTTATTCCATTTCTCTTCCTTTCTCTCCTTTGACAGCGTGGCCTCCAACTTTTATGAAGATAAATAATCTCCCAGCTGATTTCGGTCACGAAGGCCCATCACAATGGAGATTAGCCAAGTACGTAGGAGATATTATAGTGTACAAGTGTGTGCGTAGTCACAGGTGCACTCTCTGTTCCTGTACTCTCACAGTCCGATGGGGCGGCAATCCGACACGATTGGGGAGAGATCTGGCGCAGGACCAACGGCTTTACGTGCTTTCCGAGGCACGGGGGTATCACACCGCCAACTTCCAAACTCCGAGCTGCTAATGAGAAATTCTTAATGGTAGAAACCGCTCGACCTGGGAATGGAACCCAGGACCCCACGCACAGCAGTCGCGACATCAATGGGGCAGCCAAGTTATTAACATATAAACTCAAAAAGGCCGCTAAACAGTTCAAAAGCGGTAACTACTCTACTTTCTACCAACGACATCATTTAGCAAGTTATTCAAGTACAAACAAACTAACCGCGGTATTTTTGGAAGAATGTTTAAAGTTACGTAAAGACGCCATGTCACTTACCGTCGAGAGCTATTAGATATACTAAGTGAATGTGTAAACGCCCTTAGAGTAAGGACCGGGACACACTATACGGTTTGTTAGACATTCCACGTTGATATGTACTTATGACATATCCAAGGGTTTAGAGGTTGTTTTATAATTGAGTCATATACAACGCGTAACGTTAAATGCGCAAAACCTGAAAATAGTTTGATCAGAATAACGAGCACAATCAATTGAAACACTTTTTAATATAAGTCACATTTTTCAAAAAATCTTCATTAAAAACGTTGCCGTGTCTATTTATTAATAGGTCAAGCAAGCCAATGTCAGCGCGGCGCAGCGGCCCGGTGACGACTCCTCCCTCGGTAAAGCGTCGTCGCAGACGCAAGAAACGATCAGAATGGCCAGTAAAACTAAAACAGCACATAAAACCTTTACAATTTTTTAAATGATTATTTTCTCTCTGAAATAGGTCAATTGAATTAAAAATCAGTTGGGGTTTCTGAGGTTTTGTGCATTTAACGTTACACGTTGTATATGCAAAGGCAGCATCAACTAGTCTTACCAAAATGGCAGTAAACAATTTTTTATTTTATTGCTCCTCAAGCAAGTATGTAGGTTTAAAACCTGGAAAACTAGTACCAACTTTATTGTTGTAGGAAAATATGATGAGGAAACCTAGACTTTCACATTCTGACCGTACTGGTCAATGCACGTTCCTTCTCTGTATGAAAAGAGGCCTTTTGCCCTACAGTTGGCCAATTACAGACTGACTGTGTCACCGTGTGAGGGAGATGATCACACATTCTACACACTATTAGAATTGCCATTAAACACGCAACGTGGAAATGCTATCAGTCTTCTGGGCACGTTTCCGGATTACAGTGATGAGTATTTTGACGCCTTTTTTCTTTGGGTGTATGATTAAATAACTTCTCTCGCTCTTGGCGGAGCGGGAGGGCATGTCAGATTTTTATTGACTAAAACCCACCCGTGTTCCTTCAGTTGCCTGTGCCAGAGGCCACGGTAACTCTTTCGAACAACCTGCGACCCTGGCAGGCATCGGCCCTAGCGGACCCCGTCAGTTAGTGCTGACATATCTTTGAGATGCGCGTGGAACACAACGCGCCGTCGACCCGGGCCTGGTCCTTACCGGACGGCGAACTGCCCATTGCTCGCCGCCCGCAAGCCCGCGCCTACGCTGGCCGGGAATCGGCTCTCGACTCCCCACTCCCAGAGCGTCTCCTGCGGCGAGTACTTCGACGCCTAAGTGACCAAACAACAAAAGATTTTTTTATGGTACTCGGTACTAAATTAATAGACTAACTAAGTCTATTAATTTAGTACCGAGTGTAAGAGGAGGCGCCCACGAGCAACTTTTTTCTCAGCAACTAATTTATCTCTCACATCAAAAGTATGAAAGTGAGAGGGGCTTGTGGCTAAGTAATAACAGCCGCACGGGTCGATCGATCAGGTTAAGCTACGCTTGCCGCGGTTGGTCTGTGGATGGGTGACCATCTTCACATACCAAGACCCCTCCGTGTCTCGGAAAGCACGTTAAGCCGTTGGTCCCGGCTGTCATTCGTGGATCTTTGACAGTCGTTACGGGTCGTTAGTAACCCGAAAGTCTGACAACCAGTCTTACCTAGGGGTACATTATTACCCAGTAACTGGGTTGTGGAGGTCAGATAAGCAGTCGCTCCACGTAAAATACTGGTATTCAGCTGCATCCGGTTAGACTGGAAGCCGACCCCAACATAGTTGGGAAAAGGCTAGGCAGATGATGATCAAAAGTATGAAAGTGCTGTCTATGTCGCGTCGCTAGATGCTCGCTCTTACATACAAAACCGTAGACTTGATGTGATAGACAAATTAATTGCTGAGACAAAAGTTGCTCGTGGGCTCCCTAAATAGTTAGTTAGGTTATACAACATAGTTTTTAGTATATTGCAAACCTGGATATCGATTCCAATAATTTTTACACCGTTTTATATAGTGTCCCAAAAATTTTTAAAAAAGGTTGGACACTGAGCGACACTAAGTAGGTACAAATCCGTAATCAAATGCGCACAACACAGGTCACGGCCGGTCATAGCGACATTAGACGCGGGCGCACAGCGGGCTGGAGACGCAGGCGGCGCGGTGGCGCCGCGTGGTGTGACCATATTTTTGTACGGACATCCAGGTAACATAACAAGCTTATAACTCTGTGATTTTTCATGTTACAGTTTTGAATTTTATACATAGATTCTTTACATAAAAATACTAGACACGTGTTTCGGGTTTCGTTGAAATACTGCGTGCTGCGAAGCCGGATACAGCGGGGTATATTTCCCGTCTCCACTGCACCACCGACGCGGAAGACATCGTGAAGTACGTACACCAAAGGCTGAAGTACGCGCCGACAGTGCAGCTGCTGGAGTCGCATCGCAACGTAAACTTTAAGGCGTTTGTGTTGCGCATACCAACTTGCTACCTGCATCAGGTGATGGATGAGAGCTTTTGGCCACAAGATGTGCTTTTCCGCCGCTTTCGCGGGCAAGTGCCACCGGAGCGCACAGACTTAGTGCAACCATGTGATACTAACATAGTTTTTAAGTTTTATCTGCTAACACAATTGTTATATTGTTGTATGTATACTGAAGTTAAGGTATTTATCTATGGGTCTTTGTTACCCGAAAATAAATGGTTTTATTTATTATTATTATTACATGAGGTGCACTATTTATCTCATCATCTGTCTAGCTTTTTCCCAACTATATTATGTTGGGGTCGGTTTCCAGTCTAACCGGATGCAGCTGAGCACCAGTACTTTACATGGAGTGACTGCCTACCCGGCCTCCACAACAGCTGGGTAATACGAAACCCCTTGGTAAGACTGGTTGTCAGACTTTCTGGCTTCTGGCGACCCGTAACGACTGTGAAAGATTCACGAATGACAGCCGACCAACGGCTTAACGTTCTTTCCGAGGCACGGAGGGGTCTTGGTATGTGAAGATGGTCACCTATCCAAGGAGCAACCGCGGTAATCGTAGCTTTACATGATCGATCGACCTGTGCGGCTGTAATTACTTACCCACAAGCCCCTCTAATCTCTATCTATAATAATAAAGCTGAAGATTTTGTTTGTTTAATCTCTGGAACAGTAATAAAATTAATTTAATCTCTCTCTTTCAGTCGGATTTGAGAAGTTCTTCTTGAATTTGATAGAACAATTCTTGAGGAAGGCTATAGGCTTTTCAACATCACGCTATGACTTTTAGGGACCGATCAAAAAGAAAAAGAAGTCAGAAAGAACGCTAAAAGCGAAAAGGAGGTAATAGCGCGGGTGGGCGATTCGCGGCGACAGCGACGGTGTGGGTTGGGGGAACAAGTTTCGTGCGGACGCAGCCGCTGCCCGAAGCTAGTTTATTATACGTCGACCGTAGGTCCAATTGAGGTAAGGGACAAAATACCCAAAATGAGTTGAGTATACAGTTTTGTTCAGAATTTTTCGCTCTATCGAATGGTGAATATGAAAAAATTCTAGCTTAAGAAAAATGTCCCTTACTCTAATGATTTTTGGATCCAAATTTCGAATCAGCCCCACAATAACAATGTATCTGAATAGAGGTCAGTTTAATGTAAGGGACGGGACTACAAGATACTTGGACAGTAAGGGACGTTACTAACAAAATACGTTGTTGTAAGGGACATCTATTTTCTTAAATAGCTAACTCATTTAAATAAATGTTACACATGTAGATAGAGCACTAAAATACAAGCTTTTGTGTGAAATCAGACCCGAAAAAGGTTAATAACAAAAAAAGTTATGGGCGATTTAGTCCGAAAAAAAACTTTGTCGGCCTCTCCTGAAAAATCGTATTTTGTCCCTTACCTCAATTGAACCTACGCTCGATGATATACACCTCTGCCTTAACCTTCAGATAATATTAGAAAAAAAAAACTGTATATTTTTAACTACCAAAAAAATTCCATTAGTATGTACCATCTTTCTCCAAAACTGGACGCTCCTAATACTTTGAACAAACCGTCTGTCCGCGCCTCTTTAGCGTCTCGTTTGTGAGCGTCTCAATCGACTCTTGCGCATAACGAAGTGGTATATTTAGTCGTGTGATAAATAGTTTGCCGCGGTGGTTAGGTGGACGGGTATGGATGGATGGCTGTTGTTATTTATAAAATGTCAAAGTAATATTAGGCCACATCCTTCTAATATTATAAAATGTGAAAGTTTGTGAAGATGTTTCTTACTCAATCACGCAAAAACTACTGAACGGATTTGTATAAAAGGGGGATGGCCAAATCGTACCTGACGACGAGGCGGGGGCGTCCCGAAATGCCATATACATGAAAAAATGCGTTATTTTCTAAGGTATATGAAATATCTCTTGAAAATGCCAGAATAAAAAGATATTCATTTTTTTTATATTGTATTTTCTTAAGAAATTATTTAGATTACCATGTTCAGAACGCACGTATGAAGATTCGTTTTGCTTAAGAAATGATTTAGTACTCAAAGATAATAATTGTTTACGTTTTTCTGAATAGTTACTTTTGTATTTAAATTCTATAAATACTTAGGTATCAAATAAACAAGAGCAGTTTTCATTATGTGTTGGATCACCGATCAGTCCTCTTTTTTGTATCTGAGAGAAATCGAAATAAATACGAAATGAGATCGCTAATTATTACCCTCTTCGCTTATCGCTAACTATCCTTTGGGGCTTCGCCGCAGTCGGGTGAAAACTGTATGTCAGCTGCCTACCATGAAATCGACTTTTTGATTGTAACCTCAAAAGCATTTTTTTATTATTAAAATAAAAACAATCCAATCTCACTAATTTGTTTCTGTACACTGAAAATAAAAGTCCAGCCGGTCGATTCTGTAAAAATCTCACCATGAAATCATAAGTGAAGTGAGCACTTAATAGTGTTAATCTCTAGCGAATGATAGCTCACTCCACGCTCACTTCACCCAAGCTTTTACGGTGAGATGGTTACAGAATCGCACGGCAGGTCCAGTTTCTATAGAAATTTGGCCAATGTTCTTTGGTACACAGATATTTTATAACCAGGATTAACACATAGGATACTTTTTATCCCGATATTCCCAAGGGATCGAAACGTATGCGGGTGAAATCGTGAGGCGCTGCTAGTTTAAGATAAATGTGGGTACAATAAACTCAGTTTGTAGTACAGTTAGCTTCAGAAAGTTTTACTAGAGCTTTTTGGTATAACAATTAGCTTAGGTTAGATTTTTATACGTCAAATTATCATAGCCAGCCTAAAATGTTGCCACTGCTGGGACACAGGCCTCCTCTCGGTGAGAGGGAGTAGGCCATAATCCACCACGCGGGCCCAGTGTAGGTTAGTAGATGTCACATGTCTTCGAATTTTTGGTTCTAGGACATGCCGGTTTCCTCACGATGTTTTCCTTCACCGTTTTGAGAGCAGTGGTGATGAAATAATTTACACAAAGTAAAGCGCCTGTCTGGGTTCGAACCTACGACCTACAACTCGTAAGTCGGGGCCGTTACCACTGGGCCACCACTGTTCTTGTCGAATTATCATCTTCTTCTTATATCTATATTTTATCTACACTAATATTATAAAGAGGAAAGATTTGATTGTTTGTTTGTATTGAATAGGCTTCGAAACTACTGGACCGATTTAAAAAATTGTTTTACCATTAGAAGCCGACATTATCCCTGATGAACATAGGCTACTTTTTACCGCGGGAAAATGCTTCATTCCTACGGGAAAACGGGTAATAAGATTTAAACGGCGGGAATTCCGAATTATACGCAAACGAAGTTGCGGGTGGATGCTAGTAATTTATAAAGAGAAAAGATTTGATTGTTTGTTTGTTACGCTTTAACGCTAAAACGGCTGAACAGATTTGAATGAAATTTGGCACATGGGTAGAACATGAGCTGGAGAACATAGGCTACTTTTCATCCTGGATCACAGATGAAGTCGTGGGCAACAGCTAGCTTAGAATAAAATAGAATAGAATACTCCTTATTACGTACACCATATAAAGAATGATAATACCCACCAGCTTCCAAATATTTCGTGGTATCATTCTAAATTAATTTTCAAATTTCAAATTCAAAATTATTTATTTTGAGATAACTAGATCCAAAGGTTAGTATACAAAAACTTAGAAACTATTGTTAGTACTTAAATACCATTTCAAAGGACAACACCCATCATATACATCATACAATTCTACGAATACACAAATGCCCCTGTGCTGAGACACCCCGCCCCGTCAAGATAACCAACGGGGAGATACCTCCCTAAAGGATCAACAGACGAACGAAAACACACTATCATTTTCAAAACAATTCCACTCAACATTACTCCCAAAAAAAATAAAAATCCTACTTTATAAAAATCACTGTAACGTCTTATATGACAGCATCTTTTGCTCGTCATCTCGTAACGACATTCACTCGAGAGTTGAGATATAAACCGGATGCTACAAAGTAGTCGGTAATGACAGTAATGGGTTAAAATTATACGCTTCATTTCATTACTTAATGTAGATTTAAGGTACTGTTACAACAAAAGCGATGATATAGTAATATATTTTTCATTAAAAAACTTTGAAAACGTATAATTTTTTTTTTTCGTGGTTAAATAGGCCGTCAGAAATAATAACTTAGCGAAATAAACAGGGAGAAAAGAAAGAGAAAGAGTAGCAGAAGAATAAAAGCGATGACAATATTATAGTAATTTATTTTTCATTACAAAGCTTTTAAAATCTTTACATTTTTTTTTTCGTGGTTAAATAGGCCGTTAGAAATAATAACTTAGCGAAATAAATAGGGAGAAAAGAAAGAGAAATAGTAGCAGAAGATTAATTGACAGAAATAGAGAAACACAGAGAGAGAGAGAAATAACATAAGTCCTATAAAAAGGCGAATTTAACCATCGCGGAATATTTTTGTCACCGAAGGTATCTATTAGGTCTTCACCAAAGATAGGGACCACCTTCGGAGAATACGCATTCAAACAAAATTCTTGAAAATTGGGGTTCATTATTGGCAAAGATGTCATGAAAATAACGATGTTTGAAATCGGTTATAAAAGAATGAAAAACCGGCTAAGTGCGAGTCAAACTCGCACACGAAGTGTTCCATACCACCGTAGAATATTGAACACCACAGCTTTTTTTCAAACATGTTTTTTGTATGGGAGGTCTCCGTAAAAAAAAACATGTTTGAAAAAAAGCATGTTGAAATTATACATGTGAGAACGATGTAGAAAGACGTGCACGTTACAAGCGTCCGTTATTAAAAAGACGACGTCTTGTATACAGGGTGTAACGGAAGGGGGGTATCAACCCTGAAGGAGGTGAATGTGCTCATGAAACTCAACAACTTTCCCCAAAGAACATAGGTCGAAATGTGAAAAAAAAATTTGGCCCTCCCTTACAAAACTGACTACCAGCTGATTGATTTACTATGGGAGGGCCAAATTTTTTTTTCATATTTCGACCTATGTTCTTTGGGGAAAGTTGTTGAGTTTCATGAGCACATTCACCTCCTTCAGGGTTGATACCCCCTTTCCGTTACACGTTGTATACGAATAGCATAGCTAAGCATCGCTTTCACCAAACCACACCCTTTACTCAACGAAATTGCATTTTCATCGCGAATCAAAATTGTACACACGATACGAGTTACTTCACATAATTATTATTTTATTACAATATGGCTGCCGGAGTCATGTTACGAGATATTATTATCGTATTAGAGCCCAAATGTGCTGTAATAGGTAGCGTTTATATAGCCTTGTTATTATTTTATCCTTTTGAGAGTCGAAGGGGCGAAAGTCCGATAACCAGTCTTACCAAGGGGTATCGCGTTACTCAGTAGCTGGGTTGCACAGGTCAGATAGTTAGTTGCTCCATGTGAAGTTCTGGTGTTCAGCTGCATCTGGTTAGACTGGAAGCCGACCACAAAATTGGTGGGAAAAGGCTAGCCTAGACCTGAAGTAATCCTTCAAGTAATCTTTCAAGGCAGCAGTTTCTTCCTGTCTTCCAACATACTTGAAAAATAGGTCTGCCAAGTGATGATGACATTTTTTTTATAGCCTCCATGTTTCCAGCAAGAGCTGACGCAAAAAACAGGATTAATGGTAGGAAACTAAGAACGCCTGTGGGTATGACGCCTCCTTTTTTGGTGCTGTAATGCTGATTTAGAGCTGATGGTTGGACTTCCCGTAACGACTATCAAATATCTATGAATGACAGCTGGGACCAACGGCTTAGCGTGATTCAAAGGCACGGGACTCGGCAAGGCTCAATTTTTAATGGATGGTCACCCATCCACCAATCAAACGCGGGAAACTTCAATCGGCCCATGCCAATGTTATCATTTAGCCACTAGCATCTCCGTAATCTCTAATTCATATTTTTAAATCATCCACAAACAAAGAAAATGTAACTTATTCTATTTTGTTTTCCTTCAAGATTTTTTCAATACTCCAGAGTCAGATCGCGCCGCGTTAATGTCAAATAGGTTCACTTTTTAGGGATCAGTACCCAAAGGGTGCCAACGGTACCCTATTTTCGATATCTAAACAAAAAAAAAATAGATTCATTTGGGGTCAACGTCTTCTGGTGGTTTTGTTACTTGAAGTTTGAGTTAAGAAAATCTGTTTTATTTTGTTTTAACGTAAGTGAAGTAAAAAAAAAAAAAATAAACTGATACCTATTTCAAATGACAATACTATCTGCGGTCGATGAACCCAAAACAAAGCATCAAATATATTTATTTATTTATTTTACCATTTATGTACACACATATATAAACAGACAAGAAAAAACAGAACAGAAAAATAGGTACAAAGGTGATGCTTATTTCTTAAGAAATCTCTTCCAGCATACCTGCGATAGGACATTAGATAGAGAGATGTAGACAGCGGGTGAAAGAGTAAAGGAGACGAAAAGAATACATAAAATCGTAATCAATTATTTACTTAAAAAACTAAACAAATACAGTGAGAATATACTTACATACACACATACAAATAAGCATACATACATACATACAAACATACATACATACATACTAACATACATACATACTTACTTCTAAAATAAATATCACTATGAAGTTAATAAATATCACGTAATCAAAATAATAAATACATACACAACTATGACGAAGTGGAAAGATAGTGTTCTTTTACTCTTCTTTTAAAAACTGCAATAGTTTGGCAGTCCCTAATGTCAGGCGGTAGTGAATTCCACAGCCGCACCGCGTGTACTGTGAAGGAGTTTATTATATTTTTTGTTTTATTAATGTTTAGACATCGATCATCATCTGCCTAGCCTTTTCCCAACTACGTTGGGGCCGGCTTCCAGTGTAAACCGATGCAGCTGAATACCAGTATTCTACATGGAGCGACTGTCTGACCTCCACAACCCAGTTACTGCGTAATACGATAACCGATGGTAAGACTGGTTGTCAGACTTTCGGGCTACTGACGACCCGTAACGACAGTGAAAGATCCAGAAGTGAGCTGTCATTTCACCTAATGCAAGGGATTGACAGCTCACTTCAGCTAAGTTTTTAGAGTTCGATTTTACAGAATAGATCGGAAGTAGCAAGTGTGCAACTCACCTAGACTGTCGTTGCGAATCTGCAACTCGACGCTAAGTGTCTAAACACACTATGCCGAAGTTACGCGACCGAAGTTCAGCGGCTGATTTTACGATCCGACGTATTCGGCTGATATGACACACCATAAGTGCCGAACTTACGCGGCAGAAATTCAGTTCCGAAACTTTGTGTGTGTATTAAGCGTCTCGAGCGCTGTCTTGGCGTCGTGTCGTGTTATCTACACAGTTGGACAGACAGACGCAAAACAAAGTGATCTTGTTATTACTTTCGAGGTGCGAAACCCGAACTTACGCCCGACCGAAGTTAGGCTGTACGCTATGACGCGACGTAATTTCGGCATAGTGTGTCGTCAATAATTCAAATAGCATTGCAGGCGTAATTGTGCTGAACTTCGGTCGCGTAACTTCGGCATAGTGTGTTTAGACACTAAGAGTGCTGAGTTTTGAACAAAATAATACGAAAATGGACGGCTGCAACCTGTCGTTAGAGCAATGGAGACTCAGTGGAAACGGCCGCGACATACCAGTTGTAGGTCGTAGCATGAAGAAAGGAGTCCAAACTCTGTACATTAGAGTTGTGCCAGAAATTTGAAAAAATAACGTTGGCGGGCAGAGTGCGCTGAGGTCGCTAAGTTACCAAGGTAGAGAATTCACTCGGTACACTACGTAATACAGCGCGGCTGGTGGCTGGTTTTAGAACTATTGCTCTAAGAATTTTTCGGGACAAATTTTCCGTATGCGATGCCCTAGAGTTTGGACTCCTTTTCTCTAGTCTTCATGGGTCGTAGGCTCGAATCCTGTCAGGCGATTTACTTTGTGTAAATTATTTCATCGCCACTGCTCTCAAAACGGTGAAAGAAAACATCGTGAGGAAACCAGCATGTCCTAGCACCATAAATGACGTCGACGGCACGGTTGGCGCAGGGGCTAAGCGATTGACTGCTGCGCTGCGTGTCGCGGGTTCGATTATCGCACGGAACAAATATTTCTATGACCTACAAGTAGTTGTTCCGGGTCTGGTTGTTTGTGTATGTGAGTTTAAATGTTTGTAAACGCACCCACAATACCGGAGAAATTCCTAGTGTGGGGCAACGCTAAAAAAAAAAATTGTGTGGCACTCGGGGACTGCCGCGGTAAAGCTATTGCATAGCTTATGCACTTATAATATTTATGCAATATTTTTGAGCGTGGTGAGCGATAAGAACACATTTTTAACCGACTTCAAAAAAAAGGAGGAGGTTATCAATTCGACTGTATTTTTTTTTTTTTTTTTTTTTTTATGTTTGTTACCTCTAACCGACTGGGTGAACCGATTTTCATGATTCTTTTTATTTTTTTTTTATTTGAAAGCTGGTGCTTCCCGTGTGGTCCCATTGCCACCATTTCAATATCTGATGATGGGATCTTGTAGAAATCGGGGGAACTCTTCAATAAATAACAGCAGATTAACCGCGATTGTTGCTATAGCATATCTAAGCATTGTTTACACAACATAATATCACGCCTGTACTCACTACAAAGGTTATAATTACCAGTAAAACAACCGCGATTGCTGCTATCGCATATGTATGCATTGTTTACGCAATCGCACAACATAACATCACGTCTGTACCCTATAAACGCAGATGCAGCTTCCTGTCACTGATATTTACATAGCAAGTAGTGTTTATATGAATTTGATTGGGGTAGATATAACTAAAAAGTGAAAAATAAGAAATTTTATATAAAAAAAAACAACCGACTTCCAAAAAACACTACAAAGTGAAAAATAATGTTAATTTCGGAAGTCGGTGTCAAAAAACCAAAATGCGGAACCAACGACACCGACTTCCAAAATTAAAATTATTTTTCACTTTGTAGTGTTTTTTTGGAAGTCGGTTGTTTTTTTTTATATAATTTTTTTTATTTTCTTTTATTTAATAAATGAGAAGTTAATATTGTTTAAACTATGTCTACACGCATACGTCTAGTCGCACGCACACAAACACCGTGCCGAAGTCTGCCGAACTGAAACGACGTTAGACGATGCACGGCTTTAACGCCGCACCGCTGTGCCGGTCGGAGTGGGGGGTGTTAGGTTTTTTTTCGTTACGGAATTTCTTGATTCGGTCGCCACGCTCAAAGCCCGAGATAAAAGCTTTGCAATAGCTTAAAAAAAAAAATTAAAGACATGTGATATCTACGAACCCGCAGCCGTCTGGTGGATTACGGCCCACTCCCGGGAGGCTTGAGGAGGCCCGAGGAGGCCTGTGACCCGCAGTGGGAACATTGTAGGCTCTTGTTGCGCCTAGTCGCCGAGCTATCGTAGCCGCAAAATATATATTATATAAATATGTTAGCGGTCACGCCCTTTATACCTGGAGGCTTTTATTTAATTTCCATTTATTAATTTTTGCTTGAGTACGTATAGTTTTTTATTGTATTTCTTGGTATATTGGCGTTGCTAGCTGACATATGGCAAATAATGTAATTTAGCGTTCTATGTCTTGTAATGTTAATTGCTTTGCATACCTTGTATTGTATTCAGTCAAGTATTTTCTAACTGAACAGACAGCTGTGCTGCTGGGGAGTTTGTTGCGCCACTTCTTCTTCCCAGCGAAAGCACTAGGAAGTGGTGAAGGGCGGGCGTTTTGGGAGACTGTCTTTTGTAATTTTGACGTTCGAAAAGTGCTGATTCTCAGCCTAGTTTGAATAAATGACTTTGGATTTGATTATGCCTAAGACCATTGGAATATCAAATCTTATTTTTAGCCAAAAGTCATAAAGACGGTATTAAACTTTTAAATCATCCCAGGCGCCACGTAACGCTAACAAAAGCGAAAGTTTCGTATCTTTTAAGAGCTTTTAAGTTCGAGGCAATAAATAATAACGTACTTGAGCCTTAAGGGGAAGTCTATCAAGCTGTTTAACCCTTAGCTGGTATCGCCTTTTTTGGCAACACTACCGGTATCGTGGGTCATATTTTACCCATACAAAAAAATCTGTTGTAGAACGTAGATTTTTTTATTATTTGTATAAAATATGGTTAGTTATGAAATAAAAAAAAACATTTTTTTACAAAATTATCTTGATTTAATTTTAGAATATAAAAAAAAATATCATGTTTTACACGCATTTGTAACTAACCTAATTTTTTGGCACTTTTTGGTTAGTGTGAACTTAAAACGTAAAAAAAAAAATAGAAATGTAAGAAAAATTTTAATGTTCGCTATGTTCGCTTCTGGGTCAAATTTGACCCACGATACCTACTAAGGGTTAAGGGAAAGTTACCCCTTTTCTATCTATCTACTTGAGTTGGGGCGTCTGTTTTGATAGTTAAAATTAAATGTGTGTCAGGGTTGTTTTTCGTAACGTTTAAGGATAGAAAAATATTTATTGTGTGTGTGTGTGTGTGTTCAATATCATCATCATCATCTGTCTAGCCTTTTCCCAAATATGTTGGGGTCGGCTTCCAGTCTAACCGGATGCAGCTGAATACCAGTATTTTACATGGAGCGACTGCCTGTCTGACCTCCACAACCCAGTTACTGGGTAGTACGATACCCTCTGGTAAGACTGTTTATCAGACTTTCGGGCTACTGACGAACCATAACGATTGTCAAAGATCCACGAATGACAGCCGGGACCGGTGTGTGCAATATAATATTATATATTCTCGTCTCCAGTATAATAATGCAGGTCACTGTTGTTAGCTGCCACGGCGATGCAGTATGACAACTAAAATCCTAGCTTTGAAATTATATAAAAATGATCAATATAATTAGCATAAAAAATATTATTAAAATCTCGAATATGATTGTAAATATTGGCTTGGTCAATCTCTAGCGTCAGTGGGATGACACTGACAACTCACTCCACAGAAGTTTTCACGGTGAAATTTTTACAGAATCTACCGGCTGGTCTGAAATAAATGTTTATTATTACTTTTATTATTATTATCCAGGTAGTAATAATCAGGTTCTCAGGTTGACAGCATGTTGAAATGTCATGAGTAGCTTTAAGTAATACTACCTAGATTACAATGTATTTGCCAGTGAGCCCGAAACTAGACAGCGCCCTAATTGCGTAACACACTATTAGGTACTCTCAATTTGAATAATTTTGAAGCGTATTGCGAATTATTGCTCTATATGTTCGAAAAGTGTGTCTGCTCAACAACGTAAATAACGCAATGAATGTTGTTCAACTGTCAAAACGAAACCCATTGCTACTGATAGTGTGTTACGCAATTACCCTGCTGGTAATATAATAAGCGGGTTCTCAGGTTGACAGCAAGTTGAGATGACATGAGTACCATTTTTTTTTTTTTTTTGTTCTCGGGGTGGATAATCCTCATGGATGTCCGCCGCCCTGGGGCGGGCGGCGGGGTCTGTCAGACTCTTACTGACTAAAAACCACCCCGGTGTTCCCTCTCTCACCTACGCCGGGGGTCGCGGGAACAAACGATACTTCCGCAACCCCCGGCTGGTGGTGGCCCGCTCCTGCGGGCCTCCTCGTGTCAGGGGGGGGAGTGACGTGTTTAACTCCCCCCGCGACGTCTAAGAGGGGCGCGCGTGGAACACTACGCGCCGCCGCCTCGGGTCCTGATGTGTGGGGGGCGACGGACGTCCATGACATGAGTACCAAGGGTAACTCTGTGACCTAGTAGCTGGATGGTAGAGGGCAGATAGCCAGTCGCTCAATGTAAAATACTAGTATTAGGGCGCTTTCAATTTAGACGGTTGCAGTCCGGCACCAACCGTCTAAATTGAAAGCGTCCTTAAGCTCCATCCGGTTAGACTAGAAGCCAAACCTTTTAATATAATGCCGTAAACAGTGCCAAATAACGCCCCCATATAACTTATAGTCTCCATAATAAAAAATAAAACTAAGTAATGGTCTCTTAATACCTCTGAAATGATTAAAAAGACCCTTATAATATTTTCATTATAATCCACTTTAATGCATTTTGAACCTTATCCCATTCCAATAAGAGGTTTTAGAAGTTAGATTAAAAAGCTGAAATTGAATTTAAAAAGCATAAGAGCACTTCTATAGATAAAATGATTACAGTAGACTATAATTATCTGTCAAATTTAATAGTTATGTTTTGAGGGTAGTCTCATATTAAATTTTATTGGATAATGGTTGCTTAGAGTTTTGAGGGGCTCATGGCTACATTATAACCACTCTTTATTTTTCTATATTATTATTATTATTTTTTTAATCTTTTTTAGTACGGACGCTTTTAACGTGCACGTCTTTCTACATCGTTCTCACATGTATAATTTCAACTTGAATGATGTAACCAAAATTTTGTAACAATTTTTATGATTTAAAAGAGTTTCCGTGGAGTTTCTTGCCCGTTCTTCTCCACAGGTACCTACTACGCTTTGGAATGAGCAACTAGCTTCATCTTTCTGACTGACGACCCCTTGACAATTCAAAAGTGCCTGTAATTGGTTTACTTGAAATAAATGCTTTGAGTTTGAGTTTGAGTTTGACTCATATCAATTATTCATCTGTGAGGTTAATGCCATATGTGTACACGTTAATTTGAAAAATTATTTCAGTAGTATATCACCGCTCCGTGAGAAGGAGCGGATGTCAGAATATCTTCGAATCTTGGTTCAAGGACCTAGGGTAGGATTTCGTCACCATGTTTTCCGTCACCACTGCGAGTCATGACATGTGATATTTTTACAGAATCGATTGGCTGGTCACGCGTCCTGACGCGAGTTTAACATTTTTTACCCATTACAAAAAAGTGTACAACGCCGCTAAAGAAGTTTTCACTTAAAAAAACCGGGAATCCATCCAAAATATATCCGCAGAAACTGTGGCTTAACCTTACCGAACAGTACCTACATTACAAATTTCCTAATTAGATTACAAATCAAAGCCGAAAATCCGACCGCCTTTTAATTCCAACAATAATACGAGTAATATTATAATGATTCCAAAGAAGATTAATAATTACTTTGACATAATTAAATTAGGGCACAATATTACAGGTATAGAGGTATAATTATATATTATGTATAACGGTAAGGTAAGTAGGTATAATGAGGACAGGTAAATGACATGGGCGTCTCTTGGATGCGGGGTTTATTGCACATGGGGCCGAGTGAATCGACCTTTTCTAAAAATGTAAGCTGCTTTTTGGTAGCTTTATTACTTTTATTTATTTATTGGTTCACCAACAATAATTGTTTACACTGCTATTATGCTAAAGGTAACAAGCAATAGAGTACCTAGAGTACAATAGTGTAGCAATCACTTATAGGTAAACTCCGCATGCTTTAAGGATAAGTTGCATATGAGAAAAAAAAAACAAACTTAATTAAACTGATCTAAAAACTAAAATTATTATTGAAAACACGGGACTTTTATTTTGATTACCTAAAAGTTTTCTTTTCTACATTGGTAGACTTTTGGTCTTACTAGAATCAATTACTTAACTTGTAAGAAAAATAACAACTTAAAAAGTTATCAATATTCGATACCTATCAATATCGGTACCCTTTTATAAAAACCGGTCAAATGCAAGTCGGATTCCCGCACCAAGCGTTCCGTACGTAGGTATGTAACTACAAATTTACGGTTTTCGGATTTTTTCTTTTACTTGTGCTACATGACATTGATTCTTGCCAAATTTCATGATTCTAGGTCAATGGGAAGTACCCTATAGGTTTTTTTATGGGTTTTGGTTTTGAAGTCCGCCTTTGTACCATTTTGTGTGCGAAAAGTTTAAATAAATAAACGGAACGTATCTTTTGATTGACTCTTTGACTTAGAAGTTTGATTTTTTCACTGCCTCAAGGATCACTAAAAAAATCAGCTGTTTCATACATTTCAGTCATGTAGTCATGTAGGTAGGTAAGTTTTGTATTAAACAGCAGATTTTTTATTTCGTGATTTCAGAGTTGGTCCCATAGTGAAAGTTCTTCATATTCATGGGTCAAAACCCTGTAAAAATTTGGAGCCTGTAAAAAAAAAATTATTCAGTATAAGAATTCATCTCTCGGCTGAGCCTAATTAGAGGTGAGTTTCCTCCTATATTCGATTATTATCCATAACGATTAAAAGTCGTAGTGCGCACATGGCCTAAGAAACAGATAACACGGCATACGGTTCCATTCAATTTGCAAATTTCATTCATTTTAGTAATTAACGGACTTCAAAAATGAGGAGGTTATCAATTCGGATGTTTCTATTTTTTCATTTTTAATTTTTATGTATTTTCGGGCATAACTTCGTCATATATGGACGGATTTGCAAAATTATTTTTTGTTCGATAGATGTTTATCCCGGAATGGTCCCATTTAAATTTTGTAAAGATCTGGTGATGAGTTTCGGAGACAGACAACGGAATTCTTCAATAAATACCAGTAAAACAACCGCGATTGCTGCTATCGCATATGTATGCATTGTTTACGCAATTCGCAAAACATAACATCACGTCTGTACCCTATAAAGGCAGATGCAGTACGCAGATGTGTTCAGTACACCCTCATTTCTGTCAAACTTGTTATTGGGGTACCTCTAATCTTGCAAGTAAATTCTGGCATAACTAACTAAAAAGTGAAAAATATAAACATCTTTTATATAAAAAAAAAACAACCAACTTCCAAAAAAACACTACAAAGTGAAAAATAACTTTAATTTCGGAAGTCAGTGTCAGATAACGAAAAAGCGGAACCAACGACACCGACTTCCAAAATTAAAGTTATTTTTCACTGTTTACTGGAAGGGAACTGTCTCCTGAGATACAGGCTAACAACCTAGTTAAGGAGGCAGCGCGCTTATGTAATTGTGTACTTACTTTGTTTTCAATAAAGCATTATTATTATTATTACTTTGTAGTGTTTTTTTGGAAGTCTGTTGTTTTTTTTATAAAAAAAGTTTTTTAACTCTGCGTTTTGCACAAAAAAAAAAATATATCAGTCTTATTAATTTTAGGATGCAGTCTCTCAGCGCAGTATAGAACCCATCATTTCGTCCCCAGTCTCCCCTCCCCATCTCATGCGTATTGATTTTGGTCGTTAGAGAGATTTATTTATGAGCTGTGACTGCGAACCCGAGGTACGGGGCTTCGACGCCGGGTCGAGGTACAGTTTGCAGAAGATTTGTTTGTCTAGGGGAGTTATCAACAAGAATTGTATTATTCTGATTAGTTTTTTTGAAGGTAGGTTTTAAATGGTTTTGATGTGTTTGGTAAGTATAAAAAATCTAATTGGAATGGATAACTCTTAGCTAGGTAATTCTATGTCGGGGTCGGCTTCCAGTCTAACCGGATGCAGCTGAATACCAGTATTTTACATGGAGCGACTGCCTATCTGACCTCCACAACCCAGTTACTGGTAATACGATACCCCTTGGTAAGACTGGTTGTCAGACTTTCGGGCTCCTGACTACCCGTAACGACTGTCAAAGATCCACGAATGACAGCCGGGACCAACGGCTTAACGTGCTATCCGGGGCACGGAGGAGTCCCGGTATGTAAAGATGGTCACCCATCAACAGACCAACCGCGGCAAGCGTAGCTTAACCTGATCGATCGACCTGTGCGGCTGTTATTATTTAGCCACGGGCCCCTCGTGTGTGTACCTACAGCGTATGATTAATTTGTTCGTCAAATTATAGTCTAATTTGAACTGCAAACGGTTTTTCTATTGCGCAGTAACTAACACTACTCATAGTACGCCCACAATAGGTTTTTTATTTTTAATTTTTTTAGTTTTAGTTTTTTACCTTTGCTTTTGTCACGAATTTTGGAGGTGGGCGTGGATGATTGCGGCACAGTTTTATGCTAATGCAGCTGTTATCGAACACAGAGTTTCTGTAAACTGAGTTTTTGGTTTTCAATAAAAAATAATATTATAAATTATTATATTACTAGCTGTGAATACCCGCTTCGCTGGGTCATTTTTAATTGTATAGTTATTTGTTAAAAAAAAAATCAGCTGTTCCCTACATTTATGTTCGTACGAGTCGTCAAAATGTAGGGAACAGCTGATTTTTTTTTCGCGATTTCAGGTTTGGTCCCATAGTAAAAGTTGTTAGTTGTCATGAGTAGAATCATGTGTTTAAGTATCGATCACTAATTACCAGTCACCCTATATACTAAACATTTTTATTAATGAAGATGTGGTGGGAGGCGCCCGACGTGACGGCACAGTGGTGGCATGCGCGTGAGCTGCGTGCCGTACTGGACAGTACTTGGACATTGCAACATTACTTTATTTTTCTAAAATAAAAGTAGCCTAAGTTACTCCGTATTACATCAGCTACCTGCCAATAAAATTCCCGTCAAAATCGGTCCAGTCATTTCAGAGATTAGCCGGAACAAACAGACAGGCAGAACAAAAATAAAAAATGCTATTTTGGTGTATGTACTTTACTGTATTGTATGTTTTCAAAAAACGGTTATTTCAATATATTACAAACAGACACTCCATATGTATAGATTGTTTAGTTTTAGTTTTTTATCTTTGCTTTTGTCACGAATTTTGGAGGTGGGCGTTGATGATTGCGGCACAGTTTTATGCTAATGCAGCTGTTATCGAACACAGAGTTTCTGTAAACTGAGTTTTTGGTTTTCAATAAAAAAAATATTATATCATTATTCACAGGGCTGTGATTCTTTCTTGGCTTCTGCCCTGTGCAATGGGCTGTCAATCTTGCATACTAAATACTGACGTAGTTGAAAGCTTTTTACCACTGGTGTGAGCTATTCCTGTTTAGAACACACTATTTAATCTCATTCTGAATCATTTTGAAGGATATTGCTAATCCATTGCTTCATATGTTCGAAAAATTTGTCTGCACAACAACGTAAATAACGCAATGAATGTTGTTGAACTGTCAAAATGAACGCCATTGCTATTGTCTGTGTGTTACGCAATTACCCCGCTGGAAGTTTAATTATGTTTTTCCATTAAGATTGTTGCTGTCCGGACACTCAGTGTCTTTTTAATGTACCTATAATAATCACACTAATATTATAAAGGCGAAAGTTTGTGAGTGTGTGTGTGTTTGTATGTTTGTTACTTCTTTACGCTCAAACGGCTGAGCGGATTTGGATGAAATTTGGAACACAGATAGTTTATAACCGGGATTAACACATAGGATACTTTTTATTCCGATATTCCCACGGGATCGAGACTTATACGGGTGACCGCGGGGCGCAGCTAGTAATGTGTATAAATATAGAAATTGAAGAAATAAAAATTTTGCTTATTGTATATTTGTCGCAGTAACATATTTAAAGCCGTGATATTGTTATATCCCTAGGGATATAGCGATTAGCTACTGTATATCGTAATATAGTTATATGAAATCTGTTGTATGTATCTTACTAGTTGTTTGTATCTTACTAGACTAATCTAGTGAAATAATGATAAGTTTATTTTATTTTTTTTATTTGCTCGTATGGTTACTCATTTTAAATACATATACAACTATATTAGGTACGGTATATAGCTATTTCCCTAGGGATATAACTATATCACGGCTTTAAACATTTTACTGCGACATATTTCATATTTATCTCACACGCGCATATTTGTCTCTCGCGCTGTACTTGTGTTTACCAAGCGTACAAACACATGTTTGTAAGCGCAGGAGCTCTCTGTACCATTCGAGATAGCGGCGAAGTCGGAAGTGTGCGTGTGTGTGTGTGTTATGTGCTGATGCTTCTGGTCGTCACGCACACATTCACAGCGTGTTTGTACACTTAGTTACCACAAGTAAAGTGCGTGTCGCTTCGTGAGATAAAAATACTCTACCAAAGTATGCCAACTGTAAAATATTGATAAGAACTCAGGTACACCAGCACTCTAATCTATCTCAATCTGAATCATTTTGAAGGATATTGCTAATCCATTGCTGCATTATGTTCGATAAATGTGTCTGCTCAACAACGTAAATAGCGCAATGAATGTTATTGAACTGTCAAAATGAGACCCATTGCTACTGATAGTGTGTTACGCAACTAGCCCGCAGTTTTGGTTACCCATTTCACTCCAAAGCTGTCAACTGAGGGATTGTATCCGGTGAAGAGACAGCAGTTTCCGGAGCTTGTCACCAACTTATATCTTGTGTTCTGTACGTACACATATCATAACATGACGCCCTTCTTCCCTGATAGTGTGGACAGAGATGTGTGATGACCAGTGATCGGAGTAGGTAGATTGATTTTTGGTACTTGTATCATAAATGCCCACAGAAAGAATAACATGGATAAGCTATTTTCCCGGAAAGCAATTCCGGTATTTCCGGATCCGATTAAATATTGTTAATGTTGGTACTCAATTCAAAATTTAAAGGTAGGTATCAAAACTAAATTCATTTATTATTTATTTGAATAATAAAAACAATTTTTGAGCAGATTCCAGAAGTCAGTATGTACACAAGCGAGGGTCAAGTAACGTTTTAACAACACAGTAACAAACAAAGAAGCGCACTCTACGAACCGAAGTAAATGAGTGAGCTACCTGGCATGTCATCGGTGGGCGTACGCATTGTTTTGATAACCGGTTAGTGCACCACCCATGATCCTTTGTTCTGATTGGTCGCTGGGTTGTGTCAAATCATGACTGTGCCGTTAAAAAAAAATAATTTAAAGAATATAATATTGCTCATTTTAACACAATTCCTACCTAAGTTCCGGTTTTTTTTTTTGTTAATAATCAACCAATTCCGAAATTACGGAGGAAAGTCCATATTAATATATGTATACGTTTCGGATCAATGACCCCATTTCAATTTACCTACTTCGATCACTGGTGATGACAGAGATGTGGGCCGATTTGATTGTCAGTAATCAGGCGAAGAAATGACAAACTTAAGTGGCAGTGGGCAGGGCACAGTGCTCGCAGAACAGATGGCCGATGGGGCTGAAAGGTTCTGGAGTGCCGACCGCGTACCGGAAGACGTAGCGTTGGAAGGCTTCCCACAAGGTGGAGCGACGAGCTTGTGAAGGCCGCAGGAGCCCGTTGGATGCGAGAACTCGAGAAGCACAGAACTGGTCGAAGTGGAGGTGCTTGGGGGAGGCCTATGACCAGTAGTGGACGTCTTTCGGCTGAAATGATGATGATGATGATGAATCCATCCAGATGCCAGCACATCAAGCTACCCGAAACTGTCAAAGGACACCATTCATATCTTACCCAAATAATTAAAGTGCCGGCCAGAAAAAAAAAGTACTGCTATCTTATGGGAAATGACCTCTTGAGCATTTTTTACTATTACAACGAAAGTCTACCATTGAACCCTCGGCTGCTATTTGAGATTGAAAATGCCAAAAATCATATTTTAATAACAAATATACTGTTAAAATATGTTCAGGGTGTTAAATTCAATTAAAAGTTGGTATTTCTTGAATTTTATGCATATAACACTTGTTATAAAAATATGATTTTTGACATTTTCAATCTCAAATAGCAGCCCAGTATTTTCTTTCATTCAATAAAGTTCCAGTTAGGTACCCGAATAATAAAATTATTTCTTACTCTCGAAAAACGATTACCAAAACCCGCTCCTACACACTCTTCTATCAACATTTTCGATCTAAAACACTCAATTATTTTAAGTCGTAGACGTGTCGTAAGCACAAACCAGACTGACCGATAGATATTAACATAAATGCAGACAAAGAACAAACAAATCCACTTACATTTTGCATATTGAGACACGGTTGGACTCCCAGATCGGAGCATCATATAAAGTAGATGGCCCATGCTGGACACGGCTCTTGTACACGATAGCCCATGCTGGCCCTGTGGACGAATTAAGTTTTTAGTATGGCTCCTCAATCCTCACTCATCATAATAGTCATCTATAAGAGTACAGTAAGGCCCGGCGCCCACTGACGGCACGGCATGGCAAGGTATTTTTATACGACGAATAAAAATATAACTTAATAATATGGAAATAAAGTTGAAATTCCAATGTTAACGGTCGTAAGTACAAAAACAATACCACGGTATGCTTAGGCATGCCTTGTCGGCAGCCTTGGGAACGCTTCGGCATCCCTCGCAACGCTTTGACAGTCTTCGTATATACCGCGGCATAACAACGGTATACCACGGCAACACAACGCCCGCCCGAACACCGCGGCCCCGCGCGTGGCTTCATTAGCAAGGACGCCTCGGCATACCTAAAGATGCCTCGGCATGGTTACGGACACTTCGGTATGCTTAAGGATTTTGCGGCATAGTTACCGCCAGTGTGCGCTTACATGTAGGGATGCCGAAGGATCCCCTGCCGTGCCGTGCCGCCAGTGTGCGCCGGGCCATAGACTGAAAAGATACGTGCGCCGGGCCATAGACGGATAGATTGTGTGAAAGACCGGTTAGATAGGGGACAAAAAACAAAAATTCTCTGACCGATTTCTGTCACGGTGGCCAATCATAACGGAGATTAGCCAGGTTCGCTGGAGATATAACACAAAAGCGTGTGCTAACACAGTGTGCACTCTCTGTTCCTTTACTCTCATATTCCGATGGGACGGCAATCCGACACGACTGGGGAGGGATCAGGCGCTGGACCAACGGCTTTACGTGCTTTCCGAGGCACAGGCGTATCATACCACCAACTTCCAAACTCCGGGCTGCTACTGAGAAATTCCTAAAACATCCAATAATAGTTTTCCCGACCTGGGAATAGAACCCAGGACCTAGTGTATAGCAGTTGCGCTTGCGACCACGAAACCAAGGGGGCAGTTAACAATGAAAGGAGATAAGTACTATAGTGAGGGCTTGAAGAAATGTGTGGTAGAGACACGAAGCTCCGACCCCAAATAAATTTGGTTAACACATTGAACGCCGTGGTGGTCACCGGTGACCACCACTGACCACCACTGAACTTTCCATATGGGCTGACGCTGATTCGCGATTTCGGCAAATTTTACAAGTTATATTTTAGTGGCTCATACTGACCACCACTGAACTTTCCATATGGGCTGACGCTGATTCGCGATTTCGGCAAATTTTACACGTTATATTTTATTTGCTCATACGGTTCAAAATAGTCAAAAACCCCACTCTAAATAATTATTTCTTATTACTATTCAAATAATTAACTAAAATAATTGTTGTCACTCACCGGTGACCACCATGGCGTTCAATGTGTTAAGGCAAGAAAGGAAGGAATTACGATGATTCTGCTGCATTTTAAGGTATCGATAACCGGCCAAACTTACAGCGTGAATACGTGATAATCAAAACAAAGTTATTATCACCATAGAGCAGTGTGATGGCTCTGTGGTAACGGCTCCGACTTACCTAGTTGAAAGTCGTAGGTTCAAGTTTTTTTTTTTTAACTTTTGCATGAACTCCATCTTGAGAGCACTGGTGGCCCAGTGTTAACGGCTGCGACTTACGAGTTGTAGGTTCGAACCCAGACAGGGGCTTTACTTTGAGTAATTATTTCATCACAACTGCTCTCAAAACGGTGAAGGAAAACATCAAGAGAGGAAACCAGCATACTCAAACTCAAAGCATTTATTACAAGTAAACCAATTACAGGCACTTTTGAATTGTCAAGGGGTCGGTCAGTCAGAAAGATGAACCTAGTTGGCCATTCCAATACGTACCTAGTAGGTACCTGTGGAGAAGAACGGGCAAGAAACTCCACGGACACTCTTTTAAATCATAAAAATTGTTACAAAATTTTGGTTACATCATTCAAGTTGAAATAATTATACATGTGAGAACGATGTAGAAAGACGTGCACGTTAAAAGCGTCCGTAGTAAAAAAGATAAAAACAAAACACAAGCATGTCCTAGAACCAAAAATTCGAAGATACCAACCAGGCCCACGAGGTTGTATAGCCCACTCCTTTTCGAACGGCTTTTACATGGAGCGACTGCCTATCTGACTTCAACACCCCTCAATAATGGTGTAGCTTATAAAAATACTAGCACAAAGAATGTCATCATCTGCCGAGCCTTTTCCCAACTATGTTGGGGTCGGCTTTCAGTCTAACCGTATGCAGCTGAATACCAGTATTTTACATGAAGCGACTGCCTATCTGACCTCCACAACCCAGTTACTGGGTAATACAATACCCCTTGGTAAGACTGGTTGTCAGACTTTCGGGCTCCTGACTACCCGTAACGACTGTCAAAGATCCACGAATGACAGCCGGGACCAACGGCTTAACGTGCTTTCCGAGGCACGGAGGAGTTCCGGAATGTAAAGATGGTCACCCATCCACAGACCAACCGCGGCAGGCGTAGCTTAACCTGATCGATCTACCTGTGCGGCTGTTATAATTTAGCCACGGGCCCCTCCTCACTAGCACAAAGAATGTATCCATAAATAATTTCTACCTGTAATAGAGCGACATAGATATCCAATATTTTGTATTCTCTCGGGTACAGATGACTGGTTGCTATGGAAACCGTATCTCGGCTTTCTTCCTGAATGATCGGCAAATACGGCCGGGGAGCCGCGGCGAATACACCTGGGGACGTACTATGGTAACGAGAATTGATATCGACTTTAGTAACTTTGTGTTTCTAGGTCGAACAGGCTTTTGTTCCCAATAATCTGAACCAATATTAAAAGAGAAAATATTACATTTTTTGTATGTTAGTTTGTTACGCTTTCACGCATTCTCATAGTATTTGTTTAGTTTTTTAAGTAAATAATTGATTACGATTTTATGTATTTTTTGTCTCCTTTACTCTTTCACCCGCTGTCTACATCTCTCTATCTAATGTCCTATCGCAGGTATGCTGGAAGAGATTTCTTAAGAAATAAGCATCACCTTTGTACCTATTTTTCTATTCTGTTTTTTTCTTGTCTGTTTAATTATGTGTGTACATAAATGTTTAAATAAATAAATGGTTAAATAACTATTACCTACGGCTGAACGGATTTGGATGAAATTTGACACATGGGTAGAACATGTCAGGACAGAGGTACAAAAAGTATCCTCTGTCCTGAACGCAGCTAGTTTAAGAATAAAGTCTCAAGAGAGACAAGAGCGACATTTGTAAGAATAAATGTCGTAGCGCTAGTATCCTGATGACACGGGCAGTTACAGAAATAAATAAATAAATAATAAAATAGATATAATAATAATATTAATAATAAAACCATTTATTTTCATGTAACAAAGACCCATAGACAAATACCTTAACTTAAGTATACATAATACAACAAAATAACAATTGTGTTAGTAAATAAAACTTAAAAACTATGTTAGTATCACATGGTTGCACTAAGTCTGTGCGCTCCGGTGGCACTTGCCCGCGAAAGCGACGGAATACCACATCCTGTGGCCAAAAGCTCTCGTCCATATGCAGGTAGCACGTTGGTATGCGCAACACAAACGCCTTCAAATTTACGTTGCGATGCGACTCCAGCAGCTGCACTCTCGGCGCGTAATTCAGCCTTTGGTGTACGTACTTCACGATGTCTTCCGCGTCGGTGGTGTAGTGTAGACGGCAATAATATACACCAGGGTATTTGGCTTCGAAGCACGCAGTTTTAATATTGGCGAATATCATAAGCATAATCAGCCTACAATGTTCCCACTGCTGGGACACAGGCCTCGTCTCTTCGACAAGGATGGGCTATAATCTACCACGCGGGTCCAGTGCGGGTTGGTAGATCTGTCTTCGAAGTTTTGATTCTAGGAAATGCCGGTTTCGTCGCGATGTTTTCCTTCACCCTTTTAAGAGCAGTGGTGATCAAAAGATGTACTCAAAGTAAAATGTCTGCTTGGCTTTGAACACACGCTTTACAACACATACCGATACTGGAAATATGAAATAACGTAAGGGACTAAACTAAGGTTTTCAGGAGAGCAAAAATAAGATCTTTTTTTACAAAACTGACTATAACTTTTTAACTATATGTTGTATGTAAAAAATGTCCAGGACAAAGTTTCTTAGATTTTTTTTTTTTCCACAACTTTCACACAACGCCATATAATATAACTCATTTTCGACAAAATGTACCTTACGTTATTTCTTATTTCCAGTATCGATACGTCGCGGCCGTTTCCACTGGGCCACTAGTACACCCTAAATTTTGACGAGTTATGCGAACATAAATGTAGGGAACAGCTGATTTTGTTTCGCGATTTCAGGTTTAGTCCCATAGTAAAAGTTGTTCATAATGATGAGTACAATGACCCCTTAAGATGTTGTGCTTTATTTAAGTTAAAGCTTGTATATTTTATTGTACACCAGAAAATAAAGAGTAAAAAACTTTTTTATAAAAAAAAAAAACAACCGACTTCCAAAAAAAAACACTACAAAGTGAAAAATAACTTTAATTTCGGAAGTCGGTGTCGTTGGTTCCGTATTATCGTTTTTGGTTGCTGTTTAATAAATACATACTAATTAATCCGCGCCAGACGTATCGTCATTACTTGTCTATGCCTTGAGTGTCAGAGGTACTCTGTGGCATTGCTATGGTTAGTGGTCACCGCTGCCTATGTATAAACGTCAGCACATCAAGCTACTAAAAACTGTCAAATTTCTTTTATAGATTTTCAACTTTATCGCTACAATATAAGATTCAATTTTGATTGGATTTTTTTTACAGTTTCAAGTACCTTGATGCGCTGGCGTCTGTACAACATCTGTCATACCAGCGGTTGTAGTCTCTAAATACGAAGTCCGTAGTTTCAGCCAATGTTTCCAGTCCGAATCACCTTTGGACATGACATTAGTTCGGGGCCCGAACTATAATAAGATTGAATGACAACACGAATTGAAATAATAATAATAATATAATAATATTCCACAACTTTCACACAGCGCCATCTAGTCCCAAACTAAGCAGAGCTTGTGCTATGAGTACTAGACAACTGACAAACATACATATATATTTCTAAATACATACATATTATAGATAAATTACACCCAGACAAAGAACAAATGATCGTGCTCATCACACAAACATTTGTCCTAGGTGGGAATCGAACCCACGACCTTGGGCATAGCAGTCAGGGCCACTGACCACTAGACCAACAGGCCTGTCAAAGGTGTTGAAATAATTTTCACAAAGTGAAGTTCCTGCTTGGATTCAAAAACAAAATCAAAGCTCATTTTTTCAAATTAGGATTAGAATCAGCACTATTCGAACGTCAAAATTACATAAGATCGTCTCCCAAAACGTCCGTCTTTCACCACTTTCGAGTGCTTTTGCTGGGAAGAAGAAGTGGCGCAACAAACTCATCAACAGCACAGCTGTCTGTTCAGTTAGGAAAACTTGCTTCTACGCGGTTAATGTTCAAAGACCAGCCAAATTTAAGGGTGTGGTACAGACCATCAAATTGAACAATTTTGTCCATTAACCAACATCGTAATGGCGAATAAAAATTTAACTGTCCCACACGTTTAGGTCGAGTAGGTATTGAAGTTTTCTAAGGGACAGTTGGTAGATTTTTCGCGGTTACGATATTGGTCCCATGGAGAAAGTTGTTCAATTTGATGGTCTGTACCGCACCCTTAAATTTGGCTGGTCTTTGAAAAGTAACACCGTATACAATAGTAGATTCGACCCTACGAAGACCCTCGTAAGTCACGACCGTTTCCAGTGGGCGACCACGGCTCTACGTAGAATTTAAGTTAAGCAAATATAAACCGTAACCAAACTCGATCAGATCTCGCTTCTACAAATCCCTAACACCGGTAGTAAGGGCTTCCACAAAGCTAATTACGCATCATACCCACTTCAGGTTGACGTGTCCGTAATTAGGTCTGGTTTAGAGAACTCACCCCTCGCCTTATGTTCGGCAGAGCTTAATCCCGGTCTTTGAGATGGGCTGGACACTGGACGATTAAAAACTTGGGACTACCTATTGTTTTTCGGTGACAGGTAGATTTTGTACGCAAAGGAGGATAATATTTTGGTAATAAGTACACATTCGTACATTGTTACTATACTCGTATTAAGGCGTGATATTCATTATTCATGCACTAATAGAGAGTGGTATTTTTTTTTAAACGTTGCCCCGCACTAGGAGTTTCTCCTGTAACATATTATGGGTACGTTTACAAAAATTTTAAGTCACATACACAAACAGCCAGACCCAGAACAACTACACACATCAACACGGTCTAGGGATATTTTTAAAAAAGCGAATTACTATCAATGTGTTAATTACTTATATGAGATGTATATATTTAAAAGATACGTTATTTAATATTCTACCATTTTTTAATAATGGTTAAGGTACTTTAAAATTTCAGGATTTTATGGAAAAAAAATGAAGCATAGACGGAAACCGTATATGAATTAACTTTTAATATGTGAGTAAAAACTGAAAAAAATAGAAAAATCATTTAATTTGTGTTTATAAACTTGAAGTTAGTAGTCTGAGAAAGCGCCCATGATGTTCATAACACATCGGCAACGATTCGGCATGCTCAGAACAAGGTTGTCAATGTCTTGCTGCGGAATATTGTCCCATGTCCTTCTGAGGTGCGCAAAAAGTTGATCTTCTGTAGCCAGATTTTCAGGAACTTCCTTCAGAGCTCTTCTTTGCAGCATATCCCACGCATGCTCAATGGGATTTAGATCTGGCGATTGAGCAGGCCAGTCTAAGGCCCTAACATTGTGTGTATGTAACCAAGCTGCTACCGTTCTCGCCGTGTGTGCCCGGGCATTGTCGTGCATGAGCAGGAAATCTTGCCCCATTTGTGTTCTGTGGGGCAAGATTACGGGCCCCAGCACCTGTTGGACGTATCGTTCTGCCGTCATATTGCCCCGCACCCAAACGAGATCCGTCTGTCCTCCAAGACGAATTCCTGCCAAAACCATAATTGTTCCTCCTTGGTATGGGTGAACTTCCTGAGGGTTCTGGAGACGGCTCCATCGTCCAGGAACTCGCCATTCATGCGTCCTTCGTGAATCTGGATGGAAGCCGAACCTGGATTCATACGTGAACAGCACATTGGACCATTGCTTGCGGCCCCAGTCCACGTGGTTCCGAACCCATTCTAATCGTCGTCCACGATTGCCTCTCCGTAAAGGTGGGACCCGGAGTAGTCTACGAGAGCGTAGATTACTTTCATGCAGTCGCTTTCTTACAGTTTGGTCACTGGGGGTAGTGATGCGACTTGGCCCCCGTTGCCTCTCCACTACTTCACATGTGGCACGATAGCGTGTCCACAATCTTGAAATTACATTTTGGTGGGTCCCTATGGCCTCAGCAACATTACGCGGAACAGACCCAGCTTCCAGCATTCCCACAGCTCGTAACATCTCCGCCCTCGTCAAATGTCGGCGTTGCATGGCTACAATACCTCAATTTTACTTTATCTTTCGTTTAAAAATGAAAAAAAAACTGTAAGTACCGTAATTCGTATTGTTTTCTAAATTTCGCACAAATTAAAATTCCCTCTCCTACCATCAAGACATTTTTATGCCACCGAAACAAAAGAATTTTCAAAAATTTGAATTTGGAATTAGTCTGAGATAAATTACAAACAAATCGGTGTATAAAAGATTCCAATGCGGCCAGTACTTTTCGAGTTATTTAATTGAGTATGAAATATCCCTAGACCGTGTTGATGTGTGTACTTGTAGGTCATACAAATATTTGTTCCGTGCGGGAATCGAACCCGCGACACGCAGCGCAGCAGTCAATCGCTTAACCACTGCGGCAACCGTGCCATCCTTAACCACAGCGCCAACCGTGCCGTCCTTAACCACTGCGCCAACCGTGCCGTCCTTAACCACAGCGTCAACCGTGCCGTCCTTAACCACAGCGTCAACCGTGCCGTCCATAACCACTGCGCCAACCGTGCCGTCCTTAACCACAGCGCCAACCGTGCCGTCCTTAACCACTGCGCCAACCGTGCCGTCCTTAACCACTGCGCCAACCGTGCCGTCCTTAACCACTGCGCCAACCGTGCCGTCCACAACCACTGCACCAACCGTGCCGTCCTTAACCACTGCGCCAACCGTGTCGTCCTTAAACACTGCGCCAACCGTGCCGTCCTTAACCACTGCGCAAACCGTGCCGTCCTTAACCACTGCACCAACCGTGCCGTCCTTAACCACTGCGCCAACCGTGCCGTCCTTAACCACTGCGCCAACCGTGCCACCCTTAACCACTGTGCCAACCGTGCCGTCCTTAACCACTGCGGCAACTGTGCCGTCCTTAACCACTGTGCCAAGCGTGCCATCCTTCACCACTGCGCCAACCGTGCCATCCTTAACCACTGCGGCAACCGTGCCGTCCTTAACCACTGTGCCAACCATGCCGTCCTTAACCACTGCGGCAACCGTGCCGTCCTTAACCACTGTGCCAACCGTGCCGTCCTTAACCACTGTGCCAACCATGCCGTCCTTAACCACTGCGGCAACCGTGCCGTCCTTAACCACTGTGCCAACCGTGCCGTCCTTAACCACTGTGTCAAGCGTGCCATCCTTCACCACTGCGCCAACCGTGCCATCCTTAACCACTGCGGCAACCGTGCCGTCCTTAACCACTGCGCCAACCGTGCCGTCCTTAACCACTGCGGCAACCGTGCCGTCCTTAACCACTGCGGCAACCGTGCCGTCAGTCAGTAAGTCAGACAGTGGTAGCATCGACGCACAAACTGTTACCACGAACTCAGTACATAATTCTGAACCAGTTGAAATTTTTCATCAGTTATTCAAATTTCAACTGTCTATCTATTACAGTTCATGAGTTACAGCCCACTGAAAGTCAGATGGACGGACAGAGAGCGGAGGCTTAGTGATAGGGTTCCGTTGGTACCTACTTGGAATTAAGTATATCGTAAATTATGCAGGTTTAAATATAGCTAGCAAAAACATACTGGCGGAGACACACGTTTGTATCATAAGTCAGTTCAAAACTTACCCATATCAACAATCATCATCATCTGCCTAGCCTTTTCCCAACTATGCTGGGGTCGGCTTCCAGTCTAACCGGATGCAGCTGAATACCAGTATTTTACATGGAGCGACTGCCTATCTGACCTCCACAACCCAGTTATTGGGTAATGGGTACCCCTTGGTAAGACTGGTTGTCAGACTTTCAGGCTTCTGACTACCCGTAACGACTATCAAAGATCCACGAATGACAGCCGAGACCAACGGCTTAACGTGCTTTCCGAGGCACGGAGGGGGGATATGTAAAGATGGTCACCCATCCACAGACCAACCGCGGCAAGCGTAGCTTAAACTGACTGATCGACCTGTGCGGCTAATATTATTTAGCCACGGGCCCCTCACGGCACCCATATCAACAATCACGGAGTCAATATACCAGTCAAGAACTATATTTTTCCCTAAAAACGTTTCTAGCATAATGAAAACGCTATAGTGTAACTACCCACCATCAAATGTGACCATTACCCATACTTAGGTTCAAATGAGACCATTAAATCGTCTGGCGATGTGTGGAATTTTGCAGGCACGACATTAGTCATCCTAAACGTTTGTGGGTTTCTGATATTTTCATTCATCGTATACGGGGTTATTTCTCAAAGACCAGCCAAATCTAAGGATGTGGTACAGACCATCAAACTGAACAATTTTCTCCATGGGACTAATATCGTATTATATTCGCGAAAAATTTATCAACTGTCCCTTAGAAAACTTCAATACCTACCGACCTAAACGTATGTGACGGCTGAATTTTTATTCGCGAATACGATGTTGGTCCCATGGACAAAATTGTTCAGTTTGATGGTTCGTACTACACCCTTAGATTTGGCTGGTCGTTGAAAAATAACCCTGTATAGACAGAATATGAATTTAACCCTGCTTGTGGCTAAATAATAACAGCCGCACGAGTAAATCAAAGGTTAAGCTACGCTTATCGAGGTCGGTCAATGGATGGGTGACCATTAATTGGGACCCCTGTGTGCCTCGGATAGCACGTTTTAAGTTCCAGCTAAATCTTTAATAGTCATTACGAGTCCGTCAGAAGTCCATAAGTCTGACCAGTCTTATCAAGTGGTGTCATGTTACCCAGTAACTGGGTTGTGGAGGTCAGATAGGCACTCACTCAATATTATATTGGTATTCAGCTCCATCCGGTTAGACTGGAAGCCGACACCAAGATAGCTGGGGAACACATTAAAAATCTGTCAAGTGCGAGTCGAACTCTCGCACCGAGGGTTCCGTACAAATTTATAGGTATGCAACTACAAATTCACGGTTTTCGGATTTTTTCCTTTACTTGTGCCACATGACATTGTTTCTTGCCAAATGTCATGTTTCTAGGAAGGTACCCTATTTATAGGTTTTGTTTTCGGAACATAAACGCCCGTATCGTTTGATTGCGTTGACTTAAAAGTTTCATTGTTTCACTGCTTCAAGGGATTGCAGCCCTAAGTTTTTGATATTAATTTCAACTTGACTTAACTCCACGCGTTTCTGAGGAGAAGGGTCTTGACAGTCGGACACACAGACGGGCAACGGAGTGATCTTATAAGGGTCCCGTTTTTCCTTTTGAGGTACGGAACCCTAAAAATAACTAGACAGAGTTGACATTTTCTATCTAAATATCCCTGAGAATAAATGGCGAAACAAACCTTACCATTGATTTGGTTTAAGGCTCTTTTAAAGTCAAGACCAGTCGGTCGATTCTGTAAAAATCTCATCGTGAAATCATAAGTGAAGTGAGCACTTAATAGTGTTAATCCCTAGCGTATGACAGCTCACTCCACGCTCACTTCACCCAAGCTTTCACGGTGAGATGGTTACAGAATCGCACGGCAGGTGAGGACCATGTAGATCAGTGTCTGAAATGGTCTTTTAAGGAAAGAACACAGATTTGAGACCGTAATGGGACAATAATAGGCTGGCACCCTAATTGCGTAACACACTCTCAATTTTAATCATTTTGAAGCATGTTGCTAATCCATTGCTCCATATGTTCGAAAAGTGTGTCTGCTCATCAACGTAAATAACGCAATGAATGTTGTTGAACTGTCAAAATGAAACGCATTGCTACTGATAGTGTGTTACGCAATTGTCCTGTGGGTATAACCTATTTATTATTTGACTCTTTCGGCTCGATAAATATATAGTAGTATAGTTTCCCGATTCATCCCGTAAGCTACAAGTTTGTTGCACAGCACACCGACAAGCGAGGTGTTTTCTTTGAATTTAGGTTAAGCCGAGATCGGCACATCGTGTGATATAAACCGGTTTGGATGCGGAGGAATCTGGCGGAGTGGAACAGATGACTTGCTACAGATTTTGATGCAATAAGGATAAATGTACGATCCCGTTTGTATTCCCTTCAGATGTAGGTAGATGTTTCGGCATAGTTCACCCAAATTTTGCTAGTTTTATAGTACGAGGAATAGGGTAAACCCTATTCCTCGTACTATAAAACTAGCAAAATTTGGGTGAACTATAAAAAACCCTACAGAGCATAGTGTCCCACATATGGGACATACCGAAAAATGTCTTATATTTCAAAAATCGATCCAAGTAGCGTAATCTAGTGTTGACAAGATTAATTACGTATTATGTATTTGAGTTTCGAATTTAGTACCAAATATTTTAGATAGATCTGAATAAACATTTAAGTATTTATGTTTTCTTCAAATTGGTAAGTGTGTACTTTGAATACGATTAACGAACAGCGTATAATAATAGTAAAAAAATTTATAAAATTTAATTTTTCAGTGTCGAAATAATTAGTAGAGGTAAGTTCATGTTCATATTTGTCATTTTACGTGTAATCTTGTAATTTCATTGATACTACGTAACACAAATTCACATTAATGTGTGATGTGCTATATATGGGTCATACACAAATCTTACGTTTGTTAGCCTGACGAATGGTGTAACAGTTCGCTGGTGCCAATTATTAAAAACAAAGGAGATGTGCTGGAGTGCAAAGAGGAATACAGCTAATGTCACATAGTATGAAAGTTTGGGAGAAAGTAATTGAAAGGCGACTGAGAGAAGAGAGCCAAGTATCACCAAACCAATTCGGTTTTATGCCTGGTCGAGGAACGACGGATGCCATTTTCGCTATCCGCCAGCTGTACGAGAAATACAGAGGTGCACATAAAAACTTGCACATGGTATTCGTCGACCTCGAAAAGGCATACGACCGGGTACCCCGTGAGGTTCTGTGGTGGGCTCCTAAAGAGAAAGGCGTGCCTGGGAAGTATGTGCAGTTGATCCGTGCGATGTACAGTCGATGCCGTACCCAAGTTCGGTCTACCGCGGGTACTACCGGCACCTTCAATGTGGCTGTCGGCTTGCACCAAGGGTCGGCTCTCAGCCCTTACCTCTTCCTGATGATAACGGACGCGCTCACGTCGGACATCCAGGAAGAGGCTCCCTGGTGTATGCTGTTTGCAGATGACATTGTACTGGTGGCCGAGAGCGGCTTAGAGGTCCAGAGCAGATTGTAGATGTGGTGGCAAAGACTGGAGAATGTTGGCCTGAAATTGAGTAGAACCAAAACGGCATACTTGTTCTGCGATTTCGGCGGCCTCTCCAGTCCTGTGCCTATAAGTCTTGCCGGAACGCCCATACCGATGTTCTCCGACTTCCGGTACCTCGGGTCGCTTGTCCAAGGGGATGGCGAAGTAGACCGGGACGTATCGCGCCGGATCAACTCAGGATGGATGAAATGGCGACAGGTCACTGGAACAACTTGTGACCCACAGATGCCCCTCAAGTTAAAGGGGAAAATATACTAGTCCGTGAGTATATTAGAGGAAGTTTAAAAGTGGCGCCTGTTACAGAAACATTGAGAGGAAGTCGTTTGTCTTGGTATGGACATGTAATGAGGAGGGATGAAGCGCATGTAACGAAAAGAGTGATGAATATGAATGTAGATGGATGGAGAGGGAGAGGAAGGCCAAAGAAAAGATGGATAGACGGTGTGAGGAATGATATGAAAGAGAAAAGAGTAAATGATGCCATGACGTCTAACAGGGAAGAATGGAAGAAGAAAACGTGTTGCGCTGACCCCAAATAAAATGGGACAAGGGCAGGAAGAAGAAGACACAAAAACATACGTTTCTATTGAGTTATGATATTAGTAAATATTTTTTCGAGAAATGGCATCATATTTGCAGGCTAGTATATTTTTTTAAGCCAATAAGAAAAATCATGCTCTGTGGGGTTAAAGGTCACTCATCCTTTATAGAAAAAGAAGGATTCTGTTTGGTGAGACAGAACACCCGTCTGTTCGGAGGATTCTCGTCTGATCGTCGGGAAGTAATATACATGCTAGTCGCGCGGTAAACTCTGCTTGCGCGATGCAGGATTTTTGCGTGACGTCAGTGTGATGCGTAGTTCGCATGTGGCGTTGAAGATGTTGCCACGTGTTACCCAGTAACTGGGTTGTGGTGTTCAGATGTAAAATACTGGTATTCAGCTAGATCCGGTTAGACTGGAACCGACCCCAACATAAATTTAAACTCACATAATTGGGATAAGACTAGGGAGAAACTGATTCTTTCAGCTATGTTTATGTATTGTGCGCCATTAATAGGGCATAAATCCAGACGCCAAGCCGCCAAGCTTCTACAAAACCCAATAGATAACATTTTACCTGTTCGGGGTATAAAACCCAGGACCACGCTTTCAGCAATCGCGCTTGCAATTTCTTGACCAACGGGGACAATGTTTACATACAGTATATTCACAGTTATTCTAATTAGGACAGTTAGGTTACTGCAGTCAACCTTATTTGGATAAGGAACCTTATTTTGAGGAGAATAAAGATCACAATGATTTTGTTAATGGCAACATTCCAATAGTAACCCTATAAAAGCGAGAATAAAGACAACTTTGATTTTGACAGTGATCCAAAGTCAGAGGTAAAATCATTGTGAACGGATTATACATAAATTCACGCCTTCTTTCCATGGGGGTAGACAGAAAGTACAGAGCGCCACTTATAATGATACTCTTTTTGCTTCATTTACGTTCATACCTACATCTCTGCCATGCTAACCTCAAAAGCAATAATTATACAACTTGTAACGTTAAATGCGCAAAACCTCAGACACCCCAACTGATTTTTAATTCAATTGACCTATTTCAGAGAGAAAATAAGTCAGTAAAAAAATTGTAAAGGTTTTATGTGCTGTTTTAGTTTTACTGGCCATTCTTATCGTTTCTTGTGTCTGCGACAACGCTTTACCGAGGAAGGAGTCGTCACCGGGCCGCTGCGCCGCGCTGACATTGGCTTGTTTGACCTATTAATAAATAGACACGGCAACGTTTTTAATGAAGATTTTTTGAAAAATGTGATCTATATTAAAAAGTGGTTCAATTAATTCTGCTCGTTATTCTGATAAAACTATTTTCAGGTTTTGCGCATTTAACGTTACACGTTGTATAAAAAAAAAATTAAAGTTGATTTTTGTGGAATCGGATAGCTTAAAGAAATATGCATCCAATGCAGCCAAATAAAAAACCCTTATAAAAATCAGTTTTGCCTCAAATCAAAATAAGAATAAGAGCAAAACTTCAATTTTCTCGAAACTAGCTTTTCCTAAGATACCGCTTTTGCGTTTAGCACGGCAGATCAACCTATGTATTCTGTAAATATCTCACCGTGAAAAGAAAGGTGAAGTGAGTCGTCAATAGTGTCAATCCCTAGCATCAGCATGACTCACAGCTCACTCGAAGCTCACTTCACCTTAGTTATCACGGTGAGTTTTTTATAGAATCGACGGCAGCAACCTAATTGCGTAACACACATCTCTTGCTAAGTATAAGAAATGTCTTAAAGTTTTGTCTATCTGTTAATTGTTATTATTATTTTTTTTTTAACTTTTCATTTATAAACAGTAACTAATGTGATTTAATCTTAATTTTCTTAATTTTTTAAAACTTTTTATTCATATTTTCCTAGTATTATAACTTTGTTCTTGTTAGATTAGATGAAAAATTTTATTATGCATGCTGTGTTCTCCTGTAAGTGAAGGAGTACACCTACGTGATACCTATGTAGTTCCTAATTTAGTTTTGGTCTGGTCTGTGCACATCTTTTGTTGGAGATCCTAAATAAATAATAAATAAATAAATAAATGAATAAATAAATAAATAAATAAATAAACACACTATCATCTCAATCTGAAACATTTTGAAGGATATTGCTAATCCATTGCTTTATATGTTCGGAAAATGTGTCTGCTCAAAAACGTAAACAACGCAATGAATGTTGTTGAACTGTCAAAATGAAACCCATTGCTACTGATAGTGTGTTACGCAATTGCCCCGCTGGTGATTATGTTATATTTATTGGTAAGTGTCCTCTGCGCTTCCACAACGACGCCGTGGAAGTGGCGAAGTTTTTGGATAACAAGATCTGGAATACAGTCCTACCAGCGATACAGCCGTGCGATTCTGTAACCATCTCACCGTGAAAGCTTGGGTGAAGTGAGCGTGGAGTGAGCTGTCTTTCGCTAGGGATTAACACTATTAAGTGCTCACTTCACTTATGATTTCACGGTGAGATTTTTACAGAATCGACCGGCTGAAGAAGTTATTGGTGATGAGTACTACGCACCTGACCTTTCTGTAGAACATTTACCAATATAACAAAATCAAAAGTCATTTATTCAAACTAGGCTGAGAATCAGCACTTTTCGAACGTCAAAATTACAAAAGACCGTCCCCCAAAATGGCCGCCCTTCACCATAACAGTTTATAACAGTTTTTGCCACCATTAAATCGTTATTTGTATGACCAAGTTCAAAATTTATTCTGTTCTAAATACAAACGAAATAGAACTCACGTTATTACAGCCGAAAACAAACAAACTTAAAGTTAAAATGATCACTAAGGGATATAATATGCATCAACTCATTATAATTTGGAATCAATACGAAAACAAACTTTTTGAATTAAAACTTTTATAAATCGATACATCCAGTAGGTGTCGGTATACTGGAATAAGGAAAATGTTGTTTGTATATATATATTATGTATTATGTTAAAGTTTGGCGAAAATGGTGTACGTGGTACCAGTATAAGCTGACTTCTGATTAGACGAAAAACCTATACAATGCGAGGTCAGCTAATACTGGAAACTCATGATGTGTGTACGCGAAACGCCTGGGAAGAGGAAGCCCGCTACATGGTGGTCCAGTTATCAGAGGGAGATGAAAGCGTAGAACCTAACTCCTATGACAACCCAGGACACATCGTGCTGGCGCCGTTGTACAAGAAGACCAGATCCCAGATAGAACTGGGAAGAAGAAGAAGGAGAAGGAGGTGTACGTGGTCTTCTTCCGCGTATTGATGACAAGAAAATTTAATTTTGCGGCTGATCTATTCTCTAAAAATCTCACCGTGAAAACGTGGGTGAAGTGAGCTGTCATTCCTCGCGTGTGCCTCGGAAAGCACGTTAAGCCGTTGGTTCCAGCTGTCATTCGTAGATCTTTGACAGCCGTTACGGGTAGTCAGAAGCCCGAAAGTCTGACAACCAGTTTTACTTATGGGTATCGTATTACTCAGTAACTGGGTTGTGGAGGTCAGATGGGCAGTCGCTTCATGTAAAATACTGGTATTCAGCTGCATCCGGTTAGACTGGAAGCCGACCCCAACATAGTTGGCAAAAGGCTAGGCAGATGATGTTGTATTATTATTATGTCGATTTTCTGGAGAAAACAAAATAAAATTCAATTTCAGCTCATGATTTTTTATAAAGGCTTAATTAAGTTAACTCTCTGCAGTCCCATCTCAAAAACGGACTTAATAAACAATGTTTTTTTTGTGAAAATATCAGAAAATTTCATATTTTAATAATAGTGTTGCGTCCTGCTGCGTTGTCCGTAGTGTTCTCTATATTACCCGGCAGTAATTTACCGTGTTACCTCGGTAATATATATGTACAGACGCCAGCACATCAAGTTACCCGAAACTGTAAAATTTTCCCAAACAACTTTGAACCTTATGCTTTAGCGATAAAGTTGAAAATCTATTAAAGAAATTTGACAGATTGTAGTAGCTTGATGTGCTGGCGTCTTTATTTTATGGTTATTTAAGGGTACGCAAAGTCTTCTTAGCATATATTGAAGTAAATAATGGTTTCCTTAGTGGCGGCCTCGTTGGTCCAGTGGTCACAAGCTTGAGGTCTTGGGCTCGAATTCCGGGTCGGCCAATGTGTTATTGGGTTTTTTCATGTGGAATTTCTCGTACTTTTATTTTTACGATTTTCATGCAAACGAAGTCGCGTGCAGAAGCTAGTCACTCATACGAAAGTCTCGTAAAGGAATACTACTTGTCGTTGTGATCTTTTTGTCCTAACTGCAGACATCTACAGTCTTCTTTTATTTTCGTTGCTCATACAACGTGTAACGTTAAATGCGCAAAATCTGAAAATAGTTTGATCAGAATAACGAGCAGAATTAATTGAACCACTTTTTAATACAGGTCACATTTTTCAAAAAATCTTCATTAAAAACGTTGCCGTGTCTATTTATTAATAGGTCAAGCAAGCCAATGTCAGCGCGGCGCAGCGGCCCGGTGACGACTCCTCCTCGGTAAAGCGTCGTCGCAGACGCAAGAAACGATCAGAATGGCCAGTAAAACTAAAGCAGCACATAAAACCTTTACAATTTTTTTAATGACTTATTTTCTCTCTGAAATAGGTCAACTGAATTAAAGATCGGTTGTCTGAGGTTTTGCGTATTTAACGTTACACGTTGTTGTATATTTAGTAAGTATGTATTTATGTATCTATAATTTTGGATGTATTTATATATATGTGTGTATCTATTTTAGTGTATTGTATACATAATATTCGCACCAAGTAACGACAGCCCCATTGTAGTGTTTGATGTATTTTTTATCTTGTGTATTTTTGTGGTGTACATTAAAGTAAATACATATAAATCACCATCTGCCTATCCTTTTCCCAACTATGTTGAGGTCGGCTTCCAGTCCAACCGGATGCAGCTGAATACCAGTATTTTACATGGAACGACTGCCTATCTGACCTCCATAACCCAGTTACTGGGTAATACGATACCCCTAGGTAAGACTGGTGGTCAGACTTTCAGGCTACAGACGACCCGTAACGACTATCAAAGATCCAAGAATGACAGCCGGGACCAACGGCTTAACGTGCTTTCCGAGGCACGGAGGGGTCTTGGTATGTGAAGATGGTCACCCATCCACGGACCAACCGCGACCAGCGTAGCTTAAACTGATCGATCAACCCTTGCGGCTGATATTACTTAGCCACAAGCCCCTCTTGAAGTAAATATAAATAAATAAATTCACTATATTTAGATATGTTCCTAGATTGACATACCTAAATATTCATCTTTAATGGTTTCCTGACGACCTATTTACGTAGATATTAGTTATTGAAGAAAAAGTACAAACATTCACTAACCCCGTTATCCTAAAAGCCATCAATTATTGATCTTTATATCCGCTGTCGAATCTCGGTTGTGATTGGCTGACCCAAAATAGCAACATCCAATAACTTTGCTCGAAATATTGGATGACAGATTACTTACATTGAATAGAGTACCGAATTATTCCCAGGGAAAGGTTTCTAGAATCTTGGGACACACTTTTCTTAGTCTATCATAGATTTATGCATAACGAGCCTATAATATTCCCACTGCTGGGACGCTAACCTCTTCTCTGGGAGTGTGCCGTAATCCACCACGCGGGCCCAGTGCGGTGGGTGATCAACAATCAATCAACTCAGCCTATCGCAGTCCACTGCTGGACATAGGCCTCTCCCAGACTGCGCCACAACACCCTGTCCTGCGCCTTTCGGATCCAGTCTACCCCAGCCACCTTCTTTAGGTCGTCCGTCCATCTAGCTGGGGGGCGTCCCACACCACGCTTGCCGATACGCGCGCGCGCGCGGTGGGTGATGTCACATGTCAATCAGTACGACACGTCAAAATTTTCTGTTTTTACAATTTTAATGCATTTATCACGCATTTATTTTGAAAAATTATTTATGTCTCAAAAAAAAAAAAACCAAAGAATGTGCGCAATTTGGATGGAGTAATGGCACTATGGAGCTGACGCTGTGTCAGCGTGCGTGTTCCATCGCCGCCCGTTCGATGTCCACCGCGCACAGGATGGATGGGAAGCAGCACACGAAGTAAGTTTTTGCTCCGTTGGTGTAATTGCTGTATGGAGTTCCGTAAGAGGATAAATAAATAATTAAATAAATGTCTTTGAATTTTCGGTTCTAGGACGTGCTAGTTTCCTCAACATGTTTTTCTTCACCGGTTTGAGAGCAGTGGTGATGAAATAATTTATACAAAGTAAAGCTCTTGTCAGGGTTCGAACCTGCGACCTACGACTCGTAGTCGCGGCCACTTCCACTGGGCCACCACTGTTATACAGCGTGTAACGGAAGGGGGGTATCAACCCTGAAGGAGGTGAATGTGCTCATGAAACTCAACAACTTTCCCCAAAGAACATAGCTCGAAATATGAAAAAAAAATTTGGCCCTCCCTTACAAAACTGACTACCAGCTGATTGATTTACTATGGGAGGGCCAAATTTTTTTTTCATATTTCGACCTATGTTCTTTGGGGAAAGTTGTTGAGTTTCATGAGCACATTCACCTCCTTCAGGGTTGATACCCCCCTTCCGTTACACCCTGTAGATGTTTACATTTAGAGGAAATAAAAGATCTTGATAGGTTCATAGCACGTGGTTTTGTCTTTTCTTCGTAGGAAGATCATTCATGATTGATGATTGATTTATGATTGTAACCACGGGAAGTAGTTCCCATGGTAACAATCATAAAATGATAAATGATTTATGATTTATTTTCTATATGATTTTTGATTGGGAAAATCTGACAGTTTCGGGTAGCTTGATGTGCTGGCGTCTGTACAAACACTTTTACATGTCAATCATGTTTTTTTAAACTAGATGAGGTCGGCGTTTCCTATCTGACTACTCTGAGAAGAAAGGCCGAAACAAACTCAGAGGTCACAGTCTCCTTTAAAGTCCAGACATAATCTTGGTCAGATAATGTGAAGACCATGTAGATTGGTGTCTGAAATGGTCTTTTGAGTAAAGAACCATGCAGATTGAGCGGACCTGTCCAGTCAGTGCACGCATTTGTCAAAAATCGTGCAGCTCAACTCAGAACTTGAGGAGCCTTACGATTCGACGAACAATACCAATCAAAGGGCATTTGGGTAGGCCGCATAAATTACTCAAACTGCCAGATCATGGATTAAAACAGTTATAAATATTTTAGTCCTGTGGTCCGTAGCTTTTACCAAGAGCCAGCCAAATCGATGAGGAGGGTTTCACGAAAGTAGAAAGGAAGAAGAAGAAGCCCTGTCCTCGTAACCTGTGTGGCAACGCACCGAGTGGACCCAACATGCTGCTGCGCCCTGCTGTGCCTACGACGCAGCTGTACCTTTCGCGTCTGCATCACTCCACGACAACTGAGGAAGTCGTGCATTATTTGAAGGGGAAGACTTTACTCTGAGGGTCGAAAGGTTGGAATTGCGCCACAACATTAAGTGATTCGTGGTACGAGTTCCAACCCAGCATCTACAGACCTGCCTGAAAGAGGACTTTTGGCCGAAAGGTGTCGTATATCGAGGTTTCCGAGGACGGTTACGCGACACCACGCAGCATAACAAAACGCCGACAACGTTACGTGTATAGTCATAGTTTTAAGGTTTTTATTATGTATTAGTTTATTATTGTATAAGATTATTTTGTGTATTTTATCTATGGGCCTTAGTTGCCTGATAATTAAATGATTATTATTATTATTCATTTTGTAAGTAGATCATTGAATGAACATCTTTTTGATGGTAATTATCCTAGGACCAAGAAACCGTCCAACTAAGAGAAATCTCCTATTGTTTTATAACTTAAAAAAAAGAACAATAAACTTGTCGAAACTAAAGATATCATTTACACACCCAACAATAATCACGACGCAAAGCCGAGTACTCACTTAAATCCGTTGATAAGACGGCAATGTGGACACCGCTTTATCTATGCTTGAAAGTAAATTATTAGTTTTTCTGTGTGGTCAAAATTGATATCTTTTATGTAGATGTGTTACAGTAATAAATACTGGTTTGTTGTCTTAATTGAGGTAATTTTCTTTCTCTGAAGGTGAGAGAAATTGTAATGGTTAAATTATGTAACGTAGGTGCTTTTCAAGTGTGGTCCTTAGCAGTAATTTCTACCTACTTTGTAATCAATTTGTACTACCTACTAATCATTATACTATGTGCATATAAAGACTTATGAATTATTTTTTTAAATATTAAAATAAAAAATAATATTAAAAAATAATGAAAAATTAGCAGGGCTCCAGAGAGAGGAACCTCCTTACAATGCGAGCCGTGTCCAGAAGAAACGATTCCCGAACAAAGCCGTTGATGCAGCTAACCTACGAGAACCTTTAATGGATATTTTGAAATAATAATAATAACTTGCTCTAAAATACAACCTTGTGGAATTTGAGGTACCGTACTACAGGTATGTGCCCGACCCAGTTCTCGAAAATGGAAATATCACATTGTACTGGGATCGATCCATCATCACTGACAGGACTATTGTTGCCAATAAGCCTGATATAGTGGTGGTGGATCGATCAGAGCGGCGCGCAATGATTGTTGACATAGCCGTCCCGCATGATGAAAACCTCGTGAAAGTCGAGAAAGACAAACAAATTAAGTATCTTGACTTGGCTCGCGAGGTTGTCGAAATGTGGGATGTGGACTCAGCGATCATTGTGCCGATAGTCGTGACAGCCAATGGATTAATAGCCAAAAGCCTCGACCAACACCTGAGGAGGCTTTCGTTAGGCAGCTGGATCGAGGGCTTGATTCAGAAAGCGGTACTTCTGGACACGGCTCGCATTGTCAGGAGGTTCCTCTCTCTGGAGCCCTGACTGCCGGTAGCTTGGACCCTGTTCCCGTTACCGGTGGGCTACTATTTTTTATATTTTTAAATGTTTTTATATTTATTATATTCTAATATTTAAAAATATAATTTATATGTATTTAATTAAATAAAGGAGATAATAATGAAATGTATTCAATAATATAAGGACTAACGCTAAGTTTTTCTTAAATCTATGTCAAGTTCACCATTTTTTTGTGCCTGAACTAGGTAATCCTGTGTTTCAGGCGATTGGAGGTAACAATAATTTATTAAATAACTAGCGACCCGTCCCGGCTTCGCACGGGTGCAATGCTGATCACTAACTACATAGTATAAAACAAAGTCGCTTCCCGCTGTCTGTCTGTCTCTATGTATGCTTAGATCTTGAAAACTACGCTACGGATTTTGATGCGGCTTTTTTATAGATAAGAGTGATTCAAAAGGAAGGTTTATATGTATAATACATGCATAATATAGTAGAGAAACACTGATAATTTTAGAGCCATTATTTCTCGTAAAAAGTTAAGGATAAAAATGGTTATTGTGGGTTATCCCTAAGAGATAGATATATACCATTGCGGACTTTTTTGTAGAACTTTTTAAGATGTACAATACTGTAGTACATTATTTTGATCTATCTCGAATGGTTCAGCCAGCGTTTACAATGTAAGCGCAAAAAAATGTGTTTATTTACGACATCACATTAGAAACCTCTAAAATTATCAGTGTTTCTCTACTATATTATGCATGTATTATACATATAAACCTTCCTCTTGAATCACTCTATCTATTAAAAAAACCGCATCAAAATCCGTTGCGGAGTTTTAAAGATCTAAGCATATATAGGGACAGACAGACAAGGAAGCGACTTTGTTTATACTATGTAGTGATCACATAATTATCATATTTATCTTATTGGTACACATAAAAGGTTTATAAAATTATATATTACGAGCAATATTTACTTTAGTATAACTAATAACTTCTCTGTATCTTCATAGGACATAGTTTGAAGAGTCTGCATAAGTATTTTCTTGCAGTTACTCTGATTTAAGGAGTAGATGTTTCCTTTATCATTTAGCCTATTATAGAGTAGCGGTCCGAGGTACATATAAAATTTGGCTGTGAAAGTATGCTTGAAATAATGTAAGTTTGTGAAGGTTTTTATTACCCATCCACACTACGTATGGTACACCGCGGCGAAGGTGGTGCCACAAATGATAAATAAATGATAAGTGATTTATATCTGTAAGTAGGTTTGTACAAACACTTTTACATGTCAATCATATTTTTTTAAAACTAGATGAGGTCGGCGATTCCTATCTGACTACTCTGAGAAGAAAGGCCGAAACAAACTCAGAGGTCACAGTCTCTTTTAAAGTCCAGACATCATCTTGGTCAGATCATGTGCAGAGTATGTAGATTGGTGTCTGAAATGGTCTTTTGAGTAAAGAACCACACATATTGAGCGGACCTGTCCAGTCAGTGCACGCATTTGTCAAAAATCGTGCAGCTCAACTCAGAACTTAAGGAGCTCAACGATTCGAAGATTTTTGCAGGGACAACATGACCAGAGATCGCACTAAAAGAAATTTATGGAAGGAAAAAGGGGAGGCCTTTGTCCAGCAGTGGTACACAAGATAGGTTTTTTTTAAACCTAATTATTTAGAAAGACGCATAATGAAATTCCTAAAACATAATTGCATAAGGTTCTAACAAAAATATTGTGTTACGTCATTAACAATTTCGCGAAATGCTCACCAAATGCCCAAAGTTGTAATTTAATACTTTTAACAACAAAATACAAAATTGCGGAGTTCCTAAACCCAAAATTCGGACAAACCTAAATAATTGACATATCCCTTTAAATTTTTTTCGACCGCCATGTTTTTTTTCGTTCCATTCAGAAATGACAATAGGCTTTTTGTTGATAGCCTGTGCCCGTGTGGGTTTGGCTGAGTTAATCGATTATGTAAGTACTTATGTATGTCGGTTTTTCGAGTACAAGATTTGATTTTTGATGCCAGGTGCGTAAGTGGTACTTTAATGTAGTACCTGATGATAATGGAGTACGTTATAGTTATGCATACATATTTGACAGGTGCCTTTTATTCAGATGACTAGGTTTGGTGGTTGGGTTGTGAATGGGAATGAAGAATTTTAGGTTAAAAGTTTAAATTATTCTAACATTAAAAAAAAAAACATTAATTTTAAATTTTAGTCTTTTTCATCTTTTTGTTTCGAATGTACAACATCTATGTTGCTTATACTATTCGGGCCCAGCAGGTGGCAACGCTTTTTGCGGCATCAGAGGCGTTGTCCAGAACAAGAGTGTAGGCGAACGAATATTTTGGACACTGATGGGACATGGTCTGTTCTGGAGCACCGGTCTCACACTGGATGTCCTGGTAGTACCAATGGTTTTTGTTAAAAAACCATTGGTACAAGTCTTGGCCCAAAGTCGGACTAAAATTAGGGTAAATATTCAGTAAAAACGGTTCATAAAAAATACAGTTATTCAGACATCTAATTGGGCTGCCAGCCGGTAACATGTTATGGTATGTAATATCTACTATAGCAGCCAGAATTCGAACAAAGTATAAAGAGATTTTTTACTCTAATGAAGCAAACACTGCCTTATATAAAATTAAGGTAACAGAAAAATTGTATGACAGAGAAATCGAAATACAAATAAATCATTTCTATCTCAAATCTACGTCTCAACTCCTAACAAGCGTGAAAATACAATAATAATAATAATTTTTTTTTTATTTTTTTATTCATTTATTTCAGACACAGTCCATACATAATAAAAAATAAAAAATAAAAATTAAATAATAATTGTATTAATTTTATTTGTTCAAGTAACTAGGACTCACCGTGTTAGTAAACTTAAAAAAAATATGTTGGTTACGTTCAGAGATATTACTACTATTCGTGTTTTACGCAAATACCCTGGTGTTTAATGATAAATGATTTATTTTATGTAAGTAGGTTTGTACAAACACTTTTACATGTCAATCACATTTTTTTTAAACTAGATGAGGTCGGCGTTTCCTATCTGACTACTTTGAGAAGAAAGGCCGAAACAAAGTCAGCGCTCACAGTCTCTTTTAAAGTCCAGATATAATCTTGGTCAGATCATGTGAAGACCATGTAGATTGATGTCTGAAATGGTCTTTTGAGTAAAGAACCACACAGATTGAGCGGACCTGTCCAATCAGTGCACGCATTTGTTTATCTTTTCTCTTTAAGTAAATTTGTAATTCTTTTGAGAAAAAAAATATCTTTAACCGTAATTACTAGGTAATGCCATTGTCCGACTTTTCTGGCCCAAAGCGGCAAAGAACATGCGACCCGTCGTGATCGTTAAATAATGCACTCCCCACACCATCAAATCTACTCCACGTAAAACAATATATTACAAAACGAATCACATAAAATACATCTAAATAACAATATAGACTCCAACGGCATTTTTACTTACCATAGATTAAGAATACCGTGTAGAAGCGAATGATTTTTGTGTGTTCGGCAATGCAGTTGAAAAGAGTTACCTAAATTGCGTTCGCAAACTAGTTTCCAATAGTGTAAACACACATGGGTTTTTAGAAACATAACATTAACTAATTTTAACCTACACAAAAGTTTCAGTTTGTTCTACAATTTCAAGTGTGACATTTAATTAGTACTAGTAATTCTAAAATCAATTTATTGATACTAGCATAAAGTTCGTAATTATTTGTTTAAATAGAAATAACATTCATTTTTGGGATGCATGAAGAAGCCTCCTCGTGCGCTCCTAGCGCAGTTTGTTCCGCCAGTTACTCAACTGAACAGAGCGCTCGGCGCATCCTGGACAGTCACATCCAACACCTTATTTGACTGGTCAATTCTTCCCTTGCGGTGGTAGGGCTAACGCCCGCCTGGTTTGCGACCACCCTCCCACCGGAGTCCGGCGTCGAGCAGCCTGCTGTGTTTCTTCGATGCGTGGGAGTTCCAGTGCCTCATCTGGCACTTCTGGACACGCTAACAGACCTCATCCATCGCTTTCCATCAGGCCTGATCGAAGGCAAAAACAGCCCATTCAGCAATAAAACAAAAATAAAAAACGATAATGGGAAACAAGGCAGAAAATTTGAATAGACTTAACATAACTACAGCTCCCCATCTGACAAAATCAGTTCTGTGATCTGTGTGTGGCTCTTATGGCCCCAAGATCTATTGCCTAAGAAGGCTGGAATGATTCGGTTTATTGACTGTTCCAAAAGTATCTCATGACAATTTAACAACAAATGGATCAGAAAACGTAGCTCTGAATGCCATATTTTAGTGCCATTTACAAATTGGGTACTTTAATTTGATTATTTGATTACACGTTGTATATCAATGTTAGTATGTTGTGGAAAATGTCGTAGGTTATACATTTATAATTCTTCCGTATTTGTAACTTAGTATAAGATTTTAATGTATTACTGTTTATTATCCCGAATAAATAAAATAACATAAAGTAAAATAATTTAAATACTTTAACCCTAAATTCCAATTTTAAATCACTTTAAATATGTTTTTCATTTGACAATTGAGGTTAATTTTATAACCTCAATTTTCGTCGATGGTTTTTCAATTACAAAGTAATGTTATTCAAACAAATAATTGTCCAAACACTAGTTAAAATTAACTCTTGAAACGCAAATTCGTCAGTTCAGATTGATTTAAAAAAGCAGAGTGGTCAACTTGTCAAAGAGGGGCCCATGGCTACATAATAACAGCCGCACAGGTCGATCGATCAGGTTAAGCTACGCTTGCTGCGGTTGGTTGGTGGATGGGTGACCATCTTTACACACCGAGACCCCTCCGTGCCTCGGAAAGCACGTTAAGCCGTTGGTCCCGGCTGTCATTCGTAGATCTTTGACAGTCGTTACGGGTAGTCAGAAGCCCGAAAGTCTGACAACCAGTCTTACCTAGAGGTATCGTATTACCCTGTAACTGGGTCAGTAACTGGGTTGTGGAGGTCAAATAGGCAGTCGCTCCATGTAAAATACTCATATTCAGCTGCATCCGGCTAGACTGGAAGCCGACCCCAACATAGTTAGGAAAAGGCTAGGCAGATGATGATTGGTCAATTTGTCAATATTGTCCAGGTTCAAGTGCAACTACGGAAACCTGACTGTATGTAGTGTTTCTCATGCTCAGAAGCTGTAAGCATTTAGAAATCCATTCGGAGCAAGAATGTCGCACCTGCACACATTATTCTATGACTACTTTACCTACCTCTCTCGATGAATAGAGATTTTAAAATGTCAAAGACTCTATTGAAATCTTAAGGGTCGGTTCGAGATCAAAATTTAACGCCTCAAGGAATCAATATAAGTCTCTTTTGTACAGTTTGGGGGCAAAAAATGGCAGATGCAAACAGCTCATTGTTGAGGCAAAGTCGAGAATAATTGACATTAAATGAAGTGTCTCGACTGTGGTTGACTTTTTTTTGGGGTTCCGTGAGCAAAGAGAGAGATATAATCTGTTGAAGACAAATATTATGAAATGGGGGATTATTGTCCCAATTTATTTGTTCGGTAGTCACCTCCTCTCTAACTATATCATCATTCACACAGTTCATCCATCGTTTCTTTGTTTTTCCCCTATGATAACCATCGACGATGACCATCGACATTCATATTCAAAACTCTCCTCATGTAATTTTCCTTATTCCGTAGACCATCTGATTAACGTTGAAAAATGATTAACACCGCGAAGAGCAAAATAATTATATACAGAACCCAAATCATACAACCTTTTTTTTAACAGGCAAAGACAAGGTGTCATCCGGCCTATAAACCATACAACACATCATGTTTCTTTTTACGTTCAAAATTCAACAGTAACAAAATAACATAAGTAATGTGAAATTATCAACTTCGCAATGAAACTTTATATTTTTAAAACGCTATCGGTGATACGATTGTCATTTATTTTGCAAAATCAATAAAATGATGAGAGTTTTTATGAGTGATTTTTATCTGAGTCCGTATTCGTTTGAAAGAGGATATTTTTTATCTGTTTCATTGGATCTTAATTTTTTAGTGCTTGGCAAAGATCATTGGCAAATGATTCATGACAAAAAAAAAAGGAGGAGAAAAAATATGGTAAGTTAGGTACGTGCATTATCACTAAGACATGCGTTATTTTAATATTTTGTGAAGTTTTGTATTTTCTGGGGTAAAGATTACCTGATCTAGGTCTCTATTTAACAGGGACATCTATGCAAAAATTTATGAAATTTACTTTTTCAGTAAGCTGTAAAGGCTAAGTAATAACAGCCGCACGGGTCGATCGGTCAGGTTAAGCTACGCTTGCTGCGGTTGGTCTGTGGATGGGTGACCGTCTACACATACCAAGACCCCTCCGTGCCTCGGAAAGCACGTTAAGCCGTTGGTCCCGGCTGTCATTCCTGGATCTTTGACAGTCGTTGCGGGTCGTCAGTAGCCCAAAAGTCTGACAACCAGTCTTACCAAGGGGTATCGTAGTACCCAGTAACTGGGTTGTGGAGATCAGATAGGCAGTCGCTCCATGTAAAATACTGGTATTCAGCTGCATCCGGTTAGACTGGAAGCCGACCCCGGCATAGTAATTGGGAAAAGGCTAGGCAGATGATGAACTCGTCAAAACGTAGTGAACATCTGATTTTTCTTTCCTGATTTCGGGTTTGGTTCTCTAGTAAAAGTTGTTCATAATAATGAGTAAAATGACCCCTTAAGAGGTTGTGCGTTATTTCAGTTACACCTTGTATATTATGATTGCTAAAAAACCCTCTACGCTACGGAATATTCAACAACAATATGATGTAAAACATGAATGTAAATATTAAATAAGTACATAATAATAATTAGTTTTAATGAGACTATTCATTAAAACCATGCGGTAGATACGATCTCTACAAAGTTGATAAAACTGCAATGCAATATACACAGACGGTTTTGTCATGCATAAGATTATTATTACCTTATGTCATGCAGCTCAACATGACATAAAAAGATGATTATAAGACCTGCCGTGCGATTCTGTAACCATCTCACCGTGAAAGCTTGGGTGAAGTGAACGTGGAGTGAGCTGTCATTCGCTAGGGGTTAACACTATTAAGTGCTCACTTCACTTATGATTTCACGCTGAGATTTTTACAGAATCAGCCGGCTGATATAAAAGAACTATACTCCATTTGAAATAAGATTAGACATTTAAATAAACCTTTTTTACAGTCCATTCAACCGATTTTGAATTCTATTGCATTGACTGCATGACAAATGGCAGCTGCAGTAAACAGTTGGTATTGTAACCGCTTTTTTGCTTTTAATACCATCCTTATTGTCTACGATATAGAAGTCAAAATAGGTTGAACGGACTGTAAAAAAGGTTTATTTAAACGTCTAATCTTATTTCAAATGGAGTATAGTATTTTTGTAATTTCACTTTTATTACGTACAGCATTGTATCCACCCGTACCGGACCAGCGTGGTGGAATATGGCCCAATGCTGCAATTTATATGGTGTACATAATAAAGAGTATTCTAATGTATTCTATTTTAAGCCAATGTCCTAGCAGTAGTAACATTGTAGGCTGATTATTCTATTCAGCATTTTTTAAATTAATTAATTATAATTTTTTTTTTAATTTTTTATAATGTTTTTTTTTTTTTATTTGGAACGTGCGTTTCGTTTGTGCGGAATAAACGTTTTTTCTTTTTTTTTCTTTCTGCATTGAGAAAAAGTCACGAGCGTAGAATATGTTACACTTACCTACGCAAGATTCAAACACGATTTTCTACGAAAGTATTGACAGACATTTTATGGTGTTACAAAAAAAGTATTTTCGAAACCATATTTTCATCAAATTATATTTTTAACCGACTTCAAAAAGGGGGAGGTAATCATTTCGGATGTTTTTTTTTATGTATGTATTTTCAGGTATAACTTCGTCATATATGGATGGATTTGCAAAATTCTTTTTTTGTTCGATAGAGCTTTATCCCGAAATGGTCCCATTTAAATTTCGTAAAGATCTGGTGATGAATTTCGGAGACAGAGAACGGAACTCTTCAATAAAACAACCGCGATTGCTGCTATCGCATATGTATGCATTGTTTACGCAATCGCACAACATAACATCACGTCTGTACCCTATAAACGCAGATGCAGCTTCCTGTCACTGATATTTACATAGCAAGTAGTGTTATATGAATTTGTTTGGGGTAGGTATAACTAAAAAGTCAAAAAAAAACCTTTTTATAATAAAAACTTCTCTTCTCTTGACTTCCAAAAAAACACTACAAAGTGAAAAATAACTTTAATTCCAGAAGTCGATGTCAAAAAACGAAAATGCGGAACCAACGACACATACACAATATACACATATATTTATAAACATAATATATACATATAGGTTATTTCGCGACAAAAGCGCTTTTGAATTTTGCGTAAGCGAGTACTCGCTAAATTAGTGGCCGAGTCGCTTCGTGAGATAAAAATACTTGTACTACAGATTACTATAATGACGTCATAACTTAAAATTAAAAGGTTATTTATCTGATTTACAATAGGATAGTCCATCGTAATTTTTTATGCATTTTTTTATGATCCAATTAAGATGTTTCAGATATCATCTTACTCCATCTAAGATACAAAAATACCAGCCAGTAATAAATGTTACACTGCATTGCAAATCCTTTTCTAAAACAGAGGAGGAACCATCACGCTTGAGCACTGTATGTCTGTTTAGTCCAGCAGTCTTCTTCTTCTTCCTGCCTTTGTCCCATTTTATTTGGGGTCGGCGCAACACGTTTTCTTCTTCCATTCTTCCCTGTTAGACGTCATGGCATCATTTGCTTTCTCTTTCATATCTTCCTTTCATTCATTTTCTTTCTTTCATTAGTTATAGCTGTTGGTTCTCCTATGAATAAATAAATAAATAAATAAATATCATTCCTCACACCATCCATCCATCTTTTCTCAGTCCAGCAGTGCTATTCAGTAAAAATCTCACCGTGAGAACTTAGGTGAAGTGAGCGGAAGGTGAGCTGTCATTAGGGATTAACACTATTGACACTGCTCACTTCAAGCTCACTTCACTAAAGCCTCGAATACACTAGGGGACAAATGGAGCGACATGTTGCGGAACATGGCGCTCGGCAACTACGTGAATGTCCCGAGAGAATGTCGCGCCGTGCGCTCGCTCTCGGAGCGGGAGCAAGAAACATGTCCCGCGTCACGTAAAATGTTGTGGGTCATGTTGCGGGACACTATGCAACGTTGCAGCGTCACGTATATTTTGTGTTGCGCGTCATGTTGCGGGACAAAATGTTCCCTAGTGTATCCGGGGCTTTACGATTTCACAGTGAGATTTTACCAGAATCGACCGGCAGTTATTTTTATCAACATTTCAGCCGAAAGACGTCCACTGATGGTCATAGGCCTCCCCCAAGCACCTCCACTTCGACCAGTTCTGTGCTTCTCGCATCCAACGGGTTCCTGCGGCCTTCACAAGCTCGTCGGTCCACCTTGTGGGAGGCCTTCCATCGCTACGTCTTCCGGTACGCGGTCGCGACTCCAGAACCTTTCGGCCCCATCGGCCATCTGTTCTGCGAGCAATGTAACCTGCCCACTGCCACTTAAGTTTGGCAATTCTTCGGGCTATGTCGGTTACCTTGGTTCTCCTGCGTATCTCTTCATTTCTGATTCGATCGCGTAAGAAAACTTCAAGCATAGAATAGAATTTTTTTTTTTTGTTTATTTAACTATTTATAGGGAGTATATTTATTTTAATAATAACAAAGAACAACTAATACCTAATTAATACTAAAAAATATACAAATATTATATACAAGTATATAACAAAAAACCAAAAAAAAAAAAAATATAAAGAAAAAGGCAGGAGCTCATTGGGCATCAAAAAATTCATCCACATCGCTGTCAATGGGGTAAGTGCCCAAAAGGCTGGCAGCATTACCACGTTGGATGGCAATGCTGATTCTTTGGCCAAAAAATAGGCCAGCCCTCTGGTCACGTGAAGAATCAACCAACCGTTTGGCGATGTCCCCGAAATATTTGATGAACACTCGGACCCCAAGGCCCTAGTGTTTCAACCCCAAACGGCTCAAACATATATGTTCCAAGGAGATTGGAGTATTTGTGCCGTCTAAGGTTTTCCGCACCTGCAGCAGCCGCTCCAGCATAGCCCACCGTGCTTGGAAGATGGGATGGCGCAAGGGTGTCGACACAAGTTGCATCCCACACCAAAGGCCTACCCAACTTCCAAGGCATTATAGTCATTCCATAGAATAGAATAGAATAGAAAACTCTTTATTATGTACACCATACAAATTACAGACATAAATTTTTGCACCACTTCTTCTTACCAGCGAAAGCACTAGGAAGTGGTGAAGGGCGGGTGTTTTGGGGGACTGTTTTATGTAATTTTGACGTTCGAAAAGTGCCGATTCTCAGCCTAGTTTGATTAAATGACGTTTGATTTTGATTTTATACAAAAGAATCGCTATAAAAAGGTAATTTAACAATGTCAAATTACAAAGTCCGCTAAAAAAAAACTCATATTTCGTAATACCGTCGGATCACTCAACCAATAAATCATCGCCGAAATCTTACGAGCTCGGTAATAATCGGACTGCGGTAAATAAACAGAGTCTAGATAACATCTCCGAGGTAATGGAAGGTTATGCTGGAAGTTATATTTTTTACTTATTTCTGCATGTTAAAATAAAGAGTTTTTTGTTACGTTACTGCACTATCTTTGTGATCATTTTGATGGGGTGGCCTTGGGTTGTAGAATGGAGGGAAAGTCCTGCCGTGCGATTCTGTAACCATCTCACCTGTAAGCTTGGGTGAAGTGAGCGTGGAGTGAGCTGTCATTCGCTAGGGATTAACACTATTAAGTGCTCACTTCACTTATGAATTCACGGTGAGATTTTTACAGAATCGACCAGCTGTTTTGGCATTGGTACTTTTGATCTACATGGTTCCATGTGGACGTATAAAATTATCTTCTACAGGCTAGGAACAAGTTATAACAGCTTGTATAACGATACATTATGTATTTTTGGCAGGCCTGTTGGTCTAGGTGGTCAGTGGCCCTGACTACTATACGCAAGGTCGTGGGTTCGATTCCCACCCAGGACAAATGTTTGTGTGATGAGCACGATAATTTGTTCTTTGTCTGGGTGTAATTTATCTATAATAATAATGTATGTATTTAGAAAGATATATTTACGTCTATCAGTTGTCTAGTAGTCATAGCACAAGCTCTGCTTAGTTTCGGACTAGATGGCGTTGTGTGAAAGTTGTGGAATATTATTCTGTAAATTGTTTTAACAAACACTTTTTCTTATTATTTTATCTGAGAAAAACACCCAAGTCAACTCAGAGGTTTTTTTTAAAGTCCAGACATTATATTGGTCAGATGAAATTAGTTTCATCAATGTTGGTAGCTGTGATGATTGTCGATTTGTGGAAACTGCTCATTCAATATATCTTACTTATTTTGCGGCCTCAATACTCAGTTTTCTAGCTATTCCTTCAAGTCTTCCAGGTTGGTAGTCATTTTATTTCAGTTGCAGACGAAGGTGAAAAAAATGCCTCAAAACATTCTAATAGTCTTTGCTTGATTAATATCGTGATAGTAATTTTATGACAATCTTTCTCCTGACAGTAGATATACCGTTTGTTGTAAGGAATCGTTTATCAACGTCACAATATGGAAACACCGTTGGGCCCAAACTAGACACAGCCTGTATCTTGGACAGCATTTACTAAAACATTTTAGCAATTAATAAAATAAAAGTCAAAATTAGCAATCCTTAAGCTAATTGAGACAAACATAACATTAATAAAACAGAAAAAAAAAATACTTACGTTGTTTTTAAGAATCCTTTTTTTCTCGTGGGTAGTCAGCAAACTCTGTTATTTATTTACAACATACTTCGGACTAGTCTACGTATCGACCAAAATAATGGCGACCCCAAAAACTGAATTATTCGTTATAGCGCCGAAGTATTTATACGTGGGATTAATAAGAGACAGGTTTACGTGAATACCTTAGACTTTACAGTATTAATACTATAGAGAACACTGATGTGTGTAATTTAAAATTAGGTAATTAATATGAAAAGACATGTATTTAATTCCCATTTAGTCCTCCTAAAAATATCACTGAACAATGAATACTCTAATGTAACGATTGCGCCTCTTTTTGTGAATATCAAATAATTCCTATTTTGGGGTCCCTATAATACTAAATGGTCAAGTAACTGCTATGGCACCGCGCCGTGAACTGTCAATAAAAGAAGGTATATAGGTATATCATCTGCCGGTTTATTCTTCGACTGTGTTTTAACTGTGAGATTTTTATAGAATAAACTGGCTGATGCTAGAGATTGCCAGCTCACTTCAAAGGTAATCACATCATAAGGATCAGGTCAGGTCATAAGGTTTCACGGTGAGATTTTCACAAAATGGCACTACAGCCGGTCGATTCTGGAAAAATCTCACCGTGATAACTAAGGTGAAGTGAGCTTAGAGTGAGCTGTGAGTCATGCTGATGCTAGGGATTGACACTATCGGCGACTCACTCCACGCTCACTTCACCCAAGTTTTACGGTGAGATGGTTACAGAATCCCACGGCTGTTATCGGGCGGCAATGCTTGTCTCATTCATACCCAAACGTCTACACATTTTGTATAATACTGTTCGGTTTTGCGGCAAAACTGAAGATTACTGATATCTACCAATATATATTCAATGTTCGGTAATCAGAAACCGATTATAATTATTGAGAAATAAACTTTTTTTTGTTAAATTATTATTTATTGCGTGTTTGTTTATCTAAAATGTAAATCGAGTAAACATTCCTTGTTTTCTTTACATCCTTTTATTTTACAAAGTGAATTTAATACAACAATTTTATTTTATTTTTTTCCTCTCTTTTTAGGGTTCCGTACCCAAAGGGAAAAAACGGAACCCTATTACTCCCGCGCCGCTGTCCGCCCGTCCGTCCGAAGGTGTGTCACCAGGCTGCACCTCATGAACCGTGATAGTTAGACAGTTGAAATTTTCACAGATGATGTATTTCTGTTGTTGCTATAACAACAAATACTTAAAACCGAGCTAAAATAAATATTTAAGGGGGCTCCCGTTCAACAGACATGATTTTTTTTGCCATTTTTAAAGATAATGGTACGGAACCCTTCGTGCGAGAATCCGACTCGCGCTTGGCCGGTTTTTTAGTAAACAGTTTAGTTTCAGTTGAATACCGACTAAATCTGAACCTTTTACAAGAACTGCAATACCTGTGGGGTAATTGCGTAACACACTATCAGTAGCAATGGATTTCATTTTGACAGTTCAACAACATTCATTGCGTTGTGTACGTTGTTGAGTAGACAAATTTTTCGAACATATGATGCAATGGATCAGCAATATTCTTCAAAATAATTCTGATTGTAATTGGAAGTATGTAACGCAATTAGGGTGCTGGTAAATCAGCGAGACACGCATAAAATGGAAATAGATCGCAATACCTTTCATTTTGACATCAGTTGCCGCTGACATTGAAATGATATGGCTATAAAGGAAGTGATTAAAAAGATAACGACTATTAGAAGATTGGGGAAACAAAACTTAAAAAAAAAACAACCGACTTTCAAAAAAGACACTGCAGAGTGAATATTAACTATAATTTCGGAATTCGGTGTCGTTGGGTTCGCATTTTCGCCACTGACTTCCGAAATTAAAGTTATTTTTCACTTTGTAGCAACTGCCTATCTGACCTCCACAACCCAGTTACTGGGTAATGCGATACCCCTTGGTAAGACTGGTTGTCAGACTTTTGGGCTTCTAACTGTCAAAGATCCACAAATGCCAGCCGGGACCAACGGCTTAACGCGCTCTCTGAGGCACGGAGGGGTCTTGGTATGTGCAGATAGTCACCCATCCACAGGCCAACTGCGGCTAGCGTAGCTTAACCTGATCGATCGACTTGTGCGGCTGTTATTATTTAGCCACGGGCCCCTATAATGATGATGCTTTATAGGTTTGAAAAAATCTTCTGCTCACTAGCAATAAACGTGGCTGAACTGTCAAAAATTCAAAATTTAAGACGATTTTTTGTGTGTTGTGCAATAACCCCGCAGGTTCGCCTATTTTATGTTAGTAATTTGGTAAGATAATGTATTGTAGAAACAATGTCAAGGACACACAATAACAACACATGAACAAGACGTTTATGTCATCATATCAGACTCTATGAAAGTGGAACGGAATTGTGTAAATACAATCAACAATATTCCAAGTTTTTAAATAATTATCACGTAAAAAATTAACTTAGATTCAAACTCAAACTCAAAGCATTTATTTCAAATAAACCAAGTACAGGCACTATTGAATTGTCAAGGGGTCGGTCAGTCAGAAAGATGAAGCTAGTCGCCCATTCCAAAGCGTAGGTACCTGTGGAGAAGAACGGGCAAGAAACTCCACGGATACTCTTTTAAATCATAAAATTATTACAAAATATATTGGTGACATCATTCGTCTTGAAATTATACATGTGAGAGCGATGTAGAAAGGCGTGCACGTTAAAAGCGTCCGTACTAAAAACAATAAAAACAAAAAATAATCCAGAAATGAAAATACTTAAATTAAAATAAAATAAGCCGTAAGCAGATTAAAATAATGCTTATTAGACATAAAGGCTAAATTGTAATTCTTCTTTTTAGCGTGTCGATAGCAATCTAAATGGAGTCGTCCCAGAATTCGGCTACTTGTTTGGCACCATCAACAACGTCCATCAATTCCTGTAACGTGCAGCTGACAGGACAGGCAGGAAAAGATATTAAGTGTCCCATCGTTGGTGGAACATCACTATATTTACACTCCAAGGTGGAGTCGTCTGCCGTCCGGTAAGGACCAGGCCCGGGTCGACGGCGCGTTTTGTTCCACGCGCGCCTCAAAGAGATGTCAGCAGTAACTGACGGGGTCCGCTGGGGCCGATGCCTGCCAGGGTCGCGGGTTGTTCGAAAGAGTTACAGTGGCCCCTGGCACAGGCAACTGAAGGAACACGGGTGGGATTTAATCAGTAAAAGTCTGACACACCCTCCCGCTCCGCCCAGAGCGGGAGAAGTTATTTCATAATTTCCACCCAAGAAAAAAAAAAAATAAAGGTGCAGTTGTCTATGAATCTCCACCTGAACAGACCAACCAATCACCAAACCTGGCCACCCTGGGTCCGGAGTCTGTTTAATCCTTTACCGCATAGGAAACCATATATGGTTTGACATGTTTACAGTTTATTTTACTCTAAAAAAATAAAAAAAACTAGCGTATAAATGCTAATGGGATTTGTTTTTCATATCATTAGCAATAATAAAACACACCTATTTTGTCTATCATCACATACCACTTGTGAAATGAAATAAAAAAAAAATACACTAAAATTAATTCTGAAGCTTTAATAAACTCATTAACATAAAAAAAAAATGTCACTTATTTAATATATCATGCAGTAAAGGGTTAAAGACTTCCAGGTGACCCAAGGTAACTCATGTCCAGGTGGGAGGTCTTCAGCGGGTGAGGAATGGTTTGGGTGAGGAAGCACTGTCTTGCCACAGCTTCAGTCTTTCTTGTGATCATTCGCCAGTGAGTGGGGCGACACACTTTAAATAACTGTTTCGCCTTTTCAACCTTTGTGGCAAAAGTTTTCGCGTTGTTGTAATTAATATTAAGAACCTGGTTCTTTTTAATAACGGATAAAAAAAATCTGTCCGAAATTCCATCGGAACCTGCGAAACAGAATTGAGTAAGTGGGTAAAATTATGCGTAAGAACGCTTTAAACGGTGTCTTTGCTGCACTGTAATACCGCAAAAGCTCTACAATTTTTATATAATTTCCTTTAAACGTCAGCTTTGAAAGCAAAACATTAATTTCCTAAGTAGATTTAATTAAAACTTCTCTGTAAGTATATTAAAAAGGATTATTTTATTAGATAACCGCGGAATTGCAAACCGGAAACCCAACGAATAACTTTGACAGTTTTGCTGTCAACCTAACTCATAAACATTGAATAAGTGCGAGGTGAGCACACTTACTGAGGGTTCTGTATGTTGTATAGGCGAAAGGTAGGTTGTAATCACTTTCGTAATTGATTATTATTTATTTTTGACGATAGGAAGAGGCCAGATGAAATGGCCATAATGTCTTGGAAGTTGGGTAGGCCTATAATAATAATAATAATAAATCGTTTATTTTCTCCACAATAATACTCTACACAACAACAATAAACAACAACAATAACAACAATAATATGACAGCAATGCGGACGAATTTTTTGATGCCCAATGAGCTCCTGCCTTTTTTCACACACTCCACGCTCACTTCACCCAAGTTTTCACGGTGAGATGGTTACAGAATCGCATAGCTGGACGCGCACCGCGAGGGCTGGTTCGAGGTGGCGCGGGAAAAGACTTCAAGGAAGGAATTGGGAGGGCTTTGCACAGCTGTGGGGCAAAGTGCTCTAAAAAAAAAGTATTATTTGCGGATTTAAATAGGTATTCTGACTGCGCATTTGCAGCTTTTATACTTTTTCGATTACATACCAAAATGGAAATCAAAAGTTATTTGTTTACATGAGACAGTCCCCTAAAACGCCCGCCCTTTACCACTTCCTAGTGCTTTCGCTGGGGAGAAGAAGTGGCGCAACAAACTCCCCAGTCGATAACCAAATAAAAAACTAAGTGATCTCAAGAAGGATTTCTTCTACACCCACGGATCCCCTAAAAATACATGACTAACTATTCGTAAACAAATAAGCTCCACCACAAATCCTAATGCCCAAATGAACAATATGTTAGACTAAATATCACGTGACACTGACAGCTCTACGGCCGCCATTTTGTTACCTCAACAAAAACATTCTCGCTTCAACTGTTCCATTCACACTACTCTGCTAGTTCCCCGCGACTTTGTCTAGTACTACCGGGACTTAACGCACCATATGTGTTAATCCAGGTAAACAATGTATTAATTCCGTAATACACTGATTTCATATACCTCTATTGGTTTACGCGGCGCACGCCAGTAAAACTGAATCGGAATGATTTTTCCGACATCTTCAACAATCATCGTCATATTTCAGCTAATTTAACACAAAATATTGATGAATTATGCACCGGAACCTTCCTCATGAATTATTCCTTCCATTCTTGAAAACTGTATGAAAATCCGTTCGGTAGTTTTTGAGCTTATCGCGTTCAGACAGACTGACAGACGCGGTGGGGGGGGGGGGGACTTTGTTTCATAATATGTAGTGATAGACTAAAAAACACATTAGCATTCTTCAACACTTCTATCGTTTTGCTCGCCAATTCCAGAGATTAGCGCGTTCAAACAAGCAAACAAACAAACTCTTCAGCTTTGTTGTGTTAGTATAGACTAAATAATTATGTACCACGTGACAGGTATACGGCCGCCATTTTGTAACGTCAACAAAAACATTCTCGCTTCAACTGTTCCGTTCACACTACGTTGCCTTGCTTGTAACTTGAGGAGTGTAGCTTCTAGTTATAACATGACATGTGGTAGCTTCTTAATTTACTGACGTGATATTCCCGGGAACATTATGAACCACGAACTCCCGGTTTTTGAGGTCCTAATTTAAACTTTCATTAGCTATTGATATACGGCAAAGTTAACTAATAAATAGGCTAGTGGGAACGCTGAGATAGGAGTATTTTTTGCCTTGCACAGCACTCTATTGGGTAACACACAATCAGTCACAATCTAAATCTTCATATGTTCGAAATATTTGACTGCCAACAACGTAAATAACGCAATAAAATGTTGTTGAACTGTCAAAGTGAAAGCCATTGCTACTGATAGTGTACGCAATTACCCCGCAGGTCTTTCTTTTTCTTTGTTTCCATTTTTTTGCTAGTTTTAATCTTAGATATGTTTAAAAGTTTTAATTTTTTTTTTACCCGATTGCGGTGAAGCCCAAAAGCAGGGTTATGTGTTTGACCTGTATGTATGTATGTATGTCCGTTTCTTTGCTCCCTCGTAACTTCCAAACGAATGAACGGATTTGGATAAATTATACGTCTTTAGATTTTTCTTGGTAGCGCGAGTGTCACTGGCTGGCGGGACCCATTTGAGTTTGAAAATATAATAAAAAATGGTCCCGCCTGCTTCCAACTTTTATTTAATTTAAAATGGCCTGGTTTTTAGCTTTCAGTTTTTTTTTAACTTAATTTTTTTACCGCAGTCATGGTTTTTAGTTTTTTTTAATTACTTGTTTTTTTTTTTATTTATTGTTTACACGGTTTTGTTATGTGTAATGTTTTTGTTTTATGGTTTGTATTTCCTATCCGTGCCAATAAAATGTTGCTTTCTTTCTTTTTTTCCACGGTTTCTGGCCCGAACAATAACAAAGTGTCAAAATTGTACTCATGTCAAGTAATTTATTTGGCTTAACTCACAATCAGTCAACGAATCACAGCAGTTGACAAGCGTTAGACAATTTGTTAGCTGATTTTTGTGTTGATTTTCGTTCCAGAAACCTGGTGTAAGTAATGTAGGTAGTTTCTTCTTATGAATGACACTTCAAAAATCCAAGAAAACACAGGTGGAATTACCACCTAGCACCATCCAAATGTCACCACAAGACAACAAGAGAGCCAGAGAGAGTTGCCTTGGGTAACCTGTAAAACTTTTAACAGACTCCGGACCCATGTTGACCGAAGCAAAGAAAACCTGTTCGGGTGGAGATTCATAGACGACTCCACCTTTGAGTGTAAATGTGGTGATGTTCCACAAACGATGGGACACTTGATATCATGTCCTGTGTGTTCTGTCAGCTGCACGTAACAGGAACGGGTGGACACGAGTGATGGCGCCAAACAAGTAGTCGAATTCTGGGTGGACTCCATTTAGCTTGCCATCGACACGCTAAGAACAGAATAAGACATGACTTTCCGTCGTCTTGTTCTTCAACCGGGATACACCCAATACTGAGTGAAGACCTTCTCCATTGCACGCTATTCGTCTACTGAACCCTAAAACAAAAGAAAATACTGCACCTATTGCAAAAAAGAACACAATTTCGTCAAAACTCTCAACTCAAAAATGTGTCGTGTGAAATACATTTACTGGAGAGTCAAAATAAACATAAAGTTGACATATGCCGCCACCTGGCGGCCATAATCGGTAAAAAAGTAAACCAAACAGCAAAAAATTACAAAAGTGTCCCATTTGTACTGGAGCTGTCACTGACGCATTCACAAGTTAAGCTTTTTTGTTTGCTTAGAATCTACCGATACATTTTATAGATTAAAGTTGCTATTCGTGTCTGTTTGTTTGGCCACGTTGTTCTTCTAAAGTACGCAACAGATTTTGATGCAGTTTTCATCATTATTTAGAAATTTTATTCCGGAAGGTTTATAAATCTCGATGTTTTGTCAAGACGAAAACACCTTGCGAAGCAGGAGCGAGTCGCCATTAGTTTATATGTCGCAATGTCTGTCAATAAAAACACGTATATAAATCGAAAACCACTTATTCAGTTCGAGCGATTTTTTAAATTGATTTAGATGTTTTACTGAGGGGTACGTGGCTAAATAATATCAGCCTTACAGGTCGATCGATCAGGTTAAGCTACGTTTTCCGCGGTTGTTATGTGGATGGATGACCGTCTTTACATACAGAGACCCCTCCGTGCCTCGGAAAGCGCGTTAAGCCGTTGGTCCCGGCTGTCATTCGTGGATCTGACAGTCGTTGCGGGTCGTCAGAAGCCCGAAATTCTGGCAACCAGTCTTACGAAGGTGTATCGTATTAGGTATTACCCAGTAACTGGGTTGTGGAGGTCAGGTAGGCAGTCAATGTTAAATAGTATTCAGCTGCATCCGGTTAGACTGGAAGCCGACCCCAACATAGTGGGGAAAAGGCTAGGCAGAAGAAGATTTAGATGTATTACTTTTTTTTTTTATTATAAGCCTGTGTTGTCCCTCTGCAGGGTAAACGCCTCCCTCCCCTCTTTCCACTGTTCCCGGTCTACTGCGATTGAACAGCTAAAGCCCCGGGGGTACCGTACGCTGGGACTTGGCGGTATTATCGATCGAGCCTTCCCCTGGTGGTACGCCCAGGGATTTTAGCTTTATGAAGAAGTCCAGCTCATCCCGCCATCTCTTTTTGGGCCTGCCACGTCGTTTCCTGCCATTTGGGATCCACTGAGTGGTGGCTTTTGGGAATTGCTGCTCTGACATGCGTCAGACATGGCCAGCCCAGTTCCACATTAGTCCAGAACTGTTCGGCCAGCGTCCGCTATTTGTATTTTGGAACTAATAAATATAAAACAGCCGGTCGATTCTGTAAAAATCTCACCGTGAAATCATAAGTGAAGTGAGCTTGAAGTGAGCAGTGTCAATAGTGTTAATCCCTAATGACGGCTCACTCCACGCTCACTTCTCCCAAGTTTTCACGGTGAGATAGTTACAGAATCGCACGGCAGATATATATATTACTTTGATATCGAAAATATTTTATGAAATCACATCAAAACAAATTATTAATTAATGAATTTGTTACTTTAACAATTTACTGGAATGACAATTTTAATTCAATCTCCTAGGCTATTAAGAATTTCAGCTTTGCTAATCAATTTATTGGTACTCTAACAATTTATTAAATTTCAGAAAATATTAGGTTGTCTCATAAGTTCTTGCCATATTTTATTTTTCTCGAATTTTCTCGTTTTTAAACTAAAGTGAATTCAAGAAAGTTCTAGATCTTTCTAGTAAGGATGAGTATCTTTTATTGTGAGGGTATAAATAGGCGCGGACGCAACGCAATAATTAGTCTTTAGTGAAAATGGATCAGCGTCAACTGCGAGCTATTATGCTATATAAGCATCGACTTAAAGTCTCTTCAACAGAAACGGCTAAAAAGATTAACACTGCATTTGGACCGGGTACTACTAGCGATCAGACTGTTCGTTTCTGGTACAAGCGTTTTGATACCGGTGATATAAGCTGCGAAGATCAACCTCGCCCAGGCCGACCCACCAGCTTTGATGAAGATGCTTTGCGTCACGAACTTGAGCTACATCCAGACTATAGTACGCGCGATTTAGAGAAGGCGCTTGGACAATCCCACGCGACTCTAGATCGTTATCTCAAATCAATGGGATATCGCAAAGTGATGTCACGTTGGACACCTCATGCGTTAACGGACCATGAACGGGCCGTTCGTGTGGCCATTTGTCAAAGTTTGTTACTTCGTCCGCACAGACCAGACTTTCTCAAGGACATTATTACATGTGACGAGAGCTGGATAAATTATGAAACTAGCACGCGTCATGCCTATTGGATTCCTCGCGGGCAAAACCCACCAGCCCAGCCTAAACTTAATGAACACGGTCGTAAGATTATGTTGTCTGTTTTCTGGGACTGGCAAGGAATTATTTTCTGGGAACTCCTCGAATCTCATCAGACTATTAACGCCAATCTGTAGACGCAGCAGCTTCGCAAACTAGCAGAGATGTTAAAAATTAAGCGGCCAAAACGACTTGGAGTCCAACTTTTGCATGACAACGCACGACCTCATTACGCCAAGTTGACACATAAACAGCTGGAGGAGCTAGGATGGCTGACTGTTCCACATCCACCGTATAGACCGGATCTTGCGGCTTCAGACTTTCATTTATTTCGAGCTCTTAAATTTCATTTACCTAATTACTAGGAAAAAAATTCGAAAATTCTGGAAGTATTAAAATTGTACTTGAAAATTTTTTCGAGTCCCAGCCTGCCTCATTTTGGGAGAAGGGTATTCAAATTTTGCCCAGTAGATGTCTGACTGTTGTTGATAACGAGGGAGACTATATAATTGATTAATTGTATTTTTTATTAATAAAAAATAGTAATAATAATTTGTCTTTTAACTGGCAATAATTTATGAGACAACCTAATACATTAAATTGCCGTCCAACAACAATAATTATATTCCAGTAAAAAGCCAATCATAAAGACGTCACTGGCTAGATAGTATCTATCATAAGAGAAAAAACCTCTGCTATTTTTTTATCAAATTACGCTTTAAGGCTCGTGCAGACTGGCGCGACTTGTCGCGCGACGTGGCACGGGGCGATGCTGCGATATTATCGCGCCGCAACACCTTTCACACTAGAGCGACGCGAATCACGGCCGCTACCGCGATATCGCCGCGTCGCCATACAAAATGTTCCTATTGGAGTCGCGGCAACTATGTTGCGGCGCGACAGGTCGCCCCTGTGTGAATTGTTCGCATAACATGAGAAATACAAGCTTATCTTAATACTTGATAAACGAACATATAAAGAATGGTAGGTACTCGTACATAAACTCGTAAATACCTCGTACATGCATGAATATTTTCTTCTTACAGTACTGTGGGTAACAAGAAAAAGTGAGTGTAGGTACCATTACATATCGTTTCTTGATGGTATCGTATTACCCAGTAACTGTGTTGTGGAGGTCAGCAGTGCGATTCTGTAACCATCTCACCGTGCAAACTTAGGTGAAGTGAGCGTAGAGTGTAAAAGAGTGAGCTGTCAGTGTCATCCCACCTGATACTAGGGATTGACCAAGCATACATTTTACAATCATAATCGACATTTTAATCATATTTTTATGCTAACTCTATTGATCATTTTATATAATTTCAAGGCTAGTATTGTAGTTGTCCAAGCATTACTATTTTGTGGGGTTTTAAAATAAAATAGCAAAACAAAACCTCAGTCAGAATCTCGATGTTGATTTTTTTTTCCTAGACTACTGCTGACGAGTCTGCGTGATTACTTCACCCGATTCACGAAATTTCGTGAATCGGGTGAAGTGATCATGCCACACAAACTACGTGGGATTAAACGTGGGTTTTGTCAACAAAAATACTAGCTTTGAAATTATATACAAATGATCAATAGAATTAGCTTAAAAATATTATTAAAATCTCGATTATGATTGTAAGTGTTTGCTTAGTCAATCCCTAGCATCAGTGGGATGACACTGACAGCTCACTCCACGCAAGTTTTCACGGTGAGATTTTTACAGAATCAACCGGCAGATAGGCAGTCGCTCCATGTAAAATACTGGTAGACTGAAAGCCGACCCCAGCTTAGTTGGGAAAAGGCTAGGCAGATAATATATGATGACGAAGATGGCACGTCAATACCAATTTATTACACCCGCCCCGGCTTCGCACGGGTGCAATGCTGATCACTATCACTACATAGTATAAAACAAAGTCGCTTCCCGCTGTCTGTCTGTCTCTATGTATGCTTAGATCTTGAAAACTACGCTACGGATTTTGATGCAGTTTTTTTTTATAGATAATAATGATTCAAGAGGAAGGTTTATATGTATAATACATGCATAATATAGTAGAGAAACACTGATAATTTTAGAGCCATTATTTCTCGTAAAAAGTATAGCATAAAAAAATGTTATTGTGGGTTATCCCTAAGAGATAGACATATACCATTGTTGATTTTTTGTAGACCTTTTTAAGGTGTACAATACTGTAGTGAATTATTTTGATCTATCTCGTAGGATTCAGCCAGCGTTTGCAATGTAAACGCAAAAAATGTGTTTATTTACGACATCACATTAGAAACCTCTAAAATTATCAGTGTTTCTCTACTATATTATGCATGTATTATACATAGAAACCTTCCTCTTGAATCACTCTATCTTTTAAAAAAACCACATCAATATCCGTTACGGAGTTTTAAAGATCTAAGCATATATAGGGACAGACAGACAGGGAAGCGACTTTGTTTTATACTATGTAGTGATTGTTAATAATAATAAATAAATAAATAATAATATTCCACAAAGTAGTATATTTATCAATAGTAGCAAGCTATCAATATTTTTAATTTTATTAGTGTTTCAAAATTATATGATTGTACGCAAAATTATTTTGGACCTCGGTATGTTTCTTAAATTAACCCAAGCTATCAAACTAACGGACTTATTATTTTAACTATTAATAATAAAACAGAAGGACGCATTTCTCCCGTGACTTTATGATGGTTAGCAAAAAAACGTCTACAAAAACTCAAGTATTTAGACAACAGTTTGTGTCATGTTAACCATACAGTTGTGGGTTGAAAGGTAACTGATACGATTAGTAGCGACAGCAAATAAGATAATAATTAAAAACGTGGTTGTTACAAGAATGTTTTTATTCGATAGATGAGTTCTTTCAAAAGTGTCCCTGTAAAATTTATACATTAAAGCACAGATATATTTGAATATCAATCAAATATATCTGTGCTTTAATGTATAAATTTTCTAAGTAAATACATAAATTTCCAAAATCTAGTTATAGTTGATATAGTAGTAGTATGTAGCTATAATAATATATTGTACTATTGCATGCTAATTATTATTGGCCAAATGTGTGTTACTAAATATTTTATTTTAAGAACTTCATGTACAGACGCCAGCACATCAAGCTACCCGAAAATGACAAATTTCCCCAGTTAAATTTGAACCTTATGCTTTAGCGATAAAGTTGAAAATCTATTAAATAAATATGTTGTTGCTGTTTCGGTTTGAAACGCTCTTTTCTAACGAGATCAAGAAACTTATAATGCCCCCACTGCTGGGACACAGCCCTGCAGGGTAATGGCGTAACACACTATCAGTAGCAATCGGTTTCATTTTGACAGTTCAACAACATTCATTGCGTTATTTACGTTGTTGAGCCGACACATTTTTCGAACATATGGAGCAATGGATTAGCAATATGCTTCAAAATGATTCAAATTGAGAGTAATGGTGTGTTACGCAATTAGGATGCTGCTCTCTGCAAGAGGATGTGGACCGTAATCCACCACGCGGGCCCAGGGTGGGGTGATGGATGTCACGTCTCCGATATTTTGGTTTTTTAGGTCTTGCCGGTTTCCTGTCGATGTTTTTCTTGAAAGCAGTGGCGATGATGATTGTCACTTGTTTACTGTGGCAGGACACAGCGATAACCACATTATACATTTTGGAACACCTACCTTGTACCTGTCTGTACTAATAAACGTATTTGAAATAACTCACACTAAAACGCATTGTCACTACATAGTATAAAACAAAGTCGCTTCCCTGTCCGTCTGTCCCTATACAACGTGTCCCAGAAATCAACGTCAAGCCGAAAACGGGCAATAGGCCAAGTCGTGACAGCTATTAGAAAAATATAAAAAAAAATCTTGGTCATGTACTTTTCGAATTATAAGCATTCAAAAATAAATCTCAAAAAGTGACACCCTGTGATGGTTTTTCAAGTCCTGTGACTACATTATTAACATTTCGGTAGTTTTTTTCTCTGTGATGTAACCATGAATAACCCTTCTGTAAATTACAGTTAAAAGTAAAACGTAACTGCCTCAGTTCTAAATTAAATGTTAGATTTTTGCCCAATATTGAATTCAAAATAATGACATCACCCAACTTTAACCGACTGTACTGAAAAAAAAATCTACTACACTACATTGGCAAGTAACTTTAAAAGATGGCGCGTTTAGTCAGGATTCCAAAATGGTATAACACATACTAATTGCTACTTCTTAATTGAGATAAAACATTTTTTTTTTATGAAGCCGTATTTCATAAAAGTTCGATTGAGACGAAGAGTGACGTTATTTTGACTAGTGTGAGCGAGAAAGATTCATTTTAGCTAATGTGAGGTGACGCTACTTTGACAAGTGGGAGCGAGATAGATAGTGACGCTACTTTTATCTAACTAAGAGGGAGACGGATTGACACATCATTTCATATGTGTGAGTGAAACAGATAGAGACGCTACTCTGGCTAAACAGGGATGCGTCGGCAAATTGTGCAATACTGCAGTACGTTACGCTCTTTCGTTGACTGCACATCTTTTTGTATTCGTATTGACTTCGTACTTACAACTGTGGCTTTGTTTATTGGACTTGATTTGCATTGTAATTTGGATTTATCTGCACCGTTTCTGACAACCCCGGACTTGTTTTAATCGCAACCCCGTGTTTGTGTAGTGTTTTATCATGCCATCTCGATACACCGCACAGGAATACGCCAACATGCATCTCATTTATGGAGAATGCTTATGCAACGCCAATGCCGCAGCAAGAGTGTATCGTGAGAGATACCCGAATGCTGAGCGTCATCCCGATCATCGAGTATTTATTAATGTGCATCGGTCATTATCAGAGGGTCGATTTCCTAGCCAAATGGTTAGCGAGGGAAGACCCGTTATGCCCTACGAAGCCGAAGTCTTGCAAGCAGTTGAAGAAGACAGAAGTATCTCAGTACGTGGAATTGAACAGAGCATAGGAGTCCCCAAAAGTACTGCACATCGTATTTTAAAAAAGAACGAGTTTCACCCATACCATGTACGACGAGTACAAAGTCTGCTACCCCGAGACTACCCAGAGAGAGTACGATTTTGTCGAACGATGTTGCAGAGGCACCGAGAGGACCCGCGATTCTTTGAAAAAATTCTATGGTCCGATGAATCAACATTTAAAAAGGACGGTTACATGAACCTCCACAATTTGCACGAATGGCACGTGGAAAATCCAAATTTGATGCGGGAAGATAGATCTCAGTACCAGTTTAAAGTAAATATGTGGACGGGAATTTTGAATGGTAAAGTTATTGGTCCAATCGAGCTGCCGGAGAATTTAAATGCCCAGGGTTATTTGAACTTCTTACAGAACCAATTACCAGAATTATTGGAAGAAGTGCCACTGAACATTTACGGCAGCATGTGGTATCAACAAGATGGCTGCCCAGCGCATTATGCTCTCACTGTACGAGAGTTTCTCAATCGAGAATACCCCGATAGGTGGATTGGGCGGGGTGGTACAATTTCGTGGCCTGCCCGTTCACCCGATTTAAACCCCATAGATTTTTTTTACTGGGGTACGATAAAGGATAAAGTGTACTCTAAACCAATTCAAGATTTAGACGAGCTGCGCCAAAGAATTGCAGAAGCCGCTGAATACATCAACTCAAGAAGATACGCCCGTCTTATTACGCGATCATTTTTAAAGAGATGTAGAACTTGCATTGCAGCTGAAGGAAAACAGTTTGAACATTTGTTATAAAACTTCGTAAATCTGATTTAATAAAAATTATAATAAAAGAAATCCAACGACTGAATTTTATTTCAAATGCACCTAAAACCAACAATGTACTTTTTTTCCTCAATTAAGAAGTAGCAATTAGTATGTGTTATACCATTTTGGAATCCTGACTAAACGCGCCATCTTTTAAAGTTACTTGCCAAAATAGTGTAGTAGATTTATTTTTCAGTACAGTCGGTTAAAGTTGGGTGATGTCATTATTTTGAATTCAATATTGGGCAAAAATCTAACATTTAATTTAAAACTGAGGCAGTTACGTTTTAACTTTTAACTGTAATTTACAGAAGGGTTATTCATGGTTAGATCACAGAGAAAAAAACTACCGAAATGTTAATAATGTAGTCACAGGACTTGAAAAATCATCACAGGGTGTCACTTTTTGAGATTTATTTTTGAATGCTTATAATTCGAAAAGTACATGACCAAGATTTTTTTTTATATTTTTCTAATAGCTGTCACGACTTGGCCTATTGCCCGTTTTCGGCTTGACGTTGATTTCTGGGACACGTTGTATATGCTTAGATCTATAAAACTACGCAACGGATTTTGATGCGGTTTTTTTTAGTAGATAGAGTGATTCAAGAGGAAGGTTTATATCTATAATACATGCATAATATAGTAGAGAAACACTGATAATTTTAGAGGTTTCTAATGTGATGTCGTAAATAAACACATTTTTTTGTGCTTACATTGTAAACGCTGGCTGAACCCGTCGAGACAGATTAAAATAATGTACTACAGTATTGTACACCTTAAAAAGGTCTACAAAAAAGTCCGCGATGGTATATGTCTATCTCTTAGAGATAACCCACAATAACCATTTTTTATCCTATACTTTTTACGAGAAATAGTGGCTCTAAAATTATCAGTTTCTCCATTGCACCCGTGCGAAGCCGGGGCGGGTCGCTAGTTTAAAATAAACCAACTTTTGAACAGTCAAGAAGCCATTCGGTAATTTTTTCATTGATAGTATAGCTAAATAACACGAAGTGAAAAACTCGAAAACTTGTAAGTCGGGGTTATTATGTACCGGTGGCCACCAATCCTCTATTTTCCAGTTAATCACAAAAACTTTTATGTTCAACGATTTCCAATAGTCGTCTTCGTAGGAAGCAACTGCGTGATTCAATCTTCAAAAGCCGTAGAAGTGCCACTGTGCCATTTAGCAGTCATTCATGGGGGTGTTTTTTCAATATGTTACGAAAACTCGAGCAGTTTGCCTCATAGTAAACCCTCAGTTATTGGTTAAAAGATAACTGATGGGATTAGTAGCGATAGAAAAGAAGATAGCTGGTTTTTGGTCATATTTTTACCATTTACGATGCGACAGTGTGATGACGCATTTATGTAAATCAAGACAGTTTAAGGAAAAAAACCAGTTTTAGTTGATCTCGCACTGTATAGGTTTTTCGCACAATCAGAAGTCAGCTTATACTGGTTATGTATACCTTGACGTGTAGCTGTGCGTACACTTGACTGCCTTGTTGGTTTAGTTCTAGAATCTGTGGGTTGCAAGCGCAATTTCTAAGCATAAGGCTGGGTTTTATATCTAAATCGGACAAAGTGTTAGTGGAATTTTCAATGATACTTTGGCAGGCCTATTGGTCGATTGGTCGTGGGTTCGATTCCCACCCAGGACAAATGTTTGTGTGATGAGCAGGATCAGATAAATTACACCCAGACAAAGAACAAATTTTGATCTTTGTCTGGGTGTAATTTATCTATAATATGTATGTATTTAGAAATATATATGTATGTTTATCAGTTGTCTAGTACTCATAGCACAAGCTCTGCTTAGTTTGGGACTAGATGGCGTTGTGTGAAAGTTGTGGAATATTATTATTATTAAGAAAGAAAAGAAAGAAAGAAAAAACGTTTATTCTGCACAAACAAAACGCACGTTACAAATAAAAAACAAAATAATATTAAAAAAGACATAAAATATACAGCGTAGCCAAAAGCCTCGTACTCAAGCGCTTGATGTCAGGGCCAGGGACCAAAGACAACACATAAATTAATCAAGATGCGCCCGCGACACCGGCAGATGACAACTAAACAATAAAATCAAAACAAACTGAAAAAGAAACTACTTTTGTAACAAACAATAATAATAATAAGTATAATAAGCCGTGCGTCCTACATATGTGCCATGCGTGCGTCGCATCTGTGCAAGAACAAGTCGTTGCTCAGCAAAATGCTGTTACTTCGGCTGAACCTATACATCGTCAACAGCGCTGATTTTCAGCAACTACCTCTATAGAATGACGTAATGACGTCCCACTGTGTGACATAATAAATTGGGTAAGTCTATTATTATTTTATTATTGGATTGCACGTCAATTCAAATTGCCTATAATTGCCCGTTTCAAGGAAATTGGTGACGGTCAGATGTCATCTGTAGCTAACCCAAGCAAATAACGCAAAGCGGTACCTGTGGTCTTCTGGTTCTCCTGGAGCTGGTGGCCACCTTGCTCGTCCGTGCACTGATCACTTGAAAATTAATAATTTGGCTATTGTGGATGCGATGAATTTAGATTTAAACGTTTTCGCGGTGAGATGCAAACGCGTCCGGTCGGCGCGGGTGCAATTTGACATCTGACAGCCGTCATTAGGCTGTCACTCGCCACTGGATCCTCTAAAGCCCATGACACACTTGTCCGCGGTAGCAATTACATGCCTAAGGCAGGACTACAGACACCTTTAATACCGCCCACAATCTAAAAGATGTAAAGGGGCGACAACTTGCCACACCAATTATACTTGGTTTTCTTACTAGCAGAAACCCTAAACCTCGCTTTGTGCTCGGCTAGTGGCCATAGGATGTACTTTATTTTTATTATCAACAAAATTATTTATATTTTTAACCTTTTTCTGCTAACCCTACGTTTACCCTCACTCTGCGCGTGCAGATGTCGCTGCACCACTACTGTGCGCCACTCACTGTTAGTTCGTCTGTCCTTCATGTGTGTGGGGGGGCAGGAAGGGGGGGGGCGGTTAAATGTCCCGAAGGTGTTATCTGGGATCACGGGGATTCAAACTGCGCCATGTTTTGCAACGGTTCGGTGCTGACAAGACATACGTCACACGTCTTGTCGTGATTTCTTGAAGGTGATATAAACCGTTTTGTATTTAGCATAGGTCGATCTGATGGAACTCTTCCAGGTACAGACGCCAGCACATCAAGCTGTTCATACTTTTAGCTAATATGGATGTCGCTTTTCAAAACTTGCGCATTCTATGAAGCACTTGAGAAACATCCAAGCTACCAATACAGGGTCAAATTAAATCAGCTAGCGAAACTTCGCAGGCGTGAGGAGTACCGATATCTGAACATGCAATTTTTTTTTGTAGGTCGTCGACCTTTGTAGTGTAGTCACTTAAAATAATAGTCTAAAAAACCCTTTTGTCTTATTTTCACAGACGTCATCGGTATCGATATCTAAACACGATAAAACAAAAGGACATGAAAGAACAGATTTTCTCAACTCATACTTTAAGTAAAAACACTACCAGCGGTCGATGACCTAAAAAAAAACCCGAATCTTTTTTTTTTGTAGTATTTTAGTAAGAGAGAGAGGGAGAGAGGGGAGGGTGGAGGATAGGGGGGTTGGAGGGGCCCGTAGCTAAATAATAACAGTCGCACAGGTCGATCCATCAGATTAAGCCACGCTTGCCGCGGTTGGTCTGTGGATGGGTGACCATTTTTACATACCGAGACCCCTCCGTGCCTCGGAAAGCACGTTAAGCCATTGATCCCGGCTGTCATTCGTGGATCTTTGACAGTCGTCACGGGTAGTCAGAAGCCCGAAAGTCTGACAACCAGTCTTACCAAGGGCTACCGTATTACCCACCCAACAAACATTTGACAAGTCGCCACAACGTGATTATTTCTACATTTGGTTCCATAAGCTGGTCGTAAATACGTCGCCATCACGTTGGCTTCACCGAGAATAGGCCCATTTTATACGAATCAGTGTCTTAAAAGAGTAACGTAACCGTCGTATAAACCACTTTTTGGTCAGATAGTGGTTGTGTAGTAGTCATAAAACCCACGTTTTCGTCAAGTAATGGTGTTTATTATCGCTGCTTTGCGGCATTTTGTTGCAAATAGGTAGCGTAGTATTATTTTTAAACAGGATTTTGTGATAAAATGGTGAGATAAATGCCGTAAATTATTATGCCTGCATGATTTCAATATTTTATTTGTGTCAGATCCATTTGAAGGTGAGTACAAAAATTTTAATATACTATCTGATGTGCTATTGTGTTGAAACTCATTGGGCCCATTCAATCTATTGGGAAATTAATTCTATCGGGTAATATGAGCTAATTTTGACATTTTAATTAACGCGCCATGCAAATTCTTTAAATTAAGTGATTTAATCAAGTATATTTTTAGTAAACATGCTAACAGTCACCTCTATACGACTTAGAGTTAAAGATACAACCATATTACAACATCGAAACGACTAATTATTCTGTGCACATACTTTTTGTTCAATATTGTCAGCCATATTAACTGAAATAGGGTTCCTTTGTAGTGTTTAAAAAACCATTTCACCTACTTTTCCTGGTTTGAAGACTGTTTATTTCTTTTATATTTGTGTCATGTGTCAGTAAAGTACGATCACTCATTCAATCATATTAAAAACTACTGTCAAAAGCTGCTTTTTTTAAGTGATTGAAGTTTCTTTACGTACCTAATTAAAATGGTGATTTATTTATAGGTGGCCTCGGATCTAATAAAAAAATGATTTGTGATATAATGGACATCGATAAGTTTTTAACCAAATCTGATTTCATCACACTTGCACGTCGGTGTTTGATATGGCCCTGGATATCTGCTCACTTTATACGTTCAGATCGTTGTTTTGGTTGCGGATTTATGATAACAAACAACAAAAACAAACCTGCACATTTTGTAGTGTCAGAGGAAAATATTAAACATATGATAAATTATGATTTTCTCTGGTGCCCACGCTGCAACTTTTTTGTCATATACGATCATTATCCGGAGGATGAATGTGAATATTGTAATTAGAACAGATTATTTTCAAAACAACTGATCATCTATAGGTACCTACTTATGTATACATATTTTAAAGAGGAGTGTTCTTGAATTTCTATATAATTGAGATCAATCCTAACTACAGATAGTGCAATCCACGAAGACGCGCACCACTCTTCTCCCTAGTCGCGTACAAGTGTGTTACATTCTGCTAGTGTTTTAGTTTTGTCGATACACACTAATTACCTATATTATGTAATTACTTATACAGTAATTAGCGCGTACACTTGTACTATGTTGCACACTTGTACTGTAAGCGATTATAATAGGAAGAAGAGTGGAGCGCGTCTTCGTGGATTGCACTATCTGTAATTAACTCGCTGCTTGCTCGTGGACCGCGCGCTGCCCGCGAATGATTATTTTGTATGATCGTGGACCAACTTTTGACAACGAGTCGTCTAAACCCGTGGGCAACCCGTCGACAACGAGTTGACGTCGTACGACGAGGCGGTGCTGGTCGGGTGCCGGTTGGGCCTGGTCAGCGTTGACCATAAATCGTATTAGATTGTGATTAATAATTATATTCTTAGGCCCGGTTGCTCGAAAAGTTAACGTTCGTTAAGTAATGGTTAAAGTAAAATTTTACGAACCAAATTTTACTTTAACCATAATTTAACGAACGTTAACTTTTCGAGCAACCGGGCATTAGTGGTTTTGATCCAAAGACAATTTATACTAATTAAAATAATTTGTTTGTTAGAGCTAGTCTAATTTGAAATGACGCGCCCCACTACTTAACTAGTATATATAAATGTGTGATTGCTAATGTGTACAATGACTTTGTCTCTGTGTGAGTTATAGGATATAATAATAATATTTCCTGTTGATGCTCACACAGAGACAAAGGCATTGTAAACATTAGCAATCACACATTATATCAACTAGTTACGTAGTGGGGCGCGTCATTTCCAACTAGGCAAGCTCTACTGTGTTTATTTTAAATGATAAAACTGTGATTGTAAAGATTATGACGTTTATTCAGAATAAATATGACATAAATATATAATTGAAGTCTAACAGAAAAATAAAAAACCTCGCTATATCGCGAAAATTTAACAATTCTTTAGAAGTTTCTTCTTTGTCTGATTAGAAAAAAAAAACTTGAATTAGAAGTGCCACTGTAGCGTTCTCACTGAAAAAAAGTAGGAAAACAAAAAAATGTTATAAATAAATAAGTCCTATCATTAACATGGTGAGATATTTTATTTTTCTGGTCAGGTTTGAAAAATAGTGATTGAATCGTGTAACATTGTCATTAACATATTCTTAATAGCTTTGATCCAAAGACAATGTAAACTAAGTAAAATAATTTCTTTGTTACTACTATGTTTATTTTGAATGTTAAAACTTTGATTGTAAAGATACGTTTCTTAGTAATAAATATGACAAAAATCTTGGACTTTTTTATTTTATTTACACCTTTACTTCAAAGTATGAATAAGTGGTACAAAATAAATATTTGAGCCACATTCTGCAGTGACTAACTTGCACTTTATGTCAGTTATATGAAATGTAACTTCTAATCTTCTAATACTGTTACAATTTGTCATAAATATATTCAAAAGAGACGATTTAATTGGCACATCAAAAACATCTGCGATATTTTGAATAACATTTCCAATTAAACTTATGTGCTTGTCGCCATCTACTATAGATATTACCTCAAAAATATCATTGTTGTTCATTAAAAACCATTTATTTTGGTTGTTTGTAGAGAGAATAAACGAGTCCAGGCGAACCACTTGTATAGGAGTATTTTTATATGTATATGTCTTAATGATAGGTGTTTTATCATTGTCAGTAATATTACTTAAACCTTCTATTTCTATACAATTCCTTTCAATTAGCCGATTAGAAATTTGCTCAAGAGGTTTATTTCCTTTTCGTATGGTTCGTTTAATGGAACTTAATTTGTTCTCGAAGGGATATGCATTGAACGTATGTAATTCACCAAATCGATTAACTTCATCGACTAGATGAATTAAGTTATGGACATTACTTGTCATATATTCTCTGCCATAATAGTTTTCATAATTTTCAACGAATTGCACCAACATCGCATGTGCAACTGGCAAAAACTCGAAGTAATGATGACTTGAACAAATCGTAACAGCACAAAAAAAGCATAAGAAGTGGTGGTATGGTTTATCGGTCAAAACATCCTTCAGTATTATAAAACTAAAATAGAGCAGAAATGTGCGATATTCAGTGGCTTTCCAGTTTGATAAATCTTGTAGACCTCTCAAATTCCTATGAATTTCTTTTGGCATACGACAGCTCAGTATAAATTGTGTCACTTTTGCCATATCTCTAGATGACTATTTGGTTATAAGTCTCCCCAGATTACCATCTCTCCATCCAAATAGTAACCGCTTCATTATGCCTAAATCAAGCAAATGAAGAGAATCTCCAACCGGAAAATCTTCAATCATGTCTATTGGCAATTGGAGAAAAGGAGAATCACGTTTGTGGTGGTTGCCATATTTTTTGTTTCGAAAGTCTGTGTCATTCCTCATTGGGCAATCAGTTCCTTGAAATGTGACGATATGAGATACATGAGAGTATTCACCAATCACTTGACATTTTAGACATCCATGCTTTGAGTTAAAATTACTTACACCTGAAAAATAAAATCGTACAATAATAGAGGCAGTTTATATTTAGAAATGTTACGAATGAATGAATTCATGAATAAACGAGAACTCAATTCATGCATAAATCAAAGGTTTGAACTTTATATCTGTATTTTCCTGACGCACAATAGTGTGTCAGGAAAATACAGATACAAAGTTCAAACCTTTAACGGGCAATGGTAAATATGTTGCCACCAAAACTTGAACCTTGTAATTGTCATAGTGTTCAAAATCAGTGAAATGTGGTCAACGTTACCTACATTGACTTTGAACTCTATGACAACTAGTGATGCTCGTTTAAGGGTATTTTGCAGTGGGCAATTTCATTCAGGCAACTTAAACACGGTTATATAATTTGACCCAACTAACAAAATAATTTATTATGGTAATGCAAATGGACCATATTATGGAATATAGGTAGATAATATATGCTTACCTTTAATTAATGCTCTAGCAGGAGAATCGCAAATAACAGCCCTCAATTTTACTTTGATTATTATTTCAATTCCCTTTCGTGAAGTTATAATTAAATTGTTGCGGTAAAGCTCTAGTAATTCATCGATAAATGGTTGTAAGTATGCATCTAAATCTATTGGCTTATTTGAGCCTTCATATACACCCACAACCATTGGTGGAATGTTGAGATTTTCATGAATATTACACAATATTGGCCATACTTGGTGCTTCGAACTTTTGAACAGTGGTAAGCCGGCAATATTTACATTAAGAGATATGCTCTTGGGTGCATTGTTTACATTTAGAAAAACCATTTTCAACATATTAACAAGACCATTATGCCAATAACGACCGGAGTCAACTGGAACTATGTTTATGTTTGCTTTTATACTATTTAAAAGTGTTCGTGGATCTGCTGGAACGGCATAAGGAATTCTATTGTTTAAGATTTTGTTTAGGTCTCTCAACGCGACTTGTGTAATATTGTGTTGTATTGCCCATTTTTTTAAATTATCACGAAGTGTATCATTTTTAATATCTTCATTTGCGCTTTCATAATCAGAACTATCACTTTTTAATTCCAGATTATCATTTTTTTCTTCCACTTCGTCTTCTTTTGCATCTACTAGCATAGATCCATTTTGTATTACAGCATTATTCGACACGTTTTGTTTAGATTTACTTTGCATCGAAATCAATTCTTTTGTATTCATAAAATCTTGTACGGAACCAACTCCAGTTTGTACATTATTGTCGTTACGTGTAGACATATTCGTTATAACACAACATGACGAGAGAAGCGCAGTATAGTTCTTTTTCACTTTCCTTTTAAAAGCACCACTTTTTTTTTAAATTTGCCCAGGTTTTTTTATTCATTTTGATTAAAAGAAGCGAAACTTGATAGTTATTTTTTTGCAGTTTGTAAGCACTATAATAGAACACTCAGTAATTTAACGGTAGTATAAAAGTTATAAAATTGGCTTAAAATCGTATAAGGGTGCAATTTATCACTCTTCTATGATCGTCACTTAAAGGTGGTTCTCGCGATTCTAATACGATTAATGGTGGTATAAAAGTCATATAGACGTCACTAAGGTCACGACACTGGTTTTACCACTAAATGACGCCGTTTCTACATAAAACTGTATAATAGTCATAAAAATAGTCGTATAGAAGTTAATACGATTTCTATATGACTGTAATATACGACTAAAAGTTATATAAGAATAAGATGCTCTAAGTCGTATTACACGCTAAATTACTTCAATGCGATGTTTACAGCACTTTGAGTCGCATATTTTTTATTTATACGACTGAAATGTTTGTTGGGCAGTAACTGGGTTGTGGAGGTCAGATAGGCAGTCGCTCCATGTAAAATACTGGTATTCAGCTGCATCCGGTTAGACTGGAAGCCGACCCCGACATAGTTGGGAAAAAGGCAGGCAGATGATGAGTGTTTATAGTATATCGATACCCATCACGTCTGCAGAGTTTTGCTAGCTAATTTTATTTGACCCTGTATAAACCAATTCTCCAAGATTTTGGCTTGAACACCGAAGCTATAAAGACAAAGATTAGGTTACTTTTATCTACACAATGTGCTCCGTCTACCCGTATCCGATATTTTTCAGGATGTCCCAAAACTTCCGAATGCAGTCCGAAGCAAAACCGCTGAGAATTTAACAGGAAGGAGGTGCACTGCAGATTGAAGCAATTTAATCGCTGAAAAAAGTGAAAAAAAAAAATTACCGAACTTTACAAAAAAAAAAATATTAAACTGAAACTGTAGATATACTCTGAAAACTGGTGTACTAAGCCAAATCAAAGTCAAAGTCAAAGTAATTTATTTGCTTAAGATAGGTAATATGGTACATGGTATAAAATTTGCATTGTATCACTATGTTTTGCCTTGCAAGGCGTACAAATTTGGTAAAAAAAAAACTATAAAGTAAATAAAACTGTCAAATCGAATGCCAAATAATCGATTTGGCATAGTACACCCCTTAAAACGTTATGTTAAATATTGTTACGATATCAGAAGGACAATTCTCGTTATTTTATGAATGTTCGCAGTCAGATCTCAATCTGTTAAAATACCCAATTTTATATATTTTTTTTTTATATATTTAAATGCAATGAGAAAATGGTAAAAATCGTATTCTCTATCTATACCTTCACTCATATCATCATCTGCCTAGCCTTTTCCCAACTATGTCGGGGTCAGCTTCCAGTCTAACCGGATGCAGCTGAATACCAGTATTTTACATGGCGCGACTGCCTATCTGACCTCCACAATCCAGTTACTGGGTAATACGATACCCCTTGGTAAGACTGGTTGTCAGACTTTCGGGCTTCTAACTACCCGTAACGACTGTCAAATATCCACGAATGACAGCCGGGACCAAAGGCTTAACGTGCTTTCCGAGGCACGGAGGGGTCCCGGTATGTAAAGATGGTCACCCATCCACAGACCAACCGCGGCAACCGTAGCTTAACCTGATCGTTCGACCTGTGCGGCTGTTATTGTTACCTTCACTCATAATCCGCCTATAATATTCCCACTGCTGGGACACAGGCCTCCTCCCTGTGAGAGGGAGTGGGCCGTAATCCACCACGCGGGCCCAGTGCGGGTCAGTAGTTGTCACATGTCTTCGAATTTATGGCTCTAGGACACGCCGGTTTCCTCACGATGTTTTCCTTCATCGTTTTTATGAAATAATTTACACAATGTGTCTGCTTGGGTACGAACCCGTGATCTACAACTAAGTAAGTCACGACCGTTAGGTATATAGGGTGACTGGTAATTAGTGACCGATACTTAAACATCATGATTCTACTCATCATTACAAACAACTTTTACTATCGGACCAAATCCGAAATCGCGAAAAAAAATCAGCTGTTCCCTACATTTTGACGACTCGTACGAACATAAATGTAGAGAACAGCTGATTTTTTTTTCGCGATTTCAGATTTGGTCCGATAGTAAAAGTTCTTTGTAATGATGAGTAGAATCATGTGTTTAAGTATCGGTCACTAATTACCAGTCACCCTATATTATCATTATCATAATCTAGCATTCTGCAAGCACTAGAATCGAATCCACAAATCAAATTTTATGACGACTCATACCCTCACATATTAATCTAATATAAACCATAAACAAAACTATAGACCAAGAGACAAAGAAACATTACGAACAACATCTAAACAAAATAAAAATTAAATTAAAAAAAAAAATAAATGAACGGTTTGGGATCATAGATAATGAAATGTTACCGCGCATGCGTAGAATGACGTCTCTTAAAAAGTGTTTGACGGCCAAATTATAGGTTCGGAGAACGTACCGTACTCAATGTAGCTTAGTTTAGGAGCTAGAGTGTTTTGTTTTGTAAGTCATTTGCGCTTTAGTCGAATTTGGGCTGTATGGTAAGTTAAAATATAGTTTTCTCATTTATTATAGTGTTATCAATTTATTGATTTATAGGCATTTATGATTGTGAAGTTTTGGAGGACAGTATCAGTATATTTTTTTGGCTCAATAATTTTTCTAATGTACATATTAATTTTGCATGTTATTATTATAATAGGTCTTTGACCTATGAAATTGCCGTTTTGTATGAAAAAATGTAAACAAATTTTTTTCATGTATTTTTTATTTGTATTAATCGAAGTAATCACCCATTCAATCAATGCATCTTTGCCAACGCAGTGGCAGTTTATTGATGCCCTTCTTAAAGAAATCAGCTGGACGGGAGGCAACAAATTCTTCAAGGCATTTTGTACTGTCTCTCGGGTATTGAATTTTTTTCCCGCCAAGAAGTTATCCAAATTCTGGAAAAAGTAGAAGTCTGTAGGCGCAAGGTCTGGTGAGTAGGGCGGATGACGGAGAGCTTCCAACCCCAGTTCTTGCAACTTGGAGACCGTCTGCTGTGCAGTATGAGGTCGCGCGTTGTCGTGCAGGAGCAGCGGAGACGAGCGATTGACTAATGCTGGTTGGAGATGTGCCAGCTTCTCCATCATTGTGTTCAGTTCTTCACAGTACACATCTGCAGTAATGCTCACCCATTTTGGTAAGAAGCTGTGATGAATCACACCGGCGCTAGACCACCAAACAGTGACCATCACTTTTCTAGGGGTAAGTTTTCGTTTAGGGCATTGTTTAGGTGCTGAACCAGGATCCAACCAACTTGCTGAGCGTATGCGATTATCAAGCAGAATCCATTTTTCATCGCAGGTAACAATGCGGTTCAAAATTCCTTCATTTGTGTGACTGTTGAGCAGTGCAAGGCACGTCTCGACGCGTACTTCGCGCTGGCGATCATTGAGTTCGTGGGGCACCCATTTGTCAAGCTTTTTTACCTTGCCAATTTGACGCAAATGGGCCAATATTGTTTTGACGCTAACGTCGAAAGCTGCTTTTAATTCAGCCGTAGATTGTGTATCATCAGCTTCCACAATCGCCTCTGTCGACCAAAGTCTTCGGACGACCGCGAGATTCATTTTTCAGGTCGAAATTTCCAGAACGGAAGCGAGCAAACCAATAACAGGTGTTGCGTTGGTTTGTAGTGTTAGCTCCGTAAACGTCGTTGATGTTGCGTGCCGCTTGTGCCGCGTTGCTGCCACGACGGTACTCATATTCCATAATTACTCGAATTTTTAACGTATCCATGATGATGAAAAAGATTGAAATGCTATGAAAATGTAACACTAATCAATAAACAAATGACTACTTTTGGAAACAAAATTCCATGTTTTTAAAATAGAATTAATTTGAAATTAGAATTCTTAGCCAAACAAAAAATATTTTGATTTGAAATGGCCAGTACAGCAGAACGGCAATTTTATAGGTAAAGACCTAATATTTAAAAAGATATTTTTTTATTTTTAATAATGATGACGTAATCACCATTATGCCTCCCGTTTTACTTGATTGACCCCTAGGTACATTGAGTAAAAGCAACTTATAAATGTCTATAATTATAAATATGTATTTTATTTGTCAAAAAGTGAAAATATAAGTCATAGTTATAAAAACGAACACTGTAAAAAGGCGAAATATCTTTAAATAAATAAATCTATATGAGACAAAATGGGACGCTAATAGGGGTCGAGTGCGCGTCTCCTTTTTAAGGAATGTGTGAATAGTTGCGTTATAAATATATATTGGTTACTCGGTTTAGTTAGTTGTTCTATTTATTGTTTTTTATAATCATTTTTTTATTATGTTGCCTTCAACTGTGTAGGCCCATCTCTCTTACACTATCTCCTAAACTACATCAACGAATCGTAGGAACAAAGTTTTTTCATCACACAAAACGCTTGGTTTCCCTTTCTTTAAAGTTATTTCATTGTGAAGGGTTAAACACATGTTCCTCAAATATTTATGATAATATATTTAATTGTATGTTTCTTTATTCCTTTATCGATATAAATTAAAAGTAAAAAATATTAGATAGTGGTTTGAAGTAAGTTTATTGGGTTGTCCTCTGTGTATATTTTAGTTAAATTATACACTACATTACATTAAAATAACGGTTTTGTCAGTGATCCTTGACGGTGTAATTTTTAAATGTAAAACGCTCTGGTTCAAGTGAAATACTGGACAGGATCCTATACTTATCTATATTATTTTCTCAAGAAAGTCCAGAATAAAACACCCTATATAATAGTACGGAAACTTCACCTGCATGAAAAAATCGGCCTATATAAATACAGTGTACGACTAAACGCCAACAGACCGAACACCGACAAGACTTTACTTCGACGGGACTCTTCGCCGATAGGACACTACGCCGACAGGGCATAGTATAATATACATACATAATCTTTATTACAGCAAACAATCTTTAGACAATAAGCAGTTAGTCAAAATCGAAACTTCTAGGTTAGGTTAGGTTAGAACTGTGACCACACAACGCCAGATTACTAACCGAGTTATTATTAGCCCTGTCGGCGAAGTGTCTCGTCGAAGTATAGTCTTGTCAGTGTTCAGTCTGTCGGCGTAGTGTATGTCGGCGTTTAGTCGTACACTCATATGAATAAGCCTACCTACTGACAACTTTTGTGCAAGATTTTGAGTACTAAGTAGTGAAAATTCTATACAGCATGTAAAGGTGCGGTGAAATGGTTAAACGTATGTTACAGACCAAGTTCACTATCAAAACACTGGCTGGAAAAAAAATCACTCTACCCCAACCGCCCAACTACTCTTGATTTTGACATCAAGGTAAACTTAATATTTTTTTATGTTCTCATCCTTGGTAGACAAAATAAATTTACTGGATTGGCTCTCTGAAACAGTCTACATCGTGTACTTACACGATGTAGACTGTAAGTACTAAGTTTACTTTGGAAAATACCTTATTTAATTAATTAAGAAAAATTATATCCAAGCATACAAGGTAGGTGGAGTCTTAGAGAACGTAAATTTCGTGAATTTGTGGAAGAAAATGTTTTGTGTATAGTTTGCTATAGCTTGTACTATACACCGAACATTCTTTTCGACAAATTCACAAAATCACAATATAATTTAAGCAAACCTTTTTAGAAAATTAAACTCGAATTTGAATTTGGATAATTCAACGAATGCGCCATTTTCGAGAATTCCGTTGACAGTTCAAAATGGCGGTGGTAACATTTAGGTGGTTAACATTTTTTAAATTATTTATTACTTAGCGATTTAAATTGTGAATGTGTGGGCTATATTTTAATTGTGCTTAATTGTTTTTGAGTGATTAAGTGTGAGTACCAGCGTGTGAATTTTCCTAATGATTTGGATTGTCCATACCGTTCACAAGCTTGCTTTCATTCGCGCCTTTTCCCCATGAAGTAATAAGTAGATTTAAACATAAATTAGGGCTGATTTTTACCAAAGTGAGATATCTTTTATCTGTGTCTTTTGTTCAAAATTTAGTCTCAGGATAAGACTTATTCTAGATATTAATGTTTGGCAAAATTCGCCATCGACAAGATTATAATGAACGGATTGTTAATCATCGAGTATTTCGGGACATAACCAAGCAGTTGGTCGACTCTTCGGACCAGAGGGCTGGCCACTTTTACGGCCAAAAAAGCAGCATTGCCATCCAACGTGGCAATGCTGTCAGCCTTTTGGCCATTTTTACCTTAGACAGCGAGGCAATAGGTATATAGTTTTTTATTGTATTTCTTGGTACGAGTATATTGGCGTAGCTAGCTGACATATTATGGCAAATAATTTAATTTAGTGTTCTGTGTCTTCTAATGTTAATTACTATGCATACCTTGTATTGTATTCAGTCAAGTATTTTCTAATTGAACAGACAGTTGTGCTGCTGGGGAGTTTGTTGCGCCAATTCTTCTCCCCAGCGAAAGCACTAGGAAGTGGTGAAGGGCGGCCATTTTGGGGGACTGTCTTTTGTAATTTTGACGTTCGAAAAGTGCTGATTCTCAGCCTAGTTTGAATAAATGACTTTTGATTTTGATTTTGGTAATACGGGCTGGTGTCCGCAAGTCCTCGTCAATGCGCTTATTTTTTCCACTTTAGGTATACACAAACATTGCTTAAAGTTAAGTAATGATTAGCGACAGTTTACCATACAATTTTGAGGTTTAAACGTCACTTAACTTTAATCATCGTTTAAAAAATAAATCCCCAATATATTATATATTAATGTTAGCTTGTATTCTGATTGTTTGAATCAAAATTACTGTCAGAATTTCTTAGTGTAGGTAGCTTTCGAAACCCGCTATAAAAGACTGTCCATTACGGAATCAAATCGTAGGTAAGCATACCTACTCTATCAAAAAACATTATCATGAGAAAATTGCCAGAATCAGGAGGAGGAGGAGGAGGAGGGGAATTTGACTACAGCCGTGCGATTCTGTAACCATCTCACCGTGAAAACTTGGGTGAAGCGAGCGTGGAGTGAGCTGTCATTCGCTAGGGATTAACACTATTAAGTGCTCACTTCACTTATGATTTCACGGTGATATTTTTACAGAATCAACCGACTGATATCCATACAGATTACTATGTATTTCATTCATGCATGCTAGTTTCTAAATAAGTGCCTTTTCATTGATAAAGTATGTAAATTGACTTCTAAATTAGTTCACCGTATTCAAAACTACCAAATTGCTATACAGAAATTACTTCTAATCAGCGAAGAATTTTGATGTTAAGGGGTATACTGACACGGAGAGAAAAACCAATTTAAATAATTTTGGAAACTTTTCCAAATAAATTAAAAAAAAATTACCGAGGACAACAAATGTCAGAAAAACTTTATTTACCTTTAGTTTTTTTTTTTCCCATAAAAAGATTTTTTTTTTATTTCGGGTGGTTTTTTGTCCTCCAAGAGTGGAGTCTTGTTCCATACAAAATTTTTGTAGAAAACTGTTAAATTTATTTAGGTACAGACGCCAGCACATCAAGCTACTACAATCTGTCAGATTTGTTTAATTGATTTTCAACTTTATCGCTAAAGTATAAGGTTCAAAGTTGATTGGGAAAATCTGACAGTTTTGGGTAGCTTGATGTGCTGGCGTCTGTACCTATTTATTTGTAGAATTATTGTTGTTGGGAATGCCAGTAACATTTATGTATTGTATGTGTAAGTATGTATTAGTAAGTACAGTACAGGGGAATGCCTTGTCTTTAATATGCACAAATACAGACTACGACTGAGGTCAAGAAATTCCTAACAAAAACCCTATAGTAATATCATTTTCCGGCGAGGTAATTGCGTTTCAAACAATGGGTATCGCTTTCATTTTCACAGTTCAACAGCATTCATTGCGTTATTTACGTTGTTGAGCAATTAGGGACGCAATTAGGGTGCTGAATTGAGGATTAAATTCAAACTCCATACAAAATACTCGCACTCGCGGGCAGTAGTCACCCAATTACAAACGTAAACGTCCATTTAAACCAATGAAATAAGTGCATGCATTCTTGTTAAAAATTGCGTAGGTAAGCTGCCTACAAAGGTGAACGCACACTTATCCGAGCCGAACGCGTCGGCCGCATTGAACGAAATGAATTTTAGAATTCTGTATATGAAATATTATGAAACCTCGCTCACTTGCCCGCGTCGAATCGTCCAAATCTGGAAGAACCTCATAATTCCTAGATGAATTCGGATGACGTCAATGGCTTATGCGGTCGACTCGACCGATGCGCTCGCATTCTATCAGTTGCGTACGACAGAGCAACGCGCGAGAACTGCTTCTTCATTGTTTTGTCTTCGGCGCGGTCGATTCTTTCGATTCGGATACGTGTGCGAGGCCTCGTTGACTTCGAATCGTTCGACGCGTTCAGCGCGGATAAGTGTGCGTTCACCTTAAATATTTATTTGAATGATCTTTTTTTTTGTTCCTATGCAGTAGAATCGAAACGCATCACCTTAACTTAACCCGTCGGCTGCCAGCATCAGATACGCCATTGTTTCTTGTGGGCGACTGTAATATATATTTAATTGTAACGCCCTGCAACGCCCACTGGGTATTTAGTGCAGTTCGGACGGAACAGAGTTTCTGTGGAGTAGTTTGTTGCTAAAGGTTTTGGTATTATGGACTGGATGCAAAAGGCGGTGGACAGGTTGTTATCATATTTTGCACCGGTTGATGTCATCACGTTAACGTCAGCAGTCGCTGAAAATCAACGCTGGGGCTCTGTCTCGCATAAAGCCTAAGCATTATGCTGAGTGACGGCCGATTTTCGTGGATGATGTGACACAAATTTCCACCAACGTGTTATTACCGCAAGTCCACGTATTTTCCTCTTTCTTTATTTCTTTTTTCGCGGCCTGGGACATGCCTATGTCCAGCAGTGGACTGTGACAGTCCTAGTTGGCGCAGGGGTTGAGAGAATGGCTTCTTTGTTACATACTTGTCGGAGGCTGGATTCGTCGCCAATTCCATATTACACAGATGAAAACCAAGAACTACTACGGCACGATACAAAATACACTAATCTTATACAAAACACTAACCAGATGCTTTTGATTTGTACAGACGCCAGCACATCAAGCTACTACAATCTGTCAGATTTCTTTAATAGATTTTCAACTTTATCGCTAAAGCATAAGGTTCAAAGTGGATTGGGAAAATCTGACAGTTTCGGGTAGCTTGATGTGCTGGCGTCTGTACCTATTTATCACATTTCATTTCGACCGATTAAAATGTTTCTTCCTTCAACACACATGTTTCAAAGCCATAAATCACTTCGCTGTCACATTATGCTAGCGTCCAACGAAACTAAACTTATAAATCACATTCTAATCTACTCTCGATGCGACATATAATATATATTATGTTTCTCACTATGACTAAAATTCTTTTTTTTTTTTAAGGAAAAACTTTCTTATTTAAAGTAAAGTAAAAGTAGTTTATTTCAACATTAAAAATTACACGATTGAGGTATCACTAGTCCCAAACTAGGCACAGCCTGTATCTTGGGCACTATTATAAAAAAAAAATTGTAGACAAAATAGAGTAAAATTAAAGTTAAAAAAGTTAAAGGTTTATTTATTAGGTTGTTTCATAAGTTCTTGCCATATTTTATTTTTCTCGTATTTTAATTTCTTGAAATTTATTTAAACTAAAGTGAGTTGAAGAATGTTCTAGATCTGAAGGATGAGGATCTTTTATGGTGAGGGTATAAATAGGCGCGGACGCAACGCAATAATTAGTCTTTAGTGAAAATGGATCAGCGTCAACTGCGAGCTATTATGCTATATGAGCATCGACTTCAACAGAAACGGCTAAAAAGATTAACACTGCATTTGGACCGAGCACTACTAGCGATTGAACTGTTCGTTTCTGGTGCAAGCGTTTTGACACCGGAGATATAAGCTGCTAAGATTAACCTCGCCCAGGCCGACCCACCAGCTTCAGAACTTGAGCTACATCCAGACTACAGTACGCGCAATTTAGAGAAGGCGCTTGGACAATCCCACGCGACTATAGATCGTTATCTCAAATCGATGGGATATCGCAAACTGATGTCACGTTGGACACCTCATGCGTTAACGGACCATGACCGGGCCGTTCGTGTGGCCATTTGTCTAAGTTTGTTACTTCGTCCGCACAGACGAGACTTTCTCAAGAACATTATTACATGTGACGAGACCTGAATACATTATGAAACTAACACGCGTCATGCCTATTGGATTCTTCGCGGGGAAAACCCACCAGCCCAGCCTAAACTTAATGAACACGGTCGTAAGATTATGTTGTCTGTTTTCTGGGATTGGCAAAGAATGATTTTCTGGGAACTCCTCGAATCTCATCAGACTATTAACGCCAATCTGTATACGCAGCAGCTTCGCAAACTAGCAGAGATTTTAAAAATTAAGCGGCCAAAACGACTTGGAGTCCAACTTTTGCATGACAACGCACGACGTCATTGCGCCAAGTTAACACATAAACAGCTGGAGGAGCTAGGATGGCTGACTGTTCTACATCCACCGTATAGCCCGGATCTTGCGCCTTCAGACTTTCATTTATTTCGAGCTCTTAAATTTAATTTACTAGGAAAAAAAATTCGAAAATTCTGGAAGTATTAAAATTGTACTTGAAAATTTTTTCGAGTCCCAGCTGCCTCATTTTGGGAGAAGGGTAATCAAATTTTGCCCAGTAGATGGCTGACTGTTATTGATAACGACGGAGACTATATTTATTGATTAAATGTATTTTTTATTCATAAAAAAATATTAATAATAATTTGCTTTTGACTAGCAATAATTTATGAGACAACCTAATAGATTAAGCTTTGTGAATGGAAAGCTTGCTATTTATTTATTTTATTTTGTTTTAACATAAACCGGTAATCTGCCAATTACATCATATTGAAACAATTACATTAGCTATAGATAAACTATTGCTGGACAAAATATTTAGACACTCATCTCACAGAACTACAGACATACCAACTGACATGATCGTCTTCCATTCATCCCCGAACACATAAATAACATTCAAAGGCAGATAAAACAGGAAAATTTACCTTTTTTCGAACAAAAATACAACATTGAACATCAAGATGCAGTCACTCTTGTTACCACTTGATAAATGACCCAAAAAAAAAATTACAACAAAAAACATTTACCAAAAAAAAAACTTGTTTAGACCAAAATAAAAACATCTCAACTTTTGAAGTGCTAACATCTGCTCCACTCATTTCTATGACAACAGTTATTCGGTATGTTCATTCCCACGTTTTCGATTCCTTAGCAAGCGGTGGGCAAGCGCAGTTTGGGGTTGAGTAATTATTGGGATGTTTATAAAAACTTGCATTTAATTTTGTGTGAATTAAGTTTTTAAGCAATTAGTGTTCTTTTTGTTAGATGTTGAAAATACACTTGTCTAGTGTCTCATTACAGACACAAATACTAGGAAGGAAGAAGCTCTTTTACTCGAGTCTGTTTAAAATGTTTTCAAGCAAAGACTATTTCAAAAGTAAATACCTATCTATATCTACAGAGCTTATAAAGAAAATCTTCTGGGGGTGTAATCACCATACTTTTTTCTTTCACTTATGGCTGATTTTAGCAGTCTTTTATTTATCCGCGGGATAAAATTTACGTCCGACAGTTCAGCCGTGCGATCCTTTAACTGGCTCATCGTGAAAATTGAGGTGAAGTGAGCGTGGAGTGAGCTGTCATGCCATCCCACCTGATACTAGGGATTGGCCGAAAATACGTTTACAATCGTAACCTGGTGGTGGCATGACACTGACAGCTCACTCCACGCTCACTTCATCTAAGTTTTCACAGTGAGATGGTTGCAGAATCGTACTGCAGCATTGAGATTCTGAGTCAATTTTTGTTTTGCTATTTTATTTTAAAAGTGAAATTCGTCCTAAGTAGAAATGATTTTTCAGGTTGTGGAGTAAAGTTTCCAATAAGATTGCAGGAACAAGAGACTTTTTAACCACATAAATATAATGGTTACCATGCACTGCGGGCCAATATTTATCATGAAATTACTAATAGTCTGGTGTCAGATGAATTGTCATGCGATTTTGAACCGTAGGCGGTGCAACTGTAACCTTGACCTGCAGGGTAATTGCGTAACACACTATCAGTAGCAATGAGTTTCATTTTGACAGCTCAACAAAATTCATTGCGTTATTTACGTTGTTGAGCAGACACACTTTTCGAACATATGGAGCAATGGATTAGCAATATGCTTCAAAATGATTCAAATTGAGAGTAATATTGTGTTACGTAATTAGGGTGCAGGTCTAATCTTAAGCTGCCCTGCAAATGGTTACAGTAGGTGACGGGAGCAAAAGAATCTTATTTCCTACTAATATTATAAATGTGAAAGTTTGTGAAGATGTTTGGATGTTTGTTACTCAATCACGCAAAAACTACTGAACGGATTTGGATAAAATTTGGCACACAGATAGTTTATAACCAGAATTAACAAATAAGATACTTTTTATCCCGATGTTATTACGGGATCGAAACTTATGCGGGTGAAACCCTGGGGAGCTGCTAGTATAAAATAAAAAATTAACTTAAACATGATTGACATGTAAAAGTGTTTGTACAAACCTACTTACAGAAAATAAATCATTTATCATTTATCATTTTGTCATACATAAATTGAGGTATACCGGCCCCGACTTACGAGTCGTGAGCTGGAACCCAGCCAAGCATCATCTGCCTAGCCTTTTCCCAACTATGTTGGGGTCGGCTTCCAGTCGAACCGGATGCAGCTGAATACCAGTATTTTACATGGAGCGACTGCCTATCTGACCTCCACAACCCAGTCACTGGGTAATACGATACCCCTTGGTAAGACTGGCTGTCAGACTTTCGGGCTCCTGACTACCCGTAACGACCGTCAAAGATCCACGAATGACAGCCGGGACCAACGGCTTCACGTGCTTTTCGAGGCACGGAGGGGTCTTGGTATGTAAAGATGGTCACCCATCCAGGGACTAACCGCGGTAAGCGTAGCTAAACCTGATCGATCAACCCGTGCGGATGTTATTACTTAGCCACAAGTCCCCCAAACAGTTTGTGTATTTAATTTCAACACCACTGCTCTCAAAACGGTGAAGGAAAACATCGTGAGGAAACCGACATGTCCTAGAACCAAAAATTTGAAGACATGTGACATCCACCAACCCGTGCTGAGCTCGTATGGTGGATTATGGCCCACTCCCTCGCACAGAGAGGAGGCGTGTGTAGTAATACCCCGCTTTACGCGACCCCGTTATGCGCGGCTTCACTATAACGCGAATTTCAAGTAGAAAAGAGAGTTTTATCTTCAAGCGGAATACAAAATACCCTTTCAAAAATTTATTCAGGTTTGGACATATTGCAAAGTATAGACAATGAAGATGGCCGTGTTTTGACCGCGTGTCATTCAATTAAAAGAGAATTGGGTAGTTGCATGATATTGAATACTATATATTCTAGTAGATAATATATCCATACATGTAATACAATAATAGGATTCGAAATCAAATTTGAAATCGGTCGAAAAATAAAAAACTTATAACTTATAGAAACTTTTTGTCTATCTCTTTCTCGCAAAACGAAGTTTTGCATGTAATTTATATGGCGATACTGAACTATGACGTCACAATTCAGTATTTCCCTCTCTGTCTAATTGAGAGTTTTGAACGCTCATATCTTTTCAATTTTTAAAAATATTAAAAAACTGTTTATACCAAGCTATTAGTGAGGTAAAAAAGCTTCAATTTAAATAATAAAAAAAAATTAGTCAACTCGCGGATTGGGTGTTGTGAACTTATTTTACAAGAACGTAAAAGAAACACTACCCAAAAGACAATAGATGTATTTTCAGTAAAAATAACATGTAATACTGCATAGTGTTCTCAGAATTAAAGTGATTGATTCAAATTATTCGCATTTTTTTGTATTAAGTTTAAATTATGTATGTTTAATCGTAAACCCCGATATACGCGAATTTCACTTAACACGATTTTTTCCGGAACGTAGGTATCCCTCGCGTAAAGCGGGGTATTACTATATAAAAAATAATAAAATAGCTTTCTGCAACATCCAATAGCAACCCTTAACTATCATGGTGGGCTTAAAAATTCCAGTCTCCTCTTCAAATTCATAGGTGATACATTAAAAATATAACTCTGCGCCATTTCCGACAAACGCGACGCCCGAGCAAAAACTAAAAAATTGTTAGCCACTAAAACAGAATTTTAAAAGCGCCTAATTGGTCAAAACGATTTGTGTAGTGACAAAAATGACATGCCGACACGACCTATGTAAGGAAACACACGGGAGAATATTTTTTACGGGACTGTCTTTGTATCGATCAAAACAAACGATGACGGGCTATAATTTGGAAAAATGCTGCCACGAAAATTAAATGTACAGATGCCAGCACATCAAGCTACTACAACTTCTTTAATAGATTTTCAACTTTGTAGCTGCAGCATAAGGTTCATGGTTGATTGGGATTTGACAGTTCGGGTAGCTTTTGTGGCGTCTGTACGTGACTGGACTATGTTTGCCTGGTGTGAGAATTACGAAAATTTAACTATTCTATCTATACTAAAATAATAGTAAATTGTAAGTTTGTGTGTAAGGGTTAATCTCTGGAACGTATAGTTCCTATCGGATTAGAAAAAAATCTTTTGCATTTGATAGCCGAATTCTTGAAGGCTATTGGGGTATTTAAGACCACACTATGACTTAGGAGCTGAACAAAAAGAAAAAAGTCAGAAAGAACGTTAAACGAAAACGAAGTAATAGTGTGGGCAGACAATGTGATGCGACGGGATGAGTCGAGGGAATAAGAAGTCGCATTGTGGTGATTGCCGCGACGATACGGCGCTGCATACGTTGGCGGAGTGCCCAGCTTGGGCCAAGCAGCGCCGTGACTTGGTCGCGGCCGTAGGTGCTGCGGGAAACCTCTCGCTTCCGGCTGTTGTGTCTAACATGGTCGGGAGCGAGTCAGGGTGGAGTGCCGTCGCCCCCTTTTGCGAGGCTTGATGCTCGCAAAGGAGGCGGCGGAAAGGGAGAGAGAGGCTGCCTCCTCTCTCCCCTCCCGCAGCAGACGCACTGGGCGTCGTAGGGTGGCCGACTTCCGGCCACCGTAGGGCGCAGCCTGCGGACGGCAGACTTGGGGCGTCTTGTCGTCCGACCAGCAGCAGGCCTCGAGGCGGCGGCGTCGTGTTCCGCGCGCGCCTCATAGTGGAGTCCTGCGGCCGGGGTGACGGCCGCAGTGGGTGACGGGGTCCGCCTGACCATCTGGCGGGCCATTACCCGTCGCGGGGTAGCGACGAATGCTTCGGCGATACCCGCCCCTCCGACACACGGGTACATGAGGAACACGGGTTGGTTTTTAGTCAGTAAGAGTCTGACAGTCCCCTTCGCCCTTCCCCAAGGGCGGAGGAACTCCATAAGGATTTTCCAACCAGACACAAAAAAAAATTAGAAGTCGCAGGGAGAAGCTAGTTTATAATAAATGACAATCAAAGCCAATATCGACTATTATGCCAATGTCTAAAGTGAGTTAAAAAAAAAAAAAAGTGTGCATTAGAGTAGATCTTCTAAAGACATAATTTTGCCAATAAAGCGTTTGCTTATCTACTGTCGTTAATCGGAGCAGTGTTTTGTTGGGTGTGAAACTGAGGCCTTTTATTTTCGCCCGTAAGATGCGAAGATTACCTGTTGCCTGCGTTTTATTTCGCCGGCGTCGAGGTCGGAAGTTATACCACAGGAACGTGCTACCGAGACAAAAAGTAACCTAAGAAATTTTATCGAAAGCCGTTCAGTGGTTTAGGCGTGAAAAGGTAATATACAGACAGATTTACTTTCGAATTTGTAATTAAGTATGGATGGATACGTTAATTTTCCCCCCATTTTACCCGCTCAGAGGTAATATTATTACGAAAAACTCTACTCTCTGTGAGGAACAAATTGTAAATTGACCTTTCACCTTTCAAATTGTCGATTGTGGTTGATTCTCTAATCGAAATCTGTGAGGAGTTTTTACCAGACATACCGAAAACTGTTCGACGATTTTCAAGCAGGCCCTCCCCGATTTACCTCCCGTATAATACCGCCACTTCAGAAAAATGTCACGTCATCCGATAACATCTAGACATTTCTACAGATCGGCGTCTCATTATGACCTGCAAAAGGCAACATTGTTCTGCCTTGTTCCTCTTTTTACTGGCGTGAAGCTTTACTGAGAGTATTTTAGGCACGTTGTAACATGGGTTCCATTTTGAAGACTAGTGAGGAGAAGAAATGGGTGTATTTACTTATTGGGTGGTTTCTTCATTCCTGGGTTATGCTTCATGGTAGGTCTGTTAGTAAGAAATTGTTGTTAATGACTGTTAGAGACGTATCTTTGAGTATTTATTTATTTATTAAAGAGTATCAATAGCATACAGGGTGTGGTAAGGAGGGGCCCGTGGCTAAATAACAACAGCGGCACCGGTCGATCGATCAGGTTAAGCTACGCTTGCCGCGGTTGGTCCGTGGATGGGTGACCATCTTCACGTACCAAGACCCCTCCGTGCCTCGGAAAGCACGTTAAGCCGTTGGTCCCGGCTGTCATTCGTGGATCTTTGACAGTCGTTACGGGTCGTCAGTAGCCCGAAAGTCTGACAACTAGTCTTAATAAGGGGTATTATCCAGTAACTGGGTTGTGGAGGTCAGATAGGCAGTCGCTCCATGTAAAATACTGGTATTCAACTGCATCCGGTTAGACTGGAAGCCAACCCCAACATAGTTGCGAAAAGGCAAGAGAGATGACATTTATGATGCTGAAACGTGGACACTGACGGTCGGGCTGGTTCACAAATTCAAGGTCGCTCAGCGCGCTGTGGAGGGAGCTATGCTCTGAGTCTCTTTGAAGGATAAAATCAGGAATGAAACTATCCGGAAAAGAACCAGAGTTACCGACACAGCTTGCAGAGTAAGCAAGCTGAAGTGCCAGTGGACTGGCCATGTCTGTCGAAGGGCCGATGGCCGGTGGAGCAGACGAGTCTTGGAGTAAAGACCGCGTATCGGTAAGCTTAGTGTGGGACGCCCCCCAGCTAGATGGACGGACGACCTAAAGAAGGTGGCTGGGGTAGACTGGATGCGAAAGGCGGAGGACAGGGTGTTGTGGCGCAGTCTGGGAGAGGCCTATGTCCAGTAGTGGACTGCGGTAGGCTGAGTTGATTGATTTATTGATGATGAATGGTCCTAGCGTGATGTTAAATAGCTTATAGACTTCCTCAAAAATTTGGCTAGCGAAGAAAGAAAAAAAAATCAAGACTGTCTGATAGTTCCAGAGATTAGCGCGTTCAGTCAAACAAACAAACTCTTCAGCTTTATTATTACTATACAGCGTGTAACGGAAGGGGGGTATCAACCCTGAAGGAGGTGAATGTGCTCATGAAACTGAACAACTTTCCCCAAAGAACATAGGTCGAAATATGAAAAAAAAATTTGGCCCTCCTTTACAAAAGTGACTACCAGCTGATTGATTTACTATGGGAGGGCCAAATTTTTTTTTCATATTTCGACCTATGTTCTTTGGGGAAAGTTGTTGAGTTTCATGAGCACATTCACCTCCTTTAGGGTTGATACCCCCCTTCCGTTACACGCTGTATAGATATTAACTAACATTTTATTGGTTTCGCATAACGAAGGATAAAAAGCAATTTTCTAGATTAAAAATGTTCCTCTAAGCTTAAAAGCATTGAAGAACGTTAAATAAAAGCATAGTAACAGTTTTTTTTTCCTGAAAATTGAGATGCGGAAAATAAGTAATCTGAATTTGCGATTTATTTGCCAAAAATGTAAACAAATATGAGTTTATGGAAAAATAACTTTAAATCCTACACAGTAAAGTTCAGTTTACGCTACAACTTATAAAATTTTTATAATTTTTTCGATAGTGCTAGTCACTCTGAAAGCAACTTAAAACCAATAGCATAAAGTTGATATTTGTTTAACTTGAAATAATAGTTAGAAAAGAGTTTAGAAAATAATTACTTACCTCAACCTAAAACATGAATATTTACGTAAAATGCGTATTTTACTTTATATTTTAAAATCATGGGCCGGCTAGCCGTAGAGCCGATGACCGTTGGGGAAGACGTATTCTTGAGTGGAAAACGAGAATCTGTAAATGTAAGATGAGTCGCTTTCATATGGTTTACATAATAAAGAGTATTCTATTCTACTCTACGAGTATAGAGTTTAACATATCGCATTAAAGGTTACTGAATATAAACAGTGAGTATATTGAGTGGCTGTTCAAACTTCATAGTGACGTGGAGTAGTGCGCTATCTGATAAGCGAGGCAAACGAGCGAAGTGAAACGTTTTTTGAGCGTTTTTTTTTTGGCGTTTGATTTAGTTCGTGTCTATCCAAAAGATTGGTTAATTTACTTCTTAAATTATTGAAGCATGTAGGTTTTATCATTTAAATAGCATGGTTTGTAACGATTTTTTTTTTATTTGTGTATTCCGGGGAAAGCGTTTTTGATTGAACATTTGATCGTATTTTTACTAGTGCCAATTTTTTTGTTCACAAATTTATGTTCAGTGCATCTTTTTCTTTCTATTTCATTAAGAAAAGGACAGAAGATAAATTTTAGTTTAGTCCTGTCAAATTAATTGGCGCCTGACACTATTCCATACAAGTTTAGACGTGATAAAAACTCGTCTACTAAAATTACGTCAATTTACGTCAAGCGCTGATTAATTTGATAGGACTAAAGTAAAATATATCTTCGGTCCTTTTCTTAATGAAACAGAAAGAAAAAGATGCAATGAACTTAAATTTAGTTTACTTTGTCAACAACAGAATCGGCACCACTGTTTGTTTTCCCGATTAACTAAATTTTTTTACTGTTTTTGATAGAAGTGATTTTAGGAGAAAACGGCTGAAGACTCCTAGACTCCGACTTGACAAATCAGTCGATTACTCCCATAACGTATCTGTAATCCTTGGATAATTCCGTCGTACTAGTAATAACGGCAGCGATGGCATTGCGTTGCAGTAACTTTATTGAGTTTGGTCATGAGTCCTTCATCAAATCGCCTGCCTAGCTTTTCCCATCTATATTCTGTTCGACTTCCTCTCTAACCGGATGCAGCTGAAACCTTTTACATGAAACAACTTATCAGACCTATACAGTCTATAGTTATTGGATAACACGAGTACACGACGCGACGTTAATATTAATACAATAAAACGCCCGTCTGAACAGCACAACCCAAAAGATATAGTCAAAACATGTCCAGTAAAGTAATTCGGAGGGTCGGACACTTATTAGTGGTGTTTTTTGTTGATCGTTATACATTAGCTGTCACTCTGATCAAGTGATACAGATAGGAATGAACAGAAGGTTTATTCCACTTTGACGCTACCACTATAAAGTAGTAAGTTTAGGACAATTAGGTATAATAATAAATAATAATAATATTCCACAACTTTCACACAACGCCATCTAGTCCCAAACTAAGCAGAGCTTGTGCTATGAGTACTAGACAACTGATAAACATACATATATATTTATAAATACATACATATTATAGATAAATTACACCCAGAAAAAGAGCAAATGATCATGCTCATCACACAAACATTTGTCCTGGGTGGGAATCGAACCCACGACCTTGGGCATAGCAGTCAGAGCCACTGACCACTAGACCAACAGGCCTGTCAAAATTAATTTTAAATAAAAAAATTCATTTTCTAAAACGCCAGTCTTACTATTAATTTTAGGTATGCTTGTTTTTTCAAAAATGTTGTTGTGTTGTTGGTGTTGTTGGTGTTGTTTTGCCAAATTGGTATGTGTGAATTATGATCATTTCAAGCAGTACGGTTATGGAATGACTTGCCCGTGTCTGTAAAGCGTACCTTCTCAATCTTTGTCCACTTTTTACATTCTTTTAAATACCATCATTATATTTTCTTTGTACCTGTTTCGTGTCTATTATTATAGGTATATATTTATTTACTTTAGTATAATATACTTTATGTATGTATACATTGTACACCACAGACTACCCACAGTATTTGTCTCTCCTTCCCTTTTCAATCCATCCAAAGGTTGTCTTTAAAATATCGCTCTTAGCGATAAGACCGCCCATTGTGTCATCCTTTGTAAAATTTCTGTATTATGTCTGTAATTTTTATGGTGTACATAATAAACAGTATTCTATTCTATTCTATTATGGTTAAAAAGATGATGATGAAATGAATTGGTGTAAGGTCAGGAGAATTTTGATAATGATGTTCTTTTGCCGAATTATAGAAAAACATAGTTTTGAAACCCATCACTTACTATCATTCTTATTTAGACAATTTCGAACACTTAGAAAAAAAAAAAACGATATTCATCCAGCAGTTCTCCAGTGATGCACACCAACGAACCGCATTTAATTTTTATTTCACACCTGCAGCTTTCTTTTTTATATTTGTGGAGTTTTTAGTTTCACTTTTCACCACCACCGACACATTAAGGATGGCGCTGCAATCGAGAGTATAACTGACAGAAATACGCGACTGGAACTTCTGACATTTCTATTCGATGTTATCTGTCACTCTGTTTCTAAAAGTATATTAATGAGTCCTCTCAAACGGCAGTTGTTTTAATTTCTTACTGATCACTTGCTTGACATTGTTGTACAAGAATGTTGGACTTATCTGATGGACTGCGAGTCTGGCTTGACATCATTGTTAAGTACTCATAAGGATGTGTGTGTTATTGAATGTATTCGATTGTCTATGCTTTGATGCTAGACCGCTGATAAAGCTCCTGATTCCCGTTTCTTGCTTCTTGAGATACCACTTTTTTTAGTCGTGTCTATGCGCAACTAAAAGTGCAAAATTCTGTATCTGAAAAAGGTGAAAAATATTGTCAGGCAGAATTTTACTAAGCATTTTCTATAAATATTTATATTTAATGAGGGGCTTGTGGGCTAGTATTAACATTCGCACGGGTCGATCGATCAGGTTAAGCTACACTTGCCGCGGTTGGTCCGTGGATGGGGGACCATCTTCACATACCAAGACCCCACCGTGTTCCGGAAATTACGTTAAGCTGTTGGTCCCGGCTGTCATTCGTGGACCTTTGACGGTCGTTACGGGTCGTCGGAAGACCGAAAGTCTGACAACCAGTCTTACACAACCCAGTATCTAGGTAATACGATACCCAAGGGGTATCGTATTACCTAGATACTGGGTTGTGGAGGTCAGATAGGCAGTCGCTCCATGTAAAATACTGGTATTCAGCTGCATCCGGTTAGACTGGAAGCCGACCCCGACATAGTTGGAAATAGGCTAAGCAGATGATTTCTATAAATATTTATCATCCTTCAATGAGTTATAAAGTAAATTAAAAATCTTCTTTATTATGTATTAAATCACAATCAACAGTAGATAGGGATAAGTGGAAGGAAGAAAAGGAGGCCTCTGCCTTTCAGTGGGTCACAAACAGCTAATTGTACAGACGTCAGCACATTAAGCTACTAGAGTATGTCAAATTTCTTTAATAGATTTTCAACTTTATGACTAAAGCATAAGGTTCAAGGTTGATTGCGAAAATTTGACAGTTTCGGGTAGCTTGACGTGCTGGCGTCTGTACATGTGAAGCTTTATACAGCGTGTAACGGAAGGGGGGTATCAACCCTGAAGGAGGTGAATGTGCTCATGAAACTCAACAAGTTTCCCCAAAGAACATAGGTCGAAATATGAAAAAAAAAATTTGGCCCTCCCTTACAAAACTGACTACCACCTGATTGATTTACTATGGGAGGGCCAAATTTTTTTTTCATATTTCGACCTATGTTCTTTGGGGAAAGTTGTTGAGTTTCATGAGCACATTCACCTCCTTCAGGGTTGATACCCCCCTTCCGTTACACGCTGTATTAAGATCATAATGCACTATAATATTATTATTATTATACTCAAAAATAAATATATGATCATTTTAAAATGAAGTATTAAATCATACATATCTAAGAAAAAAATATAGCACGAGCTACTTCGAAACTTTAGCCAAAGTTATTGTAACAAAAAAACACTTGTATACAAGTTCTAAAACTGCGATCACAGATAACACCTCACAAATCCAATAAAAAACAACGCCACCAGTTTCTACTACCAAAAAAATCCAAACACATTTGAAATTCGAAACAATCGGCGCTGTCAAACACTCAGACAGACGAACAGACAAAAAGAAGAACAAGATACAGAAGCGCATACGACTTTACAAAGTATAAAATACAAAAAAAATTAACACCATTGTTTCACGGCGAATAGAAAAATGTTAAAATACAAGAATGTCGAAGACCGAACTTGATGTAAAATAAAAGAAATAAAGAATATTTTATTAAATTATCATTATTTCTTTTGATATAGCGTCTGCTTAGAGTCGTTTCCTTCAGGGATCGAATCCGACATACTTATTGTTAGTGTGATCCGACAGAGAACCAAAGCTGCCGTGCGATTCTGTAACCATCTCACCATGAAAGCTTGGGTGAAGTGAGTGTGGAGTGAGCTGTCATTCGCTAGGGATTAAAACTATTAAGTGCTCACTTCACTTATGATTTCACGGTGAGATTTTTACAGAATCGACCGGCTGAAGTGGCAATGGGTCGACCTTAAAAGTCGTAGAAACGATGACCGACGAGTTCTTGAATGGAGTCCGTGAATTGGGAAACGGAAGGTAGAACGCCCTTAGGCTAAGTGGAGCCCTTGATGGGTCGTAGCAGCTTGATCAGAGTAGCCGAGAATCGAGTTGAATGGCGTGCAATTTGAAAGCAATCCAGCGATGCAATTGAGTAACGCACTTTTACAATGGATACGCCTTACATTTTGGCAGTTCAACCATATTTATTACGTCGATGACGTGATGATGACTGCCCCGTTGACTGGAGACTTCCCCGTTGGGCTCGTGGTCGCAAACGCTACTGCTGAGCGTGAGGTCCTGGGTTCGATTCCCGGGTCAGGCAAGAGTTTGCGGCGGTGTGATACCCCCGTGCCTCGGAACGAACATTGAGCCGTTGGTCCTGTACCTGATCTCACTCCGGTGGTATTGGATTGCCGTCCCATCGGACTATGAGAGTGAGCGAAGAGGTAGTGCAGCTATGACTGCGCTCACACTAATGCACTATGATATCTCCCGTGCCGACGGCTAGTCTCCGTTGAGATTCAATATCGTCAAGCTGTAAATAAACCCTAACTATCGCAATAATTTGTTATTATATAATAGTTTTATTTTTCTCTGATTATTTTTTGTTTTGTTTCCTTTTTCACGATTTAATTGTGGTCTAACTTTTTCAGTACTGGTGTATTTTAGTCTCCTTATCTAAGTAAGAGTCCTTGTTATGTTCATTGGAAGAGCACTGATTTCCGAGATACAGGTTTTTACCTAGTTTGGAAATCAGGAGTTCATTTAGGTTAGAAGCCTCTGAAATGTATGTTTTTAGTATTGAAACTGTAGTAGGCTAAGTTCTGATTTTGTCAAATAAACGTTATTATTATTATTATAGATTGGCCACCGTGGCCGAAATACTGTCTGGAGGACTATTATTTTCATTGGAAGACGAACTTTCAAAAGAATGATGTGGTAGATTAGCAATTACCTTCAAAATCTTTATGACTATCATTGAGAGTTGCGCAATTGGGTTGAACACTTATGATGACCTAGCAATCAGGCAAGATTCTCGTTTTGATTTTAGAATTTCCGAAAACGAACATTTGTTAAACTGATTGACACCCATTTCTGCTTATCCCCTAACAGAATCCTGTCGTGAACCTACCATTAATCATATAATATCTATTAGCGTATTTAACTTAATATTTATATTTAGACCAGACACCGACATCCGGCGTTAGATATTCTTAGTTTTAGTTACTAGTGGACATAGAAAGAGTTATTTTGTTTGAAAAGGGCTCATAAGTTATCTTTAAATGGCGATGGCTCTTGACCTTCTTCTTCTGCTTCGTATCGATGGCACGACAGATTTCCAATCATCATCTGCCTAGCCTTTTCCCAACTATGTTGGGGTCAGCTTCCAGTCTAACCGGATGCAGCTGTATACCAATATTTTACATGGAGCGACTGCCTATCTGACCTCCACAACCCAGTTACTGGGCAATACGATACTCCTTGGTAAGACTGGTTGTCAGACTTTCGGGCTTCTGACTACCCGTAACGACTGTCAAAGATCCACGAATGACAGCCGGGACCAACGGTTTAACGTGCTTTCCGAGGCACGGAGGGGTCTCGGTATGTGAAGATGGTCACCGATCCACAGACCAACCGCGGCAAGCGTAGCTTAACCTGTTCGATCGACCTGTGCGGCTGTTATTATTTAGCCACGGGCCCCTCTCCTAATGTTGGCCCAATAATTGGTGACACCCACGGTGTCTTGAGTTACGATTTCACATCAGGCTGGCATTTGGGACGAGTATCTTTCTAGATAAAATACGTATGTAAATAAAAGCTCTACCAAGCTTTTCATGTTTACGCACGCGTAGTTTTTGAAAAATGGTCTTTACGCCTCTTTGTTTAGATCATAACTGAAAAGATAATCGTAGACGTAGGCAAAATGTAGGTATAAAACACATTCTTCTTTATTTGGTAGCACCATTATTTCTTATTTAAACAACTTTATAAATTTCGTAATGTCGTAACAAACCTAAAAGCACTGACATATGAACTTTAATTAAATAAACAAATAGAATGCGTATGCCATTTTGTTACCACTAAATATATTCTAACTGTTTTCAAAATGACAGGCGCATGAACCTGACGATGACGTACGTGCATACGCCTTCAAGAATTTTTTACGTAACAACATGGGCGTATGCATGGAAATTACTTAAGACAGAGCTGCAGAGAAATTGCGTAACACAGTATCAGTAGCATTGGTAAAGTTCAACAACATTTATTGCGTTATTTACGTTGATGAGCAGACACATTTTTCGGACACATGAAGCAATGGATTAGCAATATGCTTCAAAATGATTCAAATTGAGAGTACCTAATAGTGTGTTACGCAATTAGGGTGCTGAACGCCTTTTTGTTTCTACGTAATTTTTGTACAGACTTTGGTGTAACACTAACGTATGTTTATTGTGCAAGTTTCTTCAAAATAAAGATACACGAATGACGTATGTGTATCTATGCCTATGTGTTGCTACCGTTTTACTGTGCGATAACATTACGTCAATTGTTTTAATGGCCTATAAAAATCTATAAAAAAAATATACAACATTATTTTTAGTATAATGGTAAACCCGAAACACTTGTCTAGTATTTTTATGTAAAGAAACTATGTATAAAATTTCAAAACTGTATCATGAAAAATCACGAAGTTATAAGCTTGTTATGTTACCTGATTGTCCGTACAAAAAGTTGGTTACCACTTAACACGCACCGGCCGACTGGTTGTGACCTGTGCTGTGCGCATATGATTGCGGATATTTACTCTGTGTCGCTCGGTGTCCAACTTGTTACCTTTTTAAATGTTTTTGGGACAAAATATAACACAAAACTATTGGAATCTATTCAGTTACTTATTCTGAACAAACTATATTCAGGTTTGCAGTATACTAAAATAATGTTGTAAATATACAACGTGTAACGTTAAATGCGCAATACCTCAGACACCCCAAATGATTTTTAATTCAATTAACCTATTCCAGAGAGAAAATAAGTCATTAAAAAAATTGTAAAGGTTTTATGTGCTGTTTTAGTTTTACTGGCCATTTTGATCGTTTCTTGCGTCTTCGACGACGCTTTATCCGAGGGAGGAGTCGTCACCGGGCCGCTGCGCCGCGCTGACATTGGCTTGCTTGACCTATTAATAAATAGACACTGCAACGTTTTTAATGAAGATTTTTTTGAAAAATGTGACCTATATTAAAAAGTGGTTCAATTAATTCTGCTCGTTATTCTGATCAAACTATTTTCTGGTTTTGCGCATTTAACGTTACACGTTGTATAAGACTAACTATTTGTTATGCACCTCGTTTTTTTTTTATCTATTGCAGCAAAAACAGAAAAATGCTATTTTTGCGTGTACGCCCAGTTGTAATGAAGCCCTCGATATAGTCCTATTGATTGATATTAATCATGAAATAGTAATCTCAGTATGTAATGGCTGGTCCACCCATTCATGGCGTTACTTAATCTTGAAGATCAATCCGCGCGGCTGTTATTATTTATCTACGAGTACGAGCCCCTCCACACCTAACCCCTTAAAAATATGTACTACGTTCTAAAAAAAGATTTTCCCGAGCAATGGCGCATGGTATAGTTATATCCGTCAAATTGACACGTCAATCATTAAGCTGTAATAAAAACAAATGACGAGCAATATAAACAGAAGCTGGTATAATTAAACCAACAGGAAACGTAAGGCAGACGGCGAGGCACATCTGTGCTGGAGTTTATTTATGCTAAGATAACCAGCTAGTACTTACTCGTATGCGAGTTTACTTCGAATTTACTTTTGAGAGTAAAATACTGCCTCGTTGTTCTAGTTAGATAGTCGTGAAGGGTTCAGTATTATTAGGTATTCCATCTGGAATTTTTCACTAGCAGCTCGGAGTCTGGATTTGTACCCAGTAGATGGCAATAGGGTCGATCCCTAGTGGGGCTTGTAGGACTTAGTGTCGTAGGGACTATTAGTTTTGTAGGTCTTAGTAGGTTCCCTTAACTTATAATTTATTTTCATGTACTGTCACACCCTTAGCAGTATTGCGGCCTTATGTGACGATTGATGTGATGTACAGACGCACAGCACATCAAGCTACCCGAAACTGTCAAATTTTCCCAATCAACCTTGAACCATGCGCTTAAGCGATAAAGTTGAATATCTATTGACAGATTGTTGTAGCTTGGTGTGCTGGCGTCTGTACATGATAAATTATACCTTAGTCACTTGTAATACGGAGCAAACTCATTGCCACTGACTGGGTACGAATTCGGGCACAGTGCTTTACAAGGCAAAGATAATGCTGTATCAATTATCTAGACTCTTGCTAAAAATATACCTACATATACAGCATGCTTTTTTTACCGGCTCCAAATTTTTACAGGGTGTTCCACTCATGAATATGAATAAGTTTCACTATGGAGCCAACTCTGAGACCACGAAAAAAAATCAGTTGTTTCATACATTTTGGTCAAGTAGGTATTGAACTTTTTTATTAAACAACTGATTTTGTTTTCGTGATTTCAGAGTTGGTCCCATAGTGAAAGGACGTCTGCAGGAATTCGCTAGATGCGGGAAGCACAGAACCGGTCGAAGTGGCGGTGCTTGGAAGAGCCAAGCACTTCATAATTCACATTGGATATAAGTACCTCAAAATAACTTTTTCCAACTATGTTGGGGTCGGCTTCCAGTCTAACTGGATGCAACTGGATGCTGTTATTTTACATGGCGTGACTGTCTATCTGACCTACGCAATTCAGTTCCTGGGTAACAGCTTTGCTTTGCATACCTTGTATTGTATTCAGTCAAGTATTTTCTAACTGAACAGACAGCTGTGCTGCTGGGGAGTTTGTTGCGCCACTTCTTCTTCCCAGCGAAAGCACTAGGAAGTGGTGAAGGGCGGGCGTTTTGGGAGACTGTCTTTTGTAATTTTGACGTTCGAAAAGTGCTTATTCTCAGCCTAGTTTGAATAAATGACTTTTGATTTTGATTTTGATTTTGACAGGATACCCCTTGGCAAGACTGACTCTCAGTCTTCTGACTACCCGTAACGACTGTCAAAGATCTACAAATGGCAACACGTTCACGCCGGCGCGAAGCACCGGTGGCCCGCACGCGTACCACCGGTGGTACGCGCCGGCGTGAACGTGTTAACGTGCTTTCCGAGACACGGAGGGGTCTCAGTATGATGGTCACCCATCCACGGATCAACCTCGGCAAGCGTTGCTTAACCTTGAAGATCGACCCGTGTGACGGTTATTATTTAGCCACGAGCCCCTTCGGATATAAGTATCTACAATCTTTTAAAAGAAAGGCAGAGTATCCTTTCTGTCGACCCCAAAAAATCAAAAAACTTTTAAGACACATCCGGACAAAAAAACAACTCACCATCGAGTCCCTTATTAGGTCTACATTCAAAACGGTGTAAGTCTTTTTTTTTTCTTTTTTTGATCAAGAAATGTAATTCGCGTCGCATTCTAAAAGAGTGTTTGATAAAAATAAAACTACCTAGTGTGAGATAGCGTGAGTGTGATTTGAGTCCTTTGTGTTTGAAGATTGCGTATTTTTAGAACTTAATGTCGATATTTCTTTTTCAGTTGTCGAGTTTGTTTTGTGAAGAGGCCGGGAGGTGAAGTATAAAACGGTTTTAGGTTTTTATTTAAAGGTTTCATTGAGAAAGATTTAAAAATGGTTACGTGAATCTTATCCCAAACTATTGTATCTGGAAAATTACATTGCTCATTTTGTAACTGGTTTTTTTTTTTACATATTTTTTTTATTTTTATAAAATGATAATTTTAATTTGATATCTATTAATTTATTCCTTATCGATTGTGTATTTGACTTTTGACTATTTAATTTAATTAATTAATTAATGTTTATGAAGTAATTCTGACCTTTTGGATTTGGCTAGCCGAGCAATAATTTATGTGTTTTGTATTTGTATTTTTATCTATTTTTGTTTTATATGGGTCACTGACCTGAAATAAATGAAAATTATTATTATTATTATTTTATTATATCAACTCGTCTCGTTTCCCTAATGGGTTGGGCAGAGGTGTACTCGTATCAATATTACAATCACGTGTCGGGGTCGCCAGTTATATAATTATGATTGTGTTTCTTTCATTGCTTATTAAAAGCCCACTTACATTTCGGTACTGAGCGCGCATCTTTTTTTTTTATAAATAGTATATCGCAGTTTAACCTATGAGGTTGTCGTCTGCTTAACCGGGTTTGCCTGTGGATGCCTCAATAATTTAAGGCCTCCAGCCAGGGCGAGTGCGCATCGCCGGCGCAGTGAAATATATAATAATAATAATAATATTAGGTGAATCAAATATAAACAGGACTTTTTTTATTACTGGTCGCTGAGTGAAGTGACGCGCTTGGTGCTATTGTATGTGTTAGGGGGGATCATCTAGGGGAGGGGGTATACTGCTCCGGCTCACTTTAGTTTATTGCGCGCCAGTAGCATCATCTATGTGCAGGAGGTATATAAGTCAACACGGGAGGGCATAAAACCTTCCGAAATTTTGCATCCATTGACTCTACAGTTCGATAAGAATACGCTTTCAAGAACTCAAGTGTAGGAATGGCACAAAAAAAAATCCAAGCGGAGGACGCCGTTTTCACACTGACCAGATAGTGGAATCATTTGTGTGCAATTGGCTAAAGGCACGACCGACTACATTCTTCGATACTGGCATCAAGTAACATCCCCTGCGCTGGGAAAAATGTGTTAATAGAAGGGAAGATTATGTAGAAAAATAAAATATATTCCTTTTTTTTACGAGTATGATAATACGTGCGTATTTTTTTTTTACTTAAGTCCGGTTTATATTTGATCCACCCACGTATAATATTCCACAACTTTCACACAATGCCATCTAGTCCCAAACTAAGCAGAGCATATGCTATGAGTACTAGCTCTGCTTAGTTTGGGACTAGATGGCGGAGATACATATTATATTTCTAAATACATACATACTATAGATAAATTACACCCAGACAAAGAACAAAATATAATCGTGCTCATCACACAAACATTTGTCCTGGGTGGGAATCGAACCCACGACCTTGCGTATAGTAGTCAGGGCCACTGACCACTAGACCAACAGGCCTGCCGATATAGTACCTGCTTTTATTTTATTCATTAAAAAATCAAAGTATATTTTTTTTATCATACTTATTGCTTAAGCAATTATTGGAGGCTATTCTGATATAAATACTACTAGCGACCCGCCCCGGCTTCGCACGGGTGCAATGGAGAAACTGATAATTTTAGAGCCACTATTTCTCGTAAAAAGTATAGGATAAAAAATGGTTATTGTGGGTTATCCCTAAGAGATAGACATATACCATTGCAGATTATTTTGTAGACCTTTTTAAGAAGTACAATACTGTAGTACATTATTTTGATCTATCTCGACGGGTTCAGCCAGCGTTTACAATGTAAGTGCAAAAAATGTGTTTATTTACGACATCACATTAGAAACCTCTAAAATTCTAAGTGTTTCTCTACTATATTATGCATGTATTATACATATAAACCTTCCTCTTGAATCACTCTATCTATTAAAAAAAACCGCATCAAAATGCGTAGTTTTATAGATCTAAGCATATATATGGACAGACAGACAGGAAAGCGACTTTGTTTTATACTATGTAGTGATGTGAAAATGATGCAGAAGTTCGGAGGTGTTCAGAATTATTTCCAGTAGACAGTTGAATTAGGTCCAGTCGTTTTTTCTTTATTTATAAGGCATATAACAAAAATGTATTCTATTATTATAAAAGTGTTTGATATTTGTTATAAGACAAAAATTGTTTTGATGGATTATATTCAACAGAATCTGCAAATTAGAGCTCTCAAATCGCTACCGCAATCGCTGGCTTCAAGACCGAGGCCAAACGTTACGCTTCGTCCCGAATAGCAGAATAACTATTAAAACATGGGAAAAATTGACGAAAACAAAATAATAAAGATAATTCATTTTCTCACACATTTTGTATGATTGACGGCACGGTTGGCGCAGTGGTTAAGCGACTGATTCCGCGGGTTCGATTCCCTCCCGGAACAAAATATTTGCATGACCTACAAGTAGTTGTTCCGGGTCTGGCTGTTTGTAAATGTTTGTAAACGCACGCACAATACAGGAGAAATTCCTAGTGTGGGGCAACATTTTTTTTTTTAAAATGGTTTTGTGATTATATTTCGAGAACGTTGATTCTGAGCTGGTACGAAGTTCGCTGGGTCAGCTAGTAAATATAAAATGACGTAGGGCGAATTTCACCAATGACACTAAGCGTTTTGTTTTATCGGTGAAGTTCGGTGTTAGGAGAAATAAACATAATTTAATACCGCTATACTTAGTTATCAAAAGACGTACCTTAATAATTAAGAATCTGTACAATGCTTCCTGAAGCCACTTCAATTATACAGATTTAAAGGAGGAGTTTGCAACTTAGATTTGTATAACTGGAAGTGTAGTTTGAGCAGCAGTCTTTGTCTTGCAAAGTTTTGTCCAAATTACTTGTCAGTGCTGATGATTTATTATATCATTTCGGCAAAGAGAGAGACAACTTCTTATGTTTTATATTATTATTAATTCATTTATTTCAGACATAGTCCGTACATAATAAAAATTAAAAATTATAAAAAATCCATAAAAAAAATAACAATAAATGAATAAATGTCACAATTAAATTAAGTACATAATATGTGTACTTATGACATGTCCAGTCTGCTTGCAATATATTATTAGCCAAATATATCCGGTAGTTTAGTTTTTAATTTTGATGTTAGGATTTATTAAATAGTTTACACACACGTATGTATGAATAAATGAAAATAATGGCAATACCAATTTTATTGCCAGCATTTTAATTTATTGTCGTCCCAACGTTGTGTACAGCTGTATGTTTAGTTCATTTGATATTGTCTTTTCATATCTATGAACTGAGATGCTTAGAGAAAATAGTGTGAGAGTTTTTTAACAATGTACAGACGCCAGCATATCAAGCTACCCGAAACTGTCAAATTTTCAACTTCGAATCTTATGCTTTAGGGATAAAGTTGAAAATCTATTAAAGAAATTTGACAGATTGGAGTAGCTTGATGTGCTGGCATCTGTACAAAATTATGATCAACTTAAGAAGCAACATTTACGACTCCAGGAATGCAATGCTTATTATCATAGCTCGAAGAAACAAGCTTATCGACAGCGCATAAATAGAAATAATTCTATTCCTGCTCTGTATGATCTAATTAACTTAAGATTTTCGGGCTTTTGTTAAACCGTAGCGGAGAGAATTCCTTGCAACTTTTGTATTACAGTCAGATCCAGAATTGTATTGTAGTTAAGAAGTTCTGAACTATGTTAGGAAGTAAATTATTTGGCTTATTAGTCGATCAGCACGAATTTCCTCACCCAAAACGGGCGAATCGTCACTTAAAAAATATTATGTCTGTACGAGCCTTAATCACATAACATTATAAAGACGAAAGTTTGTGTGTGTGTTTGTATGTTTGTTACTTATTCACGCACAAACGGCTGAAAGGATTTGGATGAAATTTGGCACACAGATAGTTTATAACCAGGATTAACACATAAGATACTTTTTATCCCGATATTTTTTACGGGATCGACACTTATGCAGGTGATACCGTGGGGCGCAGTTAGTTACTTCATATGTTCGAAAAATTTGTCTGCTCAACAACGTAAATAACGCAATGAATGTTGTTGAACTGTCAAAATTACAGCCTTTCCTACTTTTAGTGTGTTACGCAATGACCCCAGTGGGACTCCAGTTGCGGATTTAATTTGATCGGTCCACCTCTTCAGTGACATCCCGCGTGACCCGTTACCTTCCGTCCTGCCATATACTACTAGACGCTCTATGTAGTCATTATACCGCCTCCTGTTTTTTTTGTTCTTGAGGTAGAAAATCCTCATGGATGTCCGCCGCCCTGGGGCGGGCGGCGGGGTCTGTCAGACTCTTACTGACTAAAAACCACCCCGGTGTTCCCTCTCTCATCTACGCCGGGGGTCGCGGGAACGAACGATACTCCGACTGGTGCCGGCCCGCCTCTGCGTGCCTCCTCGGGCCGGGGGGGGAGTGAGGTGTTAAACTTCCCCCGCGACGTCTAAGAGGGGCGCACGTGGAACACTACGCGCCCCCACCTCGGGTGCTGATGTGTGGGGGGTGACGGACGTCCCCAAGTCCGTCGCCCCTGGACCCATTTAGGGGGGCTAGAAGAGGACATTATCCGCCCTCTGCCGACGCCCGGTGCGCCTGCTGCGGGCTGGGTGAGGGGACGAGATCTCCCTCTCCATTTCCGCAGCCTCCCAGGACTCCTCACTGCCGACCATAGACTCGACTAATTTTACCGCCTACTGACATGACTAAAGAACTTCAGGTCTAGACGAAAACCAGAGTCAGGCACTAGTTTTATGGCATTTTTGCTGAACTGGGCCTTTTTGGCGCAGCCATGAGGCACACTTTCTACTAACTTCCTACATCTAACTTAACGTTTTTATTTTTTATCTGCTCTATTGTGTGTTTTAGTCTGTGCTAAATGTGTGCTAAATGTATTTGTTTTCTTTCTTTCTTTCAGTATTCGAGACTGTACTAGTGCTGATAGACGCTGTGTGATATCGAGTTCCTGCAGTATGGAGACTTTTGCGGAATTGCCGATAAATGCCGATATTACTATTTAAATATCTGTATTTAAATGTCCCTTGTGCCCTTATTAGAATCTATTATATTTGGGGTCGGCGCAATGTCTTTATCTTCCATACTTCTCTATTAATCGTCATTTCGGTAGTCCCCCCCTTTTCTAACCATTTCATTATTCACACAGTCCATCCATCTTTAGTCTTCCCCTATTCTTCCCATATCAAAATCAAAATCAAACATACATACATCATACATATACATAGATTGACTGCCTATCTGACCTCCACGACCCAGTTACTGGGTAATACGATACCCCTTGGTAAGACTGGTTGTCAGACTTTCGGCTACTGACTACCCGTAGGTAACGACTGTCAAAGATCCACGAATGACAGCCGGGACCAACGGCTTAACGTACTTTCCGAGGCACGGGGGGGTCTTGGTATGTAAAGATGGTCACCCATCCACGGACCAACCGTGGCAAGCGTAGCTTAACCTGATCGGTCGACCCGTGTGGCTGTTATTACTTAGCCACAAGCCCCTCAAATCAAAATCAAAAGTCATTTATTCAAACTAGCCTGAGAATCAGCACTTTTCGAACGTCAAAATTACAAAAGACAGTCCCCCAAAACGCCCGCCCTTCACCACTTCCTAGTGCTTTCGCTGGGGAGAAGAAGTGGTGCGAATACAAATACCCCACCCACGACACGAATAAGTATAATGAGAAGTAATTCCTTTATTAACTTTTTACGTCATAAACTTGACAAAAACGTACTCCTTTTTGTCTATAACAATTACAAATAAAAACTGACAGACAAAACTGACTGAGGACGAAACACAATAATCAGACACAACGATCTTTTACCGCGTTACTCTAGCCCCGAGTTAAGTACACAGATTCATTATAACGCCTACGGATCCCCAAAAATCATGCACCATCATACAGTTTGATCAGCGATTAGCTTACCACGCAATTACTGACAGAATTAACTAGTAAACAGGTAACGGGTTCGTGTACTGCCGGTGGATTCTGGAAAAATCTCACCGTGATAACTAAGGTGAAGTGAGCTTAGAGTGAGCTGTGAGTCATGCTGATGCTAGAGATTGACACTATTGACGACTCACACCACGCTCACTTCACCCAAGCTTTCACGGTGAGATGGTTACAGAATCGCACGGATGTAACTGTTTTAGATGCTAGCTGTGCCTTGCGGGTACGCTTGAGTAAATAAACTTATTTTGTTTGTGAGAACCTGTAATTCGCTCTATGCTTCATATACAATCGTTATAAATTTATTATAACTGTTTGTGCTCCTAGAAATAAATAAAAAAATATAAGTAAGACGCGACCATTTCTACTGGACCACCACTGCTCGCGATGTTTTGTCAAGTCATTAAAACCATGCGAAGCAGGGCCGGGTCGCTAGTTAAATTGTAAATTAAACAAACAGTTTCATCAATTACGATAAATTCACTCGCGCTAATCGGCTAAGCGGTGGTTTAACCAAACATAACTACGCTAATGATAACAAAATATCCGAAATAGAAAACCCGGTACGTTTGTTTGTTATTATTAAGTACTGCCGTGCGATTCTGTAACCATCTCACCGTGAAAACTTGGGTGAAGTGAGCGTGGAGTGAGCTGCCATTAGAGATTAACACTATAGACACTGCTCACTTCAAGCTCACTTCACTTATGATTCCACGGTGAGATTTTTACAGAATCGACCGGCAGATACCAGCACATTAAGTTACTACAATCCGTCAAATTTCTTTAATAGATTTTCAACTTTATCCCCAAAGCATAAAGTTCAAAGTTGTTTGGGAAAATTTGACATTTTCGGGTAGCTTGATGTGCTGGCGTCTGTACACAGTTATATAGACTGCTTCATTGGGCTTATGACTGCTGGGAGTAGAGTCCAGGGTTTGGATTCTGAATTTGGAGTTTCCATGGAAACCAAAAGGTACTTTTAGTAGTATAGCGCCACCTAAACGAGCAGATACGACGAAGCTACGCAGCTACGGACTACCTAAAGAAGCTGTTGGTGTTGGTACACCAACAGCTTCTGTATAGGAAATATCAAATTTATTTATTTATTTATCCTCACACTGGAACGCCATTCATCAATTACTTCAACGGAGCAAAAAAATCACTTCAAGTGCTGGTTTCCATCCATCCTGTGCGCGGTGGACATCGAACGGGCGGCGATGGATCACGCACGCTCACGCGTCCTCAAGAAATGTCTTTATAGCCCCATCACTCCTTCCATATTACGCACATTTTTTGCGAATTTTTGAAACACAATGAATTTTCTAAAAATAAATATACATTAAAATTGAAAAAAACGGAGAATTTTAAGGTGTCATCCTGACTGACGGATGACAGAAAAGAGTAAATAAGAGTAGATAAATATCATGGGCTTATACAGTTGCCAATAACAGGTGAACCAACGTTCTCAAATACAGTGAGGTCCAAAGGTAAGAACGAAATTAAAAAAAAAAAATATCTTAAGAGTCGAAAGTTCTCTCAAAACGGTGAAGGAAAACGTCTTGAGGAAACCGGCATGTACTAGAACCAAAAAAAAATCGAAGATATAAAATATGTCATCCACCAACCCGCACTGGCCCCACGTGGAGGATTTCGGCCCACTCCCTCTCACAGAGAGGAGGCATATTGTGTCCCAGCGGTGGGAATATTTGAGGCTGATTATGTTTATGCTACAACATCGAGATTTCTTATTATAATAATATTTCAATTTAATATGAATGTATTAACCCTTTACCGCATAGGAAACCATATATGGTTTGACATGTTTACAGTTTATTTTACTCTAAAAAAATAAAAAAAACTAGCGTATAAATGCTAATGGGGTTTGTTTTTCATATCATTAGCAATAATAAAACAACTATTTAATTTTTGTCTATCATCACATGCCACCTCGAAATGAAATTAAAAAAAAAAATACTCTAAAATTAATTCTAAAGCAAATTAATAAGCAAAGTAATAAACACATTAACATATTTTTTTAGTAAAGTGTTAAAATACACATAAATATTCCGGAATAAATTCTCAAAATGTTGGTGAAAACCAAATAAAAATCCGTTGCTTAGTTTAGAAGAACAACGCGGGCACACAAATATACATAAAAAGCGACTATAAATGTAATGTAATGTTGGTTTCGTTAAAAGTTCTTATGGTAAGTACTACGTTGGTGTAATCGCAAGCGTTACTGCTGAGCAGAAAATCAGTTCCCAGCCAGTCGATTCTGTAAAAATCTCACCGTGAAATCATAAGTGAAGTGAGCACTTAATAGTGTTAATCCCTAGCGAATGACAGCTCACTCCACGCTCACTTCAACCTAGCTTTCACGGTGAGATGGTTACAGAATCGCACGGCAGGTCGGGAATAGTACATTGTTATACAAGGGTCGAAAGGAATTGATGACTTTCACCCGTGTTAAACACTCTACTTTTCATTTCGAATACAAGGAAAGTAATAGTCTTTTTTAAATTTTAAATATGGAACACAGCGCGTCACCGTCGTGTGCCGTCCCGATTAATAGGTATTTTTCTTTTAATTCACACTGCCTGTTTATACACTGACAAGACCGCAGGATTTTTTTTTAATTATTATGTAAAAAATTTCGTAGCTGACTGCCTAACCAAAATTAGTTCTATTTTTAAAATTCATTCCCGCCCTAGAGAAGGAAGCAATTACTATCTTTCCCGCTCAAAGGTGAACAAACACTACTTTCCGAGTATGAGAAATGAAAAAGTATTATTGGGTTTCCCATCAGACATTTCTCAGTAGCAGCTCAGAGTCTGGATTTGTGCCCGATTTTTGGCAATAAGCACGCCCCGTCTATTACATGGGACTTAAGCAACTGTCGAAATTCAGGTGTACTGTAGGTAGGTATACCTCTGCCCAATCCTTTGAGGAATATAGGCGTTAAGTTCCACGTGTTAAACAATATAAGTGTTATCATTATCTCATCATCTGCCTAGCCTTTTCCCAACTAGGTTGGGGTCGGCTTCCAGTCCAGCCGGATGCAGCTGAATAGGTTTACCAGTATTTTACATGGAGCGACCACAACCCAGTTACTGGGTAATACGATACCCCTTGGTTAGACTGGCTGTAAGACTTTCGGGCTACTGACGACCCGTAACGACTGTCAAAGATCCACGAATGACAGCCGGGACCAACGGCTTAGCGTGTTTTCCGAGGCACGGAGGGATCTTGGTATGTGAAGATGGTCACCCATCCACGGACCAACCGCCCCAAGCGTAGCGACCCGAGTGGCTGTTAGCCAATATAGGAGTTATATTATGATGTAACTAGCGGCCCGCCCCATCTTCGCACGGGTGCAATATTTTTTCGAATTTCTGAAATATTCTGTCATACAAACCTTATCCTGGCAATACCGAACATAACAAAAAAAGAATTATCCAATTTTGTGCAGTCTTCAGAAGTTATGCGCGTACAGACATTTCCACGACTTTGTTTTATACTATGTAAGAATAAAAATAGTCACTGGCGCCGATTCTCTTATTCACAAACTAAACTAAATTTAAGTTCAGCGCATCTTTTTCTTTCCATTTCATTAAGAAAAGGACAGAAGATAAATATTACTTTAGTCCTGTCAAATTAGTCGTCGCCTGACGTAAATTGACGTATTTTTAGTAGCCAATTTTTTAATCACGTCTAAACTTGTCTATGGAGTATCTTAATTTGACAGGACTAAACTAACATTTATCTTCTGTCCTTTTCTTTGTGAAATAGAAAGAGAAAGATGCACTGAACTTGAATTTAATTTAGTTTGCGAACGAGGGAATCGGCACCATTATAACTCGGATTTTGGGCTTCTCAGGGTTATACAACGTGTAACGGAAAGGGGGTATCAACCCTGAAGGAGGTGAATGTGCTCATGAAACTCAACAACTTTCCCCAAAGAACATAGGTCGAAATATGAAAAAAAAATTTGGCCCTCCCTTACAAAACTGACTACCAGCAGCTGATTGATTTACTATGGGAGGGCCAAATTTTTTTTTCATATTTCGACCTATGTTCTTTGGGGAAAGTTGTTGAGTTTCATGAGCACATTCACCTCCTTCAGGGTTGATACCCCCTTTCCGTTACACGTTGTATACATATCCTTAATCAGCGAAAACGAGTTCTATATTTTCTTCTTGGACAGTTTTACGTATCTATCACGAATAGATAACATGTATAGTAATGAAGAAACAAACAAATCAAAAATAAAATCTTTAACCGCGTTTTTTTCGAAAGTAGTTTGAACCTAGTTATCTTTCACTTTTCGTAAGGACGGCAGAGCTGTTTGACTTTCAGATCTGGCAATTTTTATATTGTTGTTATTTTCCATAGAGAATATTTCTCAGTGGCAGCTTAGAGTCTCGATTTGTCCGGTTGATATCACAGAAATAAAATGATAAAAAAAAAATCGAGTGCATTCCAAAAAATCTTTTTCCCGTGCGAAAAATACAAAGCGTGAAACACAAGCAATTAATTTACTGAATTCCAAGAAAACTACACTAAAATGTACAGACGCCAGCACATCAAGCCACCACAATCTGTCAAATTTCTTTAATAGATTTTCAACTTTATCGTTAGAACATAAGGTTCAAAGTATATTGGGAAACATTTGACAGTTTCGGGTAGCTTGATGTTCTGGCGTCTGTACCATGTAGTAATCAGGCGAATGCAAAGTATTCAACCGAAAACTGGTGAATCAGTACTTATCCTTATTTACTAGTAAGCTTTTGTCAGCGATTTTGTGTGCGGAACGGGAACGTACTGCCCAGATAAAAACTATCCTATGTTGTAATCCAGGCTATAAACTATCTGTCTGCCAAATTTCATCAAAATCCGTCTAACCGTTTTTGCGTGATGGAGGAACAAACATCCAAACATCAAAACTTACATTAGCAGGTAAAGTTTCACTAAAACTTAATTTACGAATAAATTTTGTACGCGATAATAATCTTTTGTGCAGCAAGTTAACTAAATAATTACCAATTAAAGTTAAACGATTGAAATCTGGTGATTAATAAGATATTTTTAATAATTTATCACCCCGTGATTCGATCGGTGTTTCTAAACGAAGCGACTATGAGTTGGCGGGGCATTTTTAAAATGGCCGCACAGAATTTTTTACAGAGTAGTATAGGGTACAGAGACTTTTTGCATTACCGAAAGTAACGTATTTAAAAAAAAAAGAGTGAATTTAGCGACGTTTTATTTTTGAAACCTTTAGTTTTTAAAAGCTGCAAAATGTCCTGTCCTCATTAGTCGTTAACTAACATGCTAAAAGGTCAAGTAATCACAACCGTTAATATGACAATACCAGTGATTATAGTGTGTTTTGTTAAAACTTTTTGGTAGCTAAGTCTACCAAAAAATAATTATATAGAATGACACATTTTGACAAGTTAATTAATAAAATATAGCAATAGATAGAAAGCAATGTCAATAAAAGAGAAAAAAAAAACGAAACAAAATGAAAAACTAACAATAAGACTATATCAATATACAATACTAATATCAATATACAGACGTCAATATATAATAGTAACGTCAATATACAAAACATATTTCAAGAACAACAATAGATGTAATTTATTAGCATGTCAACATTCTGTCATTACATTTTTGTCTGTTATGAATTCCCAAATACTGTAATATGCTTTGTTCACAAGTAAGGATTTTATCGGTTTCTTAAATAAGCTCACGTTCAATTATTTGATTGACGATGGTAAGCAGTTAAATATGACTGGCGCCATACAATATATATACATATAAAACATCGCTTGAAGACGACAGAACACGAGCACGAACACCAAGTCATTCGTGGTGCGTGTTCCGACACATCATCTTGAGAAGTTCCTCAAGGAAGAGTTCTGGCCGAAGGGTGTTGTGTATCGCCGGTTTTGTGGCCGGCTACATGACACCAGTCAGTGAAACACGACGTCGACACTTCGTTTGCAGTAGTATAAGTTAGTTATATTGTACGTATTATACGTATTATATGTATTTATAGTATTTTTAAGTTATAATATTTTACGTAGAATTTGTGATAATTTTGTATGTATTAGTTTATAACTATTCTTATGTTTGTAGTAGTATGTATTGTTTTTCTATGGGCGTTAGTTGCCTGAAATAAAGGAATAAATAAATAAATAAATATTTTTCGCGGTAAACTCAAAAAATTATTTGTGGTGCAAGCAGGCCTAAAAGTATGTGTGTATGCCTAAAGGTACAGACGCCAACTACACAACTGGTACCTGGTGGTACTACAATCTGTCGGATTTCTTTAATAGATTTTCAACTTTAGCGCTAAAGCATAAGGTTCAAAGTTGATTGGGAAAATCTGACAGTTTCGCGTAGCTTGATGTGCTGGCGTCTGTACATATGTGTATCGATATCTTAACATGGTAAAACAAAAAGTAATTAATTTAAACGATTTGACATTTTTTTTGCGTCGACGACTGCTGATAGTTTTGTTACTTGCAGTACCTATTCGTTTTAAACTCGGTATCTACACCCATCCACCGACAAACCGCGGCAAGCGTAGCTTAACCTGATCGATCGACCCGTGAGGCTGTTATTACTTAACCACAAAACTACGATGTCGCGAAACCTCCTGAAGATCGGTAACAATATAAAAAGTAATTTTGTCTCCTTAGTGACAGTTGATCCACTACCAAAAAAAAAAAAAAAACCGTCGAATAGGTAATAAAAATATACAATGGGTGTGGGCACTTCACCTAAGTTTTCACGGTGAGATTTTTACAGAAAATACTGGCAGCTGAGCAATATTTATTTAGATCACAATATAGTACTAGCCACATTTACTATAAATCCCTCTGTCAAAAACTGCTCTGTGTTTATCGAAAAATTAATTGGCGCCCAAATCGTGCGAGCGTTCCGAAACAATGTCAAAATCTTTTTGCGTTAACAGTTGCCAATGCAAAATAAAAAAGTAAAACACAGATAAAGCAAAAACGTTCGGAGGACAAATTTCTTACGCTTTTCTGCACCACACGCTTGCCACACTAAAATACACTCTGTATAAATATCCTGCTTTTTTGAAAAGCTCGTATTCCGTTGGAATAAAGGTTAGTTTTTAATGTATTTTATAGTACTTCAGTTTTTGGCGGCAAAATAACTTGGTTTGAGTTACAAGTTTTTATTCTCAAGTTTAATTGTGCGAAATTGTTGCATACGTGTTTTTTGATGTAGTAAAACTAAAAAATATTAATTCGCACTTTGTCCCACTCAAACTTCGACTTTGTTTCTTAAGAAACAAAGTTGACAATTGAATTAATAATCATCTCCCACATGTTTGTTTTAAAATATTTTTTATCAGTAATTGGTCCAAGGCACGAAGTGTGGGTTTTATTTTTGCGTTCATATAATTTGTTTTATGAGTCAAAACATTACTCTTATACCGATGAAGTGTTATGTTTACTGCGACTGACAGGTATTTTAACACATTTTACCTTAATAATTAACTCGAATAATTAGGAAAAACTTAATTTTAACTTTCTACTTCACAATTAAGTACTATTAGTATTTATGTATAGGTACATACAAATAAGACCCCATTTGACTACCGAGATTGCAACTAATAGAGAAGTATGGAAGAAAACGACATGTTGTGCCGATCCCAAATAAATTAGGATACGGACAAGAGAATGAAAGATAGAAACAAATAGCACGTTACAAATAAAAAAAGACAATAAAAAATAGTTTAAAAAAAAAAACTAATAAAACTCCTTTACTCTTTCACACGCTGTCTACATCTCTCTATCTAATGTCCTATCGCAGGTATGCTGGAAGAGATTTCTAAAGAAATAAGCATCACCTTTGTACCTATTTTTATGTTCTGTTTTTTTCTTGTCTATTTATAATATAGGTATGTGTGTACATAAATAGTAAAATAAATAAAATAAAAACACGCTTTAATAGCAAATCGGACTAAAAATCAGAAAATAACTTTGAATTTAAAATTCTAAAATGAAAATAAAGTTATAAAAAGAAAATTAATTTCACTGTAAAAAAGCGAGGCCAAAAGACCGTTTGGCAGTTCCAAACATCGACATCTCAAATGGAGCTAGGCAAGAAACCTGGCAAAGCGTGACCAAGTGGCGTCTAAAGACTGGAAGACAAGGTGTCGGTCGTCATTCTGCGAGATGAGGGGACGACACTGTTACAATCGTGGGTAGAACCTGGATGAGGCTGACACAGGAGCGTGGGTATTCGCACGAGAATACAGTGGCCTAGTTCCAGGTGTGGCTGAAGTCGGACTGTGGACGGTGATTATATGTAAGTGCATAAATATGTTAGCGGTCACGCCCTTTACACCTGGAGGCTTTTATTTAATTTGATTTATTATTTTTTGCTTGAGTACGTATAGTTTTTTATTGTATTTCTTGGTATATTGGCGTAGCTAGCTGACATAATTATGGCAAATAATTTAATTTAGTGTTCTGTGTCTTGTAATGTTAATTACTTTGCACACCTTGTATTGTATTCAGTCAAGTATTTTCTAACTGAACAGACAGCTGTGCTGCTGGGGAGTTTGTTGCGCCACTTCTTCTCACAAAAGCACTAGGATGTGGTGAAGGGCGGGCGTTTCGGGGGACCGTCTTTTGTAATTTTGACGTTCGAAAAGTGCTGATTCTCAGCCTAGTTTGAATAAATGACTTTTGATTTTGATTTTGACTAATTATTATTATTAGTCTTTATTTGTTCTCACTACAATGAGGTCTACAATGTTACTAACAAAATAGCTTAGCCCATCACTACATAGTATAAAACAAAGTCGCTTCCCTGTCTGTCTGTCCCTATATATGCTTAGATCTATAAAAGTACGCAACGGATTTTGATGCAGTTTTTTTTAATAGATAGAGTGATTCAAGAGGAAGGTTTTTATCTATAATACATGCATAATATAGTAGAGAAATACTGATAATTTTAGAGGTTTCTAATGTGATGTCGTAAATAAACACATTTTTTTTGCGCTTACATTGTAAACGCTGGCTGAACCCGTCGAGACAGATCAAAATAATGTACTACAGTATTGTACACCTTAAAAAGGTCTACAAAAAAGTCCCCGATGGTATATGTCTATCTCTTAGGGATAACCCACAAGAACCATTTTTTATCCTATACTTTTTACGAGAAATAGTGGCTCTAAAATTTTCAGTTTCTCCATTGCACCCGTGCGAAGCCGGGGCGGGTCGCTAGTATCAGTACAAAATAACTAATAGTCACGATGACACCTTACAATTCTCCGCATGACACCTTGCAATTTTTCAATTTAAATGTATTTATTTTGAAAAATTCGTTGTGTTTCAAACATTCGCAAAGAATGTGCGCATTATGGAAGGAGTGGTGGGGCTATGGAGAAATGTCTTGACGATGCGTGAGCGTACGTGATCCATCGCCGCCCGTTCGATGTCCACCGCGCACAGGATGGATGGAAACCAGCACCCTAATTGCGTAACACACACTCTCAATTTGTATAATTTTGAAGCATATTGTTAATCCATTACTCCTTATGTTCGAAAAATGTGTCTGCTCAACAACATAAATAACGCAATGAATGTTGTTGAACTGTCATAACGAAACCCTTTTGCTACTGATGGTGTTTTACGCAATACCCTTCAGCACATGAAGTGTTTTTTTTGCTCCGTTGGTGTAATTGCTAAATGGCGTTACAGAGTGAGGATAAATAAATATAGAAATAAATAAATAAACTAAAGCAGATTGACACCCAATTGCGTAGCACACTATTTGATTTATTTTGAAGCATATTGCTAATCCATTGCTCCGTATGTTGGAAAAATGTGTCTGCTCATCAACGTAAACAACGCAATGGATGCTGTTGAACTGTCAAAATGAAACCCATTGCTGCTGATAGCGTGTTACGCAATTACGTTGCTGCCACACTAGCTGGTTGTCTGCCTGGGCGGCTATCGATTCCAGACGAAGCATCTCTGGGAGTAAACAGTGAGTTAGGTAGGTACAGTTTTTTCTCCCGACCACCTGCCATTTTGAACCCCAGATAAGATTTTGAATATCTTAGAGGGGCTTGTGGCTAAGTAATAACAGCCGCACGGGTCGATCGATCAGGTTAAGCTACGCTTGCCACGGTCGGTCCGTGGATGGGTGACCGTCTTCACATACCAAGACCCCTCCGTGCCTGGGAAAGCACGTTAAGCCGTTGGTCCCGGCTGTCATTCGTGGATTTTTGACAGTCGTTACGGGTCGTCAGTAGCCCGAAAGTTTGACAACCAGTCTAACCAAGGGGTATAATATTACCCAGTAACTGGGTTGTGGTCGCTCCATGTAAAATGCTGGTATTCAGCTGCATCTGGTTGGACTGGAAGCCGACCCCAACCTAGTTGGGAAAAGGCTAGACAGATGATGATAAGATTTTTAATATCTACAAGCTATAACTTAAATAACGCACAATCTCACAAGGGGTCATTATACTCATCATTATGAACAACTTTTACTATGGGACCAAAACTGAAATCGCGAAAAAAAGATCAGCTGTTCCCTACATTTTGACGAGTTATGCGAACATAAATGTAGGGAACAGCTGATTTTTTTTCGCGATTTCTGGTTTAGTCCCATAGTAAAAGTTGTTCATAATGATGAGTACAATGACCCTTTAAGAGGTTGTGCGTTATTTAAGTTACACCTTGTATAGACACATCGTTAACGAATGGTGCCGGTAATCCGTCACGTTAGGTTACCGAGCAAGTTACTGACAAGTAGACCTAAGATACCGACCCTGGTCGTTTCGACTCTTTAGGTACGTACGTAGGTACTCGCGAAGCCATAAGTACGTACACGCGATGGTTTAGCTCGGTTAGTGTGGATATGGATTGTGTTAATTCATTGTTTTGTATGAGAAAGAAGTTATAAAGAAAGAAAGGATTTAAATCGTTTTTCATTAGTTGCATTTTGTTTACATTTTTTTTTATTTGTATAATAATTGTAATGAGATGCACGCAGTAAAGTAAAATGTAACTGCCGGTCGATTCTATAAAAATCTCACCGTGAAATCATAAGTGAAGTGAGCACTTAACAGTGCCAATCCCTACTATTACGGAATGACAGAGCTCAGATCCCGCTCACTTAAGCTAAGTTCTCACGGTGAGATTTTACAGAATAGCACTGCCGATCTCATTTATTCATGTTATTAATCTTGTACTATACTTAGAGCAAATAATATTCTGATTCTCATACGTGTTCGTGAACCTTTGACAGTCTTACGGGTCGTCAGAAGCCCGAAAGTCTGATAACCAGTCTTACCAAGGGGTAGGTACCTACAACAACATAGTTGGGAAAAAAATAATATTAATGAATTAAAGAGACTATACATTGTTACAAGATAAATTTTAATTAAAAAAAAGAACAGGAGGCTTTAATTTTTATTTTAGACTAGCTGCGCCCCGCAGTTTCACCCGCATAATATACCCCATGAATATGAACAACTTTCACTATGGAACCAACTCTGAGATCACGAAAAAAAATCAGCTGTTTCATACATTTTGATGAAGTAAGTAGGTACTTTTATACAGGTATATTTATATAGCTACTTTTATATTAAACAGCTGACTTTGTTTTCGTGATTAAAGAGTTGGTCTTATGGTGAAGTTGTTCATATTCATGAGTAGAACACCCTATAAAAATTTGGAGCTTGTAAAAAAATCATCCAGTATATCATCCAGGTGCATAAAGTACTTACGTTAGTTCCATAGGATGCAACTGCAATCATGAGAGTGAAACCGCTGTCAACAAGTAGTTTTTTTTTTTATTATAAAAAAGTCTTCTCCACACTATACAAGCGGTGGCGTCTTGCTCAGCCCACAGGATACGTGGTGTAACTGGCACATTCTTTTAACACAGGGTGTTCAAAATAATTGGGACATTTTATAAAACATTTTAATTATTTGTATATCGCGCCTGTATTTCGCGTAGGGAGCAAATATCACAAGCTGTTAAATTAGCTGTAATATGACGATCGAAGGTTAAGCTACGCTTGTCGCGGTGGATTCATGGATGGGTGACCATCCATTACATATAGACACCTCTCCGTGACTACGAAATCACGTTAAGCAGCTGGTCCCGGCTGTCAGCCGCAGAGCTTTGACAGTCGTTACGGGTAGTCAGAATCCCCAAGACTCTGGCTCTGACTCGGACCAAGGGGTATCGTGTTACCCAGTAACTGGGTTGTGGAAGTCAGACAGGCAGTCGATCCACGTAAAATACTCGTATTCATCTGTGTCCTGTTAAGGTGCGTTTCCACAGAAGCGGAGCTGGGCGGAGCGGAGCGGAGACGTGTAGGAATCGTCCAATCACAGACGAGACGAGTGACGCGATGAGGATTTCAAACATTGTGATTAGTCGATTCCTGCACGTCTCTGCTCCGCTTCGCCCAGCTCCGCTTCTGTGGAAACGCACCCTTAGACTGGAAGCCGACCCCAAAATAGTTCGGAACAGACTAGGCAGGCATTAATAATTACCGTTAACTAGGCAAATATCCAGACTCCGGGCTGTACCAGAGAATTTTCCGATGGAAAAACCCAATTTATATTTAACTAGCGACCCTCCCCGGCTTCGCACGGGTGCAATACCTACTGATCACTACATAGTATAAAATAAAGTCGCTTCCCGCTGCCTGTCTGTCGCTATGTATGCTTAGATCGTTAAACCTACGCAACGGATTTTGATGCGGTTTTTTTTAATAGATAGAGTGATTCAAAAGAAAGGTTTATATGTACAATACATGCATAATATAGTAGAGAAACACTGATAATTTTAGAGCCATTATTTCTCGTAAAAAGTATAGGATAAAAAATGGTTATTGTGGGTTATCCCTAAGAGATAGACATATGCCAGTGCGGACTTTTTTGTAGACCTTTTTAAGGTGTACAATACTGTAGTTCATTATTTTGATCTATCTCGTAGGGTTCAGCTAGCGTTTGCAATGTAAGCGCAAAAAATGTGTTTATTTACGACATCACATTAGAAACCTCTAAAATGATCACTGTTTCTCTACTATATTATGCATGTATTATACATATAAACCTTCCTCTTGAATCACTCTATCTATTAAAAAAAACCGCATCAAAATCCGTTGCGCAGTTTTAAAGATCTAAGCATACATAGGGACAGACAGACGGAAGCGACTTTGTTTTATACTATGTAGTGATTATGTATATTTAATTAAATGTTTTGTGTCAAATTTGTATTACATTTCTCCACAAAGAATTTTCCTGTACCATATATTAGAAAATGTCTTAAAGCTTTATTTTGGTGGACCGGATAAAAGCAATCACAAAATTATATAATAATTGAATACACGTGTTGTTATCAGCAAAAAAATCAAAATTATGATAAAAACAAGTCTGTATTCCCTGAAGTGGCAGTGGGCTGGCCATGATTGTCGAAGGACCAACCTGGTGGAGCAGTGATGAGCATATTGCTAGCGTCAGCAAGGAGCGGCTCGGGTGCAGCGAAGAGCAAGGAGGTGGCAGTTAAGTGACAAATACTAGAGAGTCCAGTAGTGAGCATTCCACCAGACATTTAGCCAATCGATTCTGTGAAAAACTCACCCTAAAAACTTAGGTGAAGTGCATTGTGAAGTGAGCTAAAAGTGAGCTGTTAATCAAACACAACTCAAAGTCAAAGACTTTTGAATTGCCAAGGGGTCGGCCAGTCAGAAAGATGTAGCTAGTTTTAATAGTCTCAATCCCTAGCATCAGATGCTGACAGCTCGCGGTGGTCACGATTTTCACGGTATAGACGAACTGCTCGGCTTGCTGAAAGAACCGGAGTAACCGACATAGCTTGCAGAGTAAGCAAACTGAAGTGGCAGTGGGCTGGCCATGTCTGTCGAAGGGCCGATGGCCGGTGGAGCAGACAAGTCCTGGAGTGGAGACCACGTACCGGCAAGCGTAGTGTGGGACGCCCCCCAACTAGATGGACGGACGACCTAAAGAAGGTAGCTGGGGTAGACTGGATGCGGAAGGCGGAGGACAGGGTGTTGTGGCGCAGTCTGGGAGAGGCCTATGTCCAGCAGTGGACTGCGATAGGCTGAGTTGATTGACTCTCATGAAGGCAAATAGCCTTTACAAATGGATATACCGTTTCTTATTATTTTCGGGGGGAAACCTTTGATGGCACGGTTGACGCAGTGGTTAAGCGATTTACAGCTGCGCAGCGTGTCGCGGGTTCGATTCCCGCCCGGAACAAATATTTGTATGACCTACAAGTAGTTGTTCCGGGTCTGGCTGTTTGTGTATGTGACTTTAAATGTTTGTAAACGCACCCACAATACAAGAAATGTTCCTAGTGTAGGGCAACGTTTTAAAAAAAAAAATATACATACTTTCGTATAGCGCTCGGACTTTGAGGATAAGATCTTTGGACTTTTAACTCACTAAAACCACCCTGGTGGTCACCATCTGTACAGACGCCAGCACATCAAGCTACTACAATCTGTCAGATTTCTTTACTAGATTTTCAACTATATCGCTAAAGCATAAGGTTCAAAGTTGATTGGGAAAATCTGACAGTTTCGGGTAGCTTGATGTGCTGGCGTCTGTACATTGAGGGGGGCTCCGTTACTTTTCAAAACATAATCAGCTTATAACGTTCCTACTGCTGAGACACAGGCCTCCTCTCTGTGAGAGGGAGTGGGCCGTAATCCACCACGCGGGCCCAGTACGGGTTGGTAGATGTCATATGTCTACGTATTTTTGTTCTCTGTCCAAATTTTTTGTTCTCTCTCTCTACGAATTTTTTGTTTTGTTCTTTCTTCTTTCTTTCTTTCTTACATGTCTACGAATTTTTCGTTCTAGTACACGTCGGTTTCTCACGATGTTTTCCTCCACCGTTATGGGAGCAGTGGTGATGAAATAATATACACAAAGTAAAGCGTCTGTCAGGGTTAGAACCTACGTACAACTCGTAATTGGCGGCCGTGACCACTGGGCCACCACTGCTCAACGCTCATTACTGCTCGTATTTGCACGATGCGATCAAAAAAGCGTTGTTTAAATATGTAAGCGGTCACGCCCTTTACACCTGGAGGCTTTTATTTAATTTTGATTTATTATTTTTTGCTTGAGTAGGTACGCATAGTTTTTTATTGTATTTCCTGGTATATTGGCGTAGCTAGCTGAAAATAATTTTATTTGGCGTTCTGTGTCTTGTAATGTTAATTACTTTGCATATATTGTGTATTCAGTCAAGTATTTTGTAACTGAACAGACAGCTGTGCTGCTGGGTAGTTTGTTGCGCCACTTCTTCTTTCCAGCGAAAGCACTCGGAAGTGGTGAAGGGCGGGCGTTTTAAGGGACCGTCTTTTGTAATTTTGACGTTCGAAAAGTGCTGATTCTCAGCCTAGTTTGAATAAATGACTTTTGATTTTGATTTTGAAAAGGTTTTTCTTTTTTTTTTTTAAACGTCTATCGTTTCGCCACCATCCTGTACACAACGCATCATATTACTCGTATGCGTGTTTTGACAGGCGTTTACCGAACGCTCCGTGAAACCTTATCGTTACTATTACAAGCTAATCACGACACGACTTAGTAGCGTGGTTCCCGTGGTTGGATAGCCCACCGCTTCTCCTGATGTGGGTGTGCAAAGATTACTGCCACAAGAATGGTCAGTAGCTTTTGTATTTTTAGAAGAATGGAATTTTTCTTTATTATGTACAGACGCCAGCACATCAAGCTACTACAATCTGTCAAATTTCTTTAATATATTTTCAACTTTATCGCGAAAGCATAAGGTTGAAAGTTGATTAGGAAAATCTGACAGTTTCGGGTAGCTTGATGTGCTAGCGTCTGTACATAATAAATATTATAGATATCATCATCTGCCTAGCCTTTTCCCAACTATGTAGGGGTCGGCTTCCAGTCTAACCGGATGCAGCTGAATTTTACATGGGGTGACTCCCTATCTGACCTCCACAACCCAGGTACTGGGTAATACGATACCCCTAGGTAGGACTGGTTGTCAGACTTTTGGGCTATTGACGACCCGTAACGACTGTCAAATATCCACGAATGACAGCCGGGACTAACGGCTTAACGTGCTTTCCGAGGCACAGAGGGGTCTGGGTATGTGAAGATGGTCACCCATCCACGGAGTAACCACGGCAAGTGTAGCTTAACCTGCTTAAATTTTATTTTCCCGTTCAGATTATGCAAAATCAAACTAAAAAGATGTATCTGATCCTTAATCGGTAGGTCAATTCCCGTAACTCAAAATGTTCAAAATCAATAGCCGTGGATGTGAAGTAAGAAGAGAATTTGCGTGGATGTGAAGCATGCTTTCCCTAAACTTGTTATTTATTTTTTTGTGTTTAAGTTTTTTTTATGCGTCGTGTTTGACGCAAATAAATGTAGTTTCTTTCGTTCTTTCTACAGGGAGAGAAAAATCTTAGAAAAATTACCGTGCTGTCTCATAATCTGAGTGCATTTGAGTGGTAATGGAAAAATTACTATGCTAGCACAGTAAACATTATTATGCTGTACAGTAAAATTTATTGGACAAATAGTGAACTTTTCCCAATCTCACTCAGAAAATTTTCTGTAGATGTCACTTGCACTCACTTTACAGTGACGAGCACAGTGATTTTTCTAAGAATTGTAGAGACAATTCTTAGAAAAATCACTGTGCTCGCTGTGTGTGTACTGTGTCACTGTGCTCCGTGTAGTCACAATCTTATCTCAGCGACGATGAATATCAAAAACTTGTCATAAATGTAGGGAAATTAAGAGGATGCCAAAGGGCTTCTACCTATTTGAGCCCATTAGTAAAACCAAGAATATACAAGGTCCCATTAAAATAGATGGACAAACTTTTAGAAATCATTCAGACCACCAAAATAAGGACTGTAGTGAAAAAATATATAAGAAAAACGCATAACGTATTTACAAAAAAAAAGTAATCAGCTGACGAAAATACACTAATGTGCCGGCAATTTATTAGTTTAGGTCAAAATAATAATAATAATAATAATAAAGTTTTATTGACCATAAGTTTAGGTTACAGTACACCGGTAATACATATTTACATAGTACATAGTATAGGGCACACTCACTTACGTTCAACTACAGAAAGTTGGAACTTATCAAGTTAGCAAGGGGAGTAGAAAAACAGTTAAATTATAATAATGCTATCACAAGTAAAGCAATGGTTCACATACTTGACAAAATAATAAATGCCCAATGGCGGTATACAGAGAAAATTTCTTTACCTCCCGTGCTAGTCAAGGACTGTGTTACGGCAAGGTAAGATTCTCGCTCATTGAATAATAGTCATAGTGTAAAAACGTTAAGACACTTTTTGCCAAATACATTTGTTTTGCTGTGATTCATAGATGACGGTAGCGTGTTAATAGCTTAGCGTAAACAAGTAGTATATGCAAAGAAATCAGACAATGCAACTACTACAACTACTAGCGTTATTTCAATTTAAACAAAGTGTTTTTACAAAACAATATTTGTTTAGAATTTGTATTAAGACAAGCGTGTTGCAAATAAATAAAATAAAATTATGAAAAAAAAATAAAAATTGGTTTTCTAAAACTAAAATAATAAAATTAAAAGTAAGAGCATAACTAAATTTGTAATTTTTTATAACGTGAAAAGTACCTCATTTTTTTTTTTTTTTTAGTATTTTCAGCATAAAAATACGTTACAAGCGAAAAATTCCTAATGTAATGTAGTTACTGTACGTGTGTATATGTATATATTTATAATACAAATAATGTTTGTGTACTAATCCTAATAAAATAAAATCACATTAATCAGTGTTTTTTTTTTTTGCTTGGATATCTTTGGTTAGACCTAGTGAGCGCTGTGTGAAAAGTCCATCTATTATAATGGGATCCTGTAATTTAAATCTTCAACTACAGCTCAGCTGAGTTGAGCTGCACGGTTACTGACGAATGCGTGCACTGACTGCACAGGTCCACTCAGTGTGGTTCTTTCCTCAAAAGACCACTTCAGACACCAATCTACATGGTCCTCAAAGATCAAAGATTATATCCGGATTTTTATATACACATTGACATTGATGAATCTTATATAAACAATGACATGGATATTTACTTTGTAAAGTATCTTATTTTTTATTATTATTATTGTGAGTGTGAAGACTATGTGGGTCATTTCTTTTTTTGGCTTTCCTTCTTAGTTAGTTTTAATCATGATCTGGCAGTTTGAGTCATTTATGCGGCCTACCCAAATGTCCTTTCATTGGTATTGTTCGTCGAATCGTAAGGCTCCTCAAGTTCTGAGTTGAGCTGCACGATTTTTGACAAATGCGTGCACTGACTGGACAGGTCCTCTTAATCTGTGTGGTTCTTTACTCAAAAGACCATTTCAGACACCAATCTACATGGTCTTCACATGATCTGACCAAGATTATGTCTGGACTTTAAAAGAGACTGTGACCTCTGAGTTTGTTTCGGCCTTTCTTCTCAGAGTAGTCAGATAGGAAACGCCGACCACATCTAGTTTAAAAAAATATGATTGACATGTAAAAGTGTTTGTACAAACCTTCTTACAGAAAATAAATCATTTATTTATTTATTAAAACTTTATGCACAAGTAAAAAAAGTACTGTACAAAGGCGGACTTAATGCCTGAGGCATTTTCTACCAGTCAACCTTAGGGTGATGCAGAGACGAAATATGGTAGGAGCAACATACGGGATAGATATCTAGGAAATTACTATACAATACAAGAATTAATAACAATACATAGATAGATACATATACAACGTGTCCCAGAAATCAACGTCAAGCCGAAAACGGGCAATAGGCCAAGTCGTGACAGCTATTAGAAAAATATAAAAAAAAATCTTGGTCATGTACTTTTCGAATTATAAGCATTCAAAAATAAATCTCAAAAAGTGACACCCTGTGATGGTTTTTCAAGTCCTGTGACTACATTATTAACATTTCGGTAGTTTTTTTCTCTGTGATGTAACCATGAATAACCCTTCTGTAAATTACAGTTAAAAGTAAAACGTAACTGCCTCAGTTCTAAATTAAATGTCAGATTTTTGCCCAATATTGAATTCAAAATAATGACATCACCCAACTTTAACCGACTGTACTGAAAAAAAAATCTACTACACTATTTTGGCAAGTAACTTTAAAAGATGGCGCGTTTAGTCAGGATTCCAAAATGGTATAACACATACTAATTGCTACTTCTTAATTGAGAAAAAACATTTTTTTTTTATGAAGCCGGATTTCATAAAAGTTCGATTGAGACGAAGAGTGACGTTATTTTGACTAGTGTGAGCGAGAAAGATTCATTTTAGCTAATGTGAAGTGACGCTACTTTGACAAGTGGGAGCGAGATAGATAGTGACGCTACTTTTATCTAACTAAGAGGGAGACGGATTGACACATCATTTCATATGTGTGAGTGAAACAGATAGAGACGCTACTCTGGCTAAACAGGGATGCGTCGGCAAATTGTGCAATACTGCAGTACGTTACGCTCTTTCGTTGACTGCACATCTTTTTGTATTCGTATTGACTTCGTACTTACAACTGTGGCTTTGTTTATTGGACTTGATTTGCATTGTAATTTGGATTTATCTGCACCGTTTCTGACAACCTCGGACTTGTTTTAATCGCAACCCCGTGTTTGTGTAGTGTTTTATCATGCCATCTCGATACACCGCACAGGAATACGCCAACATGCATCTCATTTATGGAGAATGCTTATGCAACGCCAATGCCGCAGCAAGAGTGTATCGTGAGAGATACCCGAATGCTGAGCGTCATCCCGATCATCGAGTATTTATTAATGTGCATCGGTCATTATCAGAGGGTCGATTTCCTAGCCAAATGGTTAGCGAGGGAAGACCCGTTATGCCCTACGAAGCCGAAGTCTTGCAAGCAGTTGAAGAAGACAGAAGTATCTCAGTACGTGGAATTGAACAGAGCATAGGAGTCCCCAAAAGTACTGCACATCGTATTTTAAAAAAGAACGAGTTTCACCCATACCATGTACGACGAGTACAAAGTCTGCTACCCCGAGACTACCCAGAGAGAGTACGATTTTGTCGAACGATGTTGCAGAGGCACCGAGAGGACCCGCGATTCTTTGAAAAAATTCTATGGTCCGATGAATCAACATTTAAAAAGGACGGTTACATGAACCTCCACAATTTGCACGAATGGCACGTGGAAAATCCAAATTTGATGCGGGAAGATAGATCTCAGTACCAGTTTAAAGTAAATATGTGGACGGGAATTTTGAATGGTAAAGTTATTGGTCCAATCGAGCTGCCGGAGAATTTAAATGCCCAGGGTTATTTGAACTTCTTACAGAACCAATTACCAGAATTATTGGAAGAAGTGCCACTGAACATTTACGGCAGCATGTGGTATCAACAAGATGGCTGCCCAGCGCATTATGCTCTCACTGTACGAGAGTTTCTCAATCGAGAATACCCCGATAGGTGGATTGGGCGGGGTGGTACAATTTCGTGGCCTGCCCGTTCACCCGATTTAAACCCCATAGATTTTTTTTACTGGGGTACGATAAAGGATAAAGTGTACTCTAAACCAATTCAAGATTTAGACGAGCTGCGCCAAAGAATTGCAGAAGCCGCTGAATACATCAACTCAAGAAGATACGCCCGTCTTATTACGCGATCATTTTTAAAGAGATGTAGAACTTGCATTGCAGCTGAAGGAAAACAGTTTGAACATTTGTTATAAAACTTCGTAAATCTGATTTAATAAAAATTATAATAAAAGAAATCCAACGACTGAATTTTATTTCAAATGCACCTAAAACCAACAATGTACTTTTTTTCCTCAATTAAGAAGTAGCAATTAGTATGTGTTATACCATTTTGGAATCCTGACTAAACGCGCCATCTTTTAAAGTTACTTGCCAAAATAGTGTAGTAGATTTTTTTTTCAGTACAGTCGGTTAAAGTTGGGTGATGTCATTATTTTGAATTCAATATTGGGCAAAAATCTAACATTTAATTTAAAACTGAGGCAGTTACGTTTTAACTTTTAACTGTAATTTACAGAAGGGTTATTCATGGTTAGATCACAGAGAAAAAAACTACCGAAATGTTAATAATGTAGTCACAGGACTTGAAAAATCATCACAGGGTGTCACTTTTTGAGATTTATTTTTGAATGCTTATAATTCGAAAAGTACATGACCAAGATTTTTTTTAATATTTTTCTAATAGCTGTCACGACTTGGCCTATTGCCCGTTTTCGGCTTGACGTTGATTTCTGGGACACGTTGTATACATACATATAAACAAAATGAACTGTCTGGAGAAAAATTATCGGTAGAGGGGAAAACGAATCCAGCATATCAGCGTGTTACGGCCAACTTCTGACGGATATGTTCACGTGCCTTCACTTTAAAAGATAACCGACTGGTTGCCGTCCTGATGTTCAGAGGGAGCGCATTCCAAAGAAAGACTGCCTGGACAAAGAAGGAAGAATGAATGAAGCCAGAACTTTATCATTTATCATTTAGCCTATCGCAGTCCACTGTTGGACATAGGCATCTCCCAGACTTCGCCACAAACGGGGCATCCTACACCACGTTTGCCGATTATTATTTAGCTCCATTTAACTGCACTTCACACTACCAATACATATCTAAAAAAGTAGCCATAAACCCCCAAAATAGGCAACAATCTTCTATCCACCGTTCATAACAGACTCCTGTCCACCTTTTAGTGTGATAACCCTGTAGGTAGGTATAAAAGTGGATGGGTCAACACGGAGGCACTCGATGGACCACCTTCGGAGACGATGTGACTGTCTAAATACATTTACGTGTGTATTTATATTGAGTAGCCTTGCGTGAGCGCAGGGTTAGGAAGTTTTAGAGTGGATTGTGGACATAGCTTGGACAATTTGGACTTACTGTAACGTTAAACTATTTTTACTGTAAGCGAATGTTAATAGGAAATTATATTATGCACCTACGTGGTCTAATAAACTCCGTAAACATGATTAGTCTCAACTTGCGAATTGCGAATCTACAATATACCTTAACCCCTTTCAAGAAATACGGTCGCAACGTTATATTAATCCATAACATACGACAAAAATATTCCTTACTAATAAATCCTACACCTATTCTGCCGTGCTAAGCTCAAAAGCGATATGTCAAAAAAATTCGAGACTTTAATTTTTATGGCATCGGATAGCTTAAAGAAATATGCATCCAACGAGCAAAGCCAACTAGCGGTATCAAATTTAAAACATAAAAAAAAAAAACCTTAAAAATGTTTCCCTATCACAGTTTTACCTCAAAGCACTGAGAGAATAAGAGCAAATAAGACAGGCCTGTTAGTCTAGTGGTCAGTGGCCCTGACTGCTATACGCAAGGTCGTGGGTTCGATTCCCACTCAGGACAAATGTTTGTGTGATGAGCACGATCATTTGTTCTGTGTCTGGGTGTAATTTATCTATAATATGTATGTATTTAGAAATATATATGTATGTTTATCAGTTATCTAGTACTCATAGCACAAGCTCTGCTTAGTTTGGGACTAGATGGCGTTGTGTGAAAGTTGTGGAATATTATTATTATTATTATTATTGAATTAAACTTCAATTTTCTCAAAACTAGCCTTTCCTGAGATACCGCTTTTGCGTTTAGCAAGGCAGTATTTTACACACCCCTAAAAACTTATTTGCCACCTCTATCATCACTGAGCTCTACAAATAGAGTACTTAAGACTCGTGTTGACTCTACAGTAGTGCTCTATCGCCTGTGTACCGTCCAATACTGACAAATAATTTGACACCAACAATAATAGGTTCTAAAAGGTTTGCCCACACCTGATAGATTCCAAAGAAGATATTTTTAGATAGTTTAGGTCTTAGTAGGATAGGACAGTCAAGGGCAATTCATACCATTAACGAACTTCATACCAAAATCATTTAAAAAGAATCGCCATGAAATGTTAGTGAACAAATGTTTTTACTCTGTGAAAGACTTGTTTGCCGACAAATCACTCTTAGAATACAATCTGCCTAGGTCATGATGCGTTTTGTATAGATACATGATGCGTCTTAAACATTATGAAGAACTCAGAAAAAAATGACGGATAACAACAATTCCAATGGTCTAAAATGTATAATTATAATTTGTAATGTATTGTTCTAATATTATTGTTCACATGCATGACTCACGTTATGTCATCATCTGCCTAGCCTTTTCCCAACTATGTTGGGGTCAGCTTCCAGTCTAACCGGAACAGCTGAATACCAGTATTTTACATGGAGCAACTGCCTATCTGACCTCCACAAACCAGTCACTGGGTAATACGATACCCCTAGGTAAGACTGGTTGTCAGATTTTCGGGCTTCTGACTACCCGTAACGACTGTCAAAGATCTACGAATGACAGCCGGGACCAACGGCTTAACGTGCTTTCCGAGGCACGGAGGGGTCTCGGTATGTAAAGATGGTCACCCATCCACAGACCAACCGCGGCAAGCGTAGCTTAACCTGATCGATCGACCTGTGCGGCTGTTATTATTTAGCCACGGGCCCCTCCATGACTCAATTTATGTAATTACATTTATTGTATGCCCTAAGGGCAGTACATAGCTGTTCACAAAACACAATATTAACACCTGCTGTATTATGTACACTTACCTATGATCCACAATAAAGATGATTTGATTTGATTTGAAAATGTATGTGTTTACGTGTCATTTCAGTGAATACGCTAGGACACTGTTAAGTATTTATGTTATTATACATACATATGTACATATATTAGTGTGGTGTGTAGGATAATTATAATTATTATATTATTGTGTATATATAGGTTCTTTTTCTCTTTATTTGTTTTGGGATTGAACATAGGGGCCGTGGCTAAATAATAACAGCCGCACAGGTCGATCGATCAGGTTAAGCTACGCTTGCCGAGGTTGGTCTACGGATGGGTGACCATCTTTACGTACCGAGACACCTCCGTGCCTCGGAAAGCACGTTAAGCTGTTGGTCCCGGCTGTCATTCGTAGATCTTTGACAGTCGTTAGGGGTAGTCAGAAGCCCGAAAGTCTGACAACCAGTCTTACCTAGGCGTATTGTATTACCCAGTAACTGGGTTGTGGAGGTCAGATAGGCAGTCGCTCTATGTAAAATACTGGTATTCAGCTGAATCCGGTTAGACTGGAAGCCAACACCAAGATAGTTGGGACGAGGCGGGCAGATGATGATGACTTCTCTATTAGTCGTCATCTCGGTAGTCCCCCCCTTTCTAACCATACCATCATCCACACGGTCCATCCATCGTTTCTTTGGTCTTCCTCTACTCTTATAGCTGTCGACATTCATACTCAAAACGTTCTTCACGACATTTTCCTCATACAGAATGGATGATGAATCGAAATTACAAATGAACGTTAAATATAATTTACTCACACTCAAACATCATCATCTGCCTAGCCTTTTCCCAACTATGGTGGAGTCAGCTTCCAGTCTAACCGGATGCAGCTGAATACCAGTATTTTACATGGAGCGACTGCCTATCTGACCTCCACAACCCAGTTACTGGGTAATACGGTACCCCTAGGTAAGACTGGTTGTCAGATTTTCAGGCTTCTGACTACCCGTAACGACTGTCAAAGATCTACGAATGACAGCCGGGACCAACGGCTTGACGTGCTTTCCGAGGCACGGAGGGGTCTCGGAATGTAAAGATGGTCACGCATCCACAGACCAACCGCGGCAAGCGTAGCTTAACCTGATCGATCGACCTGTGCGGCTGTTATTATTTAGCCACGGGCCCCTCTCACACTCAAACATACATAGCTAAAATGCTATCATCATGCTATCACATCTGGGTACATACAGCGATGTGCTATCACAACACACGGCGCATAATTGTGACTAGATGTGTCTAGAAAGTGTATGCTCATTGCACGTAACGAGTTCAGTGTCATTTGCTTTGTGTGGCACGGATGTACAAGTCTACTGGATGTGATACTGCACTACTTCGTGGGCGTACTGTGGTACAGACGCCAGCACATCAAGCTACTACAATCTGTCAAATTTATTTAATAGATTTTCAAGTTACTAAAGCATAAGTTTCAAGGTTGATTGGGAAAATTTTACAGTTTCGGGTAGCTTGATGTGCTGGCGTCTGTACGTTAGCCTGGGGGATCACTAATGTTACCATAGAGCATGAAAATAAGTTACGTTTTGATTTTGTGATTCAAAATTGTAGAAGATACTACGAAGCTACCTTCAGCTGGGCATTTTTTTAGTACGCCAGTCCCATATTTTTTTTTACTCTGTGCCACTCCTGGGAAAAGGCCTCCCTCCATTTCTTCCATCTTTTGCGAGCCCGCACGTCCTCCTTCCAGTTTTGACATCCTACGTGTTCAGTTCATCGGTTCTGTGTTATTTGGGCCCATAGTTTGTCCAACTGTGGGCCAGTAACATGTATTCGAAATAATTCTTCCAGCCTTTTTGGTTTAGAAGCTATGTGGTAAATACTAGATGAAAAGTGAAGTGTCATGCCATTTTGTACCATGTCCCGCACCAACTCTCATCTTGACCCTGCTTTCTCTGCCGGAAGATGGAATGGATCTGAAACTCAAAATGAATAAAAAGACATATATAAGTAAAATAGAAAATCACGACTGTGTTCCTCTGAAAGATAGGTGCCTAACGCTTATAACATAACTAGCGACATTTGGGAACTTTACACTCGCTTTTCGTTAGTTTTAACAGTCCCAAGGGTGTACGAAATACCATGGCAGGGCTTTTGTCCTGTCTCGAATCCTGGTTACAGTGTTTTTATCTCACGAAGCGACACGCGCTTTATTTGTAGTTACCAAGTGTACAAACACGCTGTAAATCGCAAGAGCTTTCGGTACCATCCGAGGCAATGGGGGCGTCGGAAATGTGTATGTATGTGTATGTGCTATGTGCTGACTCTACACGCAAACATTCACCGCGTTTTTGTACACATGGTTACCTACCAGAAGTAAATCGCGCGTCACTTCGGGAGATAAAATTAGGTACTATACTATGTACTTACTATATACTTAATAGAACTGCTAACATACCATTTTACTTTTATTTATCTAAGTTTTAATTTAGTTTCTACGTTAAACTCAGTGTTAATTTATTACATTAAGTATTCATGCACTTTCTAGCCTGGAGCATAGGTTCAACTTAGTTCAGGCAAATTAGCAACTGTGCTCTATCGTAATTGTTATGGTATTAATTGTAAATGTATCCCCTTTTTATAAATAAACGATTAAAGTGAAACTTTTATTACATCGTCTCAAACTTTTTCGTCTGTGTGTTGCATGTCGCGTGACGGTCGGCCGCGGAGTAGGGATAAAGTGAAAGGCGTTCGTCAGAGCAGCCGAGGCCAATATGGCGGCGCCTATAGTTCGCATCAGCTGACCGTGTAGTGTATAGACTATTACTCATTTGTATTTTTAGTTAAATGTCTATAATGTGAAAATAAGTTTCACTTTTACCGTGGTTTCATAAAAACCACACCATCCTTTATTTTTATTTATTTTATTTTATTTATTTATTTCATTCCCAAATCCACAAACTTAGCAATCGCGGTTGCGACGAGTAAACAAAACAAAATCTAGGACAACAGAAGAAAAAAAAGCCCTTTCCCATGTCGTCATGTAAAGCGTATTTACTTATTTTGAATATTAAAAAAATTAAAATCAATCAGATCATGTTATTTAATTTACTTGTTTATCTACAGAGGTAAATCTCGCTACAAGCTTTTATATCATATAAATTGTGTAATGACGTTATAAGTTGATAGTAAAAAAAAATAAAAGAACAGGTTGTGTTATTCTTTTTAGCGCATTGAAATAAAAGCTTGTTTTTAAAAAAGGTTTTTACTTTTAATTTTTTTTTCGACTTATTCTCAGCTAGCCCTTTCATTTGATACCCATATTGTAGGTATGCATTAAAAAATAATAGTCCGCTATCTTAGGTGTTCCGCCATGCTGGATTTATGGTCATGTATTGTCATCCAAACTAAACGTGTACACAAAATTTCAGCTAAATCGCTTAAAGATATCTGCTTCAAAATTGAGTTACAAGATTCCACCCGTACAAACATACTTGCAATGTACCTATGTAACATTGCAAGTTAAATAAAAGCTTGTAAAAAAAGCCTTATCCCATGTCGTATCCAGCAAAACCAACATTCTAGTAAATAAATTACAGCTTTTACCGTGACTATGACGGCGCGATGTTATGCGAGTTTCCACTTAGCGCCGGCAGATGTCGCTTACGCGCACGAATTTATGTCTACCCTCCACGCAACGGTAGATTAAAGGTTTTTAATATTGTACGCAGATAGGGTAGTTTGCAGTTTAGTTACTGACTGACTGGAAGGTGGATGGGGAGGGTACTTTTAGTTTTGAAGTGAGGTAGAAAATGAGACAGAACTTGCGAAATTACACATTTTAATTTTGAAATGCTCGTTCTTTTTCGGCGGAGTTGCGTTTACATGGCTCCCCTAATTTACAATGCTTTGCTTAGGTCAATTACTCAACAATCCTTCAATAAGTTTTGTGTTGCATTGTGGAAGTGGTTGTTACGAGTACAAGAATGCTTCAATAATACGATTTTTTTCCACTTAGTTAATATTGATGACGCGACATTTTTCATTTATCATTCTGAATGTCATTTTTTTTTTTTACCGGATATTTAATTAACAAGTAGTGTTATATGAACTTGTGTGGGTTAGGTACAACCAAAAAGTGAAAAATAAATACTTTTTTACAAAAAAAAGACACTGACTGTAGTCTCGCAGGGTAAGTTTCACGGGCTACCCTGTTTCTTTAACTACCATGAAACTCATTAGCAGTTTAACCCTTAACTGCATCGTGATGGAAATTTCCATCAACCAATCCAATGCCATATTTTCGTTTCAATAGAGGACGGGGATTCCCCAATTGTTAGAGATATTCGATTCATTTTGTTCCCAGTAGATTCGTTCTGATTATATAAAGATGTAAATTTCCACCAGGCCATTTCAAAAATAAAAAATAAAATGTATTTTTATGAATACATTTTTTTTTAACATTTTTTTCCTTACTATAGAGCTAATGTTACGTCCAAATAAATTTAATTTGGTTAAAAATTCAAAATCATGCAATTAAGGGCTAAGTCTGGTTTTTAGGGTTTTGAATGTTGTGGGGGTGCCGTACCCATACCTAATAGACAGACACTTAAAATTTTCACAAGTGTGTACTATATAGTAAGTATAGCCGCTATGAAAAAAATAGTAAAAATGAAATAAAGTTAAAAATTAAAGGTCCCCTTACAAGAAACGTGTTTTATTCTACTAAAGTTAGTTTTTTGTTTTTTTTTTTTTTTTCTATAAAGCACTTTTTTTCAATATGTCGTGTTAAATGTGGTATGGAACCCTTCGTGTGCGAGTTTGACTCGCACTCGGCCGCTTATTTTATAAGTTACAGGAGGTTCCCACAGGTACGTTTAAGAAAATATTTGAAACTTTTTTTTCATATTTTTTTTTTTAAACATTGCGCTAGCAATTTCTCCTGTATTGTGGGTGCGTTTACAAACATTTAAACTCACATACACAAATAGGTATATAAATCGAAATCAATCAAATATCAATATTTTACTCTACACTTCCACTCTAGTCAAGTCAAAGACACAGAACCATCCTTTCCCTAGAAATCGGTTTAACAACAACCCACATTGCCCATCCCTTTCCTATCAATCTCCTGTCTTATCTATCTGAGCTGTACTTTATCGGCACCGCAAAGACTTATAGCCATCTCCTTATCAGCAGTGATAACGTTATCCTGCGTCTTCCTGTGTGCCTAGTTGACGTCATAATAGATGATGGATGACGCAAATGGAAGTTTGTTTTGAGCTTTTTTTGGATGATACTTGGGTGACTGTGAGGAAAGGATTGTTGGCTGAGATTTAATTAAAAATTAAATTATTATAACGTAGCAAAACACGCGTGTATTCCTCGTAGAGGTAGGCAGACAATTATTTGGGGTTTTTCCCAGTGGTCAGATTGACGGTAAGACTAGTCTTTCCAAAGGGATTTTTTTTTCCCGTTGGTCAGATCAGCTCATAATTGACTGTCAAAGATCTACGAATGACAGTCGGGACCAACGACTTAACGTGCTTTCCGAGACACAAAGGGGTCTCGGTATGTAAAGAGTAATGTTGGGTCCACACGATACGGACTTTCATACAGACTTCTATAGAATTTTGTCTGTGCGACTTTTTATCACACCGACATTTGTCTGTACTGCTTAGTTGCACAGACAAAATTCTATACAAGTCTGTATGAAAGTCTGTAGTCTGTATGAAAGTCTGTATCGCGTGGACCCACTATAAGTAAGTACGTATTAGTTTGTTATATTTGTTATACTAGTATTCAATAAGGGGCCGTTCAAGTATTACGTAACCACTAGATCCACGAATGACAGCCGGGACCAACGGCTTATCGTGCTTTCCGACGCACGGAGGGGTCTCGGTGTGTAAAGATGGTCACCCATCCACAGACCAACCGCGGCAAATGTAGCTTAACCTGATCGATCGACCTGTGCGGCAGTTAGTACTTAGCCACGGGCCCCTCTAAAAAAATATTAAAACCTATTAAGACCAAATTATATAATTATAGGTTTAAGATTGCATATCATATGCTCTATATTATTTTGAAGTAAAGTGCCTATCAGGGTTCAAACCTACGCACTACAACTTGTAAGTCACGGCTGTTACCACTGGGTCATCTCTGCTCATAGATATTTTATGGATAATCAATAAATAATTAATATTTATTTGTATAAATTATTGCGCTCAACCAAATCCAATAAACCTATTGGTCAAAATGAAATCAAGACGGTTTCTAACAAATAACTTTCCCATGTGTCTTCGAATGCTAATGTTCTAATATAATTATAATGCACGGTAACTGTATCACATGATAATGTATGATTGATAGTGGCCAGGCGTGTGTGGGACGCTGTCTTTATTTTGTGGATGACGGCCTGTACTGACGGGTGCACAAGCGGTTAGAAAAATAACGTCTTGGACTCGGAACGCTTTCAATAAAATGTACCAATGTGAAAACCTTTAAACAGAGAGGACTGGAAAGAGACCAGTGAGGCCTTTACTCTGCAGTGGGAAATCATCCCTTTTCCCAACTATGCTGGGGTCGGCTTCCAGTCTAACCGGATGCAGCTGAATACCTGTATTTTACATGGAGCGACTGCCTATCTGACCTCCACAAACCAGTTACTGGGTAATACGATACCACTTGGTAAGACTGGTTGTCAGACTTTCGGGTTTCTGATTCTGACTACCCGTAACGACTGTCAAAGATCCACGAATGAAAGCCGGGATCAACGGCTTAACGAGCTTTCCGAGGCACGGAGGGGTCTCGGTATGTAATGATGTCTGTCAGGGTCTTGTTATGTGAAGATGGTCACCCATCCACAGACCAACCGCGGCAAGCGTAGCTTAAGCTGGTTGATCGACCTGTGCGGCTGTTATTATTTAGCCAACCAAATCACAGGCTTTTAATCACACTAATATTATAAAGGCGAAAGTTTTTGAGTGTGTGTGTGTGTGTGTGTGTGTATTTGTATGTTTGTTTGTTACTTCTTCACGCTCAAACGGCTGGCCCAACGTTGATGAAATTTGGCACATAGATAGTTTATAACCAGGATTAACACATAGAATACTTTTCATCCCGATATTCCTACGTAATCGAGACTTATGCAGGTGAAACCGCGGGGCGCAGCTAGTAATATTATAAATATGAAAGTTTGTGAAGATGTTTGGATGTTTGTTACTCAATCACGCAAAAACTACCAAACGGATTTGGATAAAATTTGACACACAGGTAGTTTATAACCACGATTAACACATAGAATACTTTTTATCCCGATATTCCTACGGGATCGAAACATACGTGGGCGAAACCACGGGATGCTGCTAGTGATGAAATAAATATTTGTAAATTAGTAAACACTTTGCTTCTGAACTGTACATGCAAATCAGTGCTTATCCCAACCGTGGTCCGTTCGTTCTCAAATACTTATTGTTTAACAATACAGTATACATACATAAATTTTATGTTACCTGTCTATTGTGGACTTGTTAATTAGGGAGTTAAGAGTGGTAGCATGTCTGTATATTTTTTTATCGTAAGCATTCTTTTAATATTCATGTTGTTTGAGACAGTTTTTTTAGATCATCATCTTCCTAGCCAACTATGTTGGGGTCAGCTCCCAGTCTAACCGGATGCAGCTGAATACCAGTATTTTACATGGGGCGACTGCTTATCTGACCTCCACAACTCAGCTGTTGGGTAACACGATACCCCTTGGTAAGACTGGTTGTCAGACTTTCGGGCTTCTGACGAACCGTAACGACTGTCGACTGTCCACGACAGACAGTTTTTATGTCAGTTTTTTTAGATACAGAATTATTTCAACTCAAAACTAATAAATAAAACCCTTTTTAGGGGATACTATTGAGCTCTTCAATTAGGATTTCTTGAGTAGCAGTTCGGAGTCTGCTACGCACATTCATCTTCAGATTAATATGATCCACTCATATCTATTCGCTTGTGGCTAAGTAATAACAGCCGCACGGGTTGATCGATCAGGTTAAGCTACGCTTGCCACGGTTAGCCCGTGGATGGGTGACCATCTTCACATAACAAGACCCTGCCGTGCCTCGGAACGCACGTCAAGCCGTTAATCCCGGCTGACATTCTTGGATCTTTGGCAGTCGTTACGGATCGTCAGATCCCGAAAGTCTGACAGCCAGTCTTACAAAGGTGTATCGTATTACCCAGTGACTGGGTTGAGGAGGTCAGATAGGCAGTCGCTCCTACTGCTACTGCCCAACTTGGGGAGGCCCAGCGCGCGATGCCGGCAACTCTACGCCGGCATCTCTCTACGCCAGCTCCGGCTACTGCCCAACTTGGGGAGGCCCAGCGCGCGATGCCGGCAACTCTACGCCGGCATCTTGAGGAGTATGGCCCTTTACGGGGCCCCTATTTGGGAGGACTCCCTCCGCAGGAGGGAGAACGCTGCCGCATTGCGGGCACCCCAAAGGGCTATAGCCCAGCGGGTGGCGAGGGCCTACCGCACGGTCGGCTTCTCAGCGGCATGTGCTCTGGCTGGCACCCCGCCTTGGGAACTCGAAGCGTGGGTGCTCGCCAGAGTATATGAATGGACGGCGGGGCGGAGGGCGAGAGGAGAACGCACCGCCCCGGAAGAGCGGGAAGCCGTCCGGCGGGAGGCGAGGGACGCCATCATCGTCCATTGGACGGGGGACCTCGCCACCGCAGCCTTCGGCCGCCGAACCCTCGACGCGATTGGGCCGGTCCTGCGGGACTGGCTCGAGCGGCCGCATGGGTTCCTCTCCTTCCGTCTGGTGCAGGTGCTGTCCGGACACGGTTGTTTCGGATCGTACCTGTACCGGATCGGACGAGAGGAGACGCCGTCGTGTCACGACTGTGGCGCGGTGGAGGACACGGCGCAACACACTCTCGAGGTGTGCCCTTCGTGGTCCGGGCCGCGCCGCAGTCTCACCGCGGCGATCGGAACGGACCTCTCGCTCCCCGGCCTGGTCAACGCCATGCTGGGGGATGAGGGGTCCTGGGCGGCAGTTGCCTCCTTCTGCGAACACGTCATGTCCCAGAAGGAGGCGGCGGAGCGCGTGCGGGAGGAAGACCCTCTCGCGGCGCCGCTCCGAAGGCGGAGGAGGGGCCGAAGAAGACGTCAGTATGACAGTCATCTCCGACTCCTCCCAGGTGGAAGCCAGCAGGCGACGGGTGCGGGGGTTTCACTCTCGCCTGCATTGCACAGGCTTACACCAGTGCCGGACGGGAATGGCCAGGTGTTCCCGGCCCATCCCGTAACCCCCCACCCGGGGGGACATGCAGGACCCGCCAGCTAGGCGGGCATGCGCCGGGGGGATTGTGGACGCAAAGGCTGAGCCGGATTCCCATGACCCCCCATCAAGGCGATGAGGGAACACCGCTGAGTTTTAGTGGGTATACTGCCACTCTGGCAGGGAGTCCCACATACTCCGTTCCGTCCCCCGACGAGCGGAGATGCGTAATGTCATTTCTCAGCGAAAAAAAAAAAAAAAAAAAAAAAGGCAGTCGCTCAATGTAAAATACAAGTATTCAGCTGCATCCGGTTAGACTGGAAGCCGACCCCAACATAGTTGGGAAAAGGCTAGGCAGATGATGAACTATCCTTTAATTACTATTTTTATTTTATACTGCCTGTATTTTCCAATTACCAGGACTCGTATCCCTATCCTTCCTCTATTTTTCTGTATCTAGGACTCCTAAGTCCGTATCTAAAGAGTCCAGCTCATCCCAAAGCCTCTTCAGTATATTTTTTTTTCATGAGAGATTTGTGACATTACTTAAATCTCTGTGCCATATTCCACGACCCCAAACGAAAAGCCCTATTACCCTACTCTACACCGGAAACTGAATAGTTCAATAGGTCTCTAAAAGCATCGATACTGGCGCCAAAACCCCACATTTTTTCACTTAAACCAATTGCAAGAAATTCCAAATTCGAAACTGTTAACCTATATTTGAAACCGCCATTTTTGTTCGAAACCTGCATTGTGGATCGGTGTATAATGGCGCAGGGGGTAGGGGGAGGAAGTGACGTCATATATAGAGGAAACTATAAAGCATTAACATCGGGTCGGCCGAATTTTGGACCTGCTCTTCTGTGCATACTTAATGCTGTAGTCGGGATGACGTGGAGTGGCCGCTGTAGGATTTCATACAATGAAAAATAAACAGACATTCAAATGAGCATGATTCATACAAAAGCACTGTCAAATTAAATCGAATTTTAACTTTTATTTAACAGATAGTTGCCGAAACTTGGTGCCTTCACCAGTGGTTTCCAGCGTTTCCTGATAATTTCTGGGTGCTCAATCTCACTCCCACCTTGCTGACTGGTTAATATTTTTACGTTGTTGTATGCAGGGAAAAAGCCTAACTTTTTCCTTTCTACTGCTCTGTCTGAAGATAGTGTGGACCAATGCTGTCTGTAGGCGGCAAGCTTGTCCCACCATCTTCTCCTGGGTCTACCTTCATGTCGCCGGACGTTTTCTGTGACCTGCGTTGTGGTAAATTTGGCCCATCCCTCATGTCCTCACATCAACGTGTCCGGACCACTTAACCTTGGCTGGGTGACGTCGCGTCGTTAATTTGTGTTTTTGGAGCCCAGTATCCTTAGAGTCAGATTAACGAATCTCACTTCAAGAACGCTGCGCTTCACTACACGCTGACAAACCTCAAGCTTGAACCTCTGCTGAACTGTTACAGATTAATTTCCGAAAATACCTACAGCTCTTCAACGCATAAGATTCATTATTTAAAACGTTTTGCACTTAGTCAGACGCTTCTCTTATTTCTTGAAAATTATTTAACAATTTCAAATAATATTATCTATGACAACCAATTCTCATAATTTTAAGGATGTTCCCAGTGTGATCTCAGTCTCAATTTGTCAAAAATACCTCTAACTTCCCTACATTTTTGACAAGCGTTTGACACTGATTGTCGATGAGATGAGATTGGGACTAGATTTTGAACGTTTTTAGGGTTCCGTAGTAAACAAGAAACGTGCGTCTGTACGTCCGTCCGTCCGTCCGCAGCTTAGCTCAGAGACTCTTAGTACCAGAAAACTATAATTTGGCATGGGTATACATATTAATCACGCCGACAAATGGGAAAATAATCCTTGAAAAAAAAATGATATTAGTGTAGGTACCTCCTCTACACGTAAAGTGGGGATGTTTTTTTGCTCGTCTACCCCATGGTGTGGGGTATCGTTGGATAGGTCTTTCAAAAATATTGCAGGTTTGTGAAAACATCTTTTCGATTCAGGTATCCGTTTGTCAAATGTTTAAATGGTTGCTTTTGAATATGTGAAAAAATTCACGGCAGTAGTATATATAACCAAATTAAAAGGAAAACTATCACAGCTAAGTAGGCTTTACAAGTTTACGAGTAATAGTCGACCAACTTAAATTTACAGTTGCAATTTGTGGAAGAACACGATTTTCAACAACAATGTTAAGTTTTTTCTTGGGATAAATCCATTCCGACTGCGGAACCCTTCATTGTGCGTGGTCTAACATGCACTTGACCAGTTTTTTTTTTATTAAGAAAGAAAGAAAAATTGTGTATTCTGCACAAACAAAACGCACGTTATCTACATATAAAAAAATACATAAAATATACACATACCACGTAGTCAACAGCCTCGTAATCAAGCATATAAAATGTTGACAATTTTGTCCATTGCTGGATGTCAGAGCCAACGACCAAAGACAACACACATTAATTGACATTGACAATTAATACATGAATACAAATTAATCCGTGATGCTCCCGCGACACTGGCAGATGACAACAAAACAACAACAATCAAAACAGAGTGGAAAAATAACGAATTTTGTAACAAACAGAACAACAATAATAAGAACAATTAAGCCGTCCGTCCTCCCCTTGAGTAAATAGTGCAAGAACAGGTCGTTGCTCAGCAAAATGCTTAATTACGGGAATTAGCATTCTGATCTCCAAGAAACTTACGCGCACTTCAAGAAATTTTACTTACAACGGCCAGTACACACCACCCTCACTATACAACTAAAACCCAATACACTTAGCATATTAACTGCGCGCCTACGACTAGCTACTGCCTGCGCCTGCGACTGCCGCCAGTAACCACTAAGTTACGCGCGTACGTGGGCCACATCACTAGATTTTATCGAAATTACTGTTTGTATCATCATCTGCCTAGCCTTTTCCCAACTATGTTGGGGTCGGCTTCCAGTCTAACCGGATGCAGCTGACTACCAGTATTTTACATGGAACGACTGCCTATCAGCACCCTAATTGCGTTGTAAACTATTACTCTCAATTTGAATAATTTTGAAGCATATTGCTAATCCATTGCTCCATATAATTATTATGATTGAAAAAAATGTCTGCTCAACAACGTAAATAACGCAATGAATGTTGTTGAACTGTCAAAATGAAACCCATTGCTGCTGATAGTGTGTTACGCAATTACCCTGCTGTCCTCCACAACCCAGTTACTGGGTAATACGATACCCCTAGGCAAGACTGATTGTCAGACTTGGGCTTCTGACTACCCGTAACGACTGTCAAAGATCTACGAATGACAGCCGGGACCAACGGCTTAACGTGCTTTCCGAGGCACGGAGGGTTCTCGGTGTGTAAAGATGGTCACCCATCCACAGACCAACCGCGGCAAGCGTAGCTTAACCTGATCGATCGACCTATGCGGCTGTTATTATTTAGCCACGGGTCCCTCTGAAATTACGATTCGTATGATTTTGGAAATAGGTTTAAGTAAAAAAAAAAAAACAAAATGTTTACTGTGTCTCAAATGCTACATTCTATAGATGAGTTGATACAACCCCAGTAAGTAATCAGAAACACTTGTGTTGGGATTGACTCGACACTTCCCTTATTTAATACGATATTGAGACTAAATTATTAGAAAAGAATACAAAATCAAATAAAATAAAACAATGCAAAATGAAATAATACAAAATCCGGCTAAGAAGCAAAGCCGGTTGCTATGTGAAGATGGTCACCCATCCACGGACCAACCGCGGCCAGCGTAGCTTAACCTGATCGATCGACCTGTGCGGCTGTTATTACTTAGCCACGGGCCCCTCACCGTAGAAATTAATACTTACCTACATATACAGCGTGTAACGGAAGGGGGGTATCAACCCTGAAGGAGGTGAATGTGCTCATGAAACTCAACAACTTTCCCCAAAGAACATAGGTCGAAATATGAAAAAAAAATTTGGCCCTCCCTTACAAAACTGACTACCAGCTGATTGATTTACTATGGGAGGGCCAAATTTTTTTTTCATATTTCGACCTATGTTCTTTGGGGAAAGTTGTTGAGTTTCATGAGCACATTCACCTCCTTCAGGGTTGATACCCCCCTTCCGTTACACGCTGTATATATATTTTTTGTGTTATATGGACTAGGTCTCACTTTTATTTTTTTATTTGTTGTTATAACATAGACATAGTAAGTACACAATCTGTAAAAACCTCAACTTTCTACCTATTACGGTTCTAGTCAAAAATCAAAATCATTTATTCGCATAAATAAGGTACAGACGGGGACGGTAAGGTACAGACAGGTTCAAAATATAAGTATTAAAGTAAAGTATTTTATTTTATTTTTTATCATTACTATTGTGAATGTGAGGACTATGTGGGTCATTTTTATTCATTTTTTTTTCTGTTTTCCTTCTTAGTTAGTTTTAATCATGATCTGGCAGTTTGAGTAATTTATGCGGCCTACCCAAATGTCTTTTCATTGGTATTGTTCACCGAATCGTGAGGCTCCTCTGAGTTGAGCTGCATGATTTTCGAGAAATGCGTGCACTGATTGGACAGGTCCGCTCAATCTGTGTGGTTCTTTACTCAAAAGACCATTTCAGACATCAATCTACATGGTTTACACATGATCTGACCAAGATTATGTCCGGACTTTAAAGGAGACTGTGACATCTGAGTTTGTTTCGGCCTTTCTTCTCAGAGTAGTCAGATAGGAAACACTGACCTCATCTGGTTTAAAAAAAATTGTGATTGACATGTAAAAGTGTTTGTACAAACCTACTTACAGAAAATAAATCATTTATCATTTAAAAGATACAGCCCTGTGGCAGACGGCCGGACAGCGGAATCTTAGTAACCGGGTTATATTACTAAGAATGCTTTTTCAGTACATAACACCAAATAAGCGAAAATGGGCACCAATCCACAATCAGAAAATTTATACCATTCGACATTTCAAACATGGAAAGGAACGCAAGGCTGTAAAATAGAGTGGCAGCATAAAAACCGACAATGAATTTTACCGATTGCCGCGTCAGTATACGGTTTTACGGTTTTTGAAGGTTCCACTCAGTGAATGACGTAGTTATTGTCCAATGAAATTGCTTTTTTGATGTCCAATATGGTTGGGGTTCGGTTTTCAAAATTATACGTTAAATGTTTATTAACGTTCTTTTGTTGAAAATGCTGTTCTTTGCTTCTCGAAATTATTTATTTCGTTTTCGATTGGACGCGGGCAGAGAAAGATTGTATGTTTGTGTGGCGTTCTGTAGTTTCTGCCAACACACATGGAAGAAAACTGAAGCTTGGAAACTTATTTTGATAGAATTCTGTTAGTGACGTGAGCTTGGGTGAGTTTCATTCCCATATGTGTATTTTTAACCGACTTCAAAAATAGGAGGTGGTTATCAATTCGACTGTATTTTTTTTTTATGTTTGTTACCTCATAATTAACCGACTGGGTGAACCGATTTTCATGATTCTTTTTTTATTTGAAAGCTGGTGCTTCCCGTGTGGTCCCATTGTCACCATTTCAATATCTGATGATGGGATGGGATTGTTGCTATAGCATATCTAAGCATTGTTTACACCATCACACAACATAATATCACGCCTGTACACACTACAAGGTTATAAAAACTTTTTTTATTATAATAATAATTAATACCAGTAAAACAACCGCGATTGCTGCTATCGCATATGTATGCATTGTTTATGCAATCGCACAACATAACATCACGTCTGTACCCTATAAACGCAGATGCAGCTTCCTGTCACTGATATTTACATAGCAAGTAGTGTTTATATGAATTTTTTTGGGGTAGATATAACTAAAAAGTTAAAAATAAAAAAATATTATATAAAAAAAAACAACCGACTTCCAAAAAAACACTACAAAGTAAAAAATAATTTTAATTTCGGAAGTCGGTGTCAAAAAACGAAAATGCGGAACCAACGACACCGACTTCCAAAATTAAAGTTATTTTTCACTTTGTAGTGTTTTTTTGGAAGTCGGTTGTTTTTTTTATTATATAAAATTTTTTATTGTATAGTTTTTTGTGGTAGGTACGTATATGTTGAATAACTGCCGACTTGGGGTCCCGCCGGTCGATTCAATAAAAATCTCACCGTGAAATCATAAGTGAAGTGATCTTGAAGTGAGCAGTGTCAATAGTGTTAATCCCTAATGACAGCTCACTTCCCGCTCACTTCACCCAAGTTTTCACCGTGAGATGGTTACAGAATCTCACGGCTGGGGTCGATTCCGAGGTCAGGCGAAAGTGTTATTGTGTTTCTTGGCAGTTCTACTCCATAGATACCTACTCCGCTTTGGAATGGGCAACTAGCTTATCCTTCTAACTGACCAACACTTCAACAATTCAAAAGTATCTGTAATTGGTTGCTTGCTATAGAAATGCTTTGAATTTGAGCGATTTTCCATTAGGAATTTCTGAGTATCAGTCCGGAGTTTGTAAGTTATGTGATACCGCCGTTCCTTTGGTACTGCGCCTGAGGGTTCAAACACATAAACACGTTACGACGACGCAACGTGTCACGTCACGGTGCCGTGACGTGGAAATCAACGTCGAGCAACGTAAAAATCCACGTCACGACAATGCAACGTGCCACGTTGAACGACGTCGTTGTATTCAAGCTGCCGGTGACGCATTCGTTGAATTGCCGCAGTTAATTTCGGGAAATGGACCGCACTAGACGTGTTCTACTCCTGCTACGAGTAACATTAAGAAGACGGATAAAGAAGAAACATACACAAAGAAAATATTGGATCCATCCATATCTTTCAGTCATTAATAACGGGAGTCACTTCGAGAAGAAGAATATAACAATTGCGGCACAGCTGCGGGAGTGTACCGTGAGGTTTTACGTTGTTTTTTCGTCTGGAGGAGAGCTATTTTCATACTCTGTATGTAGGCAGCGTGGCCGAGTGGTCTAAGGCGCTGGTTTTAGGCACCAGTCCGAAAGGGCGTGGGTTCGAATCCCACCGCTGTCACAGAACTTTTTTCTTTTTTTTTTAGGGTTAATTTTTTCAACGCAGATAGTTTTATCGGAGGAATCATTTTGAATATTTGACAGTTCTTTCATATATTATAAAAACTGTAAGACGTCAACTTTATTCTTAGGGATGGTTTTTCAATCATTTGATAACGTTATTCAAGGAATAATTTTGAAATTTTGACAGTTATTTAATATAAAAACTGTCAAAGGTTAATTTTATTCCTCGAATAAAAGTTATATGGCGATGGAAAAAACAGCGCTAATAAAAACATCGGTAGATTAAAAAATCAGTTCTTGTATTTCTATTTTTTGTGTTTTTATTTCTACCACTGTTACGGGGTGGGATGCTGGAGACTTTAACCTTTAACTGGTGACAAGCGGTCTCACAGGCCGAGCGGAGTTAGTGAATTATCATTTCACCCCCTTCCCCGCACGTCTAATGTTTCAACGCCTCAGTAGCTTCGACTTTAGTTGCGCCAACGCCGTAGAGGGGAATAGTTGCGTCGACTTGTCTCAAATCGGTAAGTTACATCGATTTAAAGTACGGTAACGGTCTCTCAGACCTTATGTCACCAATTACGTAACTTTTTGAAGTAATTTTGTTTGTTTGTTTTTTCGTGTTTTTACAGTTATTACTTGAAATGGATAAGTCCGAACCTCAAAAAAAGAAGCGTAGGGTGTCGTTAGTTAAGAATTTAGTACCAAACACCAGTAGATGAATAGAAGATACTCAAATTGAAGCACATTTGGAACAAGAAGACTCAAGTGGTTCGGAAGCCGAGGATTTTCCGGAGAACTTCGCCCCAGAGCAAAGTGATCATGACACGGAAACCGAAGAAAGTACTTCTGAAGATGAAGGACCAATTCAAGAGAATCAGTCAGACAGTGAAAATGATAATGAACCTTTATCGAGCAATGTGCTAAACAATTATGCCCTGATTGTCAATAAATATGATTATAAAGTTTGACCATTGTCAGTTTTTAAAAATAGTACCAGCGACTGGGGCTTTCTTTTTATTTTCATTATTTAGTATTTAAACTTTAAAAAACAATAAGTATATTTGTTATAAGCTTTTGATTTAGTGTTTTTGTTGTAATTATCGATCTCATGTCCAAATTTTGATTTAAGTTCCTAATTATTTAGAAATAGAAAATTTTCTTACTGAAATACATATTTAGAGTTTATTTTTATGTTTTATTTTATCCTTAGATATACTAACAGTCTATTTTTAAAGACTACAGCAAGCTACCCCACCTAGGTTCTATGCTATAACCCAGGTACAGCAGCGGCCTCTCAGGCCGTTCGTCACCAGTTACGTTACAAAAAAACCATGTCACCAGTCAAAGGTTAAACAAACAATTTTTGAAATACTGGTGCTTTAATTTACAGAAATTAGAAGAAAATTACAAGATTAGAAAATAGAGTCCACATCAGAATGCAAAACCGAACTAAACTAGTAAGTACATCGCCGGAAATGCTTACTACAACAATCGTCATTTAGTATGTTAAAGTTAGATAATATAAAGTGGTTGTAAAGTTTGAAGTAATACTATCAGTTGGCACAAAAGTTAGAGTTTTATAAAATTATTTAGGAAGATGTAAAATTCCTGTACCCAACAAGATTTCGACGTAATCTCTCATGTCACCCTTACATACTATATGGCCCTTGCTAGGTTCTGATTGTACAGACGCCAGCACATCAAGCTACTACAATCTGTCAGATTTCTTTAATAGATTTTCAACTTTATCGCTAAAGCATAAGGTTCAAAGTTGATTGGGAAAATCTGACAGTTTCGGGTAGCTTGATGTGCTGGCGTCTGTACAAAAATCCACCGATTATTAGAAATCTTTTGATCAATAGAGCCGCGTAGAACTCTTTTTCAAAAGGTTTTTTCTTTCTTTCTATTTTAGAAAGTTTATCAAGTCGATGGCGAAAGAACCTCAGAAAGAGACTATCAGCTAAAAATATTTTTACCTAACATTCACTCATATCAGTTTGAATTTTTGGTGGTACTGCAGCGCGATTCTGTAACCATCTCACCGTGAAAACTTAGGTGAAGTGAGCATACATTTACAATTATAATCGTGATTTTAGTAATATTTTATGCTAATTCTATTGATCATTTTATATCATTTCGATGCTAGTAGGTATTGTAACTGGACCATAGAATTTAATCCCACATACTTTGACTCAATTTACGAAATGTCGAGAATTCTCTTTGAATAAGTAGTGGGTGAATCAATATTGATTTCACTATCAAATTAAAATACTTAGAAATAATTCTAATAAAGATATCAACAAAAAACCTATCAGTTGCACAAAATAATAAAAGTTTACATACATTTCATACAAAAGTTTAATAAAAAATAATCTTAATATACTCAAGAAAAAACTTTAAAAGTCGGCATTAATCCACATTTTGTTCTAATAATTGCTACATAAAGTTTTTATTCCCGTTTTTATAGTTAAACGACTTTCATTTCTATTATTATGGGAATAACGTCTCCACTTAAAAATTGTTGATAAAAAGTAAATTTTCTTTTAGACTTTGACGGTGTTTTTATTGCATTTTTTTTTTTGTAAAGTTAACACTTAAAAAAGTTATGCCAAGTTACGGGTGATAAGGTTTTTGGGGTCCCGTGGGTCAATAATAGAACCATTTCAGGTCTATGTAAGACATTTCTAAAGCTAATTATCTTCAATGTTAAACAAATAAATCACCAGCTTTCTGACCATTCCAATTTATTTAGTTTTGGCACAGCATATTGTATTTTTCTTCAACTCAAATTGAAAGGATTTATTTAAAGTAATCCACTAACAGGCACTTTTGTACTGTCAAGGAGTTGATCGGTAAGAAATATGAAGTAAGTTGCCTATTCTAAAGCTACTACGTACCTATGGAGAAGAACGAGCAAGAATAGAATAGAATACTCTTTATTATGTACACCATATAAATTACAGACATAAATATAGAAATTTTAGTAAGATTGACACAATGGGCGGTCTTATCGCTAAGAGCGATCTTTTAAAGACAACCTTTAAATTATATTGTTACAAAAATGTTAGTTACATCATTAACGTTGAGTTTATAATTATATGTGAGAACGATATAAAAAAGACGTACGCGATAAAAGTTTCCACAGCGCTAACAGAAGAAAAAAACAATCAATGGATAAAATAATTAAAATAAGCCGTGGCAGCTAAGAGCCTTCCACAACCACGCATCTTTGTTAAACGTCATCTCAGTAAGGGATTCTAGTCATATTTCACACAATCCCTCCATCGTTTCTTCGATCATCCGCAACTCTCATAACCATCCATATTCATACCCAAACTATGCTCACAGCTTGTTTCTATTGTCACCATTATGGATCGCTGTATAAGGTTGAAAATTGAAAATAATATTTGTGTTGACGACGTAACTATGCTGCGAATAGGCATTTATTTTACGGGTTTCCTTTAGATTATGCAGAATATACACACTAAATTAAATAATTGACTGACTAAAGTTTTAAAAAAATGTAAATTAAGCAGGCACTAAGCAGGCAGGCATTAAGTCCGCCTTTGTACCTTTTTTGTGTGCGAAAAGTTTAAATAAATAAATAAATTCTATTATATTCTTAAAAAAAATAATGTTGTTATCGCTGAAAATACAGAGATTTTCGACGCCAAAGTTTATTTTTGTGAAGCTACTTCCAAATTTTTTATTGGGGTATACCAAACTATTTTTTACTTTTCTATTCGGTTAAAATTTTACTTTAATCCCTTATCTGTCCACTGTATTTTTTGCGTCGGATATTTTCATTGCGTTACGTCATACTCGATTATCCAAGAAAGCAATTTTTGTGTATATTGAGGTCATACCGCGTCTTAATCCTCAAAATTCAGCGCAGCAAAATCTTTTTCTCGTACGCAGAAACGGGTGTCAATCAGTTTAACAAATGTTCGTTTACGGAAATTCTAAAATCAAAACGTGAATCTTGCCTGTTTGCTCGATCATCATAGGTGTGTACCCCAATTGCGCAACTCTTAATCATAGTCATAAAGATTTCGAAGGAAATTGCTAATCGACTACATCATTGTTTCGAAAATTCGTCTGCCAATAGTCCTCCAGACTATATTTCGGCCACGGTGGCTAACCACAACGGAGACTAGCCTTTCGGCGCGGGAGATATTATAGTACACTGTCTTGTGAGAGCTCAATTACAGCTGCCCTTCCTCTTCTCTCACTCTTATAGTCCGATGAGACGACACGACCGAAGAGAACCTAGGCGCACGACCAACGGCTTAACGTGCTTCCGAGGCACGGGGGTATCACACCGCCAACTTCCAAACTCCGGATTGAAACTAAGAAAATTTTTAATGGAAAAACCAAATAACATGCCCGACCCGGGAATCGAACTCAGGACCTTCACGCTCAGCAGTCGCGCTTACGTCAAAGAGAACAACACAAACACCAGTCACACCATGACCACCGATTTCCTAGTATCTAGCTGTATAGGTACAGAACCTCAAAATTAAATCAATGAAACCCACACTTCCCACAAGATACTTAAAAAAACACGTTTTATGAACAATAAATTGTTGTAAGTGCGAGTTCATTCACAGGTTGGACAGATCATTGTGTGGTCGTAAATAACGCAATGCGGCTGCAGTACCCATGCGCGGCTTGGAATCTGATGGGTGCGCTTTTACGTTTATTAGTTTACGAATTACGAGTGCGTTTTATCACCAATCTTTTTTGTACGATACGACAAAGGCTTCATAGATGTACCGAATTGATTGATCAAATGTAGTAGAAACGGTGAATTAGTTTTGCTCCACTTACGAGTTCAAGACTCTGTTAATCATCATCTGCCTAGCCTTTTCCCAACTATATTGGGGTCGGCTTCCAGTCTCACCGAAGGCAGCCGAATACCAATATTTCACGTGAAGCGACTGCCTATCTGACCTCCACTACCCAATTACTGATACGGTACCGCTTGGTAAGACTGGCTGTCAGACTTTCGGGCTTATGACGAACTTTAACGACTGTCAAAGATCCACGAATGACTTTTTAATAATAAATAATTTTCCAAATCCGATCGAAACAAAAGGATAAAATCAGGATAAAAGGATCTTTGAAGGATAAAATCAGGAATGAAATTATCCGGAAAAGAACCGGAGTTACCGACATAGCTTGCAGAGTAAGCAAACTGAAGTGGCAGTGGGCTGGCCATGTCTGTCGAAGGGCCGATGGCCGGTGGAGCAGACGAGTCCTGGAGTGGAGACCACGTATCGGCAAGCGTAGTGTGGGACGCCCCCCAGCTAGATGGACGGACGACCTAAAGAAGGTGGCTGGGGTAGACTGGATGAGGAAGGCAGAGGACAGGGTGTTGTGGCGCAGTCTGGGAGAGGCCTATGTCCAGCAGTGGACTGCGATAGGCTGAGTTGATTGATTGATTTATTGACCGAAACAAACACTTTTCATCAAAATCCATAAGTAACTACAGGGGTCGTTCAAGTATTACGTATGCAATTCTTTTGCAATTATTACCCCCCCCCCCCCCCCCCCCTCCGTCAGCAAAAGCAAAGCTCTTACCTCTCCTCCCATGCTTACGTAAACATTGGTACATTAATTTTTCAATGTGTTCTGGTTTCGTTATTGATTCATGAGCAACAGTCATAACTATTTATTTAATTAGTAGGGTTGCCATATGTGTTCAAAACAAAATCGTTAATTTTTTTTATTTAGAAAATCCAGAAAGTTAAAAAAATTAATACTGGTTTCGCCATCACCATCCAGACCCCCATCCCACATATCATCAAAAATAAGCAAAGCAAAGACCCCCCCCCCACTACCCCTTAGTGCTTACCTACGTAATACTTGAACGGCCCCACACCCACATTTCACCAGTTCCGTGCTAAAGGAGTAAAGGAGCCAAGGTTAGTACTTGACGAATTTCCTGATGGATAAACCAAATGACAGTTCAAACCAACTTGAAATTCGCACCGCGAACCCCACGCTCAACAGTGGAGACGACTCCGCCTTGGAGTGTAAATGTGGTGCCGTTCCACAAACAATGGGACACTTAATATCGTGTCCTGCGTGTCCTGTCAGCTGCACGTTACAGGAACATGGACGCTAGTTATGGCGTCAATCAAGTGGCTGAATTCTGGGCCAAGTCTATTTAGGGTACCATCGACACGTTAAGAAGAAGAAGAACAGTCACTCTAATCCACCAATCATCATCAATTGCCGAGACTTTTCCCAAGTATGTTCGGGTCGGCTTCCCGTCTAACTGGATGCAGCTGAATACTTACCAGTATTTTACATGGAGTGACTACCTATCTGACCTCCACAACCCAGTTACTGGGTAATACGAACCCCTTGGTAAGACTGGTTGTCAGACTTTCGGGCTACTGACGACCCGTAACGACTGTCAAAAATCCACGAATGGCAGCCGGGACCAACGGCTTAACGTGCTTTTCGAGCTTTTTTACTCTAATCCACCAATAAACCCACCTAAATTAAAAAAAAAAAAACCACGGCCTTAATTTCACCATAACCCACCTTCGAATATCCATTAAGCTCAAACCGACATTAATGCCAAAAACACCATAACTACATCATAACGCGAAATCTTGCCAAATCTCCCAAAAAGGAGTACCCCCTAATTAGGGTTCCAGTATACTAAATAAGGGTCCCCATATATACCACACCACTCAAGAACTCGTTAAGTCCCCATAAAGTTCATGGGACAGCGCAGGTACCTATTATTATACGATCTGCTGGATAATTGTTGGACTTAATTAGCAATTGTTTTGTAGTTATAACAATGTGTGGGTTTGAGTTAGTCCGGTGGCGGTGGTACGAGCGGAGCGGGAAGCAGGTTTTATAAGTTATACTTGGTAACAAGTAAAGCGCGTGTCGCTTAGTGAGATAAAATTGCTATACGCAAATAGATTGCTGTAAAATACTTACAGCAAAATACTATACGCAATTGGGTTGCTGTAAGTATTTTACAGTATTCCAATTGCGTAGAGTGTTGTTATCTCACGAAACGACACGCACTTTACTTGTGGTGACCAAGTGTAAAAACACGCTGTGATGTGTGGGCAAGCGCAGGAAACAAGCTCTCTGCGGTCCGAGACAGTGGAGAAGTTGGAAGTGTGTATGTGCGTGTGTGTTTTATCTGCTGAAGCTACCCTGATGTTTTGATGAAATAAAATACACAAAAAAACACAAAGTACCTACATACTTGTAAAATGCCTGTCTGGGTTCGAACTCACGACCTACAACTCGTATGAATATTGTTGAATTATAAAATTTACATGAAAGGCAATGGCGCCCCCTTGTTCACAAAGCAAACTAAATTTAAGTTCAGAGTTCTTTTTTCTCTGAACTATTGCATTAATAAAAGGACAGAAGATAAATATTAGTTTAGTCCTGCCTTAATAGAATATTGAATTAGGTTAAGCTACGCTTGCCGCAGTTGGTCCGTGGATGGCTGACCATCTTCACATACCAAGACCCCTCCGTGCCTCGGAAAGCACGTTAAGCCGTTGGTCCCGGCTGTCATTCGTGAATCTTTGACAGTCGTCAGTCGTTACGGGGCGTCAGTAGCCCGAAAGTCTGACAACCAGCCTTACCAAGGGGTATTGTATTTACCCAGTAACTGGGTTGTGGAGGTCAGATAGGCAGTCGCTCCATGTAAAATACTGGTATTCAGCTGCATCCGGTTAGACTGGAAGCCGACCCCAACGTAGTTGGTATGATAATGTAATAAATAATCTCTCATGTATGAGTGTATGGTAACTTCAAGGTTCACATCCTTCCAGGGAATTAAATAACTCATCAAGAATCATTATCTATACATATAAATAAAATTGGAGTATCTGTTTGTAATATCGAAATAACCGTTTTTTACCACATGCACATGAATATATATACGGTACATACACCAAAATAACATTTTTTACAATTTTTGTCTGTCTTTCTGTCTGTCTGTTTGTTCCGGCTAATCTCTGAAATGGCTGGACCGATTTTGACAGAACTTTTATTGGCAGGTAGCTGATGTAATAAGGAGTAACTTAGGCTACTTTTATTTTAGAAAAATAAAGTAATGTTGCAATGTCCAATTGTCCATGTACCGTCCAGTACCGCGCGCAGCTCACTGTGCCGTCACGTCGGGCGCCTCCCACCACTTCTTCATTAATAAAAATGTTTAGTGTATATGAAAAGATTATGAAGTAAGTAGTAATAGATTATTAACATTAACAAATAACTATACAATTAAAAATGACCCAGCGAAGCGGGTATTCGGGTAGTTATAACTATTTTAAAAGGCAAAATTCACGAAGTTCATTATACATACATACATAATGCATGAAAGAAACCATACCATGCTCGTTAGCAACGTAAATCGTTTGGTAAAAACATTTTATTTTTTGCAATAGTTTTAAAAAAAGGTTTACAAAAGAAGTCTTTATGAATTCACCTTGTTTTTTAAGGAGACAATTAGTGGATTTTTCAGACTTGATTTTTATTGCGTAGACAAATAGTTTTTTGGTTTTTGGTGACTATTTTTGGAATAGGTAATCTGGAAATCCTATCATAGAATTTATAGGTTTTCAAAATGGGTTAATATTATTATTAGTGAATTGATTTATTTTGTACGAGTGCGTTAAGTATCAGGAAAATCTTGAATAAGGAATATTTCAATGGGTGCATTCACCCATTGAAATATTCCTTATTCAAGATTTTTTTTGTGCTTTATCGCATACCTACCTATTTTCCATGCCTTTTTGTTTTTCTTTAATGTTTTTTTTTTATATCATTGCAATATATTATACGTGGAATCTTGTAATTAGCAATTGTCAGTTGTTTACTACATATTTCGTTATCATTTACATGTATTAGTCTGTAAGCTTTTTTAAAATTGTAAAAATAAAATAAAATAAATAATTAGTCTGTAAGCTTTTTTAAAATTGTAAAAATAAAATAAAATAAATAAAAATATACAGGGTCAAATTAAATTCGCTAGCAAAGCTCCGCACACGTGATCATGATAATATAAAAATATTAAATATTTTATGTTTTCTTTTGGCTGGTTAACGACCGCTGGGAATGTTGTTACTCGAAGTATGAGTTGAAATCTCTTTTCTTTTGTTTTATCGTGTTTAGATATCGATACTTATATGGAGTATACACATAAAAACTGATTTTTAAACTGATTTTTCAAGTGACTACCTGTGATCGGTGACGCCACAAAAAGTCGTCAAATGAACTCCCAGCTGTCATTCGTAGATCTTTGACCACCGGTCAGCCGAAAGCAGCCGACTCCAACATAGGTATGAAAACTCACCCTTATTTGGCTTCACCGCTCCGCTTATAAAATCGCTTCCGCCTATCACTGTATCATCGCCCTTAACTACTTATTTACATACTGGCCACATTAAAATGTGGCAAACGCATATTCATGTGTCAGCCACTGTTTGAGGTGCGGGTTTGACTCCCGGGTAATGACTTCATACAGCTAGGTGTATAGAAGTCTAGGTGTCTTGCTTACCAAGTGGGTTTGAGTGGGCCACCCACTAAGAAGGTTTTTCAAAATCACACTTAAAGGGATAAAACCACTTTCTATTACAGCCGGTCGATTCTGTAAAAATCTCACCGTGAAATCATAAGCGAAGTGAGCTTGAAGAGAGCAGTGTCAATAGTGTTAACCTCTAATGACAGCTCACTCCACGCTCACTTCGCCCAAGTTTTCACGGCGAGATGGTTCCAGAATCGCATGGCAGGAGTTTTGACATCTCATGTGCTCGGCTTCCAGATATAGTTGAATACCAGTATTTTACATGGAGCGACTGCCTATCTGACCTCCACAACCCAGTTACTGGGTATTACGGTATCGTAAGACTGGTTGTCAGACTTTCCCGCTTCTGACAACCCATAACAACTGTCAAAGATGCACGAATGACCCGTATGGCCGCCAAGAGCCCCAGATGTATTGCTATCTCAGAGACATTAAATAAAGTCCTCGAGACCTAATTTCGGACATGGAGAACAATCTCAACGGAGATCAGCTTTCGGCGCGGGATATTATAGACATTATAGTGCACGTGTGTGCGCGACACAGGTGTGCTCACAATCATTGTCCAATAAGACGGCAATCCGACACGACCGGAGAGAGACTAATCTCTCTCTGGTCATGCCGGATTGCCGTCCCATTCAAATCATAATCAAATCAAAATCGTCCAAAGCACGTTAGCGTTTGGCCCTGCGCCCTTAACGTGCTTTCCAAGGCACGGGGTTATCTTACCGCCAACTTCCAAACTTCGGGGTTTTACTAAGATATTCACAATGGATAAACTCAAAAGCACTTTGCCCAACCCGGGAATCGAACCCAGAAACCCACCTTCAGCAGTCACGCATGCGGTCACGAGACCAACGGGCAGTAACAGACATTAAATTAGAGACCACAAATGGACACTGAAGAGTTTTTTTTTTTGTGTTATTAGATAATAAATATGCAGACGGCCCATGTGATAGGAAGTAATCCCCGTTACCACCGCCGATGGACATCTGCAGTACCAGAGACATTGCACAGCGATGTGCTGCCATCCCAGAGACAAAGCTGAAATCACTCATGTGCCTGTACACCGGCACCCATAGTCTTCAAACTAGAACACAGCAACGCTACCCCTTCATCTGTGTCAGTCGCCCGCTCCGGGCTAGTACACAGTACATAGATTACCGCGTCTGTGTCCGCGTGAGTGTAGATAGAAACAGTGTTTATAAACAAAACTATGAAAGTGATTAACCGCCCACTCCAGGTGGGACACGGAAGCGGTAATCTGTGTACCCGCCCGGAGCGGGCGAGTGAAACAGATGAGCTACTACTTGGCGGCAGAAATAAGAATGGCAGTACATCCCAAGTCAAGCTTCTGCATAAAGAGCTACAGTCCTTTCACAGCTATTTTACCTCTGACAGCAGCAACAAAACTACAACCTTATTGTAACGTGAATAAAGGTTACTGTGATTTTGACATACTAGTCAGTGGCAACCACCTAAGTACAACCTTATTGTAACGTGAATAAAGATCATTGTGATATTGACACACTAGTCAGTGGCAACAACTTGAATTCAACCTTGTTGTTACTTAAATAAAGATCACTTTGATTTTGACAGACTAGTCAGTGGCAACCACCTAAGTACAACCTTATTGTAACGTGAATAAAGATCACTATGATTTTCTCAGACTAGTCAGTGGCAACAATCCAACAGGAACCTTAATATAACGTAAATAAAGACCACTTTGATTTTGACGGACTAGTCAGTAGCAAAAACCCAACAGCAACCTTATAGTAATGAGAATAAAGACCACTTTGATTTTGACAGACTAGTTAGTAGCAAAAACCCAACAGCAACCTTATAATAATGAGAATAAAGATCACTTTGATTTTGACAGTGATGCAAATTCAGAGGGGATAACTGTGAAACGGCTATACAACTAAGTAAGTAGGCTGTTCTCAATTGCAAACTATATTTAAAAATGCTTAAAAAACAATCAAATATAAATTTCAACCAATTATAAAATCAAACGCCTTTATTAGTAGAAGGAACAATAAATAAAATTTTGAAAATGGAAACTGACTTTTAAAAAAAATGCAGGCTGCACCCAATGCTACAATAATCATAACTCAAATTCTTTAAAAAAAGAACGGCCTCCATTTTGTGCGTCCAAGTCGACACCTACAATTATATTTTCAAGATATTTTATTTCTCATGTCGTAAATTATGAAGGCAGTAAGCTCCTACTGCGGGTTTAAATATCGTCGGTTATAACTCGATTTGGTTATTGTAAATCGTATAATATTCGAATACGAATCGATGGCCGTTGGGGTAGACGTGTTTTTGAATGGAGTCCACGAAACATGCTGTAGGTCGCCCTAAGGATGGGAGGAGCGACGGTCTTCATAGGGTGGCTAGCAGTTGAATGAGAGTAGGTAGGGAACGCGTGTATTGGAGATTTTAATGGGAGGAATAAGCTGGTGAAGATACTGATTTCTTAGAAAAAAATACACCTACGCCATATTATAATTGGCTTCAAATGATATCACCGTTGTGACATTAAAATGCAGAGTAATTTGCAGAATTTTGATTTTAGGTTGGAATAGTCCACCCTTAAATCAAAATTCAGTAAATTAGTCACTATTTTCCGAAGCCAAAAATTATTTCACTGCAAATATATACAATTTTTTTTTTCGAATAATTCTGTTTTCTGCAGATATCAGACACAAAATTAGTTTACAGACTTTCAAACTTCTAACTACCCATAGTAATCCTTAATTTGCCAACCAAAGACCACAAATCTCCTCACTGTTTTCTCACTCTGTACTCAAAATCGAGAGCCAAGCGACTTACACAACCATAGTAGCTCCCTTTCTAAGAATCCTTTAGTCCATCTGTTGAACTGACGTTTCATTCAACTCCGAATGTGCAAAACAATATAAGTCCGCGAAATATATGAGCTTAAGCATAAATTATGCGAACATTTATGAAAATTCTTCATTATATGCGAGGGAAGTTAGGGTATAGAGTTGGACCTAAATGGGATATTAAGACGCCATGCCTGAATCTCCGCGGATATTGGCAAAGGTATAATAATAGTACAGTCACATTTAAAATCGTCGAATCCGAATCGCCTGGGCAGCGTTCGGGAAGCTACGCAATATCTTCTCGTTTCAGATACCGCAGTGGCTCAAGACGAAAGTCTTTGACCAGTGCGTGTTGCTAGTGATGAGCTAGGCTGTGGCATTGAAACGTGGTCGCTCACAATGGGCCTTATTAGAAGGCTAAAAGTCACCCAAAGGGCAATGGAGAGGGCTATGCTTGGAGTTTCCCTGCGTGATCAAATCAGAAATGAAGAGATTCGCTGAAGAACCAAGGTAACCGACACAACCCGAAGAATTGCTAAACTTAAGTGGCAGTAGGCAGGTTACATTGCTCGCAGAACAGATGGCCGATGGGGCCGAAAGGTTCTGGAGTGGCGACCGCGTACCGGAAGACGTAGCGTTGGAAGGCTTCCCACAAGGTGGACCGACGAGCTTGTGAAGGCCGCAGGAACCCGTTGGATGCGAGAAGCACAGAACTGGTCGAAGTGGAGGTGCTTGGGGGAGGCCTATGACCAGTAGTGGACGTCTTGCGGCTGAAATAATGAGCCCTAAACTAGACAGAACAGTAGTGGGGGAACATTATAGTTGATTATGACTACTGCCATTACTTGTGACCCACGGATGCCCCTCAAGTTAAAGGGGAAAATATTTAGGCCTGTCGTAATGTATGGATCAGAATGCTGGGCTGTGAAAAAGATGGAGGAAAAACGATTGCATGTAGCGGAGATGAGAATGTTGAGATGGATGTGTGGAGTGACAAGAGTCGATAAAGTAAGGAATGAGTATATTAGAGGAAGTTTAAATTTGCGCCTGTTACAGAAAAATTGAAAGGAAGTCGTTTGTCTTGGTATGGACATGTAATGAGGAGGGATGAAACGCATGTAACGAAAAGAGCGATGAATATGAATGTAGATGAATGGAGAGGGAGAGGAAGGCCAAAGAAAAGATGGATGGATGCTGTGAGGAATGATGTGAAAGACAAAGGAGTAAATGATGCCATGACGTCTAACAGGGAAGAATGGAAAAAGAAAACGTGTTGCACCGACCACAAATAAAATGGGACAAGGGCAGGAAGATGGTGATGACTACTGGTATTAATCATTCTCAGATCCAGTCTTCGACTCAATTATCGTACTGCCTCATTGGTCCAGCTAGTGGTTGCAAGCGAGATATGTGTTAGTAGGGTTCTATCCCAAAGTCAGGCGACGTGTTACAGAAGTAACTCCATCAGATTTTTTTTCTTAGCGGCGCTGTCAATCATCCTTTGTATTGTTTATTAAAAAGAACCAGCGGGATAATTGCGTGACATACTAGCAGTAATAATGACTTTCATTTTGACAGTTCAACAACATTCATTGGGTTATTTACGAACGTAGGTACAAAATTTTCGAACATATGCAGCAATGCTTCAAAATAGTTCAGATTGCAATTGAAATATGGGTGTTACGAAATTAGGGTGCAGATTTTTAATATTAAAAGACTAATAAGCAGTTTTAATCTATTTTTTATCCAAGTGAATTATGGATTCGTAGATTTGCTATGAACGGTCGCTAAGTTATAAAAACCGGTCATCTTTGTGCAAAGACTCAGCTACCTGAGATATCCAAAAACTAAAAGGTGCAAACATACAAAGTACAAAAAAAATAAAGAGCATTTCTTTCTTTAAAACGGGGGGCGTTCCTTCCACGATTTATGATCTGCGTATCATATTGGTTTAATTCTGACTACCTTGGCAAACACTGATGTTTTATTTTGGAAAAAAAATAATTATAACTTGCGAATGAGTCTTTGGTTTGTGACGTCAAGCGACGCTTGTCATAGTCAGTTATTGGATCGGTGTGCATTTATTAGATAGAGATCTCAGTGTTTTAAAAAGGACTTTAATCGTTTTGATTTCGGTTGAAATTATAAATTAACTAGCGAAACGCCCTTGCTTCGCACGTCGAAACATCGAGTTGTCTGTGCTAAATCTAAGTTAAATGAATCTTCCCCAATCAATGCTCTAAATGGCGGTGAAAAAGTTATAAAAATCCAGTGTCACACAGACATAGACATGATTAGTCTAATACACGAATCCTTAATATCTAATGAAAGTGTAAACAAAGCCCGATCAGGTAAAATTCTTACACAATTTCTCATACATAGTAGTAACACGTTCAACTGTATTTAGAAGGTTTCAACTTATGTTTTTTTTTTTTAACTGAACAGACAGCTGTGCTGCTGCGAGGGGCTTTTGGATAAGTAATAACAGCCTCACGGGTCAATCGATGAAGGTAAGCTGCGCTTGCCGCGGTTGGTCCATGGATGGGTGAACATCTTTACATACCAAGACCCTTCCGTGCCTCGGAAAATACGTTAAGCCTTTGGTCCCGGCTGTCATTCGTGGATTTTTGACAGTCGTTACGGGTCGTCAGTAGCCCGAAAGTCTGTTTGTGGTTTCTTATTATCTAGTAACTGGGTTGTGGAAGTCAGATAGGCAGTCACTCCATGTAAAATACTGGTACTCAGCTGCATCCGATTACACTGAAAGCCGACTCCAGCATAGTTGGGAAAAGGCTAAGCAGATGATGAGACAGCTGTGCTGCTGGGGAGTTTGTTGCGCCACTTCTTCTTCCCATTGAAAGCACTAGGAAGTGGTGAAGAGCGGCCGTTTTGGGGGACTGTCTTATGTAATTCTGATGTTCGAAAATTGCTGATTCTTAGTCTAACTTAAATAATGACTTTTGATATAACTAACCACTTTTTCCAACAATTACTTAATTATTTATTTGATCGGTTTTGGAGGTCTATTTTCAAGTCTCGTATGATATATCTTTACCCAAAACAAGTAATAACCTAGTAAAGGCCAAAATCTTCCTAAATAGCATGTAATTTTGTAAGATATGCAGTCACTTTAGTGGAATGACCGAAATGTTTCCTCTTTATGAACTTAAAAAGATAGTAACTTACTATTATTTGGACTGACTTTGTGTGGTACAAATTAGAAGAGTTGGGATTATGTCGCTCTCTCTTTTTGATTCTGTCGACTCGACAATCGACGAATTATCTATTCGAATGCAGCCATAGCGAATTTTGCGCTGCCAGGGCCGGTGACGTGGATGTGGCGAAGTTTTGGTATAGGCAGTCGCTCCATGTATAATATGGTATTCAGCTGCATCCGGTTAGACTGGAAGCCGACCCCAACATAGTTGGGAAAAGGCTAGGCAGATGATGATATAGTCCCACTGCAGGGTAAAGACCTCCCTTCCGTCTTTTCACGTTTCCCGGTCTACTGCGATTGTGGGAAAGAGTCTGGCTCATCCTTGTGTACAGCTTACGAATTACAAATATAGAAATAGAAATAGCTCGTGTCCCCACAATGGCAAACACACGCAAAATCGCTTCTTCTTTTGCTTTAGCCTGCACCCCAAATCGTAGCGATGCCCACGCGTGGGAGTAACTCATTACGATGCGGCACCATTGTGCAGTTTATTATAATATGTAAACCGTCTATATTAGTGTGGAATAGACTAAGAAATACTATGCTTTCGTGTCGGCACGAGCTACACGAGATAAGGTCATTTCGTGTCTGTTAAGCTGCAGTTTTCTGGAAGAACGGTGACCGCCACATGCGGCGCATAAAGAGTGCTTTCTGACACCTTAATGTGAAATACTGGTGAAAATGACAGATTTTTCATGACGTCCATTATAAATATGACGGAAACGTTCTTCTAGGAAATCGCAGCTTGAGCCAACTGTGTAGCAGAGCTGATATTGCTCTGACTGGTCAGGCCACACTGGAAGTATACAACGTGTAACGTTAAATGCGCAAAACCTGAAAATAGTTTGATCAGAATAACGAGCAGAATTAATTAAACCACTTTTTAATATAGATCACATTTTTCAAAAAATCTTCATTAAAAACGTTGCCGTGTCTATCTCTTAATAGGTCAAGCAACCCAATGTCAGCGCGGCGCAGCGGCCCGGTGACGACTCCTCCCTCGATGAAGCGTCGTCGCAGACGCAAGAAACGATCAGAATGGCCAGTAAAACTAAAACAGCACATAAGACCTTTACAATTTTTTTAATGACTTATTTTCTCTGTGAAATAGGTCAATTGAATTAAAAATCAGTTGGGGTGTCTGAGGTTTTGCGCATTTAACGTTACACGTTGTATATCAATAACATACAACATCCTCATTTCAGCTGAAATACGTCCACTGCCGGAGATAGGCAGCCCCGAAGCGTCGCCACATCAACCCGTCGTATTCCCGTGACCTTTACCAGCGGGGCAATTGCGTAACCCATTATCAATCGGAATCGGTTTCATTTTGACGGTTCAACAACATTCATTGCGTTATTTAAGTGTTGAGCCGACAAATTTTTCGAACTCTTGAAGCAATGGATTAGCAATTTGCTTCAAAATTATTCAGATTCCGTTTGATAGTGTGTTACGCAATTAGGGCGCTGGTCATCGGTCTACCTTGTGGGGGCCTACCTGTGCTGCTGGAGAATTTGTTTTGCTACTTCTTCTCCCCAGCGAAAGCACTAGGAAGTGGTGAAGGGCGGGCGTTTTGGGAGTATCTTATGTAATGTTGAGGGCCCCGTGGCGTGGCTAAATAATAACAGCCGCACAGGTCGATCGAACAGGTTAAGCTACGCTTGCCGCGGTTGGTCTGTGGATGGGTGACCATCTTCACATACCGAGACCCCTCCGTGCCTCGGAAAGCACGTTAAGCCGTTGGTCCCGGCTGTCATTCGTGGATTTTTGACAGTCGTTACGGGTAGTCAGAAGCCCGAAAGTCTGACAACCAGTCTTACCAAGGAGTATCGTATTACCCAGTAACTGGGTTGTGGAGTTCAGATAGGCAGTCGCTCCATGTAAAATACTGGTATTCAGCTGCATCCGGTTAGACTGGAAGCCGACCCCAACATAGTTGGGAAACGGCTAGGCAGACAATGTAATGTGTACGTTTGAACAGTGCTGGTTCTCAGCCCAATTTGAACGTGCTCCGTCTAGTTCTCCTTTTTCACTCCAGCCCCATTGGGCATTTGTTTTGCGAGCAATATGTTTTAGGCTATACAGTAGGTATGCAGTTGTTAATATGGCATATTGAGTTTAAAGGCAAAAAGTGAAGATGTATAAGATCATCAGTGATCAGTCCATAATCGTTCCTGCTCTGATGAAGATAAGGTTTATACCGTGTAAAGCTTGGGTTTCCTAGGAAAGCATTTACGGCAAAATTAACCTCTAATGTTTCCACTGCTGGGACACAGACTTCCTCTCTTCGAGAGGCAGTGAGCTGTAATCTACCACGCGAGCCTTTGTGCGGGTTGGTAGATGTCACATGTCTTCGATTTTTTGGTTCCAGGACATGCCGGTATCCTCACGATGTTTTCCTTCGCCGTTTTGAGAGAAAGCTAAGAAAGTGCGTTCATCATATTAAAACGGCCGTCATGAAAATCTGTCATCTTCACCAGTATTTGACATTAAGGTGTCGAAAAACTGTATTTGGATTTGGACGTCTGTTGTTATGTGACCGTTCACCGCTTTCTTAGGAAACCAAAGCACACAGAGGACACAGTAAAATCCCGATCACAAATTGCTTTGAGCTCCTTATCCACACTATTTAACTAAACTATGCGTGTGAGCATGACAATACTAGCTTCCGATGCCGGCCGACCCACTCCAGCGCACCAATTGTATTGATCACTAATCAGTTCCCGTTCAAAACGTATGAAGATTTTTAGTTTAACATAATTTTACATTTCCAGTATGTTCTTTGTGACGTCTTGGTTTTGTTTTGAGTAGGGGATCGCAGAATCGCGCCTGAGCGTTAAGTATAGCGGTTGTCATATAAAGAACTACACAGTCTGGGATGTCATCAAAATAGTGACTGGATCAGAAACAACCATCATCTTCCGTTGTCCGAATAGTATGGCAGGCTGCGTTGATGTCGTGGTCGCAAGGATGACTGCTGAGCGTGAGGTCTTGGGTTCGATTCCCGGGTCGGGCAACAGTGTTGTTGGTTTGGAAGTTGACGGTGTGATACCCCCGTGCCTTGGAAAGCACGTTAAGCTATTTGCACTTTTGCCTGATCTCTCTCTGTTCGTGTCAGATTGCCGTCCCATCGGGCTATAGTGAGGGAAGAGAGAGAGTACATCTGTGTCTGCGCACATATTTGTGCGCTGTAATATCTGCCGGTCGATTCTGTAAAAATCTCACCGTGAAATCATAAGTGAAGTGAGCACTTAATAGGGTTAATCCCTAGCGAATGACAGCTCACTCAACGCTCACTTCACCCAAGCTTTCACGGTGAGATGGTTACAGAATCGCAGGGCAGCTGCACCAATTTTATTATTATTTTGCAGAACTTTTGATTTTTTGGGCAGGCCAAGGTGCCAAGTCGTAACAGTTGTAACGCAAAAATCTCGTGGCATACTTTTATTGGAATTGGAAAAATACCTGAAAACTATGAAAATAATAAGAAAACAAACATTTCCTTGCTCTAAGAGTGTATGGTTAGCCCTCTGAGATAATCCTTTTGTTTGTCAAACTTTCTTGGTAATTACGATAGCTAATATTCTCTCACGACTGTCCAATTTATTTTATTTATTTATTTATTTTATTTTACAGTTTTTGGAAAACTTACAGCTAAAAACTTTTGCACGATTAAGAGTAACAGAAATAAGGCCAATTACAAGTTTTCACAGATAGAAGAGCATGTTACAACAAAAAAAAACAAATATTTTAGAAGGTAGACATTTTGCGTAGAAACATAAGTAATGTAAAAAGGTAAAAATGTGTTTCAAACAGAGTAAATCGTTACTAGATAACAATCTACTCTGTCCGAAACACATCTCTGCGATCTCTTTCTCGACCACACAAGCCGATAGATTTTATCAGTTTACCTGATCAAAAAGAAATCACAAAGAGTCCTTTTTAATTTTGAGATGCTGGTACTGAAAATTTAAGTATGGATCGTCCTTTCCATTCATCATCTGCCTAGCCTTTTCCCAACTATGTTGGGGTCGGCTTCCATTCTAACCAGATGCAGCTGAATACCCGTATTTTACATGGAATGACTGCCTATCTGACCTCCACAACCCAGTTACTGGGTAATACGATACCCCTAGGTAAGATTGGTTGTCAGATTTTCGGGTTTCTGATGACCCGTAACGAGTGTCAAAAATCCACGAATGACAGCCGGGACCAAAGGCTTAACGTGCTTTCCGAGGCACGGAGGGGTCTTGGTTTGTGAAGATGGTCACCCATCCACGGACCCACCGTGGCAAGCGTACCTTAACCCGATCTCAAAACCGGTGCGGCTGTTATTACTTAGCAGACAGTTCTTCTCCATTATAATCTGTAATTGTTTGATTGTTTGCTTGAAGTCTTTCGCAAAACAATTAGCAAAAAATACAAAAATCGTGTACATAACAATCATCATTAAAATCAAGACCAACTGCAGTATTTAATTACCAAAGAAAATCATTAACAATTATGAAAGGGATTAATTTAATAACATTTATTATCCAGAAGATTTGGGAGTTGAAACTAAATGTTTGTTAACGAAATACAATTAGGATTGGCTTCCTGAGGCGGAAAGAGAGCCCTTTTGATTGCTCGAAAAATATCTTGTGAGAAAATAAAAGGAATTTGGATTTGTTCAGTGTTGTGGGTTCTGTAGGTATGAGTTATTCCCGTTGTAGATGGTGGTGGTGGTAGTGATGGTAGTGAGTGGTGGTGGTGGTGAGAGGTGAGTGGTGGTGGTTGCGGTGGTGAGTGGTGGTAGTGAGTGGTGGTGGTGGTGAGTGGTTGTGGTTGTGGTGGTGGTGAGTGGTGGTGGCGGTGGTGGTGGTGGTGGCGATGAGTGGTGGTGGTGAGTGGTGGTGGTGGTGGTGGTGGTAGTGAGTGATGGTGGTGGTGGTGGTGGTGAATGGTGGTGATGGTTTGTGATCTTTCTGTATGAGTCACAATTTCTTTCTTAGGTATGCAGGAGATATACACACGTGTACTCTTTCATTCCGTCACTGTCATAGTCCAAGCTTCGTGATGATGGCAATGTTTCTAATTGCTATTCATTGAATTGAAATCTGACTACTACATTGATCTAGTGGTAAAAAGCGCTACGTTTTTAGGTCCCAGATGGAGCCCGGAAAGATTTGAGCCATTTAACATGACTGGCAAAATATGGGAGCGAGCCTGCTGCCAGCACTATATGCCTGTTGCACCCCTAGGATCTGATTCCAATGGTCAGTCCCATGTTTGCGGAACCCTAATCCAAAAAATCTACACGCATAAACACGAAACGAAAACCAATTAAGTTGGCAGTCGCCACCGTACGGAACCATCAATACGAATCAACTCGTTGCTTGCTTTTAACTGACTGCCAGGTTAGGTCAGGAGACAGATTGCAGGTTTGTAACGTAATCTGAGATTAATTTGAAATAATTAAGCCACTCTAAATATACCCAAAGGGAAATACTTGAATACCTTTTGGAAAAACACTTTAAACACTTTTTTAAACACTTTTTTTTTAAATTAATGATCCTCTTAAATTTTGCGTTTCTAATAACGCACGCTTTTTTAAATGATTGAGTTGGGGTAATAAGTAAGCCAGGGTACCCGGACCAAGAAGCTTAGGGTACGTTAGAAATGTGAGCTGCCTTTACTAACTAGTTGGTAGTAGTTACTTGGCTATGTACGTTTTTTTATAATATCAATATACTCGTAAGAAATATTTGATGTTCACGAGGTTACAGAGGTTTCAGGTTCTTAGAGTTATTGTATTAGAATATTCTTTTAAGAGCGCAAAATGAGAATTATTATAGGTTCGATTAATACATACTATATTCAAATAATGAAGAAAGAAACGCATCAATTTTAGAAATATAAAATATGCTTTTGCACTAAACACTAATATTATAAAGAGGAAAGATTTGATTGTTTGTTTGTATTGAATAGGTTCCGAAACTACTGGATCGATTTGGAAAATTGTTTTACCATTAGAAGCCATGGGAAAATGCTTCATTCCTACGGGAAAACGGGTAATAGGATTTAAACGGTAGGAATTCCGAGTTGTACGCAATCGAAGTGCGAGCAGATGCTAGTATAAAATAAATCGATATATTTAGCAGATCCTCAAATATTAACCAGATAAAATTATGTTAGGAATTGCGTTTGGTGTGAGACTAGCTTAGTTGATCTACTGAACTGCCAAAATAATCTATTTTTCTATTTACTAGCAAACTTATCTCTTTCTGGTAATCTAGCCCACATTTAGTACCTACCTATCGTTTTCCTAGGAAACACATCAAGTAGGTAACCTCAGATTTGATTTGATTTTTTTTTTATTGAGTCGAGCTACGATTCCTGTTAGTATTATTTCTGACTAACTTGAATTAGGATACGCATACGATGAATTTCAGATTTGATGCACTCGATTAAAACCAGTATTTGTCCGTTTTATTTCGAAATATCTCTCCTACCCTAGCTCCGAGCCTACATTCGTGATCACCGCTTATATTTCAGCGGCCAGCCCGCCCAAAATTTAGATTGGATTCATCACCAATCAACCTCTATATATCAATCATATAAGGTCGAAATTCGCACAACACTTGTTTGATAGAATATTATTAAAACAAACGGGCGATTTCTTTCGCGATCTTTTATCTTTGAAACGTCAAAATGAATATCTTTAATCAGTTTTGGAGTAACGAGTGTAAATATTTAAAACGGACCTTTCATCGGGTTGAATGAGTTTAATTTTTTTAATGTTCTATATTGAAATGTTGTAAGTAGAACGGAGCGTAAGGGTGCGTTTCCACAGAAGCGGAGCTGGGCGAAGCGGAGCAGAGACGTGCAGGAATCGACAAATCACAAAGGTTGAAATCCTCATCGCGTCACTCGTCTCGTCTGTGATTGGACGATTCCTACACGTCTCCGCTCCGCTCCGCCCAGCTCCGCTTCTGTGGAAACGCACCCTAACGTTGCTTGCCTGTCAATCTGCTACAGACTGTACTTCGGAGAGTGTGCACAGGAGCTCCACGACCTGCAGTGCAATTCTGTAACCATATCACCGTGAAAATTTAGGTGAAGTGAGCTGTGAGTGTCATCTCACCTGATACTAGGGCACTGACCAAGCATATATTTACAATCATAATCGAGATTTTAATAATATTTTTTCTGCTAATTCTATTGATCATTTATATAATTTCAAAGCTTGTATTTTATTGGTCAAAACATTACCATTTTGTGGGGTTTTAATCTAGGAAAAAAAGAAAAAGAAAACAAAGTTGATATTCTGACTAGCTTTCTGTTTTGCTATTTTATTTTAAAATCCCACAAAACAGTAATCTTTTGACAACTAAAATACTAGTATTGAAATTACATAAAATGATCAATAGAATTAGCATAAAAAAAATATTATTAAAATCACGAGTATGATTGTAAAAATGTTTGCTTAGATCAATCCCTCCCTAGCATCAGTGGGGTACTGACAGCGCCATTACCCATGGTCAGGGGTAATGGCGCTCAAACTTGTCCTTTTTTCAATATTTTTTTACTCAAAATTAATAAAAGTTTCATAAATTTTGTTCAGGAATATTGATTGTTGGATACCTAATATATTGCTATTTTATACTAGTTTTAAAATAAAGATATTAAAAACGAGAATATAAAGCCTTTTCCTTAAGTGAGCACCATTACCCCCGCTTACCCTACCTAAGTAATTACAACTAGTACTATTAACATTATTTACCTCTAGAGTACTGGAGACATAATAATATTAGCATAATTATTCTGCTTTATGTTATTCAATTATTTATGTTACTGCTGTGCCTTAATCTGCGTTTGAATATGTTTATATTGTCACATTTTTTTATATCCTCCGGTAAACTATTGAACAGCCGTTACGCCTTCAACCAATATTGTTTTTTTTCCATAATTAGTGCGAGCGTGCGCTGGTTTTAACTGAATTTTGTGAATCAACTGGAAATGATGCTCATATTAAACATTCAACACGATAAAATTATTCATTCTCATAATACTTCAATAAACGTAAAAAAAACCATGGAGATATACATTTAATAAAAATAAATATGCATGCCTGTCTGTCTGCAACCAATCAACTCCAGTTTTGATAGCAAATATCATTCGGAAACTCAAATAAAAAATGTGTATGGCAAACAGACATTTCGTGAAAATATTAAAAGTAAAATGGGACTGCGACCAATGTGCAGTTTTCAATTTACGTGTCGCTGTTAAAGTGAATAATTTATAGGATTTTTGTGAAAATATTTGGCACTGCGTAGCTGTTCTAGTAGTCAAAAGCGCTACTGTTAGCATAAGCCGTGCGATTCTGTAACCATCTCACCGTGAGACTTGGGTGTAGTGAGCGTGGAGTGAGTCGTCAATAGTGTCAATCCCTAGCATCGGCATGACTCACAGCTCACTCTAAGCTCGCTTCACCTTAGTTATCACGGTGAGATTTTCCAGAATCGACCGGCTGGTTTTCACCTGCACCCTAATTGCGTTTCCAATTGGAATCGGAATTATTTTGAAGGATATTGCTAAATCATTGCTCAGTATTATGTTCAAAACAATAACGTCAATAATTATGAACAATGAACGTGGCTGAATTACTGTCATTGATTGTCATTTTATGTGTGTAACACAAATGTTGTTAAAATGTCAAAATGTATGCCATCCCTAATGTTGGTGTGTTAGGCAATTATCCCGCTGGTTTCGAATTCCGGGTTATTGGGCAGGGCACATGCTCGCAGATTGGCCGATGGGGCCGAATGTTCCGGAAGTTCTGGAGTGGTGACCATGTACCGGAAGACGTAGCGTTGGGAGGATTCGAACAAGATGGATCGATGACCTGGTGAAGGCCGCTGGAATCCGCTAGATGCGAGAAGCACAAATTCGACCGAAGTGGTGATGCTTGGGGAGCCTTATGTCTAGCAGAGACTCATCATTAGCCTATAATATTCCCACTACTGGGACACAGGCACTGACCTCCATATATACAAGTACGCTGGACTTCAGGACTGGAAAAACAAAATCAGCTGTTCCCTATATTTTGACGACTCGTACGAACATGAATGTAGGGAACAGCTGATTTTTTTTCGCGATTTCAGGTTTGGTCCCATAGTAAAAGTTGTTCATAATGATGAGTACAATGACCTCTTAAGAGGTTGCTGGTGTTTTACAAATAACCCTGTATAAAAAAAAATGTGTGGAATTTCTAAACATCGAGAATATAAATATAGTTTGTTTTTGTAGGTATATCATTTATCAATCATCATAAAATTATCACAGTACTGACTAGAATAAAAGAATATCATTACAATACTTACGAGAAATATCACAAAAATCCTCTTCATTGTTGGTTCAAGGTCGATTTTTACGATTTCCCATAGATTCAGTCAGAGACGGATATATTATTTGCATAGAGACGGCGCCACAGACCCTAACCACTTTTATTATGTGCTAATCACTACAGGATTATAGGTTGTGTATACAGGGTGTTGCATGCTTGATTTATGTTTTTTTTTGTGCTAGTAAGTGTATTACGGTCCGTAGAAAGTCGGTTTTCCTTACTCATTGTTGAACTTGTCTGTTTGTACACAATATTTTATACCTTATCAATTTATTATCTTGTACTAACCCTTGTCTGTTCAGCGACTAACATCTGCATAATTTGTACAAAGTAAAAAGTTGACGGAGCGCATGTGCGCTGCCGTCTAAACGTGACACAGGCAGAATAGTCGATGTCGGTTCAGTTGCCAAAGGAAAAAAAAAACAAAAATTTTTTATAATCTACATTTCTGGGTAGATGATTGAATGGAATAAGAAAATGTGCTAGCGTCAACCCTGAATAAATTGAGATATCTACATGTGCAGATGTTGATAATATTCTCTCAGTAAAATGGCGGCAAAACTTGCCAGTCAGGAAGGTTATGAGTAGGTCTGAATGAGATAAATAGTGTACTAATTGTTGAATAGGCTTATTAATAAAGAAAATAAAGACGAAGAATAATATAAGTCAGAAAACTGGTCGTAATTTTAATATCTTGTTAAAAAAAAAATAGTTCAAAAACTAAAATCCGACTACTGAACGCTCTAAAAAGTATGAAACAAGAAAATATTCTCATCTGAAATTGCAATGTACAAAGTAGGTATTCAATATATTTTACCGTATATTAAATAAACAACTTACACGTAATATATTTCAATGTATTACATAATTGATAGTGATGTTCAGAGGATATCCGTGGTCTTAATTTTATTTTATTATTATTATTTTTTAAATAAATAATAATTATTATGTAATCGTTTAAGCTATGGAGCGAGCTATGCTCGGAGTTTCTTTGAAGGATAAAATCAGGAATGAAATTATCCGGAAAAGAACCGGAGTAACCGACATAGCTTGCAGAGTAAGAAAACTGAAGTGGCAGTGGGCTGGCCATGTCTGTCGAAGGGCCGATGGCCGGTGGAGTAGACGAGTCCTGGAGTGGAGACCGCGTATCGGCAAGCGTAGTGTGGGACGCCCCCCAGCTAGATGGACGGACGACCTAAAGAAGGTGGCTGGGGTAGACTGGATGCGGAAGGCGGAAGACAGGGTGTTGTGGCGCAGTCTGGGAGAGGCCTATGTCCAGCAGTGGACTGCGATAGGCTGAGTTGATTGATTGATTGAATCGTTTAAGGTTTCTATGGGTCTATGCCACCCGAAATAAAATTTTATTATAATTATTATTATTAAAATATTGAAACGAAAATCGTAAAGGACACTTTTGCATTGGACATTGCTGCGTTTGCTCCCCTGCGTTACCGGGTACACAAAGACACAACGACACAACCAGTACTTACTATCGCAACAATAAACAACATAAGCCCAAAGGCATTTTCATTAATTAATAAATGAGAGTTTTAGCCAGCCTCGTAATATATTACTGTTACCGCCTTTACCGCGTGGAGGTACTCCCAGCTTATGTCATTATTATTACACACGTTTTGTTTTTTTTTATATCTAAATACTCCACATTGAAATACGTATTATGTATATTGGGCAGGTATGTTTGGCTCAAATCTGAGGCGTGATTTTATAGAAATTATTTCTAATTATCGGGTGCATGCAAGAAAAGCCGTGAGCAACAACTGACAATATACAACGTGTAACGTTAAATGCGCAAAACCTCAGACACCCCAACTCATTTTTAATTAAAATGACCTATTTCAGAGAGAAAATAAGTCATTAAAAAATTGTTAAGGTTTTATGTGCTGTTTTAGTTTTACTGGACATTCTGATCGTTTCTTGCGTCTGCGTCGACGCTCTATCGAGGAAGGAGTCTTCACCGGGCCGCTGCGCCGCGCTGACGTTGGGTTGCTTGACCTATTAATAAATAGACACGGCAACGTTTTTAATGAAGATTTTTGTAAAATGTGGCCTATATTAAGAAGTGGTTCAATTAATTCTGCTCCTTATTCTGATGAAACTATTTTCAGGTTTTGCGCATTTAACGTTACACGTTGTATATTATTTTGAAATGCCCATGCTAATTAAGCCCTTTCATTTGAAACCCAACACGGCTTGATTAAAACAAAATTTCTAGGTCATGACTTTATGTCCGCTAGAGGGCGCCATATTCAATTTCATGTGACGTCACATATAACCAGCCTATAACTAGCGGGCGATCAAGACCCGTCCAACGATACTTTATTTGTCAAATTAGGACAAGTAGTTTAGAAGTTATGAGAGAACAGATGAACATACATGCATACATACCGATCGAAATCACAATCCTCCTTTTTGCTTCGCCGTACTCGTGTAGTGTGTAACCATTTATGTATGTAGACAGCCTTATTTATAGTGCTTCTTCAGCAATACTGTGTTGTAACTAATTACCTATTTATACACAATAAACCGGACCTTGAAACCAAACGCACGTATTATTTATTACTCCAAAACCCACAACGACCAGAACACCACATGGCGACCCTGCCAGTCCACGTGCTACTCTAACTACCATACTTACTGCAACAACCTTCAATCTTCATCAATTTTTGGAACTGCGGCTTCGAATAAATTCCTACATCAAGACTCAAGGAAACACAACAGACCAGAATCCAAGACTTCAACAAATCCAAGACTCAAGGTTCAAGACTTCTACAAATTTTCATTCAGACTTTCTACAATTATTGGGACATCGAGATTTCACTCTTATTGGAGCACTGAATCAGAAGAACAGACTATGGGAACGACGAAAAGCAAAGAACAAGTGGTTATTGCGCAATCAGCAGCTGGGAGCAACGACGCAAAAGCGGCGGCGGAACATCTTCAGACGAACAACGTTCTTCAAGAATGAGTCTTTTAGTTAACTTGCAAAAAAACGTATACGTAAAGAAATGCAGGGTCTTGTAACTAAGGAAAAACTAACGCACGGGTCCGAGGATGGGTGACCATCTTTACATACCGAGACCCCTCCGTACCTCGGAAAGCACGTTAAGCCGTTGGCCCCCGCTACGGTTTGTGGATCTATGTTACGGGTCGTCAGAAGCCCCGAAAGTGACAACCAGTCAACGAAGGAGTATCGTATTACCCAGTACAGAGGTTGTTGAGGTCAGATAGGCAGTATTCAGCCGCATCCGGTTTGACTGGAAGCTGACCTCAACATAGTAGGTAAAAAAGGCTAGGCAGATGCACTAACATAAAACCACACACCATAATTTCGCGATCACTTTCCTTACAATAACATAATTATGTAAATGTATGGAACAAAATCCTTATTCCAGCGTCATTCTCACCGCACTGTCAAGATGTCATACAAAAACTGAGACAACATAATGTTAGGGTTCCGTAATCATTGCGGCGGCGGTGAAGCCAACCGCAAACGTTTGCGGTTCCGTACTCGCAATAATTCATGACATTGTTAAGAAAATGAACAAGAGTATTTTGTGAGGGCGTAATTTTGTGTTATATTTTGTAAAAGCCGTATTTTACGCTGGCTTTCTTTGTAAGCGAATCCGTAGATGATCGATGCCGAGGTTTCGTTTTTTATTGAGAGCAGTGCTAACGACCCCGACTTACGAGTTGTAGGTCGTAGGTTTGAACCCAGACTATGTACATAATTTCATCACCCGTGCTCTGAAAACGGTGAAGGAAAATATGTGAGGAAACCGACATGTCTTAGAACCAAAAATTCGAAGATACGTGACATGTGATATCTACCAACCCGCACTGGGCCCGCGTGGTAGACCAGACTCATACCGAACACAGTCCATCTGTAAGTGGTGTAAGTCTTCAAGAACTCCACACTCCAGAACTGTCAAAATACCCTGCTTGTCAACAGTACGTGGTTTGCACGTGGTAAGGATACGTCATCATCTGCCTAGCCTTTTCCCAACTATGTTGGGGTCGGGTTCCAGTCTAACCGGATGCAGCTGAATACCAGTATTTTACATGGAGCGACTGCCTATCTGACCTCCACCACCCAGTTACTGGGTAATACGATACCCCTAGGTAAGACTGGTTGTCAGATTTTCGGGCTTCTGACACCCGTAACGACTGTCAAAGATCTACGAATGACAGCCGGGACCAACGGCTCAACGTGCTTTCCGAGGCACGGAGGGGTCTCGGTATGTAAAGATGGTCACCCATCCACAGACCAACCGCGGCAAGCGTAGCTTAACCTGATCAATCGACCTGTGCGGCTGTTATTATTTAGCCACGAGCCCCTCCACGTGGTAAGGTTACGTGAGGAATAATAATTACCATTTTTTTTTGTGCGTAATTATCTCAATACTCAGTCATTTATTGCATTCCACAATGTATATGCTTAGGTGGTAGGTAACATTTGTTGTAACAATCGTGGACCCTGTCGGGCAAAGCAAAACAAAAAAAATTTAGGAAGAGGACTTATGTATACATGCAAACTAACTTTATCTAAGTATACTATATGGTAACATTTTATTAAATTTAATCTAAAAAAAAAAACATAATATCAAATAATTTCTCTCGCTCTGGGCGGAGCGTGAGGGCGTGTCAAACTTTTACTGACTAAAACCCACCCGTGTTCTTTCAGTTGCATGTGCCAAGGGCCAAGGTAACTTTCGAACAACCCGCGACCCTGGATAATAATCACACAAATATTATAAAGGCGAAAGTTTGTGAGTATGTGTGTGTGTATGTTTGTTACAAGAAGTAACAAACACACACACACACTCACAAACTTTCAACTTTCATTCCCAAACACACTCACGCTCAAACGGCTGGACCAATTTGATGAAATTTGGCACACAAATAGTTTATAATCAGGATTAACACGTAGAATACTTTTTATCCCGCTACTCCTGCGGGATCGAGACTTATGCGGATGAAACCGCGGTGCGCAGCAAGTTACCATTAAATTGGGAAATGGGGCACTGATCTAAAATACAGTCGTGCAAAATTTAAAACTTTCTTTGTTTTCAAGGTGATGTCTTAAATGTTCATAAGAACATCATCCTTTATCTTAAAATATTGCGTGACGTAACAACATAAACATTGCATACTAATTCCAAGTCCCGGGTTTGTTTCCTGAGTCGCGTCGGACACATAAAAACGAACAAAAAATCTATTGTTGTTTTACGTTCAAGGCTTTGTATGAATGAGAGGGTAAGCAGAATTCATTCTCTTGTGGTACAGAACTACTAAGTGTTATAGTTTTGCAGAAAAAAATATGGTAACTGTCTCGCAGGTATTGTGGTCGAAAGCGCGACTTCTAAGCACAGTGTCTTAGGTTCAGTCACCAGGTCGGTGTTTTTCGTTAGGATTTTTTCAAGAGTAGCTAGAAGACCAATCATCGTAATTTAAAACGTTCAAAATCTGCAGTGCTATTCTGTAAAAATCTCACCGTGAGAACTTCGTTGAAGTGTCCGGGAAGTGAGCTCTGTCATTCCCTAATGGTAGGGATTGACACTATTAAGTGCTCACTTCACTTATGATTTGACGGTGAGATTTTTACAGAATCGACCGGCTGGTCTCAGTTCAGCCTTATCTCGGTTACAAACAATGTAAAAAACATAGGAAAATTGGAGGTATTTTTGACAGATTTACACTGAGGTCAGACCAAGATAGACAAAAACGTTCACAGTTCTTAAAATTACGAAAATTGCCACTCTGATGTCTAGTTTTGTGCCCCGTTGATGAATATTGTTGGCAACACACTCTCTATTAAATTTTTGGCAAAATATGACTGGACTAGATACACCTCTTCCTTATTCAGCGTGATACGAGATACATTCTCGTATCACGCTGTTGTAACCTTCTAGCGAAAACACCATTGACCCGCGCAATTGGGGTTGTTAACGATCTGCACGTCAAGATCGATGTATTTACTTGCTATTTGAGTGAATTCGCAAAAATACTGTTGTTTATTTTATGTTACAGTGCAGATTAGGTTAAGATAAGATTATTATTAAGTAGTTGCTATTATAAGTTTTACTAGTTTTTTTTCTTTTGGTGGTGAGGGGCCCGTGGTTAAATAATAACAGCCGCACAGGTCGATCGATCAGGTTAAGCTACGCTTGCCGCGGTTGGTCTGTGGATCTTTACATACCGAGACCCCTCCGTGCCTCGGAAAGCACGTTAAGCCGTTAGTCCCGGCTGTCAGGAGTCAGACGCCCGAAAATCTGACAGCCAGTCTTACCTGGGTTGTGGAGGTCAGATAGGCAGTCGCTCCATGTAAAATACTGGTATTTAGCTGCATCCGGTTAGATGGGAAGCCGACCCCAACATAGTTGGGAAAAGGCTAGGCAGATGATGACTAGTTTTTTTTCTTTCTTCATAGCTTTATATTGAAAAAAAATAATTTTAAGACCGCGCTATCGCATTAGGTATACCTGTAATGATAGTTGTAAGGGAGATTTTAATAAATAAATAAATAAATGTTAACGTTGCCCCAAATTTAATCTATACCTATAATAATAACAAAGCTAAAGAGTTCGATTGTTTGAAAGCGCTGATCTCTGGAACTGACAGTCGGATTTAAAAAAAAAATGTTTCTGCATTTGATAGTCCAACTCTTGAGAAAGGTTATAGTGTCACGCTAAAACCCTAAATAACCAAGCAAAAACATTAACATAGTGAAAACGAAGTAGGTACCTAAAACTCGTAGCGCGGGTAGGCGATGCGGTGCGACGGGGGTCGGGGGAACAAGAAATTTTACGCGGACGAAATCGTAGGCAGAAACTAGTTATAATATATCTGGGAACTAATTCGCAATGACACGTCAAGTAGATACCTATTGGTGCCGATTCTTTTGTTCAAAAGCTAAACTAAATTTGAGTTCAGCCGGTCGATTCTGCAAAAATCTCACCGTGAAATCATAAGTGAAGTGAGCACTTAGTAGGGTTAATCCCTAGCGAATGACAGCGCACTCCACGCTCACTTCACCCAAGCTTTAACGGTGAGATGGTTACAGAATCGCACGGCAGTGCATATTTTTCTTTGTTTCCTTAAGAAAAGGACAGAAGATAGATATTAGTTTAGTTCTGTCAAATTAAGATAATCCATAGACAAATAAATGTAGACGTGATTATAAAATTGGCTACTAAAAATACGTCAATTTACGTCAAGAGCTGACTAATTTGACAGGACTAAATTAAATTTATCTTCTCCATGTCATGGTATATCCATGTGCAATTTCATCCAAATCCGTTCAGAGGTTTTAGCGTGAAAGCGTAACAAACAAACTTACTTTCGCATTTATAATATTACTAGCAGCTCGCACCAGCTTCGCACGGGTGTATTTTTTTTTCGAATTTCCGTAATTTTCTTTCATACAAACCATATCCTGGCAATACCCAACAGAACAAAAAAAGAATTATCCAATTTGGTGCAGTCATTCGGAAGTTATGCGCGTACAGACATTTCGGCGACTTTGTTTCATACTATGTATGGAAGTTAGGATTAGGATTTGTATAAGAATAAGTGGATTTATTAATAGAAGCACGCGCGGCTTGTGGCTAAGTAATAACAGCCGCACGGGTCGATCGATCAGGTTAAGTTACGCTTGCCGCGGATTGTCCGTGGATGGGTGACCATCTTCACATAACAAGACCCCTCCGTGCCTCGGAAAGCACGTTAAGCCTTGGTCCCGGCTGTCATTCGTGGATCTTTGACAGTCGTTACGGGTCGTCAGTAGCCCGGAAGTCTGACAACCAGTCTTACCAAGGGGTATCGTATTACACAGTAACTAGGTTGTGGTGGTCAGACAGGCAGTCGCTCCATGTAAAATACTGTCAGCTGCATCCGGTTAGACTGCAAGCCGACCCCAACATAGTTGGGAAAAGGCTAGGCAGGTGATGATGATGAATAGAAGCACGTCTGAAGAGGTCCTAGGACCATACCTCTTTCAGCCTAAAAGCAACGTAGAAAAGGGTTTAAATGGCATATCATTTCCATTTTAATTATTTTTTTATACCGGTCGCTAAGTCCGGTATAATTACTGACCAATGTCATGATCCATTTCGACTTGGTTTCTGAGATGCGGAGCAGTGGTGGGCCAGTCGTAACGACAGTGACTTACCAGTTGTAGGTCATAGGTTCGAATCCAGACCGGTACTGTACTTCGTGTAATTTATTTCATCACAACTGCTCTCAAGACGGTGAAAGAAAACATCGTGAGGAACCCAGCATATCCTAGAACCAAAAGCTCGAAGACATGTGGCATCCACCAACCCGCACTGGGCCCGCGTGGTGGATTACAGCCCACTCCCTCTCACAGAGAGGAGGCGTGTGTCCCAGAAGTGGGAACATTCTAAGTTGATTATGTAAAATAAGTTGGAAGGCACATGCCAAAGAAAGCATTAAGAATGAACTTCCTAAATAAAGAAAGAAAAGGTATCTTCTGCCATCTTCAATTATAACTTCTTGCTAAAACTAATTTAACTACAGGAAAGACGTAGTTCAACTAATCAACATTCAAACAATGTAGAAACATTATTGATAATCCAAAATGGCTGGAAGTTTTGGGTGGCCCAAATTATCTATAACAACTGATCGACGAGACATGAATTTGAATTGCGTTGAATCATAGTTAAAGTGATGGATTGACTGTCAATGATTTTGGATTTTGCAGTTTGATACTATTTATATCCATTTCTTTTAACCTGCATGGTTCATGGCTGAGGGACTCGTGGCTAAATGGTTATTTTTTAGTTTATTTATTTATTCCTTTATTTCTGGCAACTAAGCATAGCCCTGTCCATTGCCCTTCGGGTTACTTTTAGCCTTCTAATAAGGCTCATTGTGACAACACGCACTGGTCAAAGACTTTCGTCTTGAGACACTACGGTATGTGGGACGAGAAGATATTGCGTAGCTTCCCGAACGCTGCCCAGCCGAATCGGATTCGACGATTGACCTCTTTCTCGAAGCTGGACCTACCTAACTGGACAGTTTGTCCTAGGTAAACATACTTGTCCACGACTTCGAGTGTAGCGTTGTTTTCATAAAAATATGGATCAAACAAAAGATATGGCAAAGAAAGTGGGTGAATAAATAGTCCTCCAGAACGTACTTCAGCCATGGCGGCCCTTCTGAACGGAGACTATTTATTCTTCGGCGCGGAAGGTATTATATTGCGCAAGTGTATTCGCGGACACAGGTGCACTCAAAAAAGATGAACACTCACAACTCACTTAACACTCACTCACTTCACTTCACTCACTCTCTCTCTCACTCACTCACTCACTCACTCACACTCTATTCCCTTACTCTCATAGTCCGATGAGACGGCACGGAATCTGATAGTACCGGAGAGAGATCAGGCGCAGTACGAACGGTTTATGGTGCTTTCCGAGACATGGAGGTATCACACCGCCAACTTCCTAGCTCCGGGCCGTTACTAAAAAAATCCTAATGGAAAACCCAATAACAATTTCCCAACCAAATGGGGTGAATTCTAAGACAGGTAGGAATAATGAAAGAAAATACATGTTGCACCGACTTTAAATAAAGTTGAATAAGGACGATAAAATCCCACCAAAAAACACGAAACCCTTGACCGAAGCTAACCTAACTTTAGACGTACCAAATTCCGTCCATTTTTTTCAACTTATTTTTTTCTCCAAAACCCATCTATCCTAACCAAACGTAGCGGGCCGTTTGAGTAGGTTTTTTCGAGGTGTTGAAGTGCGGCGCCCGGATTCTGTTTGACAAATAAAGACGACATAACAAAAAACACATTTGCATGTGTTAATAGTACTGGCATTGTTTTACAAGCACTTTCGAGGTCTGCGTCGAATGGAGGTGTTATTTCAAAGTCTTTTTTGAATACCGGTTTTAATTTTTTGTTATTTTTCTTTGCGCTAAAATTAGGTTAAAGTTTTTATGAGAATTTGAGGTGCTCGTGGCCATTTGTATATCTTTAATAGTCGTTATGGGTAGTCAGGGTTAGAGCAATGGTAGTCCAGTGGTAACAGCCGCGACATAGTATAAAGAGGGGAAGTAGGCTATCTCCGGCCCAATCCGCGATATAATTGCCTACTGTCTTAGGGTTGTCACTTTTAGGAAAATTTTAATTCAGTGCAAACCAACACAGAAATGTAAAACAAATACAGAAATGTATTCAAGATTTAGAGCAGTATTATTTATAAAAAAAGGGATAAAATAAACCGGTACCTACTAGTCAGTTTTTTGTATTTTTTTTTTTTTTTGATAGGCACAATGTAGTATTTGTACACATAAAGGACCATATTTATTTTTAATTAATACAAACATATCTATTGAATCACACATTTATTACAAAATTACAAATTAGCTACAGAAAAATACTTTCTTCGGTTTCGACTATTACGAAAAGCCTTGTTATTAAACTTTAATGTGTAATATATCCGCATCCTTATAAATAACTTTTGCAAATATAATTTCGGAAAGCATGGGCAGGGCGGTGAAAAATGAAAATCTTTTATTTGTTCATAAACAAAAGCCGCGACGCGCGAACCTCGTGCGGTGTTAGCCCCGACTGGCGCTGTGAGAAACGGGTCGAGATTTTGTTTAAGTGTGCGTGCGGCGACGCATAGATACTTTGGCGCACACATACAAGCCGCGCGCGGTGCGTTTGTATGAAGATAACTTACTTCCCCTCTTTATACTATGGCCGCGACTTACGAGATATAGGTCGTAGGTTCGAACCCAGACAGGCGCTTTACTGGGTGTAAATTATTTCATCACCACTTCTCTCAAAACGGACGCAGACAAAGGAGTCCTGACAAAACTCCCGACCAATGTCTTCGAATTTTTGGTTCTAGGACATGCCGGTTTCCTCACGATGTTTCCCTTCGCCGTTTTGAGAGCAGTGAACTGAGATTAATAATTTACACAAATTAAAGCGCTTGTATGGGTTCGAACCTACGACCTACAACTCGTAAGACGCGACCGTTAGCACTGCCTCCTGTACTTTACTGTCTGGAATTCTCAACAAGCAGTGAGCAATCGTGTGTTCAATCTCTCATCATCTGCCTAGCCTTTTCCCAACTATGTTGGGGTCGGCTTCCAGTCTAACCGGATGCAGCTGAATACCAGTATTTTACATGGAGCGACTGCCTATCTGACCTCCACAACCCAGTTACTGGGTAATACGATACCCCTTGGTAAGACTGGTTGTCAGACTTTCGGGCTACTGACGACCCGTAACGACTGTCAAAGATCCACGAATGACAGCCGGGACCAAAGGCTCAACGTGCTTTCCGAGGCACGGAGGGGTCTTGGTATGTGAAGATGGTCACCCATCTACGGACCAACCGCGGCAAGCGTAGCTTAACCTGATAGATCGACCTGTGCGGCTGTTATTACTTAGCCACAAGCCCCATCTAGGATTGAATATACCATTGCGATTACGATTGCTTCTCTACAAGGTGTAACTTAAATAACGCACAACCTCTTAAGGGGTTATTGTATTCATCATTATGAAGAACTTTTACTATGGGACCAAACCGAAAATTGCGAAAATTAACTTCAGCTGTTCCCTACATTTTGACGAGTTATGCGAACATAAATGTAGGGAACAGCTGATTTTTTTTTTGCGATTTCCGGTTTAAAAATTAAATTTAAAAAAAAAAAATTAAAAATAGTTTATTTCTGTAACTTTCTTGTACAATATTATTCTGTGGCTAGAACCTCCCAGGAAGCATGTGTGTGTGTGTGCATGTGTGTTTGGTCCCATAGTTAAAGTTGTTCATAATGATGAGTACAATGAACCTTTAAGTTACAACTTGTATATGAGAAGCGGCCTCCGCCCTGCAGTGAGACGATCTCTGGCTGGTTGATTTTATTAATATTTGCCTAGTCACCATAATCTCTGATTCATAACTACCTACCTATATTTACTTACATACGTACACATACAGGTACCTATTGATTCAAGCCAATATAAGGTTATGTTGCGTTGCGAAGGCGTTTTCCGTTGGCATTTTTAATCTTGATGCGATCTTTCTCAGTGGTTTAAGTTACAAACTTAATCTGGTGTTCGTGATTTATTTAGTAAGTAAATAGCATAGAAAGGGCACTATAATGATTTGCAAGGCAGGTGATCTGCAGGGCAGGTCAAGGTGACAGTTGACAGTTGGTGCACACATGGACAAAATCGTATGACGTTTTGCTCTTTTTTAAATTGCGTAACGCACTATCAGTAGCAATGGGTTTCATTTTGACAGTTCAACAACATTCATTGCGTTATTTACGTTGTTGAGCAAACACATTTTTCGAAAATATAAAGCAATTAGAATGTTGCTATAAGAGTATATAGTAATTGCCCTAGTCCCTTAAAAAGTTTGCTGCATTGAAAAAGGATTGGATACCAAAACGATTAGTTCTTGAATATAAAAACTTTTAATTCATAAACACCGCTTACCCATCTTCTTTCTGACCGCAGCACGGATAGGTGCTTTTATTCTAAAAGAAACATCACACCTAAATCCTGCAAATGGGTACACTACCATATAACTAGCGATTTCGGTTTACCATACATGGTAAGTACACAAAATCGCAAGTTATATCGAATGTCAAAAAAAAAAACAAAACAAAAAAAACACAACACCCGACACACTTTGCCCGACCTGGGAAACGAACCCCAAAACCGCACGCACGTAATGTGAATGTAACAATTTTTCTTACCTTATGTCTTTCTGCTTGTGACCAACAAGACAATTTCCTTTATTAGCCAGAGTTATATCTTGGAGTTATCTCTTATCCATTCGACTACCCGCCAAGTTTACGTTTTTAAATGATATAGCTATTTGTGTGTGATATTAAAGTGAAGTTTTCATATTTGCGCCTTGTCGGACGCGCGTTAATAATCATTTCATACTTGCAGCTTTACCGGCTTGTGTGGTGGACGCACCTGTTGTCGGTCCTCACTTAAAAGTTTAAAAGATTTTCATCTTAAAAGTAAAACAAATTCCTCCCTCCATTTCTCCCATCGACGATTCTGTACGGAGAACTGATCTTAGATCATTCTAAACATTCATTTATATTCAACTAGCTGTTGTCCGTGACTTAGTCTACAATCTAGAATGAAAATAAGCCTCTGTCCTTCTCCAGGTCATGCTATACAAATTTCATCCAAATCCATTCAGCCGACTTCTGTGCGGCTTTTAGCGTGAAAGCGTAACAAAACAAACAAACAAACTCACTTTCGCATTTTACAATATTACTTAAGATATTTAGGATTAAGATAAGACATTATACGCCTTTAAACAAAAAACAGCCGGTCGATTCTGTAAAAATCTCACCGTGAAATCATAAATGAACTGAGCACTTAATAGTGTTAATCCCTAGCGAATGACAGCTCACTCCACGCTCACTTCACCCAAGCTTTCACGGTGAGATGGTTACAGAATCACACGGCAGTTATTATATTTGTAAATCGTATTTGTCGACCGCCTTCTCAGAAAATATATGTACTAAGAAGTATTTATTTACAACTGAATAAAAGTGAGGTTTTAATAATTCATATTATAACGTTAACTGATAAGGATATTTCAATATTTGCAATCGGTGTACAAGGAAATAAATTAAACGAATGAATACTGTAGTATATAAATTCGTAAGAGACACTAAAACAACACCGAAAACCGGTGCACTTACCTCACTTAATAACTGTGCAAAATCCTTAACGTCAGCGCATTGTATGGTGTTAATTTATAACTGGCACAGAGTTCGATATAACTGGTTGCAAAGTTTTGTGCAAAACGCTCATTATGTGCAGTTTTTGTGCAAAATGGTGATTGAACGCAAAATTATATAGCCCAGCATTTGAGGCACTTGTCGTGAGTTCGAATCCCATATGTTGCACTTTTGACGCGATGTTCATCATGCAGACGGCACGGTTGGCGCAGTGGTTAAGCAATTGGGGTCGAAGAAGACGTCAGTATGACAGTCATCTCCGACTCCTCCCAGGTGGAAGCCAGCAGGCGACGGGTGCGGGGGTATCACCCTCGCCTGCATTGCACAGGCTTACACCAGTGCCGGACGGGAATGGCCAGGTGTTCCCGGCCCATCCCATAGCCCCCCACCCGAGGGGACATGCAGGGCCCGCCAGCTAGGCGGGCAGGCGCCGGGGGGATTGTGGACGCAAAGGCTGAGCCGGATTCCCATGGCCCCCCCATCAAGGCGATGAGGGAACACCGCTGAGTTTTAGTGGGTATACTGCCACTCTGGCAGGGAGTCCCACATACTCCGTTCCGTCCCCCGACGAGCGGAGATGCGTAATGTCATTTCTCAGCGAAAAAAAAAAAAAAAGTGGTTAAGCGATTGACTGCTGTGCTGCGTGTCGCGGTTTCGATTCCTGCACGGAACAAATATTTGTATGACCTACAAGTTGTTCCGGGTCTGGCTGTTTGTGTATGTAAGTTTAAATGTTTGTAAGCGCACCCACAATACAGGAGAAATTCCTAGTGTGGGGCAACGTTTTTTAAAAAGAAGAAAGAAGAAAAGAAAGAAAGTTCATTCAATAAATCTGCCTAGCCTTTCCCCAACTATGTTGGGGCAGCTTCCAGTCTAACCGGATGCAGCTAAATACCAGTATTTTACATGGAGCGACGGCCTATCTGACCTCCACAACCCAGTTACTGGGTAATACCATACGGGCCCTTGGTAAGACTGGTTGTCAGACTTGCGCTATTGACCTGTAAAGATTTTCAAAGATAGATCTACGAATGACAACTGGGACTAATGGCCTACCGTGCTTTCCGAGACATGGAGGCGTCTGACTATGTAATGGATGGTACCACCCATCCACGAAACGACCGCGACAAGTGTAGCTTAACTTTAGATCGACCCGTGCGGCTGTTATTATTTAGCCACAATGACATTTACTAAAATAGTGAAAGCTATTTTTGGAGGCATCATCATTATTTCAGTCGAAAGACGGTTATAGTAACTTACTATTATTTGAACTCTTTTTGATTCTGTCGACTCGACAATTGACGAATGATCTATTCGAATGCAGGCATAGCGAATTTTGCGCTGCCAGGGCCGGTGACGGGGATGTGGCGAAGTTTTGGTATAGGCAGTCGCTCCATGTATAATATGGTATCCAGCTGCATCCGGTTAGACTGGAAGCCGACCCCAACATAGTTGGGAAAAGGCTAGACATCATGATGAAGCAGAGAAGAAAGAGGGTCATTGACTTGTTTAGCGACTTATCTATACAAAAAGGTAATTATAATCATTTTTATTTAGATACTAGCGACCCGCCCCGGCTTCGCACGGGTGCAATGGAGAAACACTGATAATTTTAGAGCCATTATTTCTCGTAAAAAGTATACGATAAAAATGGTTATTGTGGGTTATCCCTAAGAGATAGACATATACCATCGCGGACTTTTTTGTAGACCTTTTTAAGGTGTACAATACTGTAGTACATTATTTTGATCTATCTCGACGGGTTCAGCCAGCGTTTGCATTGTAAGCGCAAAAAAATGTGTTTATTTACGACATTACATTAGAAACCTCGAAAATTACCAGTGTTTCTCTACTATATTATGCATGTATTATACATATAAACCTTCCTCTTAAATCACTCTATCTATTAAAAAAAACCGCATCAAAATCCGTTGCGTAGTTTTAAAGATCTAAGCATACATAGGGACAGACAGCGGGAAGCGACTTTGTTTTATACTATGTAGTGAAGTATAAAAAGTCTTTGATATCTCATAATAAGTCTTGTCATCTTATCGTAACTAAACTGACAGTTGAGTAATTATGAAGGATTTAAATAATAATGCATTTCTTGATTTGTGAGTATACGGACTTCTCAATATTGTACACGGAGAGAAAATTCTTAGAAAAATTACCGTGCTCGTCACTGTAAAGCGAGTGCAAATGACATCCACAGAAGTTATTCTAAGTGAGATTGGGAAAATTCGCTATTAGTTCAATAAATTGTACTATGCAGCATGGGATTTTTTACCGTATTAGCATAGTAATTTTTCCATTGCTAGTCAAATGCACCCAGATTATGAGACGGCACGGTAATTTTTCTGAGATTTTTCTCTCCGTGTACCTACACAAGGAACTCTTATTCACATGCTTATACTCGTATAAAACCAACAGGGGCCTTATTATGACACAATGATATAAACCGCCCGAAATGAACACGAGATTGGCGGGTTAACTAAGGAATTGCCGTGGTTTCGAAGTAAGGAACCATTGAGTGGTCATCGTGAATAAGGGCCCAGTTTAGACTGTTTGTGCCTTGTCTCTCATTTAAGATTTTTATTAACCCTTGAATGCATCGTGATGGAAATTTCCATCAACCAATCCAATGCCATATTTTCGTTTCCACAGAGCACGGGGATTCCCCAATTGTTAGAGATATTCAACTCATTTTGTTCCCAGTAGATTCGTTCTGATTACATAGAGATCTTTACCACCAAGCCATTAACAAAAAAAAAAGTATTTTTATGAATATATTTTTTAAAATATTTTTTCCTTACTATAGAAGCTAATGTTACGTCCAAATAAATTTAATTTGCTTAAAAAGTAAAAATCATGCAATTAAGGGTTAGTAATAATAATCATTTATTTCAAGTTTCACAGACTCATTAATTTAAATAATCATAATATCATATCAAATAATCAAACAATTTGTAGCGACCCTAACAACGCGATTGCTGAATTGCATTTTTAATATAGAAAGGGAACGCGAGCGCCGAGCTCGCCAGTCGCTCGCATACCTCCGCCCTGCCACGTCATATTTATAGTGTATTAATAATAAATGATTATTCTGTGAATCTTTTTAATAAATTCTTATTAAGTATAATACAACTGGAGTGTACATTAATTTATTGGACCTTTACCATAACACGCACAACAAATTAAATATAGAAATTATTCAAACAAACAACATCATCGGCGCAGCCTTCTCCCAACTATGTTGGGGTCGGCTTCCAGTATAACCGGATGCAGCTGGACCAGTATTTTACATGGAGCGACTGTCTGTCTGACTTCCACAACCCAGTTACTGGGTAATACGATACCCCTAGGTAAGACTGGTTGTCAGACTTTCGGGCTTCTGACTACCCGTAACGACTGTCAAAGATCTACGAATGACAGCAGGGACCAACGGCTTAACGTGCTTTCCGAGGCACGGAGGGGTCGCGGTACGTAAAGATGGTCACCCATCCACAGACCAACCGCAGCAAACGTAGCTTAACCTGATCGATCGTCCTGTGCGGCTGTTATTATTTAGCAACGGGCCCCTCAAACAAATAAATTCAAACAAACAACAAATATATCTCACCGTGAAAACAAAGGTGAAGTGAGCGTGAAGTGATTCGTCAATAGTGTCAATCCCTAGCATTAGCAAGACTCACAGCTCACTCTAAGCTCACTTCATCTTGTTATCATGGTGAGATTTTTTCCAGAATCGACCCGCTGCTACGACCCTTACATACTCGTTTTGCCTCGTTTACCTTCATGCGTAACACAATATTGTTCTAAATTTGAATCATTTTGATGCATATTGCTAATCCATTGCTCCATATGTTCGAAAAATGTGTCTACTCAACAACGTAAATAACACAATGAATGTTGTTGAACTGTCAAAAAGAAACCCATTGCTACTGATAGTGTGTTACGCAATTAACCTGCTGGTCATACACGCACGCTGGTTGCGTTTACGCACATGACCTTTCTGAAGAATATCACCAATAAGGTAGACCCCTAGGCTTTGAAAGAACATTTATTATGACGCAAAAGATCGAGAAACTGAGAGGCGTTTGCCCTGCATCAGGACAAATTCCGGGCAGATATTATAATTTCTGTACAAAATTATGTTACGGTAAATTATACCCAAATTAACAACGATGGAAGGGTTAACAGTTAACCTGTCAAAACCGGGTCGGGAACCTTTTAAATCTGACTTTAACACCTGTCATCTCAAATTATTTAAATTGTCCGAGAATTTCAAAAGTTATATGTGTGACTTCTGCGTTTCCATTCGTGTATATAATAATTATGGATATTACAATTACATATTTTTATTCGAAATGTTGCCATTCGTAATTTGGTGATGATTTTTTTGGCAAATTGGGTTCGTCGTGTTATCCATCAGGAATTTCTCAGTAGCACCCTGAAGGCTTATTCCCGTGATTAAAAATGTTCAGTCGAGGGGCCCGTGGCTAAATAATAACAGCCGCACAGGTCGATCGATCAGGTTAAGCGACGCTTGCCGCGGTTGGTCTGTAGATGGGTGACCATCTTTACATACCGAGACCCCTCCGTGCCTCGGAAAGCACGTTAAGCCGTTGGTCCCGGCTGTCGTTCGTAGATCTTTGACAGTCGTTACGGGTAGTCAGAAACCTGAAAGTCTGACAACCAGTCTTACCTAGGGGTATCGTTTTAACCAGTAACTGGGTTGTGGAGGTCAGATAGGCAGACGCTCCATGTAAAATACTGGTATTCAGCTGCATCTGGTTAGACTGGAAGCCGACCCCAACATAGTTGGGAAAAGGCTAGGCAGATGATGATGGGTTAGTCCGGTTATCCACCAGGAATTTCTCAGTAGCAACCTGAAGGCTTATTCCCGTAATTAAAAACGTTCAAAATCCATTCAAAATCTCATCTCAGCGACAATCAATGTCAAAAACTTGTCAAAAATGTAGGGAATTTAGACGATTTTTTGACAGATTAAGACTGAGATCAGACTGTAAGCGTTCTTAAAATTTCGAGAATTGCGCCCCAGCAGTGCTATTCTGTAAAAATCTCACCGTGAGAACTTAGGTGAAGTGAGCAGGAAGTGAGCTCTGTCATTCCCTAATGCCCCTAGCATTAGGGAATGACAGACATTAACACTATTAAGTGCTCACTTCACTTATAATTTCACGGTGAGATTTTTACAGAATCGACCAGCTGAATTCTGGACTTGTGCCCAATGATGGAAATAGGGTCGCCCCCTATTACATGAGACTTGAACATATGTAATTTGCAATTGAGGCATGAACGCCAGCACATCAAGCTACTACAATCTGTCAAATTTCTTCAATAGATTTTGAGCTTTATCGCTAAAGCATAACGTTCAAAGTTGATTGTGAAAATTTGACAGCTTCGAGTAGCTTGATGTGCTAGCATCTGCCCTTCTGCGTGACCATTTGGGGAATAAACGTGATATTATGTTATGTTATGGTTTTAGCAAATAGTCCGTTTGTTTTTGTCACCGAGTAGATAGATGTCAAGGTCAAAGTAGGTACCTATAACAAGCAAGTCAAGCAGCAACTGGCGATTCAACTCGCTTACTAGAACGCAGAATGTAAATTACCACAAAACTTCTTGTCAACGACGTCTTCTGTTGGAAATTCTGTAGATATTGACCGTCTGAAGCTTTGTGTCCAACAATGAACCAAAAATCGCTCAAAAAACCAACATTTTTTGGGATGCATGAAGAAGCCTCCTCGTGTAGCGCCGTTTGTTCCGCCAGTTACTCAAGAAAGAAAGAAAATACATTTATTTAGCACAGACTGTAAGACACACAGCACCCCTGAGCTGAGACATACATCAGATAAAAAACAACAACAACTGAGACGAGTGCTCGGCGCATCCTGGACAGTCACACCCAACACCTTATTTGACTGGCCAATTCTTCCCTTGCGGTGGTAGGGCTAACGCCCGCCTGGTTTGCGACCACCCTCCCACCAGAGTCCGGCGTCAAGCAGCCTGCTGTGTTTCGTCGATGCGTGGGAGTTCCAGTGCCTTAGACATCTTCTGGGCACGCTCGTTCCATTAAAGACCTCATCCAACGCTTTCATCAGGCGTGATCGAAGTCAAGAGCGAGCTCATTCCACAATAAAAAATAATAATTACAAACAAAAATGAAATGAATGTACAGACGCCAGCACATCAAGCTACTACAATCTGTCAGATTTCTTTAATAGATTTTCAACTTTATCGCCAAAGCATAAGGTTCAAAGTTGATTGGGAAAATCTGACAGTTTCGGGTAGCTTGATGTGCTGGCGTTTGTACTTAGGTGAGCGCCACTGTCTAATCCTTCGGGCTATAAAGGCGAGACGTTATGTTTTAAATCTAAAACAAACTGCTTATTCTACAATCTAAAAACCCAAATAGTAAGAGTTTTTGCTAATAAAAACCTGACATCTTGAATCGAACCTAGGACATCAATAACCCTTCCGTGCTACCACACCATAGTGACATAAAAAATGCCATTACAAAAAAAAAATATGTAAAGCCGCGATAAACTTATGCCGATAGTCTTCGAAGGAACAAGGAGCGTGTGAGCAAGAGGTCCGAGTATGAAGAAGACAGAGGATTGCATCATGGAAGGTGTAAAAGATGAAACACGAAAGTGACGCGTGTTTTAGTGATGGGGTCTTTTTGCAAATTGGATTTGTCGATAAAACTATCTTTCTGTTTTTGTTATGCATTTTTTCTGTGTAGGTATTTGTTTGACTTTTAACATTACTAAACTGATTTTAAGACAGGTTTTGAACGGAATTTTCATTTTAGACTATCCGATGAAACCAAATAAATTGACCATCTTCAAGCATTTAATGATTATTATTAAAACAAATCATGAGATTTCTATAAATTAATTTGATATAACAATACTAAATTAATTACTTTCCTTAGTTATTGCTGACGGTAGCTAGATGTTATGATCATACCGAATTTAATATCAGCATTCTAGTATTTTATTTGTGTAAAGAATATGTTTTTTTACCCGCAGAAATTAAACCCTTTGTTAGGGATAAGTATTTTGTGTAATGAGAAATTATTTACAAGCTATAAGCCTTTTGTAATATCTATAAAACTTTATGGAACGCAATAAATAAATGAATATGAATATTTATGTATTAACAGCTATACTTTTCTGTGTTGATAAATAGTTCAATAACTCCGTCTTTTTGTCCACAATAAGCAAACATAACTCACTTAAAGTAATAACCAAAATAAACCCAAAACTGTCGATATCGACACCCAAACTATGTCCCAGTCCCGTCCCCAGAGGTCACGGCCTAAAGCCGTCTTGAAACGAGTTCCCCGCGGTACCGTCGACGACTAAATAATAATAATATACACACACAACTCACACACACAACTCACACCCATACACACACGACCTTAGGAAGCAGAGGAGCGATGAAAGGGGCAAATTCCGCACTTTTTGACCCCAACATAGAAATAAAAGTGGTATTGTTTTCTTGGTTGTACTTGGATTTATTTGCCATCGTATCGACTATTGTAGGTAATTCTAAGAATGAGATAGGTTATCTTTCGTCTCCAGCACCCTAATTGGGTAGTTGCATGATATTGAATACTATATATTCTAGTAGATAATATTATATCCACACATGTAATACAATAATAGAATTCGAAATCAAATTTGAAATCGGTCGAAAAATAAAAAACTTATAACTTATAGAAACTTTTTGTCTATCTCTTTCTCGCAAAACGAAGTTTTGCATGTAATTTATATGGCGATACTGAACTATGACGTCACAATTCAGTATTTCCCTCTCCGTCTAATTGAGAGTTTTGAACGCTCATATCTTTTCCATTTTTAAAAATATTAAAAAACTGTTTATACCAAGCTATTAGTGAGGTAAAAAAGCTTCAATTTAAATAATAAAAAAAAATTAGTCAACTCGCGGATTGCGTAACAGACCATTACTCTCAATTTGAATCATTGTGAAGCATATTGCTAATCCATTGCTCCATATGCTCGAAAAATGTGTCTGCTCAACAACGTAAATAACGCAATGAATGTTGTTGAACTGTCAAAATGAAACCCATTGCTACTGATATTGTTACTCAAGTACCCTGCTGTATGCGCAAACGCTTGTGAACTACCATGGCACCGATTCTCTTGTCTACAAACCAAACTAAATTTAAGTTCAGTGCATCTCTTTCTTTCTGTTTCATTAAGAAAAGGATAGAAGATAAATATAAGTTTAGTCCTGTCAGATTAGTCAGTGCCTGACGTAAATTGACGTATTTTTAGTACTTAGGCAAGTTTTTAATCACGTCTAAACTTGTCTATGGAATATCTTAATATGACAGAACTAAACTAATGTTGTATTTTGTACTTTTCTTAATGAAATAGAAAGAAAAAAATGCACTGAACTTTTTCGTTTAGTTTGTGAACAGAAGCGGCACCAATATCTCCCGCGCCTAAATCTAGTCTCTGTTAATGTTGGACGCTAAGGACGAAGTACGGAGGACTATTCTTTAACGTTAATGTTGTAACGGTCTATGTTATTTCACTGTTAGGCAAAGGTCTCCCATATAATTTTTCAAGTTTCTTTGTGTTTTTCCCTCTCCAGTCAGAAATTATTCCAAAACGTCGTTGTTTTTAAAGCAATAAAGTTATAAACAGATGAGAATAACTGGTTAACAATCTTTGTTTATCTGTTTTGCAAAGTTGTAAGACAATAAAACTCGGGAGTCGTCCTTTCTGCTCCACGCCAACAAACTGCGATCTTTGAGAGAATTTGTATGCGAAGCCTGGTAATTTTTATCGTCTGTTTCGCACATTTTCAGCCACTTACCTAGCCTTTTCCCAACTATGTTGGGGTCGGTTTCTAGTCTGACCAGACACAGCTGAGTACCAGCATTTTCCATGTAACGACTGCCTACCTGACCTCCACAACTCAGTTACTGCGTAATACGATACCCCTTGGTAAGACTGGTTGTCAGACTTTCGGGCTTCTGACGACCCGTAACGACTGTCAAAGATCCACGAATGACAGCCAACGGCTTAACGTGCATTCCTACGGACGGAGGGGTCTTAGTATTTAAAGATGGTCACCCATCCATGGAGCAACCGGGGCAAGCGTAGCTTAACCTGTCCTATCGACCCGTGCGGCTGTTATTACTTAGCCACAATCCCCTTACCCCTGCCTGTAATTTCACTAGCACCCATACATATCAAACCGTAACATCAAACACTGCTTAGCGGCAGAAATAGATTATGGTAGTTATACTTCCCTGGACGAGCTGTTTGGGAAAGATCTTTAACCCTTTTACTGGTAGAAGCATTTATTTGTGCCAGAAAAATAAAAACTCGTTTTATGGAATCATTGAGGGTACTTTAATAACTTCTGTTCAATAAAAAAAATTATACAGGTTTGGTATAAGAAAAAAACATGGTGACAATATCCTTGCCAGCACCAGTCTGTGCACTGGTAACTTTCAATGATTTTCTTGTGGCAGTTGGTGAAATAATTTAAAACATTGTTTTGGCATTGTTTAGAATGATCTTTTTCTTTTTTTTATACCAAATAGATTTTCTAGCTCTTCTTCGATTTGTTTGTCTACCAGTGGTTGCCCTCGCTTACTCATCGTCTAAGAAAATGATAAAGTAAAAATTGGTTATACATTTACATAAAAATCTATAAAACAACAAAATACGATAAAACACACGAACTGGTAACGGCATATTTATATTGCCATCATGTTCGAAACGTGTTAGCGATTCGAACTGGTAATGGCATATATGCTGCCACTATGTTTGGAGCCAATTTTGGCGATAATTAGTAATTAGTTTTTTGAAATATGCTATGAAACATAATAACCACATAATCTATTTTACGACTAATATGAAATCTTACCGTCACCCCCTCGCAATATGAAAACTTTCTTGAATTCTCACACAGGTCGCCAATTCACGCAGAATTTGAAAACACAAACTGACAAAAATTGGACTATGTCAAATGGGTCAATGGTTTTTTTTTAATAACCTATAATGCGTTCCTTTTTACGCAGATTCAGTAAGTTTTAAAGTACCTAGTTGTGTTTCCAAACATAAAAAAAATAAAAAAGTTGGTGGCACACATATTGCCACCACCAGTAAAAGGGTTAATAGGTACAGTGGCGGCACATCAGTGGTATAAAAACCAGTATAAGCAGACCTCGCATTGTATTACTATACTTCATCTTCTTCAAGTGGTGAAGGGCGGGCATATTGGGGGACTGCCTTAGGTAGTTTTGACGTAAAAAAATTTCTGATTCACAGCCTAATTTGAATAAAGACGACTTTTGATTTTGAATGAAACTCCGTACTTCGCTAGGCCATTTCAATGAAAAAGTACCACCATCGATGTGAATTCTACTGTATTACAAAATGCTGTCATCTTTTCTGTTAAGTAAATGCTTCCATTGTCCAATGACCTATCACTACAGAATACAAAACAAATTCCTGCCGCGTCTGTCTGTCTGAACTAATAAACTCAATAACTACCAAACGGATTTTCATACGGTGTTCATCAATGGATAGAGTGATTGTCGATTCCCGGCCACCGTAGGCTCTGGCCTTGCCGGACGGCGAGCTGCCCATTGCTCGTCGTCCGGTAAGGACCAGGCCCGGGTCGACGGCGCGTTGTGTTCCACGCGCGCCTCAGAGAGATGTCAGCACTAACTGACGGGGTCCGCTGGGGCCGATGCCTGCCAGGGTCGCGGATTGTTCGAAACAGTTACCGTGGCCCTTGGCACAGGTAACTGAAGGAACGCGGGTGGGTTTTAGTCAGTAAAAGTCTGACATGAAAGCGGAAGAAATAATTTGATAATATTCCAGCAAACAAAAAAAAAAAATGGATGAAACGATTCATGAGGAAAGTGTAGGTGTAGGTGTCATTGTGATTTTGTGTTAAATTGGCCGAAATATGACGATGATTGTTGAAAATGTGGGAAAAAAAACTGGGAGCTTTACTGCCGGTCGATTCTGTAAAAATCTCACCGTGAAAACTTGCGTGGAGTGAGCTGTCAGTGTCATCCCATTGATGCTAATAAATATTGTGGAGTTTTAAAATAAAATAGCAAAACAGAAACTTAGTCAGAATATCATTTTTTTTTCCTAGTATAGTCCTTAAGGACTAGTCTTTTTTTTCCTAGATTAAAACCCCACAAAATAGTAATGTTTTAACAATTCGAATACTAGCTTAAAAATTATATAAAATGATTATTAGAATTAGCATAAAAAAAATATTATTAAAATCTCGATTATCATTTTAAATGTTTGCTTTGTCAATCCCTAGTATCAGGTGGGATGACACTGACAGCTCACTCCACGCTCACTTCACCTAAGCTTTCACGGTGAGTTGGTTACAGAATCGCACTGCTGGCGTGCGCCGCGTAAACCAACAGAATTATATTAAAACAATGTATAAATGCAGATATCAGCTAGTAATTAATACAGAAAATACAAAGCAAGAGTAAATACTAGAATATTTGCCCAATCTCGCAGCCTAATACTTCCATTGCCCGTAGATTGGCACTGGCAACATTACATTACAATAGCGACCGGGATTTGGAATAAATTAGTCATTTCCTACTGGAATATTCGTTATGGAATTTCGTCATAGAGAAGTTTGTAGACAGGCCAAGTTGTTGTCGTGATGTCATCAATCATATAATTAAAAAACCCACCAAGTGCGTGTCGGGCCACCCATATGGAAGGGTTAGGCCGGGCGATTCTGTAACCATCTCACCGTGAAAGCTTGGGTGAAGTGAGCGTGAAGTGAGCTGTCATTCTCTAGGGATTAACACTATTAAGTGCTCACTTCACTTATAATTTCACGGTGAGATTATTACAGAAAGGTAATGACGGTTACAGAATCGCACGCCTGTTGTTTTTTTTTTTTTTGTGCCGAAGTTTTTATTTCTTACTTTTAAGTTGTACTTACCCCATATGAATTCATACAAACAATTCGTAATAATCAGTGACAGGAAGTTATTATAACATCATCTATATATAAATGGCAAAAATACGTATTATTGAAGCTAACTCAAAAACTACCAGAGCATACATTATCCATCAAAAAAGAGTTTTTGAAATCGAATTACATATGCCAGAGATACCGCGTAACATACATACATAAAAAAAATACAGTCGAATTGAGAACCTCCTCCTTTTTGAAGTCGGTTAGCTATGTAAAGATACGGCACTTATAGCCACAATACATCCCATGAAAATTCCACTAAGCCACCACTGAAAAGTAAAGCAAAAAATAGGAAAGCAAACGACGCAGTTTCGTTTACTTGAATTTTTACCAGTAATTTTGGTTTTAAAACCAAACTCCTGAACCAATTTTCATTAAATTTCTATAATAATAATAATTATAATTTCATTTATTTCAGGTCTATTACCCACATAAAACAAAAATACTAATACAACACACAAAAATTATTTCTCGGCTAGCCAAATCCAAAATGTCAGAAATGTCTATGGTACCAATCTGAAAGTAAATCCTTTCAAATAAAAAAATATTATAAAAAAAGGCTTATAAATAAAGGAGTTCTGAGGTAACAAACAAAAAAATAAATAAATCAATCGAATTGAGAACCTTCTCCTTTTTTTGAAGTCGGTTAAATAAGAAAGAAAATACGTCATTTCGTTCTGCAGTGCTATTCTGTAAAAATCTCACCGTGAGAGTTTGGGTGAAGTGCGCGGAAAGTGAGCTGTCATTACGGATTAACAGTATTGACACTGCTCACTTCAAGCTCACGTCGCTTATGATTTCACGGTGAGATTTTTACAGAATCGACGTTTCGTTCGTTCGTTTCGTTTCGTTTAGTTTCGTATCTGCAAATATAACTCTGTGACCCGCCATCATAGTTTAAGGGTTTGCTCGACGGTTGACCTATGCAAATAGGACCGTACTTCCCTCACTAATGCCACTATTAAAATAATTTCACCTTACTATCTTACTTAATAAAATTATTAAATTAAAATAGTGTACTGTCGTGCTATTCTGTAACCATCTCACCGTGAAAGCTTGGGTGAAGTGAGCGTGGAGTGAGCAATCATTCGCTAGGGATTAACACTATTAAGTGCTCACTTCACTTATGATTTCACGGTGAGATTTTTACAGAATCGACCGGCTGTTATTTAAATTCTGTGAAAAGGTTCTTTCGGGGAAGTACAGACGCCAGCACAACAAGCTACACGAAACTGTCAAATTTTCCCAATCAACCTTGAACCTAATGCTTTAGCGATAAAGTTGAAAAACGGATAAAGAAATTTGACAGATTGTAGTAGCTTGTGCTGGCGTCTGTACGAAAAGTCTTTCTTACAAAATATGTAGCTAACATTTTCAGATTTAATTGCTTAAAAACTAATAAAAAGTCAGTTGCCTTAAACCAATTTTCTGGCATGGAATTTTTCTTCACACGATTTTTGTAGTAATTTCTCATTTTGTAGGTGAGTACATTGTTTTATTTTTTAACCTATAAAATATTAAACATACATAACGTCCAAGCCAGCATTATGCCTAATGGATAAAAAATCTATACCAAGAATCTTACACAATTTTGTGAATTGTATGTTTTTTAATTTGTAATAAGAATCTTGTTTTTTCGCTGAATGTAGGTGGCTCGTGGCTAAATAATAATAAGATAATAATTGGGTTTGAGTTTGAGAAACAATTGGTCCCGGCTGTCATTCGTAGATCTTTGACAGTCGTTACGGGTAGTCAGACGCTCGAAAGTCTTGCCAACAAGTATTGTGTTACCCAGTAACTGGGTTGTGGAGGTAAGATAGGCAGTCGCTCCATGTGAAATACTGATACTCAGCTTCATTCAGTTAGATTGGAAGCCGACCCTAAAATAGTTGGGAAAAAGTTAGACAGATAGTCTTTCTCGTGACCGCTTAGAATAAAAAATAAAATTGTCAGAGCTCAGCAATAAACTCACCGTGAAATCATAAGTGAAGTGAACCCTTAATAGTGTTAACCCCTAGCGAATGACAGCTCACTCCACGCTCACTTCACCCAAGCTTTCACGGTCAGTTGGTTACAGAATCGCACGGCAGATTCTGATGCACATGTATCCGATCAATCGCTCTCCGGGATATTGTCCACACGCAAACTTATTCTTTGTTCAGTCAAATTCATTGTTGTTGTAAGTACATAAAGTATAAGCATGCAAATAACTGATACCACATAAATATAACGGGTCTTACAAGAAAGGTATTCTATATATGGAAACGTAGGCGCATGCGCCGCATATTTTCTACTGCACCTATGGAGCAAGTCTGAAGTATAACGAGGTATGTGCAAATGTTTTGGAGACCGCGAATCGGTCAACGTAAGGTAAGACGCACTCAGGCTAGGTGGACCAGCGATCTTCGCAGGGATGTTGGCAGGATGAGAGTTGCTGAAGTTGGAACTGAATGGCGTCCATTAGGAGAGGCAGCGGTCTACTGATGATGATACTGATGTAGATGGCGAATGTCTTATTGGTGACGTAGGACAGATAAATTTAGAAGTTAGGTTTTGAAAAAAAAAAAAAAAAATGTGTGACTTGTTTTTGTTTTTGGCCGATTTTTCAATCTGCAGATCACTTTTAATTAACAAATCAAATTGCGGTTTGAAATCATTTGTAAGGGAAATATATTATATGTACAAGTAATTTAGGTAAAAGTTATGTAATGATTGAAAAATTGACCCTAAGTGTGAAATTTTATTTTAAAATAAAAGTAAAGGGGCATTACTGTATGTATCACTTTATAAACGCCATGTGTATCTGCCCAGCCTTTTTCGAATTATGTTAGGACCGGCTTTCAATCTAACCGGATGCAGTTGGATAGGTACTTTACATATGATGACTGCCTATCTGACCTCCACGTAGTGGTAAGACTGGTTGTCAGACTTGAAGAAGAAGAAGAAGAATTGTGTGTAGATCTTTGCAGCAGAAAAAACAAAAACACAGATACACCCTTTTAATTCACAACCGTACATCCACAACTTTATAAAATATATGCGTTTTTATCGTTAAAATACGTTTAATTAAGCATAAATAATGTATGCATGCAAATATCAGCTAGTCGGAGTATGCACTGAAATAGCTCACTGCTCGTCTTTCCCAAACCGGTGATCTTTATTCCAAGTATTTCTGAGAAAAACTGGCTATCAGTACTTTTGGTGGCGTTTCAAGATCTTAAAGAATTTGTTGAGGATTGTTGAAGATCGATTTCTCGGTATTATTTTTTTATTTTTCTTTTAAGTAGATATGTACAGTCAATGGAATGTAAGGCTTAGCAGATCAATGTACAGACGCCAGCACATCAAGCTACTACAATCTGTCAAAATTAATTTATTTAGTAGATTTTCAACTTTATCTCTGAAGTATAAGATTCAAAGTTGATTGGAAAAATTTGACAGTTTCGGGTAGCTAGATGTGCTGGCACCTACTATTGGTACCCTTCTGCCTGACTATTTGGGGAATAGGCGTGATAATATTATGTTATGTTATATTTTTAGCAAATAGTCCGTTTCTAGTAGTTCCGTAGCTTGATGTACTGGCGTCGGTACTACGATAGATTTTGACTGATAAAGAATTACATTTTAATTTAACTTTATGTCTATTTAATTTGTTACAATCGATTTGCTAAACAACTGAATAGAATGCTTTTTTGCTTGGGTTTTAGTCTAGGAAAAAAAAATAACAAAGGTGATATTCTGACTAAGTTTCAGTTTTGCTATTTTATTTTAAAATCTCACAAAATAGTAATGTTTTAACAACTAAAATACTAGTTACTTAGTTTTGAAATTATATTTAATTATCAATAGAATTAGCATAAAAAATATTATTAAAATCTCGATTATGATTGTAAATGTTTGCTTGGTCACTCCACGCAAGTTTTCACGGTGAGATTTTTACATCGACACGCCGGGTAAAACAAAAACTTTAACCTCTTTACAAACGATATTTGCCATCGACACGCTTAGACGAAGAATAATGTTTTGTAACTGGCAGCCGCCAGTTATAAAGAAGGAAGGAAGGCTAGCTAGTCTACTTTCTTTGTTCAACTTCTTTTTTTATTTTTTTATTCTTTTTTTGTATAAACATGGTTTGGAGAGGGGCCCGTGGCTAAATAATAACAGCCGCACAGGTCGATCGATCAGGTTAAGCTACGCTTGCCGCGGTTGGTCTGTGGATGGGTGACCATCTTTACATACCGAGACCCCTCCGTGTCTCGGAAAGCACGTTAAACCGTGGGTCCCGGCTGCCATTCGTAGATCTTTGACAGTCGTTACGGGTAGTCAGAAGCCCGAAAGTCTGACAACCAGTCTTACCTAGGGGTATCGTATTACCCAGTAACTGGGTTGTGGAGATCAGATAGGCAGTCGCTCCATGTAAAATACTGGTATTCAGCTGCATCCGGTTAGACTGGAAGCCGACCCCAACATAGTTGGGAAAAGGCTAGGCAGATGATGATTTGTATAAACATGGTATAACATACAAGAGCATGCACGATTCAAATCATTTGTTTAAGTCCAGTCATGTTTAGCCGTAAGTATCGGCGTACAAATATTTCTATAATATTGAAAACTAAAAAAATATAAAATTTCACAGAAACTGCTGTCTGAACTGTTAATTGGAAATTATTTTTATATTATCATGTCAACATTTAGAATAAATTAAAAAAAAAAACACAAATACAAGAAAATGTCAAAGTTTAAAAATGTATGTCAAATTTGAAAGATACATGTCAACATTACAGCCGTAAGTCCAAATTAACAGATTTATGTCAAATTTACAATGTTGATGGCAAAATTACAATGTGAACGTCTAGATCATCGGTTTTATATGTCAAATTACAAGGTGATTGTCAAAATGACAGGATTTATGTCAAAATTACAATCATAATATATGTTATAGTCATAAAAAAGTTATTCAAAAAGCTTTTTCGGCTAGAAATTCGGAGACGCTGTAATATGCTTTATGCAATACGAACGTGTTTAATTGACGCTTGAATGCATTACTATTTGACTCTTTCCATCGTTTAGGCAGTATATTAAATATAGTACTTCTGATTTACTGACGCCACTGATTTAACACTAATTATTCAAAAGGCTTTAGATAAATAAATGCTGAGTTCCTTGAGAACCTTAGGATACATCCGACGCATCCTGGACAGTCAGCTTCACTATAAACCTTGTTGACTCACTACTCCTTTCACCAAGACATGAGCTATTCTCTCACAACTTAAAACGACTAAAGAATTCAAGAAAAGAATATTTATTGTCAGGATCCCACCTTTAACACTCTTTTGCACTTATTTTAGCATAATCCAGCCACACAATATATTTTGGCACACGATTTAGCATTCAAATGTCCAAAATGAACGCCTAAGGTGTTCGAAAAGCCACGAAAGTTAAAAAAAATGAGGCCAAGTACGAGTCGGAACCGCACAACGAAGGGATCCGTACCATAGAACAACATTTTTAATTTCCCGTTCATTTTGAGGATGGCGACCATCGTCATCTGCGTCGCCTTTTCCCAACTGTGTTGGTGTCGGCTTCCAGTCCACTGCTGAGGAGTTTCTTGCTTGACTTCTTCTCCCCAGCGAAAGCACTAGGAAGTGGTGAAGTGCGGGTGTTTTGGGAGACTGTCTTATGTCATTTTGACGTTCGAAAATTGCTGATTCTCAGCCTAATTTGAATAAATGCATTTTGATTTTAAATCTAACCGGATACAGCTGAATACCAGTATTTTACATGGAGCGATTGCCTATCTGTCAAGATAAAATTTCAAGTATCTACCTATTACGGTTCAAAAGATACAGTCCTGTGACAAACGGACGAACAGCGGAGTTTTAGTAATAGGGTCCCGCTGGCACACTTTGGGTACGGAACCCTAAAAAAGGTAAAAAATCCCTTCTGATTACCATATAATAGTCTATAAAGTGATAAAAAGTTGTAATCATATTATTTACAAGGTATTCCCGCCAAGCCGGCCGCCATTTTAAATGGCGTAATGAAATGAGGGGAATGTTTATAACTTCTTATTTATTGTTAAGAAAGTTATTTAAATATGTTTGTTTGTTGATTGAGGTTTTGACAGTTTATTGTTTTCCAAAAAATGTCTTATAGACGATTGTGCATAAGAAAAATAATTGCTGTCGAAAATGTAACGAATATTATAATTAAAACCGATGAGCGCTTACAAGGAGTCTGCTTCCGGTAGGCAATGACTTGACGGGATAAATATCTCTCTGTTTGTTGACGAAATTTTTTCTATTTTTCATCAAGAATCATCATCATAAATTTTGCACCTACTGGAGTCGATAGCACGTTAGTGGTTTCACTTGGACCTTCATCTGCTTCAATTACGTAACACACATCGAATTACGATCGATAGCAATGCCTTTCATTTTGACGGTTCAGCCATGTTCATTGCGTTATTTTCTTTTATGAGCGTATGAATTTTTCAAACCTATGAAGCATCGGATGTCGAAAGGCTTCACGACATTCCCACGAGTTTTAATAGAATATGAGACCAGCTTACACTGGTTTGGTTACTACTGACTTAGCTTCTTCCTTGTAAGACATCCCTCTAGCTCCACGTTAGAGGATTTGGAGCTTTGGAGATTGATCTGGTATAGAAACAATCTACGTGTGATGATCTTGCTAGAGTGCTCCCCATAAACCGAAAGATGTTCACTGCTGGAAATAGGCTTCCTCCAAGCACCGTCAGTTCAACCGGTTCTTTGCTTCTCGCATCCAGCGGATTCCTGCGGCCTTCGCCAGGTCATCGGTCCAGCTTGTAGGAGGCCTATAAGGCTCAACTCCTCTTGAAATTAATCTTACGTTGCCGAGGGGCACACCATTTTAAAGTACCTAAGTACAAAATTGTTCCATCCACGGACCAGGGAAGCATGGCACAAAAGGGAGGAAGGTGTAATTTTTAGCTTTTATTCCTAGTAGTTAAACTGATAGCTTGAAGCCATGTCACAGTATTTTGTTTGTAAAGTTTCCCATGTTTAAAGCGCCAAGCAAAGCCACGATCAAAACTAGTACTTAACGAAAAAAATACCACTTTTTTATAATGTATCATAAAAAACTCTCCGAAACAGATAAGTATGGTAAAAAGAGTATCAAAAAATATTATATTCGTTCAAAAAAATAAAAAAATTAACACGCTACAAGCCTTACACGGGTAGCCACCGCAAAAGCGCTAGGGTTGTCCCAAACTGCAGTTGATATTAACAAAGAAACTGCCGAACTTCTCTGTAAAAAAGCTTTTTAGTTGTACCTAGCCCACAGAAATTCACATAACACTACTTGCTATGTAAACATCAGTGACAGGAAGCTATGTATTAAAACATCATCAATATAAACTAAATGGAAAAAATTCTTATTATTGAAGCTAACTCAAAAACTACCCATCTGACCGACCGACTGCCTATCTGACCACCACAACCCAGTTACTGGGTAACACGATACCCCTTGGTAAGACTGGTTATCAGACTTTCGGGCTTCTGACTACCCGTAACGACATCAAAGATCCAAGAATGACAGCCGTGACCAACAGCTTAACGTGCTTTCCGAGGCACGGTGGGGTCTCGGTATGTAAAGATGGTCACCCATCCACGGACCGACCATGGCAAGCGTTGCTTAACCTGATCGATCGACCCGTATGACACTTCTGCCTCACAAGAACTTAAAAATAACTGCACCAAATTCATCATCTGCCTAGCCTTTTTCCCAACTATGTTGGGGTCGGCTTCCAGTCTAACCGGATGCAGCTGAATACCAGTATTTTACATGGAGCGACTGCCTATCTGACCTCCACAACCCAGTTACTGGGTAATACGATACCCCTAGGTAAGACTGGTTGTCAGACTTTCGGGCTTCTGACTACCCGTAACGACTGTCAAAGATCCACGAATGACAGCCGGGACCCACGGCTTAACGGCTTAACTGCACCTAAGTTGCACTCAGTAAATTCAAGTTTTTAAATGATCATTATCATCTTTTCCCCCAAGCACCGCCCCTTCGACATGTTCTGTGCTTCTCGCATCCAGTTTTTAAATGGAATTACATTTTTGAAAACATAACCCATCTGTAACAATGCCTATGATGTCCCCACTGGTGGGATACAGGCATTTTCTCTTCGAGAGGGGGTGGGCTGTAATCTACCACGCGGGCCCAAAACGGGTTGGTAGATCTCCCGTGTCTTCGAATTTTTGTTTCTAGGACATTCCAGTTTCCTCACGATGTTTTCCTTCATCGTTCTAAGTCACGACAGTCTTGAAGCCACGACTGGGTCACACATCTGTGACAAAAAGCAATCAAAAAATCTGCGTAGAACGAAATATGCGAAATTATACTTCTATGGAATGCAGCCACTGCAGTTGCAAGCGCATTTCATCACCTCATAACAATTTAAGCAATTGGTTGTCTATAAAAATACAGGGTCAAATTAAATAAGTTGGTGAAACTCGGCAGACGTGAGGAGTATCGATAACTAAAGGTGATAAAACAAAAAAAAGAAATTCATTGAATATTAATTAAATGATTTTGTGTGTGGTCATCGACCGCTAGTGTGTGCTAGCGTTAGTGTATTTGTTTGAAATATCAGTTTAAAAACTTATTTTCTTAAGTAAACTTCACAGAAGTCATTATCAAAATATCGATATCAAAACACGATAAAACATATTATTTTATCAACTCATACTTCAATTAATAACCCTACCAGCGGTCGTTGACCCCTTAATTTTTTTTAACGTCTGCAGAGTTTTGCTAGCTAATTTAATTTGAACTTGTATACACATCTCTACCACTAAAATGCCTTTTACTGCTGTGCACTCCAAAATAGTTACCCACGGCTTATGCGAACCCATGATCGAATAAAAATGCACATGAAAAAATATATTTTACTATTTATAAATAAAATATTTTTTATGAATAATTCAATAATGCCAGCCCTGCCGATCGCGCGGATATCGCACAGCATGGCGACTCTTGCGCAGTTTTCAACACAATGCCAAGAAGTTATTATGTTTGTATGTATGTTTGGCGAGGCAGAGCGACAGGTATCGACGGTGAGGTAAATAAACGATTTACATGGGTTAGTGCAACAAAATGACGTTCACTTAATGTACTTTCAAGAAAAAGAAACGTTTAGCAAATGGACACCATTAGCCAATTTGCAAAGAAATCTGTTTCGCTGACTGTGCGTTCGCTGAATTTTAGGCAGTCAACTCCAACTGTCTAATCTTTTATCACGGCATGAGAGGCTGACTGTTTTTTCTAAAATCTCAACGTGAAAACTTATGTTAAGTGAGCTTGAAGTGAGCTGTCATTCTACCCGATGTTAGGGATTGACAGCTCACTTCACCCTTCTCCATGGTCATCACAGTTGAGATAGTGATCAAACGAACAGTTTATCAATTACATGCTGATGCTTGCAATTTACTCTGCGATCCAGGATGAAAAGTAACCTATGTTCTTCTCAAGTCATGGTCTTCGCACGTGTCAAAGGACATTGCTCTGCGCCCATACATTGTTCGCCCTCGAACCAAGAGCGTCGGAAAATTATTCATTATTAAGCTCCTAAAAGATCTTATTTTTATAGCAGATTAACTGCAGAAAAATATATCTTATTTAAAAAAATAGTATCAGATTTTGAGGTTATAATCGAACCATAAGGTATAGTTTTTCATAGCTCCGAGTAATTTTAGGAAACTGAAAAACAATATCATAATACATTTAGCTATTTTTAGTATCGACCTAGATAATTAGGTACCTATGCAATTTTTTTCTAAAGTCTAATTAATCCCTAATCATTATCGGCACGACATGACGTTTGGCAAAGATGGCGGCGATTAATGTTATTAGTCGCGTAGAATACTTTATAATGTTTATTTTGGCATGCAGCTAGTCCGTGTAACAAAAGTATTTGCAACTAATATAATAAAATAGACAGTTAATTATCGTGTATGTCCGATACTTGTGTTGCACAGGGCGATTCTGGACAATGTCCATGTTGATCCAATTCCGCTCAGCCGTTTCAGCGTGAAAGCGTAACAAACAAACAAACATAAAAAAATCAAATCTTTGTAGTGATTTCGTTTGCGTGCATGTGGGAAAAGAAATTGGATTATAATCCAATTATTGATTGGGTTTTAATTTTTTGCGCGGGACCCTAATTCGTTTACCCAAATACAAGTAAGCTGCTCCTTGTCACATCAGCTATCTCCTAGTGAAAGTCCCGTCAAAATTTGTCCAGCCGTTTCGGAGATTAACCGAAGCAAACAGAAAATTAAAAAAAAATGTGTTAAGTTCTGTAAGTATACAACGTGTAACGTTAAATGCGCAAAACCTCAGACACCCCCTCTGATTTTTAATTCAATTGACCTATTTCACAGAGAAAATAAGTCATTAAAAAAATTGTAAAGATTTTATGTGCTGTTTTATTTTTACTGGCCAGTCTGATCGTTTCTTGCGTCTGCGACGACGCGTTATCGAGGGAGGAGTAGTCACCGGGCCGCTGCGCCGCACTGACATCGCGTTGCTTGACCTATTAATAAATAGACACGGCAACGTTTTTAATGAAGATTTTTTGAAAAATGTGACCTATATTAAAAAGTGGTTCAATTAATTCTGCTTGTTATTCTGATCAAACTATTTTCAGGTTTTGCGCATTTAACGTTACATGTTGTATACTTTCTTATGCATTTATTAAAAAGCTGTTATTTTGATATTACAAACTTTTATTTTTATTTTTATGTATAACTACTAAATTAGATTACCAAAAAAACACTTCTTATATTATAAATACTTTTTATCACATACGACAAACAACGCAACGCAACGTTATGAATGAAATTCTCTGAGTCACGGTGTAAAATTATTTTTTAAGAGACATTGACAAATTGCTCAGAGATATTCTAAATATTCCAGGGTTATACGGCTATATGGGTATTGTTCTAATATAATAGAGGCCGCACAACGGTATTATAAAGCGGTAGCGTTATGAATTTACCCCTTATTAATGTAAGGTTGCATTGTCTTACGTCACGGTGACGTCATTAATTGTGAGCGCATCTTGTTAAAAATATGACATGTAAAAGTAATATTTATAAGCAACCAACAAACTAAATAGATATCATATTACTACGTCTATATTTATATATTTAGACATAAGCTCACGCCTTCTTCCTATGAGGGTAGGCAGAATCTACAGCATTGCGATTCTGTAACCATCTCACCGTGAAAACTTAAGTGAAGAGAGCATGGAGTGACCTTTTTTCTTATTCTACGGTTGCTGTTCGGTTGCTGCCCAGTGGCAAAAAAGTTAGCTAGTGGAATAGAGATAACAATGATTTTCACAGACATGTACTGACATGTCTGTGAAAATCATTGTGTCGTTACGGGTATTCAGAAGCCCGAAAGTCTGACAATCAGTCTTACCTGGGGGTATCGTATTACCCAGTAACTGGGTTGTGGAGGTCAGATAGGCAGTCGCTCCATGTAAAATACTGGTATTCAGCTGCATCCGGTTAGACTGAAAGCCGACCCCAACATAGTTGGGAAAAGGCTAAGCAGATGATGATATCATTATTATTTCTACATTTTTAGACTACACTCACTCAAAAGGTTTTGTTCGTTTTAGTCTTCGCACTACATTTGTGACCTAAAGAAGGTGGCTGGGGTAGACTGGATGCGGAAGGCGGAGGACAGGGTGTTGTGGCGCATCTGGGAGAGGCCTATGTCCAGCAGTGGACTGCGATAGGCTGAGTTGATTGATTGACTACATTTGTTTGGTCTAACAGCTGTATTGTCTTAATGATCACTCATGTCCGTGGAGTCAGTGTTCATGGGCCTAAGTAAACTTTTGGATTATGTTGGTAAAGGATTCAAAAAATATAAAAATGATATACAATTATGTTCAGGAAAAACCTTCACGTGACGCATACATTCAAACAACGTGAACGCACACCCGCCGTGATTTATAGGCACGAGCCAGTGTTGTCGTGTTATGAAAATATTTAATTATTACACAGCCGCGGTGTTGCCAGACTAAAGGTGACGATTACCCACACGGTAACTTTAATAAGAGAAGGGTATAGGACTAAAAAACCTAGGGTTTTTGTTTCATATTTTGTTGTAAGTATAGTGGCTTTTGTGGCGTGCCTACGATAGCCCTATTGACAACCACCCTAATTCTGGCTCTTGTAACACTGGTCTATCACCTAGCACAGGAGTCAGGGACTTCACATTATTTTGTAACCACTTTCTTGTGTAATAAAGATTATTATTATTATCTCCTTTATTTAATTAAATACATATAAATTATATTTTTAAATATTAGAATGTAATAAATATAAAAACATTTAAAAATATAAAAAATAGTAGCCCACCGGTAACGGGAACAGGGTCCAAGCTACCGGCAGTCAGGGCTCCAGAGAGAGGAACCTCCTGACAATGCGAGCCGTGTCCAGAAGTACCGCTTTCTGAATCAAGCCCTTGATCCAGCTGCCTAACGAAAGCCTCCTCAGGTGTTGGTCGAGGCTTTTGGCTATTAATCCATTGGCTGTCACGACTATCGGCACAATGATCGCTGAGTCCACATCCCACATGTGTTTATTATTATTATTATTTATTGTTATTATTATTATTATTATTATTTTTGGTTTTTATTTTATATTCTCGGCTAGCCGGAGAGAGCTGATAACACGGGCCTAAGCCAAGTGATTATCAGTCGGATTAAGTGCGGTCACGTGCAGAAGATTGCACAGAAGATGGTAGCTTATTTGTGTTTTGATGTGGGTTTTCTAATTCGCATTGCAGAAACTTTCTCACGAGTCTGCATGTGTTTCGTATCGCTGCTTTCTGCAGCAGATGGTAGGTATTTGGCGGTAAGTTAAGGGAATTAAGAGACTGGTGAAGTTGTTTTGGTATTACTCCTGTTGTAGATAATACTATTGGTACTATTATAACTTTTTGCAGATGCCAAAGATTATTAATTGCGTACCACACTGTCAATCACAATTTTGAAGCATAAATTGTTATCAATTGCTTCTTACGTTCGAAAAAGTCTGCTCAACAGCGTAAATAACGCAATGAATGTTGTTGAACTGTCAAAATGAAAACCATTGCTACTGATAGTGTTTTACGCAATTATCCCGCTGGGTCTTTTCAATGACGTCAATCTGGCTGATGGTCTGCCAACACTCAATATGCAAGTTTTTTTTTTTTTTGTTCTGTAGATTTTTTTTTTTAAAAGTATCACCTCATAGTTAGCCTATAATATTCCCACTGCTGGGACACAGGCCTCCACACAGTGAGAGGGAGTGAGCCGTAATCCACCACGCGGTCCCAGTGAGGGATGATAGAAGTCATGTCTTCGAATTTTTGGTTCGAGGATATGCTGGTTTCCTCGCGATATTTTCCTTCATCGCTTTAAAGGCAGTGACGATACAATAAAATACTGGTATTCAGCTGCATCTGGTCAGAATGGAAGCCGACCCCAACATAGTTGCGAAAAGGCTAGGCATATGATGAGAGATTGAACACACGATTGCTCACTGCTTGTTGAGAATTCCAGACAGTAAAGTACAGGAGGCAGTGCTAACGGTCGCGTCTTACGAGTTGTAGGTCGTAGGTTCGAACCCATACAAGCGCTTTAATTTGTGTAAATTATTAATCTCAGTTCACTGCTCTCAAAACGGCGAAGGAAAACATCGTGAGGAAACCGGCATGTCCTAGAACCAAAAATTCGAAGACATAGGTCGGGAGTTTTGTCAGGACTCCTTTGTCTGCGTCCGTTTTGAGAGAAGTGGTGATGAAATAATTTACACCCAGTAAAGCGCCTGTCTGGGTTCGAACATATTGCCTACAACTCTTACGTTGCGGCCAATTCTAATGGGCCAATATTGCTGACACCAGTACTGTTGGTCTGCCAACACTCATCTACAAGATTTTTTCTCAGTTGCCTCAATACCTAACTACCAGCCCCTTATAAACAGTATCATCTCAGTTACGCTATAAATCAACAGAATTTCGAATGAAATTTCTTCAGCTCTTTTTCATTATTTTATTTAAACCACGATTTATTGGAGACCTAATTTTTTCGACAAACAATCGGCTCAATGCATTGTGTTGGACGCTAACAATTTGACGGAGAAATTACCGCAGACCAGCCAAATGGTTAATTGAGTGGAAATTTAAGTATTCGGAAGGCATGGAGTCGATAAATAATGAATAAAGATTTTTGTAGAACGATGTCATTTTATATATTTTTATTCTAGGTGCATCGTCTTCAACTTCTCATATATTTATATAATAATGAATGTGTATACATTCATTATTAGGTATATAAATATATGAGAAGTCCTGAAAACCTTGTATTTGTATTTAAAACATTTTAAAAAGAGTAACGGTGGAGTTTCTAGCCCATTATTTTATTTTGTAAATTTTATCGTTCACAAGTGCCTTTTTTTGCCATATGTGACAAATCACATATGACAGAGACACAGCCACACAGCAGACCTGTGCGGCTGATCGACCAGGTTAAACTACGCTTGCCGCGTTTGGTCTGTGGATGGGTGACCATCTTTACATACCGAGACCCCTCCGTGCCTCGGAAAGCACGTTAAGCCGTTGGTCCCGGCTGTCATTCGTGGATCTTTGACAGTCGTTACGGGTAGAGTCAGAAGCCCGAAAGTCTGACAACCAGTCTTACCAAGGGGTATCGTATTACCCAGTAACTGGGTTGTGGAAGTCAGATAGGCAGTCGCTCCATGTAAAATACTGGTATGCAGCTGCATCCGGTAATTTTTTTGGCAAAAGTATCTTTGAAACGCTCTCTCATATAAAATTGCAGTTTATGGGTTACAACAACTTATGTGAGAGGCATCGATTTATAACATTTAAAACATTGGTTAGCTCATAGTTTGGATTTACGTTCCGAGGCGATTATAACTAATATGTTTACAAACAAATGATAACAATGTTTTATTTTGTTAAAATTCGTTAACTAAGAATTTTGTTCAGAAATGTTTACTAACATTACCTAACATGAAAACATTTTCTAACATTGTGATCGTGTTTCTTAACAAATATTAACAACAAAGAAAAACACATAAAAAACCAAAAAAAAATGTTTATTTAATTGGTCGTTAACTCATTATGAATCATGTACATTTAACCAGTTTTGTCGTTGCGTAGTCCATCATTCATCCAAAAAAGGGTGGTGGGGGTAGCACAGGCCCAAATACAGGTCTAAATCCTGGCCCAAATCCCGGTCCGAACCTGGGACCGAAACCGGGACCGAAGCCGGGACCGTAGCCTGGACCGAAGCCTCGTCTATAACCACCATATCCAGCCCCCCAGAATGGATGGCTTTCAATGATCTGAAAAAAAAAAGATAATTAGAATTAGGACTATGACTTCCTCTATTGAACGTACAGACGCCAGCACATCAAGCTACCCGAAACTGTCAAATTTTCCCAATCAACTTTGAACCTTATACCTTAGCAATAAGGTTGAAAATCTATTAAAGAAATTTGCAGATTGCAGTAGCTTGCTGTGCTGGCGTCTGTACATAAGTTTTTAAGGTGGTGGTGATGTGGCAGTTTTGGCACTACAGGTATCCAGCAGAATATTAGCATCAGGTACATTTATTTTGCCCAGTCAAGAGCCGACTCCCGGCCACTGTAGGCGCGGGCTTGCGGATGGCGAGCAATGGGCAGTTCGCCGTCTGGTAAGGACCAGGTCCGAGTCGACGGTGCGATGTGTTCCACGCGCGCCTCAAAGAGATGTCAGCAGTAACTGACGGAGTCCGCTGGGGCCGATGCCTGCCAGGGTCGCGGGCTGTTCGAAAGAGTTACCGTGGCCCTTGGCACAGGCAACTGAAGGAACACGGGTGGGTTTTAGCCGGTAAAAGTCTGACACACCCTCCCGCTCCGCCCAGAGCGGGAAAAGTTATTTGATGATTTCCCATCCAAAAAGAAAAGGTACATTTGCCTGACACATGCTGAGCTGGACTCCCATTTGGCAACCTTGAGACGTACACCGCACTTTGTACTTATATTTGTTTTGTTTTTTTTTTTATTATGTCATACTCGCGACCCGCCCCGGCTTCGCACGGGTGCAATGCTGATCACTATCACTACATAGTATAAAACAAAGTCGCTTCCCGCTGTCTGTCTGTCTCTATGTATGCTTAGAACTTCAAAACTACGCAACGGATTTTGATGCGGTTTTTTTTAATAGATTGAGTGATTCAAGAGGAAATGTTTATATGTATATAATACATGCATAATATAGTACAGAAACACTGATAATTTTAGAGCCATTATGTCGCTTAAAAAGTATTGGATAAAAAATGGTTATTGTGAGTTATCCCTAAGAGATAGACATATGCCATCGCGGACTTTTTGTAGACCTTTTTAAGGTGTACAATACTGTAGTACATTATTTTGATCTATCTCGTAGGGTTAAGCCAGCGTTTGCAATGTAAGCGCAAAAAAATGTGTTTATTTACGACATCACATTACAAATCTCTAAAATTATCAGTGTTTATCTACTATATTATGCATTTATTATACATATAAACCTTCCTCTTGAATTACTCTATATATTAATAAAAACCGCATCAAAATCCGTTGCGAAGTTTTAAAGATCTAAGCATACATAGGGACAGACAGCGGGAAGCGACTTTGTTTTATACTATGTAGTGATTGTCACTTAATTTCTTTATGTATATTTTAACCATTTTTTTGTATGTTGGCACCTTAGAGGGACTTGTGGCTAAGTAATAAGAGCTGCACGGGTCGATCGATCAGGTTAAGCTACGCTTGCCGTGGTTGGTCCGTTGATGGGTGACCATCTTTACATACTGGTCAGCTTCCAGTCTAGCCGGATGCAGCTGAATACCAGTATTTTACATGGAGCGATTACCTATCTGACCTTCACAACCCAGTTACTGGGTAACACGATACCCCTAGGTAAGACTGGTTGTCAGACTTCCGGGCTTCTGACTACCCGTAACGACTGTCAAAGATCCACGAATGATAGCCGGGACCAACGGCTTAACGTGCTTCCGAGGCGCGGAGGGGTTTGGTATGTATCTAATTCCAATTTGTAATTATCAAGCTTGGCAAAATTAATATTACTTATGCGGGTGAACCATATAGATACTTATTTAAATAAAATAAAATTATATAAATTTACGCACCTGTGTCAGAGTCAAAACCACAGTTAAAACCAATAATAATCTCGTAACAAAAGACATTTTCAAACGACACCACTTGTCTTCTCCACTTCAAAATAAAGATTTAACAATAATGCGTAAAATGTATCGATATCGTTATTATATACTTTAAAAAACAAATTAAATTTTGCCATCACCAAATACATCTGTGGTTTTTATCCCAATGGAGTAAGGTTCAAATTGCAGTAATTTTAGTTTTCCAGGCTGTTGTCTAAACTTGATGACTTTTGCGCTAATTAGGTAGCAAATGTTGTTTTGCCATCACCAAAAATGTCTGCGGCTTTTATCCCCATGGCTTAAGGTTCAAATTGCTGTAACTTCAGATTTTCAAGCTGTTGTCTAAACTTCATGATTTTCGGGCTAAGTAGGTATTTGATTTAGCATATAAGTGACAAATATTAAATCTATATAAGGAGATAGTTTTTCCATGACAAAAATGACAGAGGTGTTATTCCCCCCTTGCTATAAATATTACCCTAATGATGCTATTATTTGATCGATTAATTCACACAGTGTCATAAGAAATACCTATGACTAATAGGTAAATTTTATGAACATAATAGCTATTACACAACAAATTGATGTAGTGTTTCAATCTGCTCAACAATGAATCCTTAATTGCATCATTTTTACTTATTAAGCAAATTAATTTGGACGTAACGTTAGCTCTATAGTAAGGGGAACATATTAAAAAAAATATTTTCATAAAAATACTTTTAATTTTTTAAATGACCTGGTGGAAAACCAGAAATTGAAAGGAAGTCGTTTGGCTTGGTATGGACATGTAATGAGGAGGGATGAAACGCATGTAACGAAAAGAGTGATGAATATGAATGTAGATGGATGGAGAGGGAGAGGAAGGCCAAAGAAAAGATGGATGGATGGTGTGAGGAATGATATGAAAGAGAAAGGAGTAAATGATGCCATGACGTCTAACAGGGAAGAATGGAAGAAGAAAACGTGTTGCGCCGACCCCAAATAAAATGGCACAAGGGCAGGAAGAAGAAGAAATGACCTGGTGGAAAACATAAACAAAATGAGTTTCTATATCTCTAACAATTGGGGAATCCCGTGCTCTGTGGAAACGAAAATATGGCATTGGATTGGTTGATGGAATTTTCCATCACGATGCATTTAAGGATTAAGAGAGCACTATCTTTGCCCAGTGCTAACAGCCCCTAGGTACTTACTGGTTATTTTACAGGTCGTGGGGGCTCGAACCTAGTCAAGCGCGCTACTTTTTGTAATCTATTTTATTACCACTCCTGCCGGTCGATTCTGTAAAAATCTCACCGTGAAATCATAAGTGAATTGAGCACTCAATAGTGTTAATCCCTAGCGAATGACAGCTCACTGCACGCTCACCCAAGCCTTCACGGTGAGATGGTTACAGAATTGCACGGTAGCTCTCAAAACGGTGACGAAAAACATCGTGAGAAAACCCGTACCTGTCAGGGTCGCGGGTTGTTCGAAAGAGTTACCGTCATTGAAAGAACAAGGGTGGGTTTTAGTCAGTAAAAGTCTGACATCAGCTCCGCCCGGAGCAAAAAACGAACACTGTTTCCTAACAGTGGGAACATTATCGGCTAATTAAGCAACAATTAATTTAAGTACCTTGATTGTACAACTTTTAAAGGTACAGACGCCAGCACATCAAGCTACCCGAAACTGTCAAATTTTCCCAATCAACTTTGAACCTTATGCTTTAGCGATAAAGTTGAAAATCTGTTAAGTAAATTTGACAGATTGTAGTAGCTTGATGTGCTGGCATCTGACATGAGACCTCACGTCAGTGGTAATACTGTGACCTTAGCTGGCCTGACGTCGTATGGAGTTTTGATATAATTTAAAGCCAGCTTATACGGGTTTCTTACTAGTGACTTGCTACCTGCTGCACTTCTAAAAATAGTTTCAATCGTTAAGGAGACTATAATTTTAAATGAAATTCTTACATAAATTGGAAGTAGCTCAGTGACATTATCAAATAGATATTTTATTTATTCCTTTATTTCAGGCAACTAGGGCGCATAGAAAATACAATAAATACTACTACAAACATTAAAATACTTATAAACTAATACACAAAAAATTATCACATTACAATAGTATAATAATATAACTGAAAATGACTATAAATAACAAACTAAAACTACTGCACACGAAGTGTCGGCGTCGTGTTTCGCTGACTGGTGTCATGTAGCCGGCCACGAAACCGGCGATACACAACACCCTTCGGCCAGAACTCTTCCTTGAGGAACTTCTCGAAATGATGTGTCGGAACACGCACCACGAACGACTTGATATTTGAACTGTAATAAAATTAGCAACTTACATAGCTATGAATGGTTTCATATGCGGAAAGAGGTCATGAACTTACTAAAAAATGACGCTGTATCTTTAGTAAATAATTATCTTGCTCCTAACATCGACTCCACCCCACTCGTATTCCAAACCAAACCCAAATAAATATAAATAATGAATAATATTTTATTGGACTTTCACCACCCACAAATGTGGGTACACAGACATATCGGTGAACCCATCCATCAGTGTCCACCCTTACGGAATGGGGTTGAATTGAAAATATTTTGCTCTTCCACTATTTTGGGGGGTTGAAATTGTATATCTTGTTTTTTTTTTGTCAACTATTTTGAAAGGTTTTCAGAATGAATGATAAATGTTAAAACATAAAGAGGTACAGTCTGGCCGTTGAGAGAATACGTTCTTGACACTTGTCAGTTTCATAGAAACGTATAGATACGTGTTTTGCGAATTTGATCTTTATTTGTTACTAGAATTGGCGGCCGGTCAGATGTCAGCAGTGCTATTCTGTAAATATCTCACCGTGAGAACTTAGATGAAGTGAGCGGGAAGTGAGCCGTCATTAGGGATTAACACTATTGACACTGCTCACTTCAAGCTCACTTCACTTATGATTTAACGGTGAGATTTTTACAGAATCGACCGGCAGGTACGCTTTCTCTCGACGTGCGAACTGTAGTATTAGACTAAGCATGAGGTCCTAAGTTCAATTCCCAGGTCGGGAAGTGTTAGTTTTTCTATTAGAAAGTGGCTCGAACATTTTTCTGTGGGAACTGGCACCGTCGCCATTTTGATTTTTCTACAAAATCACGGCGCACCATGAAACAGATAAGAAAAAATATTAACAATATGGTGCCTTAGTGTAACGTCGCCGAGATTTGGAGGTAAAGTCACAAAGTAAGAACAATGACAGTCATCAAAAATGAATGAATAAAAAAAAAAGAATGAAATGAAATTCAAATAATATTTCCCGGCTTGATTTTTAACAATTTATATAAATAAAACGCTATTTTTTGCGATTGAGATGCGAGTGAGTAGGCAAGCTCTTAATAAAGTGTTTTTCACGTGCTTTTATTTTTACTTTCTTTAAAAAAATTAAAAAAAATGAAAAAAGAAAAGAAAGAAAGTAAAGAAAGAAAAGAAAGAAAGAAAGAAAAATTGTTTATTCTGTACTAGCGACTCGCCCCGGCTTCGCACGGGTGCAATGCTGATCACTATCACTACATAGTATAAAACAAAGTCGCTTCCCGCTGTCTGTCTGTCTCTATGTATGCTTAGAACTTTAAAAATAAGCAACGGATTTTGATGCGGTTTTGTTTAGTAGATAGAGTGATTCAAGAGGAAGGTTTGTATGCGTATGATACATGCATAATATAGTAGAGAAACACTGATAATTTTAGAGCCATTATTTCTCTTAAAAAGTATAGGATAAAAATGGTTATTGTGGGTTATCCCTAATAGATAGACATATGCCATCGCGGACTTTTTTGTAGACCTTTTTAAGGTTTACAATACTGTAGTACATTATTTTGATCTATCTCGTAGGGTTAAGCCAGCGTTTGCAATGTAAGCGCAAAAAAATGTGTTTATTTACGACATCCCATTAGAAACCTCTAAAATGATCAGTGTTTTTCTACTATATTATACATGTATTATACATATAAACCTTCCTCTTGAATTACTCTATCTATTAAAAAAAACCGCATCAAAATCCGTTGCGTAGTTTTAAAGATTTAAGCATACATAGGGACAGACAGCGGGAAGCGACTTTGTTTTATACTATGTAGTGACAAACAAAACGCAAATTACAAATGAAAAACGACATGAAATATACACAATTACAACGTAGTCAAAAGCTGTGTCCCGGTTTGAAGGGAAGGGGTGCCGTTGAAATTACAGGCACATGAGACGTTTTCAGCTTTGTCTCCGGGATGGCAGCGCTTCAGCGATGTGTCTGATAGGTATTGCAGATGTCCATATAATATGGCGTTGAACACTTACCAGAAGATGGACCGCCTGCCACAATTACATAAAAAACAACAACAATTGTTTGTAACTCTGGGTTAATAAAATTTTAGTTTTTCCTAATTCTGTTAAAATTAGTATTTAGTTCGGTTTTCCTAAGGGGGTAGGGTAATTTTGGAACAGTCACATGTGGATTACAATGTTTCACAATCTCTTACAGTTTCATGAACGTATTTCAGTGACATCTCCACAGCCTCCGTGGCGCAATGGCTAGCGCGTTCGGCTGTTAACCGAAAGGTTGGTGGTTCGAGCCCACCCGGGGGCGATTCTTTTTACACACGCTGAAATGCAGATGACATTTTTGTATAATACCTCTGATATTGTAGATGTCTAAAATCGGGTGACCACATACCATCTGCTGAGCCGTAGGATTTTGTTTGCCACCTTGTAACATAAAAAAATAGTCTGTTAAACTCCTTCAAACAAAATGAATGAAATCAAGTTTTTTTCCCACACTCGGTTAAAATCACAAACTCGACAAACCCATAATGCGGGAATAGAACCTGAGAATGAACGCGTAGGTGGCGTTGATCACTAACCATTATACAGCGTGTAACGGAAGGGGGGTATCAACCCTGAAGGAGGTGAATGTGCTCATGAAACTCAACAACTTTCCCCAAAGAACATAGGTCGAAATATGAAAAAAAAATTTGGCCCTCCCTTACAAAACTGACTACCAGCTGATTGATTTAGGTACTATGGGAGGGCCAAATTTTTTTTTCATATTTCGACCTATGTTCTTTGGGGAAAGTTTTTGAGTTTCATGAGCACATTCACCTCCTTCAGGGTTGATACCCCCTTCCGTTACACGCTATATAGCTTGTTTGCCACCCATTGAAGATATTTTATTACACAGGAAAAAATTAAACAGTGCGCAAATTGTAACCAAGAATTCAAATAAGCGTAGAAATTTTTCGTTACCTAAAACAGACAAATTAGTTGTTCCATACATTTTGACCGCACTTTTCTATGAATCAGCTGATTTTTTTTAAGTGAAAACTTCTTTAGCGGCGTTGTACACTTTTTTTGTAATGGGTAAAAAATCTTAAACTCGCGTCAGGACACGTGACCTGATCGAAAATTCGTAAGACGGATGGAGAGTAGACAGCCGGCGCGGCGTAGGACAGGAAGTGTCCCCCTCTCTTTCTACGGCGCGGCGAAAATGTATGCCTGCGCTTGCTGTTTCGTTTAGGCGGCGCAGGGCGCTTGCGCGAATGTTCGCTTAAACTTTTTAATGTAATATAAATTGTCATGTTTGTGTACGATAGCGCAATAAATAAATATTGTGTTCTACCACATAAATGATAGTTCTTTTATACTGATAATTAAAGTAATTCGTGCAAAATGATTCCCTAACCATTGCAAAATATCAAAAATGCACAACGTTAATATTCAAGTTTTCACTTCTGCCGGCACTCCCGGAGTGCAACCCGTCGTTTTTTTTTTTTTTAAGCCTGTGTAAACTTTCTACGCTTGGGAGAATCATATTATTACGTGGGTGGATCAAATATAAACCGGACTTAAGTAAAAAAAAAAAAAAATACGCATGTATTATTGTAAAAAAATGTGATTTTTTATTTATGTTTCTACATAATCTCCCCTTCTATTAACACATTTTTCCCAACGCAGGGGAAGTTTCTTGATGCCATTATCGAAGAATGTTGTCAGTCGAGTATTTAGCCAATTGCACACAAATGATTCCACTTCTTGGTCAGTCCTCCACTTGAAATTTTTTTGTGCCATTCATACACCTCTTGTAAGCGTATTCTTATCGAACTTTAGAGTCAATCGATGCAAGATTTCGGAAGGTTTTATGCCCTGCGGTGTTAAAAATTTTATGGTAATTCTTTGCTCAACAGACGTAGGTATGTACCTCCTGCTCAGACATGATGCTAGTGGCGCACAATAAACTATAGTGAGCGGGAGCAGTATCCCCCCTCCCCTAAATGATCCCCCCTAACACATACAACAGCACCAAGCGCGTCACTTCACTCAGCGACCAGTTAAAAAAAAGTCCAGTTTATATTTGATTCACCACGTATATTGAATTCAAGGTTACAGTTTGAGTACTGGTTCAAATTGTTTCCTGTACAGACTATAAGATTTTTCACTAACTTCTATATGTGATCACCTTTGACAGTCCTGTTGGTCTAGTGGTCAGTGGCCCTGACTGCTATGCCCAAGGTCGTGGGTTCGATTCCCACCTAGGACAAATGTTTGTGTGATGAGCACGATCATTTGTTCTTTGTCTGGGTGTAATTTATCTATAATATGTATGTATGTATTTAGAAATATATATGTATGTTTATCAGTTGTCTAGTAACCATAGCACAAGCTCTGCTTAGTTTGGGACTAGATGGCGTTGTGTGAAAGTTGTGGAATATTATTACCTCCCCTTAAAATGAATGATCGACATTCTACATAAACTGTTGTACCCCAAAATCGGTTAAAATCGCACCAAACCTGAACGCCGAAACATTTGTAATACAACCAACCACTATTATTAACAGAAAGCCACAAAAAAAAAACAATTTGAAGTACACTCACCCCCAAAATGCGTGGCTTAAGCATATTAACATGAATCTCTAACTAGCCGTAATTGACCTACATAGAGTACATAGCTAGGTATCACGCGAAAATAAACCAATGTAACCTGACCGGCCTTCAAAAAGAACATATGAATTAAGGGAACTCTGGTTACTCTGGTCACCGAGTATTGAATTCACCGATTTGAACAAAAAGGAGTTATGTTATGTGTCGCTTTCTTGTATTATGTTTTGTTAATTTTATGTTCTTTTTTTGTTCTTAAAATAAAGGAATTGTTAGGTGGGTATTCCTGAACTTGGTTTTTCGAGGGCTGCTGTGATTGGTTGAGCAAATTAACTGCAAAAAACCTCTAATATAATTATTCAACCTATTTACTCGTCACTTGAAGACTCCCAGATTATAGAAAGAAACAAAAAATATCACAGAAACACGCGCAGACAAACAAAATCTTAATCCGAACAATAAAGAAAAAAAAAATATATCTATAATCACGAGCACAGATCAGAAATAGTGGACAACTGCACTTCGGCGTCGTGGCTGTGAAAAGAAGACTTCCACTCAGGATAATGCTGTGCTATGGGGGACACACAGGACAACTCTGCCTACCGACTCTCTAAGGCCGTCAACGAAGAGAATTTGAAATTTCGGAATGAACACTAGGCCCCCAATTAGCTTTTGTGGGACAAACGCATCGGGAGAAAATACCACTGTCTAATCGTGTTGCCAAACATTCATAGTATATGCCCCGAACAAATCCTATGTCCGTAGGTGATATAGAGTAGGAATCGCCCGTAACTTCTACCGAATCTATGGATTTCGAGTCTTCCTGATTTAGGCACCTCGCACACTAGACGGCCACGACCACGACCGATCGTGCCGGCCCGGTGTGCGGACAGTTGGCCGTTGCGGTCAAGTGCGCGACGTTCATATGGTTTCTTTAGTTAATCTGGTCGTTGCGGCCAGGGCTCGGAAACCGGTTGAAATTCTTAACCGGTTACGGTCATTGACTCCAAACCGAAATCGATTTAGGTTAAGGTTTGCACTTTACCGGTTTTTACGGTTTTTGCGGGAAACCGGTTTTTCATGAATTTTGGTTTTGAAAGTGAAAATTAACCGGTTAAACACCCCCCGCCCCCTAACTAAGCAAGTCGCAACATGAATCTACCCGCACCATTTAAGTTCTCCGGTTGTATTTGACGTCCTCAGATCAAACATTTTTTTTCCTAATGTTTTCTGGGGTACTAAATGTACTAATGTCACTATAACTTGTTGGAAGTGTTAAAAAAGTAGACGAAAAATATTTACGACTTACGGAATTAACCGGTTAATTTGGGTGTCAAAACCGTTTGTGCTTATGTAACCGGTAACCTTTGTCATTTGGGTTACATATGAACAGTTCACTTGTTTAACCGGTTAATGAGGGAACGATAATTATATTTACCGGTATTTCATCGAAATTAACCGCTCTTTTTAAACCGGTTCAGAGCCCTGGTTGCGGCCACTGGTCGTGTTCGTGTCCGTCTAGTGCGCGAGGTGCCTTAAAGTGGGCACCCAAAACCCGTGAACACCCGCTATAACTAAGTATCACAGTACATCTTATTACAATGTTTTTGCACCTCGTCTCCATAAACAAAATCAATAGAATCCCATGTTTATGTTTCTGCTAAAACTATTCGGTAGTGAGTGTACCCAACTTTGTTCATAGGTAGAAAACACTACCGCCCTTCCTTGCGAAACTTTCTATGATTGATAATGATGTACTAGCTCCCCCCTAATAGTTTACCCCTTTCATTCTCTCACAACATATTGATTATTTAGACTTCTTTACCCAACAGGGCACTACTGTGAGCAATCAAACAACGTTTTAAAATGATTTCTCTACGTTTATTCCAAGCGAAACTATTTACATCACTCTGGCTATATTATTACTGTTTTCTTCCAAACGTTTATTCCAAGCAATGAACAAAATACGAGGCTTTTGAATACGGTATATGTGTATATTTTATGTTTTTTTTTTCTTTTGTAACTTGCGTTTTGTTTGCGCAGAATAAACATTTTTTCTTTCTTTCCAAACAAAAACCTAATTGAAAAATTTGAAAGCTCGTTCTAAACTCGCTTCAGTGTTCGAATGCCACCATAGTTATTTTGCTGCCAGCCTGCATTGCTTAGGGTCGAAGTTAGCAGACAACCTTTACACTATTTATTATTCGTTTGTCTTTTTGTCAGGTCAACTTTATCGTGACTAAATGATAATAGCCGCACAGGTCTATCGAAGACATGTGGCGACCCGCAGTGGGTCCGCGCCACTCCTTCTCATAGAGAGAAAGCCTGTGTCCCAGCAGTGGTAACATTATAGACTGATTATGCTATGTTCAGGTCGATTGTAGGTTAAGCTACGCTTGCCACGGTAGATTCATGGATGGGTGACCGTTCATTCAAAATCAAAAGTCATTTATTAAAAATAGGCTGAGAATCAGCACTTTTCGAACGTCAAAATTACAAAAGACAATCCCACAAAACGCCCGCCCTTCACCAATTTTTATTGCTTTCGCTGGGAAGAAGAAGTGGCTCAACAAATTCCCCAGTAGAACAGCTGTCTGGTCAGTTAGAAAATACTTGATTGAATACAATACAAGGTATGCAAAGTGATTAAGATTACAAGACACAGAACACTTAATTAAATTATTCAGCTAGCTACGCCAATATACCAACAAATACTTACAATAAAAACTATGCGTACTCAAGCAAAAACATAATAAATAAAAATTAAATAAAAGCCTCCAGGTGTAAAGGGCGTGACCGCTAACATATTTATGCAATACTGGGTTCTGTTTACATAGCTGTCACTTGAAGTCACAAATGATAAACTAGGACCATCAAAGGAAACTAAATAAACAAGTTATTACTAATGACAACAATAAAACCATGGTCAGCAAGACGACCAAATGTTTCTTAATTGAATATGAAGCTTTTGACTGCTTAGATTAATGACGGCGATAAATGATATTTATTTCTGTAAATTGGTTCACACTTTTACACGTCAAAATTGAATTAATGTTAAAGATAAAATAGCCAGTCGTGTCCACAAACTGTTAAAAACTCGTTTTTTTTTTTTTTATAATCCGATAAAATTTACCATATAATTTATTATTCCGTTGTTGCTAAATGTACCACTTAATTTTTTTTTTTGTAAACATGTCAAGGGTTTAAGCTGAAAACCAGTGCTTAGCAACCCGCTAGGACTTGCAGTGCCATTCTCTAAAAATCTCACCGTGAGAACTTAGGTTAAGCGAGCGAGAAGTGAGCTGTTATTTAGGGATTAACACTATTGACACTGCTCACTTCAAGCTCACTTCACTTATGATTTCACGGTGAGATTTTTGCAGAATCGACCGGCTGCACCCTTATTGCGTAACACACTATTACTCTCAAGTTGAATCATTTTGAAGCATATTGCTAATTCATTGCTCCATATGTTCGAAAAATGCGTCTGCTCAACAACTTAAATAACGCAATGAATGTTGTTGAACTGTCAAAATGAAACCTATTGCTGCTGATAGTGTGTTACGCAATTAGCCTGCAGAGCATAATGCTGACGCTTAGTCCTTCCCCCTGCCCCCCTCTCTTCCTTCCTCCTTTTTTTGTGTATGTAGCTGTAAGACTGGACACAATAAACGTTATTCTATTCTATTCTAATGTTTCGCAACTCTGAGAACAACATCGAAATAAACTCAGAAGCCACAGTTTCTTTTAAACTCCAGACACATTCTTGGTCAGGCCATTCCCTTTTACCAAAATTCCTTTTAGCAACTTTTTACCACGGATTCAGTATATAATTCTGAACCCTTACGAAAAATTTCATTTTTTTTTCCTACGCGCGTATTGTAAACATGAATTCAGCATATTATGATTCGTTACAGTTTGCTCGTCGATGTCCCTGTCAACTGGTATAGGTACATACATTTATGCGGGCTAGTCAAATTACTTTTTTTTGGCATTGTGAGTCCTTGAGCTTCTTAACCCTTAATTGCATGATTTTTACTTTTTAAGCAAATTAAATTTATTTGGACGTAAAATTATCTCTATAGTAAGGAAAAAATATTTAAAAAAATGTATTCATAATAATACTTTTTATTTTTTATTTTTTAAATGGTCTGGTGGAAATTTACACTTTTATGTAATTAGAACGAATCTACTGAGAACAAATGAATTGAATATATCTAATTGGGGAATCCCCGTGCTCTGTGAAAACGAAAATATGACATTGGATTGGTTGATGGAAATTTCCATCACGATGCATTTAAGGGTTAAGTTCTAAGTTGAGCTACACGATAACTGCTAAAAGCGGTCACTTACTGGACAGGTTCACTGAAATCTGTATCGTTCTTTTCTCAAAAGACCATGTCAGACATTAAATTCATTATTATTCTGCATGCTCTTCATATGCGTTTTATTTGTGCAGAACAAACAATTTTTCTTACCTGAGAAACCATTCTCACCTAGTTGTAGGTACGAGTAGGTGTCAACTGCCAACGAATTATGGCTTCAACACAAAAAGGTGACAGTATTTTTTTTTTATTTTATTGGCATAATTTCCGTAAACGTTGACTCCTTATTTTGCAATATTAAAAAATATTGCCGAAGATTTTTTTCTTAAATACGAATTCAAAGTAGCAATATGGTAAAGGGAACGTTTATGTTGGGGCCACGAAACGAAAGATGTCGATACGCTTATTCCGAAATTGTCAACATGAATTAGGGTAGGAAAAATGCAATACATATTGTACAGTAAATAGATTGAAATTCCATTAATTTTAGCTGTAGCCTTGTTGGGAAAAGTTAGAATCATCTATTCTGAACTAGGTTTTCACAGTAACGCTGCATCGCCATTTTGGGTTTTTTCTTCAGACGTTATCCTTTAGGATTTTTGTCACTGTTAGTGCTAATGCATACGAGCGGCACACTTCAACGGCAGAGAATTTATACAGTTTCCTAAACTTAATTTCTGCAGGTACCAGTTGGGTGCGAGAAGCATAGAACCGGTCGAAGTGTGACTTGGCGCTATCAGGTTGACAGTCCACATAGCTAAGTAGCTAGAGAAAAAAAATAGAGCCATGATTCAACATTCCACTTAAAATTGTGAGCTTGAACATCCGGTCCATGGTTCATCTATGTTACAGCGAGTATTGCCCCTACGTCAATCCTATTATCAGCGATGTATCCGAATTATCTTCGATCGCGCCTCTGCCTACCCCTTAAAGTAGACATGACTATTTTTAGTTGAAGTAGGTATACCTACCAATCTTTTTTTCCCTATTTTGTAGGAGTTCAATGTCCTCGACACTCAATACTCGATACTCTCTGCTTGAGCGAGGCCTATGTCCAACAGTGGACGTCTTTCAGCTGAAATGAACGGTGATGAAACTTAATACTAAATCTTTAAACAAAAATCTAAGGCTTTTTAAACCTACTGGCCCAACCCGCGGACTTAGAGGCCCGACCATACGTTATTATTAATCCTTATTTACAACTTACCGTGTCAAATAATTTCAACCAGAAACGTCCTCACGATGAAATAAAAAACCCACGCTTACAACTCATATGGCTTAAAATATTTTTGATGTGTGAAGGTTTTATTAAAGAACCTAATTATTTAGCCTTCATGGTTATCATCCTCTAGGGACTTGTGGCTAAGTAATAACAGCCGCACGGGTCGATCGATCAGGTTAAGCTACGCTTGCTGCGGTTGTTCCGTGGATGGGTGACCATCTTTACATACCAAGACCCCTCCGTGCCTCGGAAAGCACGTTAAGCCGTTGGTCCCGGCTCTCATTCGTGGATCTTTGACAGTCGTTACGGGTCGTCAGAAGCCCGAAAGTCTGACAACCAGTCTTACCAAGGGGTTTCGTATTACCCAGTAACTGGGTTGTGGAGGTCAGATAGGAAAGGCCGACCTACTTACAGAAAATAAATCATTTATCATTTATCAGATAGGCAGTCGCTCCATGTAAAATACTGGTACTCAGCTGCATCCGGTTAGACTGGAAGCCGACCCCAACATAGTTGGGAAAAGGCTAGGCAGATGATGATGGTTATCATCCTCAAGAGGGTCTCGTGGCTAAATAATGACAGCTGCACGGGTCGACTGAAGGGTAAGATACACTTGTGGAGATCAGTCCGTGAATCATCAATTACATATTGAGTTCCCATCGTGCTTTGGAAAAAAACATTGGTCCCGGCTGTCATTTGTAGATCTTTGTCACTCGTTACGGGTAGTCCGAAGCCTGAAAGTCTGACAACCAGTCTGTCGAAGGGGTATCATATTAGTCCTTGTAACTGGATTGTGGAGGTGAAATAAGCTGTCGAAGGGGTATCATATTAGTCCCTGTTACTGGAGGTCAAATAAGCAGTCATCATCATCTGCCTAGCCTTTTCCCAACTATGTTGGGGTCGGCTTCCAGTCGTCGCTTTTGTTTTCGTGATTTCAGAGTTGGTTCCATGGTGAATGTTGTTTATATTCATGGGTAGAACACCCTGTAAAAATTTGGCGACAGTAAAAAAATATGCTGTATAATAATTTTTCTCAAATGTATATTTGAATGACTGGAAAATGTTTTGGAAGACTAAATACGAGTACATGCATAAAAATATCAACATTAAGGAATAGCATTGCAAACAACGCACACAGATTTTTTTCTCTCAAAATTACTACAGAGCTGACATAAAAAAAGTCTTATATCTTCGCTATGGATTGATTGGCCCTAATTATTTTACAGGTGACTAATATTTCAATTATTTAAAAAAAAATTGCGACAAGTAGCTCAATTTTTTTTTTTTGAATCGCTAAGATTTCATATTTTTTCAAAAAATATTTATGATCAAATGTTTAACTTAATTTAAACTTAACATCTACACGGACTACTTAAACGATGACCCCGAATATTATTTCCTATGAACACGGCACATGATCGAAAAAAAATTGTTCCAAAGACCTAATTATATAACGATCCCTTTATCCCAATCATCGTCATTATTTAATAAAGTTGTAGTAATATTGTTAGTCATATCTATTTTATAAATTAGCTAATGACGGTCGTGAGTAAATCAGTGCAATGATTACGCTAAATTAAAATCGTTGCAATACTATTAATAACCTAATAAGGGGTACTAAGTGAACTAGTTCAATGATCACACTAAATTAACGTCGTTGCAATACTACTAATAACCTAATGAGGGTAATAAATAAATAATTCAAAATGAAATCAATCATTTCACTTGAATGCTCGTACAGACAGGCGCGACGCGATGCCGCGACGCGATCCTGCGATATATCCGTAGAACAATTTCTATGGAAACGCGCGCGACAATCCACACAGGGGCGACCTGTCGCGCCGCAACATAGTTGCGCCGCGACTCCAATAGGAACATTTTTTATGGCGACGCGGCGATATAGCGGCGATATTCGCGCAGCAGCTGCGACGCCATACAAAATTTTCCTTATGTATGGCGACGCGGCGATATCGCGGTAGCAGCCGCGATTCGCGTCGCTCTAGTGTGAAAGGTGTTGCGGCGCGATAATATAGCAGAATTGTCGCGCCACGTCGCGTGACAAGTCGCGCCAGTCTGCACGAGCCTTCAAGCATTAGGTAAAAGTAAAAACAGTAATAATATCACCATAAACATGGAAAAAATCGCAACAAATCTGGATTTATTCGTTATTTTAAAAGGTTTAGCCAAAATGAAAGATTATCAGTTCAGTTCAAAAGATAAATATTACTTTAGTCTTGTCAAATTAAGATAGGTACTCCATAGACAAGTTTGGACGTGGTTAAAAAATTGTCAACTAAAAATACTTCAAGTTACATCAGACGCTGACTAATTTGACAGGACTAAACTAATATTTATTAATGGAAAGAAAAAGATGCACTGAACTTAAATGTAGTTTAGTTTGTGAACAAGATAATCGGCGCCAATACCTAATTAATTTAATAAAATCTTAACTAAAACTATTTAAAGTATAGTTATTATAGTTATTTATTTCGGGACATCGCCAAACGGTTGGTTGATTCTTCACGTGACCAGAGGGCTGGCCTATTTTTTGGCCAAAGAATCAGCATTGCCATCCAACGTGGTAATGCTGCCAGCCTTTTGGGCACTTACCCCACTGACAGCGATGCGGATGAATTTTTTGATGCCCAATGAGCTCCTGCCTTTTTCTTTATATTTTTTTTTTTTTTGTTTTTTTGTTATATACTTGTATATAATATTTGTACATTTTTTAGTATTAATTAGGTATTAGTTGTTCTTTATTATTATTAAAATAAATATATATAATATTGAAAACTTGAAAAAAAAAAAAAGTATAGTTTAGAAAACTTTATAAATTCTCTGTCGTTGACGTGTGCCGACGCATACGAGCGGCATTCACATAGCCATGAAAGACACAACGCATAGCCATGTGCTGTGTCTTTTTACAACCAGTAGGTATGTAACCTAGCTGTAGGTAATATTTCAAGCTACATTAGTAGTCACAACTTGCTGTTAAGCTGTGAACATGTTCACTGTATTACCTGAACAATAAATATCTTCTATTTATATTTTTATATTGCCTTAAATTAAAATACTGGTATTCAGCTGCATCCGCTTAGACTGGAAGCCGACCCCAACATAGTTGGGAAAAGGCTAGGCAGATGATGATGATGATTTTTATATGTTTGAAAAATTCTTCTGCTCGACTACTTATTTTACTTATTTTTAGGGTTCCGTACCAAAATGGTAAAAAGGAACCCTTAATAAGCACAAATAATTCAAAAATATTATAATTATAACAATAGTAATTTTATGACAGTTAAAATACAAACTTTGAAATTATATAAAATAATCAATAGAATTAGCATAAAAAATATTATTAAAATCTCGATTATGATTGTAAATGTATGCTTGGGGTCAATCCCTAGTATCAGATGGGATGAAACTCACAGCTCACTCCACGCTCACTTCACCTAAGTTTTCACGGTGAGATGGTTACAGAATCAGCACGCTCAGCAGTCGCGCGATCACGACACCAATGGGCCATACGGAGTAACTGACATTCCAGCTCAAATTCGTCAAGTCCTTGAAGATTGGCTTTAGGTGAACTTTAACGACATTATCATCATCACTACATAGTATAAAACAAAGTCGCTTCCCTGTCTGTCTGTCCCTATTATGCTTAGATCTTTAAAACTCTGCAACGGATTTTGATGCGGTTTTTTTTAATAGATAGAGTAATTCAAGAGGAAGGTTTATATGTATAATACATGCATAATATAGTAGAGAAACACTGATAATTTTAGAGGTTTCTAATGTTATGTCGTAAATAAACACATTTTTTTGCGCTTACATTGTAAACGCTGGCTGAACCCGTCGAGATAGATCAAAATAATGTACTACAGTATTGTACACCTTAAAAAGGTCTACAAAAAAGTCCGCGATGGTATATGTCTATCTCTTAGGGATAACCCACAATAACCATTTTTATCCTATACTTTTTACGAAAAAAATTATCAGTGTTTCTCCATTGCACCCGTACGAAGCCGGGGCGGGTCTCTAGTCAACTATAATTTTATTGTATAAAGTCTTATGCCCGTTTTCACTAAGCGACACCCAAAAGAATGACGACATAAAACCGCGCTCTTGGATTTTCGACTTCCGGCTTTGTACCGAGGGTTGAAAATCCAACAGCGCTTGACTAGTCTTCTTGAACCGATGCCTAGTCTTTAGACTTGCCCATGACGTCCATCCATAACAATCGGTTTGTCAGTAAAAACTGATGAAAATCCGCTTACCGTTCAAATCACGTTATTTATATATAAATCTATTGAATAATTCGCCGATAACTCGGCGCGTATGTTTGTGAGTTTGTCATACTTTGAATAATTTAATGAATTTATTATTATTACTTATATTTATGTTAATTATATTGTGATATACAGCTTTTCGATATTTTTAGGGATCCGTCATAACTTACAGTTATTATGTGTTTAGTTTTTTTATTCACATACTCATCATCTGCCGAGCCTATTCCCAACTATGCTGGGGTCGGCTTCCAGTCTAACCGGATGCAGCTGAATACCAGTATTTTACATGGAGCGACTGCCTATCTGACCTCCACAACCCAGTTACTGGGTAATACGATACCCCTTGGTAAGACTGGTTGTCAGACTCACGGGCTACTGACGACCCGTAACGACTGTCAAAGATCCACGAATGACAGCCGGTACCAATGGCTTAACGTGCTTTCCGAGACACGGAGGGGTCTTGGTATGTGAAGATGGTCACCCATCTACGGACTTTCCACGGCAAGCGTAGCTTAACCTGATCGATCGACCCGTGTGGCTGTTATTACTTAGCCACAAGCCCCTCCTTTTATTCACAGACTACTTACAGTATTTGTCTCTCCTTCCCCCTTTTAATCCATCCAAAGGTTGTCTTTAAAAGATCGCTCTTAGCGATAAGACCGCCCATTGTCTCACCCTTTGTAAAATTTCTATATTTAGGTCTGTAATTTATATGGTGTACATAACATAGGCATAATCAGTCAACATTCCTCCCAGTGCTGGGACACAGGCTTCCTCTCGATAAGAGGCAGTATGTACAGACGCCAGCACATCAAGCTACTACAATCTGTCAGATTTCTTTAATAGATTTTCAATTTTATCGCTAAAGCATAAGGTTCAAAGTTGATTGGGAAAATTTGACAGTTTCGGGTAGCTTGATGTGCTGGAGTCTGTACATAAGTATGCCATAATCCACCACGCGAGCCCAGGGCGGGTTGGTAGATGTCACATGTCTTCGAATTTTTGGTTCTAGGACATGACGGTTTCCTCACGATGTTTTCCTTCACCGTTTTGAGAGCAGTGGCGATGAAATTATTTACACAAAGTAAAGCGTCTGTCTGGGTTCGAACCTACGACCGTAAGTTGCGGCCGTTACTACTGGGCCACCACTGCTTCCCAAGTGGAAGCCAGCAGGCGACTGGTGCGGGGGTTTCACCCTCGCCTGCATTGCACAGGCTTCCACCAGTGCCGGACGGGAATGGCCAGGTGTTCCCGGCCCATCCCGTAGCCCCCCACCCGGGGGGATATGCAGGGCCCGCCAGCTAGGCGGGCATGCGCCGGGGGGATCGTGGACGCAAAGGCTGAGCCGGATTCCCATGACCCCCCCATCAAGGCGATGAGGGAACACCGCTGAGTTTTAGTGGGTATACTGCCACTCTGGCAGGGAGTCCCACATACTCCGTTCCGTCCCCCGACCCGACGAGCGGAGATGCGTAATGTCATTTCTCAGAGAAAAAAAAAAAAAAAAAGAATTGGTCCACCACTGCTCTTGGTGTACATAATAAAGAGTATTCTATTCTATGCTTTTAGTTTATCAAAGGTTCTAAAACGCTTAGTCTCTGGTCCGGAAATATTGCATTGGGTGTTAGAAAGAGCTCTTAAGGAAAAGCTTATATGGCAAAAATATTCGCCAGTCAGCGTCTATGGTGGCTACCAGACATGCTGACTGGCAAATATTTTGGATTGAGACCGCCTCGGAGTATACAACTTGTAACGTTAAATGCGCAAAACCTGAAAATAGTTTCATCGAGCAGAATTAATTGAACCACTTTTTAATATAGGTCACATCATTCAAAACAACTTCATTAAAAACGTTGCCGTGTCTATTTATTAATAGGTCAAGCAAGCCAATGTCAGCGCGGCGCAGCGGCCCGGTGACGACTCCTCCCTCGGTAAAGCGTCCCGCGGTTTCACCCGCATAAGTCTCGATCCCGTAGGAATATCGGGATAAAAAGTATTCTATAGATTAATCCTGGTTCTAAACTATCTGTATGCCAAATTTAATCAAAATTGGCCCAGCCGTTTGAGCATGAAGAAGTAACAAACATACACACACACCCAAACACACAAACTTTCGCCTTGTGTGTGATTGCCATACAAAACGAATAAATTTTTCGGCGATATTTATTTTAGTTTGTGTATTTTTAGTTAAAGTAGGATTTTATTTTGTTATTTTATGAATTAATTAGGTATTAGTTGTTAAATACAATAGTAAAAATAAAACCGGTATTATTTATTTATATAATATTTTCGCACACAAAAAGGTACAAAGGCGGACTTAACAAACTAAAACCAAACTACGAAAAAAGCCCCAACTAAAAAGATATAACGTAAACAAAATTAAAAAAAAGGTTTCGATTTTCGTATAACAGCCGGTCGATTCTTTAAAAATCTCACCGTCAAATCATAAGTGAAGTGAGCACTTAATAGTCTTAATCCCTAGCGAATGACAGCTCACTCCACGCTCACTTCACCCAAGCTTTCACGGTGAGATGGTTAAAGAATCGCACGGCTGTGCTCTTAGGGCGACATTCACCAAACTTTTTATACGAATAAGTCTGATCCCGAGCATAAATATTGGAATTTTCCATACTAGAACCTACAGAAGTCAATTTCATTCCTTGGTAATCATAATATATATATATAATCATCATCAGCCTTTTATCAAGTAATAGTAACGAGGTCAAAACTCTACATTGAATATACAACGTGTAACGTTAAATGCGCAAAACCTGAAAATAGTTTGATCAGAATAACGAGCAGAATTAATTGAACCACTTTTTAATAATGTCATATTTTTCAAAAAATCTTCATTAAGAACGTTGCCGTGTCTATTTATTTATAAGTCAAGCAAGCCAAGGTCATTGCGGCCAAGCGGCCCGGTGACGACTCCTCCCTCGATAAAGCGTCGTCGCAGACGCAAGAAACGATCAGAATGTCCAGTAAAACTAAAACAGCACATAAAACCTTTACAATTTTTTTAATGACTTATTTTCTCTCTGAAATAGGTCAATTGAATTAAAAATCAGTTGGGGCTGTCTGAGGTTTTGCGCATTTAACGTTACACATTGTATAATCTATAATAAATAAAACGAAGTCGGGTTAGTTAAACCTTTTATAACTCAAGAACGACCAGACCGATTTTTATGAGCTTTGATTTTTGGATTTGTCTTCACCCCGAATACTCGTAGCATTAAGCATGGCGAAAATTTACGAAAAAAAAAAATGAAGATCAACATTTATTGATTCTGAGGCGGTACGAAGTTCGCCGGTTCAGGTTTTAAAATAAAAAGTAATTGCTACTAGATGTGGAATCGAGTCTGGTGCTGAAAATATAGTTTTTGGAATTTTTATCCGTTTGTCTGGATGTACAGACGCCAGCACATCAAGCTACCCGAAACTGTAAGATTTTCCCAATCCACTTTGAACCTTATGCTTTAGCGATAAAGTTGAAAATATATTAAAGAAATCTGACAGATTGTAGTAGCTTGATGTGCTGGCGTCTGTACATATGTATGTTCCGGTTTGGCGCTAAAACGGTTAAAAGGATTTCAATGAAATTTGAACCTGGATTAAAGGTTAGTTTTTTCCTTTGGGATATTTTCCGATATCCACGGAGGCGAAGCCCCGGGTTAACCCTTTACTGCATGATATATTAAATAAGTGACAAAACATTTTTTTTTTATGTTAATGTCTTTATTAAAGCTTCAGAATTAATTTTAGTGTATTTTTTTATTTATTTATTTATTTTTTTTATTTCCAAGTGGTATGTGATGATAGACAAAATAGTTGTGTTTTATTATTGTTAATGATATGAAAAACAAACTCCATTAGGATTTATACGCTAGTTTTTTTATTTTTTTGGAGTAAAATAAACTGTAAACATTTCAAACCATATATAGTTTCCTATGCGGTAAAGGGAGAAATATTAGGGTGTGCAAAGCAAGTTGAGACTATCTGAAATTTAATTTATTAATAAGAGAGAGAACTCTGTGGCGTGGTTTTCAGTTATTCAAATGTATGAACCTTCAAGTTCGATTACTCTCTCCCACCGCTCCGGCCAACGCTGTATAGCAGTGATAGAGCCTTCACCATTGAGCTTGTCAACAACACCTTCAAGACGAGTCTCGAATTCAGCCCAATTACTGTGTTGAATACCTCTCAATTCACGTTTCAAAATGGCAAAACATCCATAGTCTAGTGGGCTGAGATCTGGTGAATATGGAGGCTGATTCCAGAGCTTGATTTTCTTTTCGGCAAGAAAGTCCTTAACCACGGCCGCAGTATGAACTCTGGCATTATCATGGTGGAGGCGAAGGTGCTTCGGATCTCTTCCTTTGAGCCATTTCGGTAGCTGTTCATTCAAAAAGTTTGTATTGAGGTCGCCATTGACAACAGTTTTTTCAGGGCACAGCTTCCAGGAGGCGATACCGTTGAAGTCGAGCGCCATGATGAGCATTCTCTTATGCCCGTGAATGTTCTGACGTGGGACTTCTTCAGGATCTTCCCCTGGATACAGGTACTGCCTAGCCTGGCTGCGGTCCGGCTCCATATAAAGTGCCACCCAACTTTCATCTATCGATATAGTCCTTCTGAGGGTTGTCTTGTCCTTTCGGTAGATCTCTAAATTCTTCTCACATGCAAGAATTCGATGGTTCTTCTGGTCTTCAGTCAGAATGTGAGGCACCCACTTTCTGAGAACCTTAGACATTTTCAATTGGTCCTTCACAATATTTCTCACTGTTGACCAGGGAATTTCTGTTCGTGCAGCTAAAGAGCGGAGAGACCAATGTCTCGATTCCTCGAAACATTCTTGGATTCTGACAATTCTTTCAGCTCGCAAAGCTTGATCCCTTCGATCACCTCCATGGCCGGTTTCGCCAAATCTTCCCCCTTCCTTGAGCAGTTTCACCCAACGATGCACTGTTGCTTTGGAAACAGCCTTCTTGCCAATCAACTTCGACAGGTTCTGATGGATCAAATTTGCTGAGTAATCTTGCAACACGAAGATTTCCACATAGTTTTGTTGTTTTTCAACAGCAAAATTATCAAGAATTTTTTGCTTGAAATCCATTGCACTAGAATTCATGAAACTATCACAGAAGAATCTCAAGAAACCACTCGCAAAAAAGGCGCAGAAATTTCTTTTTTCGCTACTCCCAGGAAAAAGAAGTGCAGTGTGAAAACAGTCTCACTTTGCTTTGCACAACCGATTATATAAAGCTAGTAAATAATAATGCTATACGGAACCATGAAAACGTTTGTCTAAACCAATTAATTTATATATTTTGGTCTATAATATTGAACTTCTATGGTATAATTCTGGCCTCTCTGGACCCCCGTCGCTTATCGCCTAATAAAGCTAATCATGTTGATTTCATTTACATTAAAATATATTTTAGTTGTAAAATAGATTCTGTTTCTTAATGAAGTGATGCTGGTATTAACATTTACGTGGGCTGAAGGAATTGTTTGCCTTTTCTATGCAATTAAAAAGAAAAAAAAAAAAAAAGAAAGAAAATACGTTAGACATGAACCAGACAGAGAAAGAACACAAACAGAGAAAAAGAATAAGTTTGGGGGAAAATACGCGTCACATTCACGCAAAACGCCTACCCCTCAGCATAATGTTGTCACCCTATGCGAGACAGAGCCTCAGCGCTGGTTTTCAGCGGACGGCGTTATCAATATAAGAAGACCAATAAGGAAGTCAAATGGTTTGAGATAAGAATAAAATATAATAGAATAAGAATAAATTACAACAAAAAAACAAAACAAAAAACAAACAAAAACAAATACAACAACAAACACAAAACAAACAAAACAAACAGACAAACCAAAACAAACAGACAAACCAAAACAAACAAAACTAAAAAAAAACAAATACTAACAAAACTATGGATACTGTAGCCCGAAATAAAGTTTTATTATTATTATAAATTGATCTCATTTTCAATCTCCTGTACAGCAGTGCGATTCTGTAACCATCTCACCGTGAAAACTTAGGTGAAGTGAGCGTGGAGTGAGCTGTCAGTGTCATCCCACCTGATACTAGGGATTGACCAAGCATACATTTACAATCATAATCGAGATTTTAATAATATTTTTATGCTAATTCTATTGATCATTTTACATATAATAATTTCAACGCTAGTATTTTAGCTGTCCAAGCATTGCTATTTTGTGGGGTTTTAAAATAAAATAGCAAAACAGAAACTCAGAATCTCAATGTTGTTTTTTTTTTCTTTTTTTTCCTAGACTAGTCCTGACGACTCGGCGTGATCCGTGACGCCACACAAACTACGTGGAATTAAGCGTGGGTTTTGACAAATAAAATACTAGCTTTGAAACTATCTATATACTATATACTAGGGATTGACCAAGCATATGTACATTTACAATCACCACATTAGTGCTATTCTGTAAAAATCTCACCGTGATAACTTGGGTGAAGTGAGCTTAAAGTGAGCTGTCATTAGTGTTAATCCCTAGCATCAGATGGAATGACAGCTCAGTTCACTTAACTTCTCACGGTGAGATTCTAACAGAATCAACCGGCTGCTCGGATATTTTTTTTTTTGCTGCAAGAGCCTCCCATTGAAAGCGATGGATGAGGTCTATGGTGGAACGAGAAGAAGCCTGTTCACTCTTACTTAACCTTTTGACCGCCACGGACGGCTATAGCCGACAAACGAAAACGTGCCAAACACGCCAGCGACGTCTACAGCCGTCAAGAAAACGACATTTTTTAAGTACAAAATAAATCTTTTCTAATTTAGTATATTTATTTTGTACAAAATGTCGTTTTCTTGACGGCTGTAGACGTCGGTGGCGTGTTTGGCACGTTTTCGTTTGTCGGCTATAGCCGTCCGTAGCGGTCAAAAGGTTAAGGCAGACGGGTTAAATATGGTTGCGGAAGTATCGTTCGTTCCCGCGACCCCCGGTGTAGGTGAGAGAGGGAACACCGGGGTGGTTTTTAGTCAGTAAGAGTCTGACAGACCCCGCCGCCCGCCCCAGGTCGGCGGACATCCATGAGGATTTTCCACCCCGAAACAAAAAAAAAAAAAAAAAAGACGGGTTAAATATGGAAGGGAACACATATGGGAGCAGAGACCGTAAAATGAAGGAAAATAATAAAAAAAAAAACAATATTACTCATATCTCACTCATACATTATGGTATAAAAGTAGTGTTCTGACAACGGACTGCAGTGACTGATCGGTGTTTCAGTTATAAAACCAACGCGCTCACCGCCTTTATTCTCAGGGGCAGCTAAGATGGCGCAGTTTGAAACAAATCGTGGGAAGTATGATATATTTTTTTTTAGTTCAGTACCAACATTATGTTGTTCATAATGATGTCAAAAAGAAACAGTGTATGGACCAGTTTATAGCAATGCAAAGTCCGTTTACTGACAATGCCTCCTCTCCTCGGTCCTCGATCCTCTCGATTTTTACGGCGAAAGGCAAAAAATGGGTCATTAGTGACGTTTAAAAATCCACGCAGGCCCAGTGCGGGTTACTATATGTCACATGTCTCCGAAATTTTGGTTCTACGACACGCCGGTTTCTTCACGATCTTTTCCTTCACAGTTTTGAGAGCATGGTGATAAAATAATTTACATAAGGTAAAGCGCCTGTCTGGGTTTGGACTTACGACCTACAAATTGTAAGTCACAGCCGTTACCACTGGGCCACAACTTTTGGGTCTTCCATACTGGGTCACAAAATTAACGGTCACTTTTTATTACATATGAAAGATATTTATTGAACAACATTTAGGGTTTTAGGGGTAATTTTGCCCAACATGGGTAGATATCTGAACCACTACCCTATGCTCTGCAGTCACGCTTACCACCATAAGACCAACGAGGCATTCTATACACACTACTCAATACTATCCATCAAACCTACACAAAACTATTAAAAACGCCCTTCATTGATTGCAGCGTCATTTTAGCGGCTCCAGTCCGTGAGTCACATGTAAATATTTACCGAAAGCGATGCCCCGCGCCAAATGTTACCGGCCACAGAGCGAGGTGTGGTTAGAACTGATATTTATTCTTCTTCATGGTGTCAATGGCACGATATTGCATTGAATGTTGTTGGCACAAAACTTCGCCACGTCTTTGTCATAGTCGAAGTTGCAAGCGCAATGGAAAAACATAAACAGCCGGTCAATTCCGTCAAAATCTCACCGTGAAATCATAAGTGAAGTGAGCACTTAATAGTGTTAATCCCTAGCGAATGACAGCTCACTCCACGCTCACTTCACCCAAGCTTTCACGATGAGAAGGTTACAGAATCGCACGGCAGGAGTCCACATAATCAGCCTAACATGTTCCCACTTCTGGGATACAGGCCTCCTCAGTGAGAGGGAGTGGGCCGTAATCTCCACCACGCGGGCCCAGTGCGGGTTGGTAGATGTCACATGTCTTCGAATTTTTGGTTCCAGGATATGCCAGTTTCCTCACGATGTTTTCCTTCACCGTTTTGAGAGCAGTGGAGATGAAATCATTTGCCTGTCGTGGATCGAACCTAAGACCTGTGTTTGTCCTCGTAGACGCATTCTACTTTCGCCAAAAAATTGTTTATCAAAAAAGAAAGATGTCTTGTCATGTTCACGTTTTGGGCCCCTTTATAATTAAAGCGATTAATTTTTCTAACAAACGAGGGGCCCGCGGCTAAATAATAACAGCCGCACAGGTCGATCGATCAGGTTAAGCTACCCACGCTTGCCACGGTTGGTCTGTGGATGGGTGACCAGATAGGCAGTCGCTCTATGTAAAACACTGGTATTCAGCTGCATCCGGTTAGACTGGAAGCCGACCCGAAGATAGTTGGGAAGAGGCTAGGCAGATGATGACAAGTAATAACACAAACACACGTTATTACACTTGTAGAGGTTTTTCCTTTAACTTACATGACCGACTAGTCATCTATCAAGCGAATGCCATCAAAACTTCGCATTTCTAGGGAAACAAGAAATTCGCGTCATGATGTTATCATAATCACATTCACAGTATTGTGTTTAAGATGCCGCCCGGCCCAAGATACGATCTGGTGGTTTTATAACACCCACAGAAAACGACGGACATATTTGTAGGTCTTTTAAAACTATGTAAGTTAGTACATGGTTTGTAAACCGCTATAGGTATTTCTTATTTTTTTTTATTTGCTACATGTCCTCGCTCTTCATCTCAATCACTCCTGAATGAAAGCGATGGATGAGGTCTATGATGGAACGAGCGTGTCCAGCCAATCGATTCTGTAAAAATCTCACCATGAAATCATAAGTGAAGTGAGCACTTAATAGTGTTAATCCCTAACGAATGACAGCTCACTCCACGCTCAATAGGCCCAAGCTTTCACGGTGAGATAATTACAGAATCGCACGTCTGATATTATAGTTAGGTAGTTAGTTAGTTAGTTAGTTAGGAAAAGCTAATGCCAATAAGTGCTTGAATAAATTTGTTTTATAGCATTTTCGAATAGTATTTGATTTAATTGGACATGTTAAATGGATACTGGGTACCAAAAAAGTCTATACGAAGTGTGCAAGCGAAGAACAAGCACACTAATTTGTTTGTTAGAAAAAGTCTGCCTAACCTTTTCCCAACTATGTTGGGGTCGGCTTCCAGTCTAACTGGATGCTGCAGAATACCAGTATTTTACATGGAGCGACTGCCTATCTGACCTCCACAACCCAGTTACTGGGTAATGCGATACCCCTTGGTAAGACTGGTTGTCAGACTTTCGGGCTCCTGACTACCCGTAACGACTGTCAAAGATCCATGAATGACAGCCGGGACCAACGGCTTAACGTGCTTTTCGAGGCACGGAAGAGTCCCGGTATGTAAAGATGGTCACCCATCCACGGCAAGCGTAGCTTAACCTGATCGGTCGACCTGTGCGGGTTAAGCTAGCTGTGCGGGTGGGTTCTAATAAATTAGAATAACAGAAAAAAATGATTTTAATGCCGATATTCCCACAGGATTCACACTTATGCGGGTAAAACCGGGGCATTGCTAGTCCATTAACACCCATTCTATCAGATTCCTAACTCTTCATGAACATCATAAAACGCATTACGGTGTTCAAATTAGCGCCTCTAACAATGTTCCAGGATCGGTGCCGGGCTGCAAACAAGTAATTTAATTACTGAGCTATCGCGACTTGTAACGGCGTTGTTTGTAGGGGGTAGGCAGGTTTAAGGGTTGTATATTGTGATAGTGGTGGCTAAATTTAATTACTTAATTGCATAACATAAAATCACGCTTGTATTCCGCAAAGGTTTAGGTAGAGGTGAGTGATGCAAACCACGTTTAGCGAGCTATGTTTAAAACCCATGCAATAACAGACAAGCCAAAGATTTAAATCGTAGATTCGCTCTAATGGTGGGTCCACACGATACAGACTTCATACAGACTTCTGTAGAATTTTGTCTGTGCAACAAAGCAGTACAGACAAATATCGGTACATTAGAAAAGTCGGATTCACTGCGTGAATTTTTTTACTCGGACTTCACAGTCTGTACGAACAAAAGTATGTATCGTGTGGACCCACCATACCGCGTCAAAAGAGGGTTGCGTTTCTGTTTCGTTTTGACATCTGTGATCTCTGACACACAAAATAATACAGGGAATTGACTTGGTTGTCATGTAAATGTCATTATCATTGTGTGAGCTCACTCTTCTCAGTATGTTCACGTTTTAGCGTGACTAGAACAGTGTGGGCAAATATACAACGTGTAACGTTAAATGCGCAAAACCTGAAAATAGTTTGATCAGAATAACGAGCAGAATTAATTGAACCATTTTTTAATATAGGTCACATTTTTTAAAAAATCTTCATTAAAAACGTTGCCGTATCTATTTATTAATAGGTCATGCAAGCCAATGACAGTGCGGCGCAGCGGCCCGGTGACGACTCCTCCCTCGGTAAAGCGTCGTCGCAGAAGCAAGAAACGATCAGAATGGCCAGTAAAACTAAAACAGCACATAAAACCTTTACAATTTTTTTAATGACTTATTTTCTCTGTGAAATAGGTCAATTGAATTAAAAATCAGTTGGGGTGTCTGAGGTTTTGCGCATTTAACGCTACACGCTGTATACGATACAAATCTTTGAGGCGATCTTATTGCTATAAACAGGCACAAATCCAGACTCGGCACTTTTACTGAGAAATTCCAGTGTAACTACAGTATATGACCGGATGTATGAACGTAAACGAAGCAAATGAACTATGTAAGGCTCGTAGCAGCTGGTGTTCTGTTGTTTCTGTCTACCCCCTTATGGGAATAAGGCGTATGTGTGCAGTGCATCTGTTTACGGGCACTTTGAGTTACCCTGCACATCCAAATGGCCCTACAATACGGTTGGGCTTATGCACATAATTGCAATGTCAATAAAAGTCCGAAACACGTTATTCTGGCAATTTCAAATACCCACAACGTCCTGTGGTCGAACTTTCGAGAAGCAACGACCACACACATAAAATTCTCTGATGAGTAATCCAAAATATGTACTTTGTGGTTACTTCTGATACCTAGTGCCGAATTGCATTCTGAGGAAAATAACACACGTATTTTTAGGGTTCAGCAATTAATACCTGCGCTGTCTATCTGGTGCGGAACCGTAAAAAGCGATCTTAGCGATAAAACCGCCTATTGTGTCACCCTTTGTGAAATTTCTCTATTTATGTCTCTAATTTATATGGTGTACATAATAAAGAGTATTCTATTCTGTTCTATTCTCCCCCCTGTGGATACGAACCAGTCCAGAACCAGAGAGTTTAGTCATGATTTTGGATATATTAATCGTTTGGTTAGTTATAGACAACGGAGGTGAAGCTGCTTAGACTTGGAAATAAAAAGAATCGCCCCTGGGTGGGCTCGAACCACCAACCTTTCGGTTAACAGCCGAACGCGCTAGCCATTGCGCTACGGAGGCTGTGGGGAGATGTCACTGAATTACTTAGATCATGTTAGTTTTAGGATACGTTTCTTGAGAAACGTATTTATTATTATTCAGTGACCTATGCTTCTCTTGTTTTCAGGAGATACCTTCGAAAGGCGCTCGGCCTTAATAAGACTGTTCTTGCCTCCCTAGCTTTAGACTGGTGGTCAACATCAGCACATGAAGGGGGACATCCCTAGATGGAGATCTCTGCTCTCAAAACGGTGAAGGAAAACATCGTGAGGAAACCGGTATGTCCTAGAACCAAAAAATCGAAGACATGTGACGTCTACCAACCCGCACCGGGCCCGCGTGGTAGATTACGGCCCACACCCTCTCACTGAGAGGAGACCTGTGTCCCAGGAGTGGGGTATAGCTGATTATTCTATGTAAAGCCTAGACGGAGAGATGTTCGTTTAAACAACAGACAAAAAAAAATCCTAATTATTGCGTTCTAAAATTTAAAATCCTTAGACATAAATACAAATAACCAGATGACAAACCTCGAATTATAAAAGCAAATTAAAAATAAATGACCGCCATTTTCTATTTCTATAAAATGATATAGCACGACAACTCCACCCCGAGCCCTTACCGCGCGGCCTAATAGACAACTATAAATTAAACATTTTGCAGAAAACCAATTCTGTTTAATAGCTCTATAACTTTGCTGGTCAATAATTAAGAGAATTGCTTCGTATAACGTGTTCGAGTTAAAATGGACGCTTGGAGTCGCCTTATTGGAGTGAATTTTGATACTTTTGAAGTTTTAGATATGTTTTTGGTGACAGCTATTTGACAGGGTAGGCTATAAAAAGTAATTTACCTCTGTTTTTCGTCAAAGAATGAGCCATTCATCGCCCTTCTAGTGGAATTAGCGATGTTTTTTGATGATTACTATTTTATGGCATTGGTTAATTAGTTTAGGACCAGCAGGGTAATTGCGTAACACATTATCAGTAGCAATGGGTTTCATTTTGACAGTTCAACCACATTCATTGCGTTATTTAAGTTGTTGAGCAGACACATTTTCGATCATATGGAGCAATGGATTAGCAATATGCTTCAAAATGATTCAAATTGAAAGTAATAGTGTGTTACGCAATTAGAGTGTAGGCTATTATTTCACGGTAAAAATAAATAGACCATAATAAAATTGATTTTTATCTAAACATTAAAAAGAGACAATATTTTTTTTTGTATTTTTGTTTGTTACGCTTACATGCTAAAACGGCTGAGCGGATTTGGATGAAATTGATGAAGAGACGCAGCATGTCTATTTTATCTATATTTAAAACTAGCTGCGCCCCGCGATTTTACCCACATAAGTCTCGATCCCATGGGAATATCGAGATAAAAGTATCCCATGTGCCAAATTTCATCGAAATCGGTTTAGCCGTTATAGCGTGAAAACGTAACAAACATCTCTATAGGTAATACTAGTTTAGATAGACAAAATCGAGTCAGTTTAACCTGTTATATCAAACACGTACTTAACACCAGTTACGTTTCAAAATCATAAGGAGGAAAGACTAAGGTCATTCACCGCGCACAAATCCAGGTGGAATGACAGCTCACTTCATCTGCGTTTTCACGGTGAGATTTTTACAGAATTGATTGACCGGGGCTTAAACCCAGGTCCCTCAGCAGTATCATTTGCGATAACTGCACAAATTACCTACAGTGAAATTAATTTGGTAGGTAACAGTTCAGCTGGGCGCTATCAATTACAATCAAAGTATTAATTAATAAACAAATATTAGCTTTAACAATTAAGTTCCATAAGATTTAATATTCCCGATTCTGTTGTTCACAAATTAAACTAAATTTAAGTTCAGTGTGTCTTTTTCTTTCTATTTCATTAAGAAAAGGACAGAAGATAAATATTAGTTTAGTCAGGTAAAATTAGTCAGCGCCTGACGTAAATTGACGTATTTTTAGTGGCCAATTTTTTAATCACGCCTAAACTTGTCTATGAAGTACCTTAATTTGACAGGACTAAACTAATATTTATCTTCTATCCTTTTCTTAATGAAATAGAAAGAAAAATATGCATTGAACTTAAATTTAGTTTAATTTATGAACAAGAGAATCGGCACCAGTCTCACCTGACTTAATGAACTTTGACTGAAATATCAGGCAGTAGTTTGCTTTACGAGGTATTCTGAAAGAGACTATTAATGGCTCAAAGGTTAGGAAATCAGCTTCTCGTTACGGCTTTGAACTTCGCAAGTACAGACGCCAGCACATCAAGCTACTACAATCTGTCAGATTTCTTTAATAGATTTTCAACTTTATCGCTAAAGTATAAGGTTCAAAATTGATTGGGAAAATCTGATAGTTTCGGGTAGCTTGATCTGCTGGCGTCTGTACAAGTTCACTAATTTATTAATCATGGAATTCGTCCGCTTGAGATTTCTTGTTCCCGACGACACCCCGTCGCATCCCATCGCCTGCACGTGCTATGGACTTTGTGACTTTGTTCGACTTCTGACTTTTTTTTTGCTTTTGCTAGGGTCCTAAGGGTCACAGCATGATTTTAAATACCTTAAATCCTTCCTCGAGAATTGAAGCTATGTTCTATGTTACGGGTTTGGTTGCCACACTTAGTCCTTCAAGTGGACGATTGTGCATGACCCATGGCGGCCGTCGGTGGTTATTCCAACCAGCCCACCGGTCGATTCTGTAAAAATCTGGTGAACCCTTAGCTGGTATCGCCTTTTTTGGCAACACTACCGGTATCGTGGGTCATATTTTACCCATACCAAAAAATCTGTTGCAGAACGTAGATTTTTTTATTATTTGTATAAAATATGGTTAGTTATGAAATAAAAAAACAATTTTTTACAAAATTATCTTGATTTAATTTTAGAATATAAAAAAAATATCATGTTTTACACGCATTTGTCACTAACCTAATTTTTTGGCACTTTTTGGTTAGTGTGAACTTAAAACATAAAAAAAAAATAGAAATGTAAGAAAAACTTTAATGTTCGCTATGTTCGCTTCTGGGTCAAATTTGACCCACGATACCTACTAAGGGTTAAAAAAATTACCTGTACGTACACCTCTGCCTAACTCTCCTGGGATAATAGGCGTGGTGTTATGTTTGTCATTTTATTATACACAAACACAAACATAGCAATGCTGCTATAAAAAATAGGTTACTTGGGTTGGGATTCGTTGTTAGAATCGTTACGGAACCCTAAAAAACTTGGAACCTTGACATCTATAGTTGTATCAATATATATTATACAATTATTGTATTTTACACGACCTTTTAGTGCTATTGTTAACATCTATTCGGACGTTAAAAGCTTATCGTCGTTTTTTTGGAGACTTCATTGAATACTTATAATATATGAATACCGCTTTATCGCCTGATATGTTGTTATACCTACAATCGAATTTTGAACTTCGGCTACTATTTTTACTCGCCTACGGAAATTGAAAGGCTAATAGTCTATAAATTAATGTATTTGTAAAAAATCCAGCATTCCTAAGCTATAACATAGTACAGACGCCAGCACATCAAGCTACCCGAAACTGTCAGATTTTCCCAATCAACTTTGAACCTTATGCTTTAGCGCTAAAGTTGAAAATCTATTAAAGACATCTGACAGATTGTAGTAGCTTGATGTGCTGGCGTCTGTACCTACTTAATCAAAAAAATGTTATACTTCAAACAATATATATATATATATTTTTAATATTTTTGTTAAAACAATAATATTTTTTTTTGGAAATATATTTTTTTTATAAAATTATTTTCTTTTGTTTAAGTAAGCAAGTACAATTATTAAAAGTGCCGTGCTTACCCATAATATAGATACATGCGAGATCTTTAATTGATTAAATAGTCTGTGGATTAATCTCTTAAATGTGTTTCGTTGGTAAACCTTTATAGAAAAACTACCAAATAAATGTAATCCACTTTTGTCTTGAATATTAGACTCTATGGGTTTCGTTTTTTTTTTAAAAACAATACGACAATGTGAAGAATTCCCTGAGGTATTACGCCCGCATATGTACTATTGTACAGGCGCCAGCACATCAAGCTACCCGAAACTGTCAAATTTTCCCAGTCAACTTTGAACTTAATGCTTTAGTGATATAGTTGAAAATCTGTTAAAGAAATTTGACAGATTGCAGAAACATGACGTGCTGGCGTCTATACATGAAGTTTAAATAAATAAATAATCTGCCTAGCCTTTTCCCATCTATGTTGAGGTCGGCTTCCAATCTAACCAGATTCAGCTGAATACCAGTCTTTTACATGAAGCGACTACCTATCTGACCTCCATAACCCAGTTACTGGTTAATACGATACCCCCTTTTTTTTGGGTGGGTAATTATCAAATAACTTCTCCCGCTCTGGGCGGAGCGGGAGGCCAGTTACTGGGTAATACGATACCCCTTGGCGAGAAAGGTCCTCAGACTTTTGGAAAAAGAAAATACAAAAAAAAAACATTCCTAGCCCCAATCCCGAAACGATCGTAAAAAAAGTCGTCATGCTATAGATAGAAATGACGTTAATTTGTTCGCGAATCGTCGTCAAAAAAACACTTTTTGTGGGTGGTTTTATTTTTATTATGTTGTTATTTTTTATGTTTTTTAATTTCACTCCTATTACAACTGTCCACATCTGTGTAGTAAAAAAATATTTTCACTTTTATTAACCTCTGCTGTTTTTATTGTTCAATTTTAGTAAAAGCATGACGGGTCTGGCTGCTTTGAAATATTAATTCGATAAAAGTTACTCAATTTATTTGCATGTTTTGCTTTAAGGCTCGTACAGACAGGCGCGACGCGACGGCGTGACGCGATTCTGCGATATATCCGTAGAACAATTTCTATGGAAACGCGTGCGACAATTCACACAGGGGCGACCTGTAGCGCCGCAACACTATATTCGCGCAGCGGCCGCGACGCCATACAAAATTTTCCTTTTGTATGGCGACGCGGCGATATCGCGGTAGCGGCCGCGATTCGCGTCGCTCTAGTGTGAAAGGTGTTGCGGCGCGATAATATCGCAGAATCGCCCCGAGCCACGACGCACGACAAGTCGCGCCAGTCAGAACGAGCCTTTAAATCTTACAAAGTGGACGTAAATGTGTTTTAATCAATCCCAATATTCGTGTCTTTGCTCTTTTGCAAGCTTATAATCACTGTTATATCATAGTCACGACTCCCAACCTGGCAATAGAACCCAGAATCCATACGTTCAGCAGACACGTTTGCAATAACTACACCAAAAAAATAATCAGAGAATCGAAGCAGCAGCGGGGTGATTACGTAACACACCAACACTAGCCATGGCTTTCATTTTGACAGTTCACCAACATTCATTGCGTTATTTACGTGGTTGAACAGACACTTTTGTCGAACATGTAGAGCAATGGATTCGCAATATCCTTCAAAATGACTCAGACTGTGACTGAAAGTACGTCTAGCAGACACGCTTGCGATCACTTTACCAAAAAGGTAGTCAGAGAGACGAAGCAGGTGAGATCTTATGTTTGTATTAAACTGACACACTGCTCGATTATGTATTGTTAAATATTTTTTGGTAGTTATACAGCATATACGGGGTGTCCGAAAAGTCATGGATTACCTTTTACCTGCTAATAGGCCACATTGAAATCTACCAATAAAAAAAAATGACCTACCAATAAATTTCACCAGGGCCGATGAAAAATAAGGTAAATTTTTTTTTTGGTGAAAATTTTAAGTTTGAACCTAAATTTTAGGTATTTAAAAGATGATATCGGTAACTTTCTTGTATTCAATCGATAATAGGATGATTCAAGATGAAAATAAAAAAAACTGTACTCGAAAAAGTTTTCATTCGTACAAATGGCATGGAAAAAACTGATCAATGGTAAAGATTTTCCAAAATTTCATTAAACATCAAAAAACTCGGAAACCATAAGACTTTTATCATGGTCATTTTTATTTTTAATGGTAGATCCCAATGTGGCCCATCAGCAGGTAAAATGTAATCCATGACTTTCCGGACACCCAGTATTTATTACAATACAAAATAATCCATAGCAATAGTACTGTCAAATTTTTGATTAATTAACGAATAAAGCAAGTTTATTTATCCATCCTGATTTATTGTAATTGACGTCTTCTCAGTTCGTTGGGCGCATCCACATCAGTCTTGTGTAGGTAGGGCTGCTCCATCATCGAAGCCGAATAACTTGGCTATTGGTTTAAATTAATGCCTTGTGCCACAAATGGACATGCGAGTGGCACGTATTATCATCGCTACGCTCACAGATCTATTCCAGCGGTCAGCGGTTGCAGCTCCAAGATGATTTACGAATTTAAACATTTGTGGGGCGAAGAGTTCGTCAACAGATGCAACAAGGGGGATGTCGCATGTCGCAAAATTCCCAAGCGTATGAAAATTACCTTATTTTTTCTTCTTCGGCGGATTTTAGTACAGAGGCGACAGGGCGTGCAATATAAGAAGGAGCGTCAGTGTCTACGACATGGATTTCAAATAACGCCTCCCTCTGAGCATTCCAAACACCACGGCAAGAAAGATCTTCACGTAGTCCGCAGTTTCCTTCGGAGATAATGGGTTCTTTGACCACGTTTCCCCATGCGTGTTGACTTAAGTCGATGAATAAATCTCTAATTTCATTATGACGACGTGTTATAAAACCACCCTTTCTACAACATTAAGCGTGATCAACGTTGAATTCATCGCAACCACAGCCATCACATGCTTTTGGCATTGAGACTGGTAGTCTGTGCTTACGTAATGCAAGTGCGTCTCTGAACCCTGATGGGGATAGATCTAAATGGTCTTCCTTTTTTGGTATGATAGATAGCCAGTTGGAAGATTTTGTTTTCATTTTTGTCGAAATTGATCGTTCAATCGCTCTTTTCTTCATAGGGAAGAGTTTTAGCAAGACGGTATCCAAGAGTTCGTCATCGAAGGTGTCTTTCTCTTTCCGGCTTTCTGTGCGTCTTTAACGGATTTATGATGTTGAGTGAGGTCCATATATCGCACCTACGGTGCAATTGGGATTGCATGCTCAGTGCATCGTTGTGAACGGACGTGTCGAAGATTTAGTAAAATAAATAAATAATCATTTGCTGAATCGTGACCTGAATTTACCAAATATCCGGTAGTAAAGCAAACTGTGTCGTAGGCATAAATCGTTTTGTGAAAATGAGTAATAGGTGATTAACAAGTGCATAAGTTTTATCACAATGGCAACCAGTCCCTTCAGCCGGGGTAGCAGATGTGCTCGGAGCCCACCTCCTACACCTGTGCCCGCACCAGCACCAGCACCAGCACCTGCACCTGCACCCGAGCCCGTACCCGCACCTCACCCGCAACCGACCAGCCAAAGAGACGATGTCATGATGGAAGCGATATCGACGCCGGAAATACAGAACTGGATGTCGTCCATTGAGCAGTGCCTAACTGAAGTGTGCTCTATAGCAGCAGAGGGCAAATTAAACATGGAGCAAAAACTGCGTATAAGTACCCTGTGCCGAAAAGTTGGTCACGGCACATCGCAGATGGCCGTTCAGTACCAGTCCCTTAAGATGAATGCTGTCCGGGCCCGCACCACCGTCCAAACACTCGAAGACCAAATTGATCTGTCGCAGCAGCTGCAAGACCTTAAGCTGACAATCGGAGCTTCTATGAAACCCGTAACCGGAACTTCCTTTGCTGACATGGTTAAAAAAGGTACCAACAATTATATACAGCCCATAAATTTAGGCTCAGAGGCCATATACCCTAGCGACAAACTAAAGTCGAGTGAGGAGACAAAAACACTTGTCCAAAAAATTATATGCCCCGAGCAAATGAAGCTTCAGGTAAGAGGACTGCGTAAGACGAAAAATGGCGGTGTCATTATCAGCACTGAAACAAAAGACGACATTGAGAAGGTGAAAAAATCTATGCAACTATCAAATTCAGGCCTTACTGTAGACGAGCCCCCAAAAAGGAAGCCCAGAGTAGTGGTTATCGGAGTGCCCTCGTCCATGCAAGAGAAGGAAGTTTTTACTTGTTTGTTCCATCAGAATTTAGCCGAGAACCTTCAGGAGTGCAGTCTCGAGACCTTTTTGACCTCCATTAAGTTAAGCCATAAGTCAGGTAAGAAGGACGCTGAGACCTGTAATTATATAATAGAAGTATCTGCTGACATACGCAAAGCCCTGATAAATAAAGACAGAGTGTTTGTAAATTGGTCGTCATGCCCTGTGAGAGACTTTACTCTAGTCACACGCTGTTATATGTGCCAGCAGTATGGACATGCGGCCAAATCATGTCGGGAAACCACACATACCTGTGGTCACTGTGGTGATCTGGGTCATAGCATTAAAGAATGCACAAAGAAGGCTGAGGAACCAAAATGTGCTACTTGCTTGCACTACAAAAAGCCGAGCAATCACAAGACAGGTGCCGTTGACTGTCCAGCGAAACTAATGGCTGAAAAGAGGTACATAAATACTATTGATTATGGAGGCGCCTAAGAGCGCCGTAAATTACGTATCTTTCTGGCCCTTGTTTTTGTTTGTTTTATTGTTATTTTTATTTTTTATATTTAGTTATAATTATGATTAATAATTTAATTAGTGAAATAGATAATTTCTCTGTATCAGAATCCCATGTTTGTGACGTTGAGCACTGTAAACAATATCTCTCCTCCTACACTAGTCCACTAACCATTCTAACCCAAAATATTCGAAGTATTTTTAAGAATTTCGACAATTTCATCATTTTTATGCAACGTCTAGACATAAACTGTGACGTTATTGTCCTAACCGAATGTTGGCTTTCCAAGCAATATAACATACCACTGCTTCCGGGATATAATATGTATAAAAGTAATATAAATTATAATCAGAACGATGGAGTGATAGTTTACGCAAGAAATCATCTCAATGTGTCCATCGAGGAACCAAATATGCACGACTGTAACAGATTGTTAATTAAAATTGGGTCAGCATTAGCGATACTTGCCTTATATCGACCTCCCTCTTTTAGAAATATAAACAGTTTCACCGACTCTTTAAACGATACCTTGCATAACCTACCATCTGTCAAAAATATAATTTTGATTGGAGATATTAACATCAATATTCTTCCAGAAAGTGCTGACGCATCCGCTGAGGAATATCTTAACCTATGCGCTTTCCATGGCTTGCTTCCCGCTCACACGCTTCCTACACATCAAAGTGGCTCCTGTTTGGACCATATAATACTAAAGTCAGATTTGCCCGCACTTGCCCTTGTAACTAATTCCTCAATAACCGATCACAGTGCTGCCCTACTTATTTTAAATTGTAAATTACCAAAAATAGTCACTCGCACAACTTCGCGTTTAAATGTAAACAAACTTGAAGAAGACTTACGCAATATTGAATTTGACCCAGTCTACGATTCCGCTGATCCGCAGTTTTGTATGTTATACTTAATCAAAAATGTACAATATGCAATTCAGAAGAATACTGTCATATCTCGGCTAAAAAACAAAAACTACAATATAAAACCATGGATCACGACAGGACTCATTCGCTGTATGAAAAATAGAGATAAATTGCATATGAAAGCTAAATCCAATCCAGATAATTTAATTTTGCAACTGTCGTATAAGCGATATCGTAACTTTTGTAATGATCTTCTAAAAAAAATAAAAAACAACTACGACAAAACTGCACTGGAAAAGGCTGGTAAAGATAGTAAAAAAATTTGGAATTTTATTAAAAGTGTAACGTTTAACTCGAAACAAAATCAGTCATCTTCAGGTTTATTACAAGCACACTCATCACAGTTAACATCTGCCAACATTGCAAATAATTTCTTTGTTAATGTGGGAAAGTGTTTGGCTGAAAAAGTTCGGTGCCAATCTCAACATTTAACGAGCACACCATTTACATGTAGCACTATTTTATCATCCTTTGCGTTGCTAGACACTGATGAGACTGAGGTAGAAACGATAATTATGAGTTTGAAAGACGACTGTGCAGTTGGCTGGGATAACATTTCAAATAAAATTATTAAACGGTTCAAGCACATTTTGGCACCGCCACTAACTTATATTTTCCAAAAATGTTTATCTACAGGTGTTTTTCCCGAATGCCTAAAAAAAGCTGTTGTTGTCCCCGTTTATAAATCAGGCAGTAAAGATCAAGTCACAAATTATAGACCTATTTCGTTACTGCCTTCTATGTCTAAAATATTAGAAAAACTTATAAATAAAAGGCTTTACAAATACTTGGAGGATAAATTAATTTTGTCTCAGCGGCAGTTTGGATTTAGGCCTAAAATGTCAACAGACGATGCCGTACACCATCTGACTGACTATCTAGCACAAGAACTTGATAAGGGTAACCACACAGTAGGAATCTTCTTGGACCTCGCCAAAGCTTTTGACACGGTTTCTATTCCTATTCTGTTACACAAGCTTGAAAGCATAGGTATCAGAGGCACCCAGCTGAAACTATTTAAGAGCTATCTAGAAGATCGTACCCAATGTGTAAGAATTGGAGATGTTCTCAGCGAGGATAAAAAAAACACGTCTTTCGGAGTCCCCCAAGGAAGTATTTTAGGGCCTACACTATTTTTGATTTACATAAACGATCTTTGTAATATAAGTCTAGATCATGGCCAAATTGTTTCTTATGCTGACGACACTGCTCTTCTATTCTCGGCTGACTCAGAACAAAAAGTCTACAAAGTTGCGCAACGCGGATTTAATATTGTTAATAAATGGCTCCAACTTAATTCACTAACACTAAATGCAGACAAGACAAATTATATTAAGTTTTCGATGCGCAAGCAAACATCAACTGGCACTACCTCAACATTATATGCCCATTCTTGCACAATTCCCGCAAATAACCAATGTGTTTGTCCTAAAATTAAAATGGCAAATACAACAAAATACCTTGGTGTTATAATAGATGAAACACTTTCGTTTAAACAACATATAGAAGCCTTAAATAATAGAATTCGCAAGTTGATATTTGTTTTTAAAAAGTTACGCTGTATTGCTGACCCAAAAATACTTAGAGAGGTTTACTTTGCTCTATGTCAATCGATCTTAACTTACTGTATCACCACATGGGGTGGAGCGGGTAAAACAATGTTACTAACCATCGAGAGAGCCCAGAGGGCGATTCTCAAAGTGTCTACTTTCCGCCCTTTCCTTTTTCCTACTAACCTCCTGTACAAATCTTGTGAAGTATTAACAGTTCGACAGCTATTTATCATGGGCATTGTATTAAAACAACACAAAGCTCTACCCTACAGCACTACATACAGGGTGTAAGGAGAACGCTTCCGAAGCCAGAACGTACATTATATACAACCTAAATGCTAACGAATACCAATAACCTTTCGCTTTAAATTGGTTATTTTCAAAACTTCATATTTCGTAAACACGCAATGGAAACCGTAAAAAAACGTGAGGTCACTGACACGCAAAGCAACATTGCGCCACAGCGCGTACGCGCGTCACGGGCGCCAAGCGCTCCATACGGCCGCGTCACGGGATTTATACGGAATTTACAAACACCACTTTCAAATGCCTACCCCTACAACACTTCAGAAAATTATAAATTTTAATCGCATTCGTAGCCTACTATTAAACATTAAAGCTCACAGGGGTATTTTACGTACCTGTCTAAATCCTTTGTGACCTTATGAGGTCTGGCTCGAACTGCGCTCCGTCCATTTCAATACAAAGCCGGGCCCGTCGCTGTATCGACCCGTGAACACGAGGCAGTAGTGTAGGATCCTCAACACATTTTGTACGTAATCTATCAAAAACGCTCACTATTCTGCCCCGCATTTCATCAGCACTGTCACATTCCCGATTAAACACTCTTTCTTTCACATAACCCCACAAAAAGAAGTCCAAAGGTTTTGAGTCGGGCGAACGAGCCGGCCAGGCGTGTGGCCCCAGCCTTCCGATCCAGCGGTCATCAAAAAGCTCAGTGAGACGCTCGCGGACGGGGCCCGTAACATGCACTGGAGCGCCATCGTGCTGGAACCATGCTCGACGAAATTCAGCCAGCGATACATTATCTAGCATATCATCTAAATGTCCGTTTATAAAATTAAGATATGCTGATCCATTGAGGCGCTGCGGTAGAAACACTGGTCCTAAAATTCGTCCATTAAAAACACCAGCCCATACGTTGACGGACCACCTGGTCTGATGGCGGGTTTCTTGAGTGGCGGACGGGTTCACGTCTGACCATACATGGGCATTCCTTCTGTTCCACATCCCGTTTCTCGAGAATATGGACTCGTCCGTCCAGATAATGTGCTCAATAAAGCCAGGCGCTCGTTGTTGTTGATCTAGCAGCCAACGACAGTACGCACGACAACGAACGTGATCATTGGGTAGCAAAGCTTGTACTTTGTGTATTGTAGGTAGGGCCGCATTCTGTTCCGGCGCAAGACTTTGTGAACTGTCCAGTGAGAGACTGTCGGTACGCCCCGGCGCCACAATAATTTCGCGGCACTTCGTGTGCCCAGGCGTGGATTTTGACGAATCACATTTAAAATACGCTCCTCGGTCCGAACATTCACTTGATGTCCACCACCTGCCGCGCCGCCACCGGAGCAATCGGTCGATTTTCTAAGACTCGCTGAAAAGCCGCCGTTATCATGCGAGAATCAGACGGATGCCGGACGTTCGGAAATCTGTTTCGGTAAATTCTCAACGCTAGAGAAGCATTGCCACGGGCTTCTCCTAAACACATCAACATGTTGCCGTATTCACGAGCACTGTACACGTATGCCTCAGGCATTGTTTAACACAACAAAAATAATAACTAAAAAACAATAAAACAGCACTAGAAACGTAACAATAATAACTAAACACAAATTTAAAACTAACTAAACAGTATTAAATACGATTCAATAGCTATCGATCGATTAAACGTAACGCACATTCGCTCACGAACCGAGTCGGAAAGGAACTAACTAGATTAATAAAGAAGTACTAAAAAGATCAAACAATGCCGCCAAACAAAAGCCGCGCGTGCGCCGCCGACTCGGTGGCTCGTAGTCACTTAGCGGCGTCTTTGACTGTGCAAAGATCAACAAATTACAGAGGAGAAAATGTTAAAAGAATAATTATGAAATCAAAAACCAATTATTTTTAATTGTTAGGAAATTGTACTTATGCTTTATTACAAACTGTTTTCATTTTCTAACTTTTAAATAAGATTTAACGGGTTTCTTAGATTAAATTAATTTAAGTATCCACTTTAATTTGATTGGGTTTACTTACTAAATGAAGGATACAATTATTGCAAAAAACGAGCGCGAGTCGTGTGACATAAAGTTCAAATTCAATTGAATCACGCGCGCTAGTTGCTTCAAACTGTACACGCGATGAAATTTGTTTTGTCAATCACAGCTAAAGTCGGCGATCTTTTACTTTATTTCATTCACTATCGATTATCGACTTACATACAAAACTGTTATTAAATGCACACGACACAGTGCATCAATTTAAAACTATTGACGCTTCTGTAATGTTTTTTCTCATTTATTTTGGCGGCGCTTTACAAAGGATGCTTATGGTCGCCGCCGCGTCGCGCATAGCCATGGACGCCTACCTCTCAAACTAGATGGCCCGGGTTCAAACCTCGGCCTATCAATGAGTTTTGTGATCATTTACCTTGATTATCAGTATTCGAAGGAAGGTTATTAGTACTAACTTGAGCACGTCGGATCAAAATTGTAACCCTGTTCAAGGGGAAAATCATTACGATCCTTGCATGAATGAAATCCGAAAGCAGATATCCCACGAGTAGGTAGAACTGAAATGAAAAGCCATTTGCTTCAAGCGATCGAGTAAAGGTTAGGAGCACCGCCGCACGAGCGAGACGTCGCGTCGCGTGGACTTGGGGTCGTCGGCCGCGCCGCGCAGCTGTTAGCGAGCGCGCGCGCACTTTGAACTCGAGGTTATGCGCGAGCGTCAGATGATATTTATTTACGAATACATTGCTTGTTAGATTTGTTAAGAAAAAAAATGTGTTTAATCGCAAATAATGGTTTCATTTAACTGTTCTCACAGCATAGTGTACGAAAAATGCTAAAAAAATACGTAAAATTGTTAATTTTTTTTTTCAGTTTTTTTGATGGTATCGTATCGAGAATCACTAGCCCTATCACCTGTCTTCGTTTTCGGAAGCGTTTCCCTGGCACCCTGTATACTAATAAAAGACGTAAAGATATAGTTTGCCCACAAATTTCAACAAAACATGCTTTTATATCCAAATTTTACCTGTACCTCGGACCTCTCCTGTATAATAGACTAAATTTGAAAGCAAACATTTATTCTGTGAACTATACAAATTGTAAGAGAATCCTCAAGGATGCTCTCCAAAGTATGTCTTATGAAGAAACAGAAAATTTACTAACTGTGTTAAAGTAAGTATAGGTATACATTTTTCACCTATGGTAAATATTTACCAAATATAGATAGTAAGATTTAAGCTACTCAACATATAATTATCTGTCCATTTTCAACTTTTGTTTATTTATTAATTTTAAAATACTAGTTTAGCTCTTATCGCCTGAAACACAGGATTACCTAGTTCAGGCACGTAAGTCTTAGCAATACAATTTTTATTTAAGCAAAACTGTAATAATTTTCATGCCTTATAATTTTTGAATAAATATATTATTATTATTATTATTATAATAACGTCACTTATGCAAATGATGTAATATTTCAGGAGAAGCGTTTAAAAATTCGCCATCCTATTATAATGGTCTTCTTCCTCTTCTTGACTAAAGAAATTAACTGGTAATAAACTACAACTTTGAACTTCATATTAAAGTTAAAGCGAACATCTCACAATTTTGTAATAAAATAATATAAACGTTTAAAATTTACAACCCTCCCAAATTGCATAAGTGACGTTATTGCACCGTAGGTGTATGTATTTTCTATCGAAGAACTTGAGAGAACTGCACAATATTTCTTAAACATTTTACCTTGATAGCTTCTAGCAGATACGGCCCAATTGTAACTTACGAGTTGCAGGTCGTGGGTTCGAACCCAGGCAAGCTATTTACTTTGTGTAAATAATTTAATCACCAATGCCATAGTATAAAGAGGGGAAGTAAGTTATCTTCATACAAACGCACCGCGCGCGGCTTGTATGTGTGCGCCAAAGTATCTATGCGTCGCGCACGCACACTTAAACAAAATCTCGACCCGTTTCTCACAGCGCCAGTCGGGGCTAACACCGCACGAGGTTCGCGCGTCACGGCTTTTCGGCACCGCTAAATAAATAAAAAATGTGTGATAATCGCAGGAAAACATATTGCTGTGTGTTTGGGTGTTAAGTTATTTTAAGGATGCGGCTATATTACACATTAAAGTTTAATAACAAGGCGTTTCGTAATAGTCGAAACCGAAGAAAGTATTTTTCTGTAGCTAATTTGTAATTTTGTAATAAATGTGTGATTCAATAGATATGTTTGTATTAATTAAAAATAAAAATAAATATGGTCCTTTATGTGTACAAATACTACATTGTGCCTATCAAAAAAAATACAAAAAACTGACTAGTATACAGAGTTGATACGACAGAGGGGCTTTCCTTTCAACTGCCTATACTAGGTACTATTTTGAAGCTCTGTACCAAAAATCAATTAAATAGGAGCAGTAGTTTAGTCGCAAATGAATTTTTAAGTTTTTGCCCCGTTTGAACACGATGTATCTTTCCTAACAGCTGATTATGTCTATACGCATGGGTCATGCACCTTAAAACGATAAATCTGAGTATAACCTACGATGCGTTGTTGCCGCTCTGACGCAAGTCACAAGTACAACCAAATATTTCTCGCTAAAAAGATGGCAAAGCAAACAAGGAAGCAATAAAAAATACACACACACTTGCACTTTCATTACGAGAGTGACAATCATAGCAAAACATCCCGCGCGTAAAAGAAATAGAAATAGGTCAGTGTGTCCTTGCGAACGGTAAGACCTCAGTGCGCCGACGCTATCCTTTCGGAACGTATGTTACGTCACGGAAGCTCCTGCGCCGCTTTTGTTTTGCCGAACTCGCGCGCAGACAATAATAATTGTGATTTTGTTTTGTTATTGTGATAGGACACTAAATAAGTTTAAGACAGTATTTCTTTTTTTTATTGTGATAGGACACGTAATTAAACTTTGGTTGTGTGTGTGTAATTAAAGTGTTCAACAATGCCTCGTGTAACAGCCTTTAGACGAACTGCCTTTAGCCGTTCATCGCACGTTGTGGTACCAGCTGGACGGAGCGCCTCCACATTCTGTGACGGCTTCCAGGGTGCGGCTCACAGAAATGTTTGGGCAGCAATGGAACGGTCGATTGGGAGCTGTTCGGTGGCCACCACGATCTCCAGACCTCACTCCCATGGATTTCTTTTTGTGGGGGTACATTAAGGGTGAAGTGTATGCCTCAGAGGTAATACAATTGTTGAACTAAAAAATAGGATTATTTTAGCATTTCACAAATTAAAGTCCTTAGCGACGAACAGTGATATAATTACAAAAATAAATAACAATATTCTCCGTCGGTATAATTTGTGCATTAATGTGAATGGAGAACTCTCGATGTGTTCTCCTGTTTAAAAATTTAGTGTATTTGTGTGCGTACCTATTTCAAAACCTTACCTATCATAAAAGAAAACGCGAGCGGAGGGCTAAGTCGTCGCCCGCGCCACCACTGGCCGCCCGCCTTGACACGAGATAACACATGCCGCGCTCCGGCGCGCGTGCGACGTTGCCGCTTTGTTGCCTAAGTATCTAAGGTCAGTTACAAAGGGTGGTTGCGTTTTACTCTGATTTGTAAGCTATTTAGTTAGTTTGAAAACAAAAAAATCTCATTTTTGTTGCTTTTTATTTTTACACCGTGTCGAATTAATACTAAACACGTATGGTATACGTAGTTTAATTTAATGCCCCTCTGTCATATCAACTCTGTATAATTATAGTAGTCAGTTTTTGTATTTTTTTTTTATGATGTTATATGATATGATGTTATATACGAGCTCTTAGTCTATAAATATTTGTTAGCGGTTTGGGCGACAACCGAATCTGACGAAGCGCGGACAGTCGCGCCCCCACCGCCCCACCGCGCGCCGGTTTATTTTATCCTTTTTTTTTTATAAATAATACTGCTCTGAATCTTGAATACATTTCTGTATTTGTTTTACATTTCTGTGTTGGTTTGCACTGAATTAAAATTTTGCTAAAAGTGACAACCCTGAGACAGTAGGCAATTATACCGCGGATTGGGCCGGAGATAGCCTACTTCCCCTCTTTATACTATGCCAATGCTCTCAAAACGGTGAAGGAAAAAATTGTGAGGAAACCGGCAGGTCCTAGAACGAAAATTTCGAAGACAGATGACATCTACGAACCCGCACTGGGCTCGCGTGGTAGATTACAGCCCACACTGCTGGTTATGCTAAACATTTTAGAAGAGTAACTAATTATGGAGTTTCTTGCCAATTCTTCACCAAACAAACCTATATTTTAGAGGGGGAACTAAAATCAATTCTAGTTTCTTGTAAATGTTGACATTGAAGATAACCTTTTATTGGCCCTATTGAAATAAATGATTAGACTTTGATTTGAAATAAAAAAAAATTGTGTCATGCTTTTCCACTGCGCGGAAGAGGCCTCTTTTCACACAGAGAAGGAATGAGAATTAATCACCACACACATCAGATCACGTGTGAAATCAGATGATGTGTGTGACATCAGATGATGTGTGTGGTGATATGTGTGACATCAGATGAAGTGTGTGGTGATGTGTGTGACATGAGATGATTTGTATGGTGATGTGTGTGACATGAGGTGATGTGTGTGACATCAGATGATATGTGTGGTGATGTGTGTGACATCAGATGATGTGTGTGAAATCAGATGATGTGTGTGGTGATATGTGTGATATCAGATGATGTATGGTGATGTGTGTGATATCAGATGATGTGTGTGGTGATGTGCGTGACATCAGATGATGTCTGTGGTGATCAATGCTTATTCCTTCTCTTTTGCCTTTTCCCAACTGTGTTGAGGTCCTCATCCAGACTAACAGAGTTCAGCTGAATACTAGTATTTTTCATGGAGCGACTGACTATCTGACAAAACCCAGTTACTGGGTAACACGATACCGCTTGATAAGATTGCTTGTCAGACTTTCGAGCTTCTGATTACTCAAACGAGTGTCAAAGATCTACAAATGACAGCCGGGACTACTTGACGTGCTTTCCGAGGGACGAGATTCCTCTCTGTAATGTAATGGATTGTCACCCATCCACAGATCAACCTCGGCAAGCGGTGCTTAACGATGAAAATCACCCCGTATGGTTTTTATTATTTAGAATCTCTGTATCTTAATAAACATGTTCTAAAACTTCAAACTAAAATGACCTAAGATTTCCGGTTATACCTCCACAGCCTCCGTGGCGCAATGGCTAGCGCGTTCGGCTGTTAACCGAAAGGTTGGTGGTTCGAGCCCACCCGGGGGCGATTCTTTTTACTCACGATCGCCATGCAGTCATACATGGCGAAAGATGAACGGATTAGAAGCCTATGGCACAGAATCATTATTATTATTTTTTTTCAAAAACCTAAAATTAAATTTCTTTAATAAATACTTATTCTTACTACTACTGCTATACTTATTTGAAGTAAACTTTACATACAAACACAAAATAAAACAAAAAAGCAAATAATAAATAAAATCAACTTTTTGGCGACCATAAGTACTCTCACCCGCGGAAATTATCAATGAATTCGTAACAACATTCAATTCAAACCTTTGAAAGAAAGTTTTAAATTTTTAAAAAAAAAAAAAACGACATTTCTGTGCTATTATTTATATATATTAAAAAACTACGTATATTATAAAAATACGTCAATTTACGTCAGGCGCTGACTAATTTGACAGGACTAAATTAATATTTATATTCTGACCTTTTTTTAATAAAATAGAAATAAAAATACGCACTGCCAGTCGATTCTGTAAAAATCTCACCGTGAAATCATAAGTCAATCCCTAGCGAATGACAGCTCACTCCACGCTCACTTCACCCAAGCTTTCACGGTGAGATGGTTAAAGAATCGCACAGCTGAACTTAAATTTAGTTTATTTTGTGAACAAGAGAATCGTCGCCACTGATAGTTTTACGAAATTACCCCGCTGGTGTTTTTTTAGTTTTAGTCAATTGAGTTAAGAAGACATTCACAGTCTGCCTATAGTAATTAGTTCGTCGGCTTGCAGAGAGAGCACAGGAATTTGGCCTGTTCTGAAGATTTATGACGAAACGCTCTCGTAGTTATCATAAATAATATTAAGAGCAACCATTGCATATGGCCGGGCGGCAGAGTACTAGCTCATCACGTGATAAAGCGTGCCATTCGTACTGCGACTGTGATTACGACAGACGTTCTGCTTGCGGACGAATGGACGAAACGCTCTCGTAGTTATCATAAATAATATTAAGAGCAACCATTGCATATGGCCGGGCGGTAGACTACTAGCTCATCACGTGGTAAAGCGTGCCATTCGTACTGCGACTGTGATTGCGACAAACGTTCTGCTTGCCGACGAATGGACGCAGATTTTGTCGGCATGTCAGAAGTAGCTACTGTGAGAGGGATTTATGAAAGTGTTGTTAACTTTTTACTTGATGATTTTGTATTTTCTCTTACGTTTATGTGTAGGTATATATTTTTATTATATATATTAGAGTAACTGTCATGCATGAACAGTTCAGCTCCTAGTGATTAAGGTTGTATTTATTAATGGTAATCTGTGAACAGCGCTGTGGGTTACATTATAACAGTAATTTATGTTTTGCTGTTTATAATATTGAATAATGTAGGTGTTTGTTGTTCCTGTTTAATAAAATTAAATAATGAAAATGAGTAACAAAACTGGTCGTTGCTGTTTGTTTATGATATTATTAAAAGGTGCGACGTATTTTTTGCAATAAGCACCGAAATAATTTATTTGAAACTAACTTCTGCCCGAGACTTTATCCCCGTGAAATTTCTTGCCCAGCCGCATCCCGTCGCATCGCATCGCCTGCCCCCGCTATTACCTCATTTGCGCTTAGTGTTCTTTCAGACTTTTTCTTTTTGCTCGGTCCCTAGGGGTCCTAGCCCGATGTTTATAGCCTATAGCTTTCCTCGAGAATTGGGTTCTCAAACAAAAAAAGCTGAAGCGACTCTTCAGCTTTATTATTAGTACTTATAGATAGACGATGAAAGTCAAAAAAATAAAGTAAAAATACTTTTAAATTCATTTCAATGAGTTATTCATACAAAAAATTGAAACCCAACTACTGCAAAAACATTTTAAAATTTCTAACTGTTAGTGTTTATGTTGTACATACATAATAAAGAGTATGCTATAAATATCAACGGCAAAAACGCCAACTAAAAAGGAATAAACAAGAAATCGATACCGATTTTCGTATAGCCGGAGTCACACGTCATCACTAAAGGCGAATTTGACCATGCGTTTATAATTAGAATAAGCCTTGTCCTGAGAAAAAAATTTGAATTTTTGACAGTTTTTCCATACTAGAACTGTCAGGCGTCAATTTTATTCCACGGATAAATGATATCTGACTTTGGTAAAACCAAAGTCAGATATCATTTAGGGATAAGGGTAATTTAGGGATATATCCCACAGACTACGCATGAGTTCCTTTTAGCTTCTCATTAGTCAGGTAAAAAAGGCTACTGAATAATATACTATGCAACAAAAAAATCGCATCAAAAAGTCGTCTTGTGAATGCCGACCGTTATCAAGCCATTACGTTACCTTAGTGTAACGCATGAATAAGTTATAGGGTTTGAAAAGCGATCCACGACACGGCCTAAAGGTGTTTGAGCCATCTTGTGCCGTATCGAGATGAGATAGCGCGAATTATAAGACGGCGGCTAGAAAAATATTTTACGAAGCGGATTTTTAGGGAGAAATGTCAACAGGTTTTGTTTTTGGAAGACTTTCAGTGGGCTCTCGCGACAATGTTTTCGGCTGAATAAAAAAAAATATCAAATTTGTGTCATCATAAATGGACCATCTAGGTCCATTTATGATTACACAAATTTGATATCTTTTAAATACAGACAGGGAATATACAACGTGTAACGTTAAATGCGCAAAACCTGAAAACAGTTTGATCAGAATAACGAGCAGAATCAATTGACCCACTTTTTAATATAGGTCACATTTTTCAAAAAATCTTCATTAACCCTTAAATGCATGATTTATTTTATCGTATTGCAAAAAATGCTATTGTATACGTATTTATCTATAGAATTTAGACAATAAATATATAATAATTATACAATAATATTAATATTCATAGAGTATATATATTGTTTTGACAAAAAGAGGTGCCATCAGAAACTCACAGCTATCACATTCTTAAAAAAATTAAATGACGTACTTTGTTGCCATATGGCAACATTATGCATTTAAGGGTTAAAAACGTTGCCGTGTCTATTTATTAATAGGTCAAGCAAGCCAATGTCAGCGTGGCGCGGCGGCCCGGTGACGACTCCTCGCTCGACAAAGCGTCGTCGCAGACGCAAGAAACGATCAGAATGGCCAGTAAAACTAAAACAGCACATAAAACCATTAAAATTTTTTTAATGGCTTATTTTCTCATTGAAATGGGTCAATTGAATTAAAAATCACTGGGGGTGTCTGAGGTTTTGCGCATTTAACGTTACACGTTGTATATATGAAATACAAAGCAGAATACAATAAAAGCTATTTAGTATTTATTTCAGGGGAGGGTTTTATTTCTCGAAATAATTATTTAATTTTCAATTCAAGAAAATTTTAAAATACGGGGTGTAAGAGAATCGACGCACAAACTGTCTCCATTACCTAATTATTCAGTACATACATGATTAGATGCATAGGCCCACAATTATTAGGTTGTCTCATAAGTTCTTGCCATATTTTATTTTTCTCGAATTTTCTCGTATTTTAACTAAAGCAAATTCAAGAAAGTTCTAGATCTTTCTAGTAAGGATGAGTGTATTTTATGGTGAGGGTATAAATAGGCGCGGACGCAACGCAATAATTAGTCTTTAGTGAAAATGGATCAGCGTCAACTGCGAGCTATTATGCTATATGAGCATCGACTTCAGTCTCTTCAACAGAAACGGCTAAAAAGATTAACACTGCATTTGGACCGGGTACTACTAGCGATCGGACTGTTCGTTTCTGGTACAAGCGTTTTGACACCGGTGATATTATAAGCTGCGAAGATCAACCTCGCCCAGGCCGACCCAACAGCTTTGATGATGATGCTTTGCGTCACGAACTTGAGCTACATCCAGACTATAGTACGCGCGATTTAGAGAAGGCGCTTGGACAATCCCACACGACTATAGATCGTTATCTGAAGTCGATGGGATATCGCAAAGTGATGTCACGTTGGACACCTCATGCGTTAACGGACCATGACCGGGCCGTTCGTGTGGCCATTTGTCAAAGTTTGTTACTTCGTCCGCACAGACGAGACTTTCTCAAGGACATTATTACATGTGACGAGAGCTGGATACATTATGAAACTAACACGCGTCATGCCTACTGGATTCCTCGCGGGGAAAGCCCAGCCTAAACTTAATGAACACGGTCGTAAGATTATGTTGTCTGTTTTCTGGGATTGGCAAGGAATAATTTTCTGGGAACTCCTCGAATCTCATCAGACTATTAACGCCAATCTTTATACGCAGCAGCTTCGCAAACTAGCAGAGATGTTAAAAATTAAGCGGCCAAAACGACTTGACTCCAACTTTTGCATGACAACGCACGACCTCATTGCGCCAAGTTAACACATAAACAGCTGGAGGAGCTAGGATGGCTGACTATTCCACATCCACCGTATAGCCCGGATCTTGCGCCTTCAGACTTTCATTTATTTCGAGCTCTTAAATTTCATTTACTAGGAAAAAAAACATAAATTCTGGAAGTATTAAAATTGAACTTGAAAATTTTTTCGAGTCTCAGCCTGCCTCATTTTGGGAGAAGGGTATTCAAATTTTGCCCAGTAGATGGCTGACTGTTGTTGATAACGAGGGAGACTATATAATTGATTAAATGTATTTTTTATTAATAAAAAATATTAATAATAATTTGTCTTTTAACTGTCAAAAATGTATGAGACAACCTAATATGTAAGCGGTCACGCCTCTAAATTGTATTTTTGAAAGACCTATCCAACGATATGCCACAACATGGGGTAGACGAGAAAAAACATACCCACTTGAACGTGTAGGTACAGGAAATACCTACACAAAAAAAAAATTTTTTTTTTTTTCATGGTTTAATTTTACTAGTCGTATATTCATGCTAAATTATAGTTTTCTAGTACTAAGAGTCTCTGAGCTAAGCTGCGGACGGACGGACATTGCAAAACTATAAGGGTTCCTTGTTGACTACAGAACCACAAAACGACAATAATATTTTTCCTGCTAGCAACACAGCCAAGAACTTAAATTCCCTTCAAAAAATCTTCATCTCATTTTGACAGAACAAAAATCGTGACCATTTTAAATGGACGACTTTATAATTATAATATTTGAAACACAATGCTTTGTAAGGCGGGTTTTAGGATCATCAATCTTTTACTAAAACCGTTTGTCTTTAATTACTTTTAACTCAATTATACCGGCCTGGTATGTGTGAAGGACATTATAATTTTGAAATAGGGTTAGAGCTGTTTTGTTTTTTCGTTTGGCCTATTATTTTATGTTATTTAGTGGTATGCGGTGGTCTGAATGAGAGGTTTGTGGCTAAATATAGCAGCAGCAAGGGCTGATTGACGGCTAAACTACGCTTGTCGGGGTCGGTTCATGGATGGGTGGCGTCCATTACATACCGAGACCGTTAGTCCGGGCAGTCATTTATAGATCTTTGAGAGCCGTTACAGGTAATCAGAAGCCCGAAAGTCTGACAACCAGACGTGCCAACCTGTATCGTGTTACCAGTAACTGGGTTATGGAAGTCAGATAGGCAGTCGCTCCATGGGTAAAAAACTGGTATTCAGCTGCATCCAGTTAGACTGAAAGCCGACCAAAACATAGTTGGGAAAGCGCTACGCAGATTGAGTTGTGGTTTCAAAACCAGGCATGTGACTTTTACAATTCATATTATGTACTTTCCGAGTTTATCTTTGGCATTGTTATCATCGGTAAAGGAAAAACATGGAGAGGAAACTAGAACTTATGTATAGTTAAAATAAGTCTGAAATCGCCAACCTATCTTGAGCAACCGTGGTGGTCCATCCTCGTACCTACTCTGTATGAGAAGAGGTTTTTATTCTGCAGTGGGACAGAAATAGGGTGGTATTATTTTTAGTCGAATGCGGTTGTCCGAAACTTTTAAGTAGTTTTACATTTGAAGGAGTTTATTCGGGGAAGCACTGCCATTTTACCTATTTTTCTCCTGTCAAGCAGCGTTACCTTGTGAAAACTGCAGGAACTGGCTGCTGGAAGCCGTCACCTCCTTCTGCGAAGCAGTAATGCTTGCGAAGGAGGAGACGGAACGCGTGAGGGAGAGGCAATCTTTACGCCCTCACGCCCCTAGTCACCGCAGGAGACGGCCAGGGCGTCGGGAGTCAAGAGCCGAGTCCCGGCCACCGTAGGCGCGGGCTTGCGGACGGCGATCAATGGGCAGTTCGCCATCCGGTAAGGACCAGGCCCAGGACGACGGCGCGTTGTGTTCCACACGCGCCTTAATGAGATGTCAGCAGTAACTGACGGGGTCCACTGGGGCCGATGCCTGCCAGGGTCGCGGGTTGTTGGAAAGAGTTATCGTGACTCTTGGCACAGGCAACTGAAGGAACACGGGTGGGTTTTAGTCAGTAAAAGTCTGACACACCTTCCCGCTCCGCCCAGAGCGGGAGAAATTATTTGATAATTTCCCACCTAAAAAAAAAAAAACAAAGTGACCGCAGGAATCCAGTGGATGCTATAAGCACAGGAACGGTCGCTGTGGCAACGCTAGAATGAGGCCTATGTCCAGCACTGGAAGTCTTTCGCAATAATTAAACCACGGAGCTGTGTTTCTATTCAAAGTATATAGTTTTATCATACAACGTGTAACGTTAAATGCGCAAAACCTGAAAATAGTTTGATCAGAATAACGAGCAGAATTAATTGAACCAATTTTTAATATAGGTCACATTTTTCAAAAAATCTTCACTAAAAACGTTGCGGTGTCTATTTATTAATAGGTCAAGCAAGCCAATGTCAGCGCGGTGCAGCACCCCGGTGACGACTCCTCTCTCGATAATGCATCGTCGCAGACGCAAGAAATGATCAGAACGGCCAGTAAAACTAAAACAGGACATAAAACCTTTACATTTTTATTAATGACCTATTTTCTGTCTGAAATAGGTCAATTGAATTAAAAATCAGTTGGGGTGTCTGAGGTTTTGCGCATTTAACGTTACAAGTTGTAAAAGCTTTGCCTCTATGATAGCCGACTACCCGCGCTGCCTCTAGTATTGCAGACCTCGTTAGGTGGCGGTGGACACTTACCACCAAGGTGGTGTCCACGGCCGGTTGCTTGGGTTAATTTAACGATGAATTTCGATCATTTTACGTGACTATTATTTAGCTTCAAGAATCTTAAAACCAAAGAGAAATAGAGCGGGCTATGCTTCTAGTTTCTCTGTTTGATTGATTCTCAAATGAGGAGATCCGCAGGGGAGTTAAGATAACCGATATAGAAGGAATAATTGCCAAACTAAAGTGGCAGTGGGCGGGGCACATTGCGCACTGAAAGGCAGCGTTAGAAGGAAGATGGATCGATGACCTGGTGAAGATCGTAGGAAACCTCTGGATTCGCATAGCACAGGATTGATTGATGTGGTGACGATTGCAGATGGAGGCCTATCTATGTATAACAATGACGAAGGAAAACATCGTGAGGAAACCAGCAAGTCTTAGAACCAAAAAATTCGAAGTCATAATAATATGACATCTACCAATCCGCACTGGTCCCGCGTAGTAGAATACGGCCCACTCTCTCTCAATAACAGGAGACATGACGTGTCCCAGCAGTGCGAACATTAAAGATTATGTATGTAGTATGTGTCTAACAATTATTCTCAAATTTAACTCAACCAAATACCGTATCAAGTATAAAAATACTCGATGCGCGAAACAGACGAAACAATTTTTTTTAAATCGTTTTCCATACGCGTGGGTAATAGAAAAGTATGTTCCACGCTCGTTCAGAAACTCGTGTCCAGTTCACCACTCTTTTGTTCCTTTTATCGTTCAGAAACGCGAGGGTTGCCAATGTAAAAATATATTTTTACAACCTTTTGTTTATTGTTGTTTATAGTCTGTGAATGATTGGATGGCGCTTTGAAAGTTTTGTATTTCGAATTCGGAATGCTTTATTTAGAAAACCGTTTGTTGCATAGGCGTTTCTTTGTAGAACAATGGTTTTTGTTGTAAAAGCTTAAGATTTTTGCTGGATGATGTGGTCTTTGACCAAGTATAAGGTAACTATTAGGGATGAGACTTCCATCTTAAGGAAAAATATTGTAGAAAATATTGATGAGAAATAAGAACACTGGAAAAATCTTCTTCAAGTGGTTACATTGTTTAGTCTTTTCGTTATTGTTTACCTAAATAGTAATGCTTAGTATAAAGGACGCCTTGCTTTTAAAAAACAAACGTAAAAGTACATTTGCAGGTCAGTGGCGCTGATTCCCTTGTTGACATTCTAAACTATTTTTTTAGTTCCGTGCATCTTTTTCTTTCTAGTATGTTAAGAAAAGGACAGAAGCTAAATATCAGTTAATCCTGTCAAATAAGTCAGCGCCTGACGTAAATTGAGGTATTTTTAGTGGCCAATTTTTTAATCACATCTAAACTTGTCTATGGAGTATTTTAATTTAACAGCCGGTCGATTCTGTAAAAATCTCACCGTGAAATCATAAGTGAAGTGAGCTTGAAGTGAGCAGTGTCAATAGTGTTAATCCCTAATGACAGCTCACTCCACGCTCACTTCACCCATGTTTTCACGGTGAGATGGTTACAGAATCGCACGGCTGGACTAAATTAATATTTATCTTATGTCCTTTTCTTAAATAGAAAGAAAAAGGTGCACTAAACTTAAATTTAGTTTAGTTTATGAACAAGGCAATCGACACCAGATTAAAATTTGATTCGCAACCGTAACAAATATGGATGAAATGTCATGATTTCATGAAATATATTTATAATTTTAAACTTTATTGTATACTAGCGACCCGCCCCGGCTTCGCACGGGTGCAATGCTGATCACTATCACTACATAGTATAAAACAAAGTCGCTTCCCGCTGTCTGTCTGTCTCTATGTATGCTTAGAACTTTAAAAATAAGCAACGGATTTTGATGCGGTTTTTTTTAATAGATAGAGTGATTCAAGAGGAAGGTTTATATGCATATAAAATATGCATAATATAGTAGAGAAACACTGATAATTTTAGAGTCATTGTTTCTCGTAAAAAGTATAGGATAAAAAATGGTTATTGTGGGTTATCCCTAAGAGATAGACATATGCTATCGCGGACTTTTTTGTAGACCTATTTAAGGTGTACAATACTGTAGTACATTATTTTGATCTATCTCGTAGGGTTAAGCCAGCGTTTGCAATGTAAGCGCAAAAAAATGTGTTTATTTGCGACATCACATTAGAAACCCCTAAAATGATCAGTGTTTCTCTACTATATTATGCATGTATTATACATATAAACCTTCCTCTTGAATTACTTTATCTATTAAAAAAAACCGCATCAAAATCCGTTGCGTAGTTTTAAAGATTTAAGCATACATAGGGACAGACAGCGGGAAGCGACTTTGTTTTATACTATGTAGTGATTTTAAACTTTATTGTATATACACCACAAAAATACATAACAAAAAATAGAACGAACAGCAAATATAAACAATGGGCGGACTTAGCGCTTACTGCGATCTCTTCCAGGCAATCTAGGCAGTAAATAAGGTAATATTGTTTTTTTTTTTTTATTTTTTTTTTTATCTACGCTTACTGGCTGATAACATTTGTTTCTAAACCTATTTATGTTTTCTCTATAAGTGAATTGTAATTCTTTTGAGAAAATAAATATCTTTAACCGTAATATGAACTTAAAGATGATTTTTATGATTATCTATACTAATATTACACCACACCACACCCCATCCCACACACACATCCATCCCCCCTCTACACACGTACAGTCACGAGCACTAATATGTCAACACTTGGCAACTTTCAATTGCGATTTTTTTCGTGAAATAGCGAATACTACGTTGAAATACGACCCTTTACATAAACCTATGGGTCTGAGGATACTATGTTCGTAATAACATAAAATTTCATTAAAACATAAAGGAGAAAATCGCTTATGAATAAAGGCAAGTGTATACATACTTATGCTCGTGACTGTACACACCCATTCATATTCATAGTTAAATCAGCCGGTCGATTCTGTAAAAATCTCACCGTGAAATCATAAGTGAAGTGAGCACTTAATAGTGTTAATCCCTAGCGAATGACAGCTCACACCACGCTCACTTCACCCAAGCTTTCACGGTGAGATGGTTACAGAATCGCATGGCAGGTCATTATGGGTTTATTGACACACATAAATAAAGGTTTCTTTTGTTCTTTTACAGTAGAACACTGACTCCTTGGTCAGAGGGTTCCCCTAGTTTAGGAGGCAGGGTTTTACACTATACGCGTAGTCTTTTCCCAAAATCCAATGTACCTTTGTGAAATGTATTGGTATTGTATACAAAGGTATTTTATGTCAATAATCTTTTTTTATTTTATTATAAAGAGGTAAAATTTGTTTGTTTTTATGTAGGGGGTAATCTCCGGAACTACCAGTTGGATTTGAAAATTTCTTTTTGCATTTGAAAGCTCAATTCTTGAGAAAGGTTATAGGCTATTTAACATCACGCTAAGACTTTTAGGAGCCCAGCAAAAGGATAAAATGTCGGAAACATAAAAGGAAGTAGTAGCAGTATTAGCACGAACGAGCGGTGGAATCAGTTTTAAGCAAATGGGGGCAGAAACTAGTAATTATATAAAAAAAATATTTTTTACGGCCGCGATTCATATTTAGATCAATATACAACCTGCAATTTGCAAAAAAAACCTAAGAAAATTTTAATTTCGCGGCTTTTCCTGGGGCTGTCGCCTTAACTGAAACTAACACTGCATTAAAATTGCCACAACGAGTGCCTTGCGGCTAAGTAATAACAGCAGCTTGATCGATCAGGTCAAGCTACGCTTGCCGCGGTTGGTCCGTGGATGGGTGCCCATTTACACATACCAAGACCCCTCCGTGCCTCGGAAAGCACGTTAAGCCGTTGGTCCCGGCTGTCATTCATGGATCTTTGACAGTCGTTACGGGTTGTCAGTAGCCCGAAAGTCTGACAACCAGTTTTACGTCTTTAGGTCTGGGCATCGTAAAACCCAGTAACTGGGTTGTGGAGGTCAGATAGGCAGTCGCTCCTTGTAAAATACTGGTATTCGGCTGCATCCAGTTAGACTGGAAGCTAAAGGCTAGGCAGTTGATGATGAGTGGCAACACATGAATAATATACCAACTTTGGAGCACCCTGGACTATTATCCAGGTTGCTCCAAACGTGGGTATATTGGTTGGGTAGGTGGTGGCGCGGCTAATAATCCGCTACTTGATTGATATAAAATTTATTCCACGACATGTTATTCCAATACCTAAAGTAACGTGTCTACACGAGACTACAGACGAAAAACTATTTTAATTCATTCCGAATTTTACAAAAGGTACAACCCTATACACATTTCGGATCATAACTTTTCCACCGGCCACAATGTGCGGTGCGAAAATATTGTCTTTTTTTAACAAAGAGACTAAATACAATGTACGGGGAAAATGTTCCGATACGTATGCACGGTGATATCATACGGTGTACGTTTGTTGCTTTGTTAATTTGTGGAATCGGGGCACATCGTGCGCATTCGTGTGTTTCCGTGTTGGTTCGGTTGTAGTTGTGCCCTTAGCGCACTCTTTCACGAGGAGCTTTATCTTTTAACATCATGCCAGCGGATGACAGAAAGATTTCGACATTTCATCATCTGCCAACGCAAATGTCCTGCAGATCTGGTAGCTTCGTGTGACGGATCGTTGAGCTCCATTAATAAGGTTGAGCTACACGATAAGCTGCAATAGCTCTTTCTTCAAAATGACCTTCCAGACATGGCCTTACATTGATCGACTAGACATTAGACTCACCTAAAATCTTAATCATTTAAGTAATCTTTAGACTTTAAAAGAGACCTCTGAGTTTGTTATAATATTATATTATTACATTTCTTCTCAGGGATCAGTCAGCTAGGAATTGCCCACGTCACTTAGTTTTTAAAATATTTAAAAACAATATTGCGCCGGCAATTTCTATTCCAAAAAAATTAAGAAGCTTGTAAAATAAAAATGTTTTAAAGATTTCGTATCTGCCTAGCCTTTTCTCAGCTATGTTGCGGTCGGCTTCCAGTCTAACCGGATGCAGCTGAATACCAGTGTTTTACATAGAACGACTGCCTATCTGACCTCCAAAACTCAGGTAGGTACTGGGACTGCATTATTAATTAGATTTAGGGCTGATTTTTCAATCGCAGATAATTATTGACGTCTGACAGATTTTGTTCGGAAGAACTGTCAAAAATTAAAAACTATTTCTAGGATAAAATTGTCTGGCCTTCGAAAATCATCATCTGCCTAGCCTTTTCCCAACTATGTTGGGGTCGGCTTCCAGTCTAACCGGATGCAGCTGAATACCAGTATTTTACATGGAGCGACTGCCTATCTGACCTCCACAACCCAGTTACTGGGTAATACGATACCCCTAGGCAAGACTGGTTGTCAGACTTTCAGGCTTCTGACTACCCGCAACGACTGTCAAAAATCTACGAATGACAGCCGGGACCAACGGCTTAACGTGCTTTCCGTCTGGCCTTCGAAAAATCAGTCCTTAAAGATCTTCTTACAAATTACATTTCATTTCGTTTCGATCGTCACCAACTATGACTCAGGAACTCGCATTCTGGGTAGGACTTTGTTTTTTTTTTGTTTTTTTTTTGTTGGGAGCCGCTCATTTATCTGCTGTCTGATCTGAACTGTGATCTCCGAGCCTTCAATGAGACATGCTTTGATGCCGCACAAGAATATAGTGCATTCCACTTCTTAGTAAGAAAAATATTAAGAACTTGCTTCTGCCTCCGACTTCATCCGCGTGAGAGGGCTTTAAAGGTCCGTGGCATACTGTCCACCATTTTGTTTTCTTTTTGTCAAAATGGCGGCCACTCACGAAACCCTTATAAATCGATAGCTAACGTCAATGGAAACAGAAAACATAGTCAGACCAAACCCCGGAAACTGTGACATTTCCGAGAAATTAGCTTTAAAATTTGATCATGTTACATCCATATTTGTTGAACTTGCTTACATGTACCTACATATAGTTGCATAGATTCTGAAATAATCACTCTGATATCTGCCTAGCCTTTTCCCAAGTAAGTTGTGGTCGGCTTCCAGTCTAACCGGATGCAGCTGAATACCAGTATTTTACTTGGAGCGACTGCCTATCTGACCTCCACAACCCAGTTACTGGGTAATACGATACCCCTAGGTAAGACCGGTTATCAGACTTTCGGGCTTCTGACTACCCGTAACGACTGTCAAAGATGTACGAGTGACAGCCGGGACCAACGGCTTAACGTGCTTTCCGAGGCATGGAGGGGTCTCGATGAGGTTGGTCACCCATCCACAGACCAACCGCGGCCAGCGTAGCTTAACCTGAACGATCGACCTGTGCGGCTGTTACTATTTAGCCTCAGGCCCCTCTTATAAATAATCACTCTGAATGTATAGAATAAGCAATCAGACCAAGCTCCATATCAAAATCTGCAATCCCCTTTATTCTTTTAAAACATAAAATATATGGGGCCTCGTTATTTCGTTTTTGCTTCGCAGTACACTTAGTTCGCAATAAACGTTTTAGCTTTGCCTTTGACACTTTCTGACTTTTTTTCCTCTTGCTCGGCTCCTAAAGGCCGGATGACGTTAAATAGTAAATGCAAACAGATTTTTTGGAATCTAACCTGCAGTTCCAGATATTATCGCGTTCAAATAAACAAACTCTTCAGATTTATTATACCTACAGTAGTGCGATTCTGTAACCATCTCCCCGTGAAAACTTGGGTGAAGTGAACGTGGAGTGGGCTGTCAGTGTCATGCCACCTGATACTAGGGATTGACCAAGCATACATTTACAATCATAATCGAGATTTTAATAATATTTTTTACGCTAATTCTATTGATAACTTTATATGATTTCAAAGCTAGTATTTTAATTGTAGTATTTTGTGGGGTTTTAATCTAGGAAAAAAATAGAAAAAAAAAAACAAAGTTGATATTCTGACTAGGCTTCTGTTTTGATAATTTCATTCCTGATTTTATCCTTCAAAAGACTCCGAGCATAGTTCGCGCGCGCTGAGCGACCTTGAATTTGTGGACCAGCCCGACCGTCAGTGTCCACGTTTCAGCACCATATGTCATGACGGGCAGGACGCACTGGTTGAAGACCTTAGTCTTCAAACACTGAGGGATAGGCGACGAGAAGACTTAACGAAGAGTTCCAAATGCTGCCCAACCAACTGGATCCTTCTGTCGGCCTCTTTCCCAATGTTGTGTTTACCGGTTGATTTTGCTCTGCTACTAAGAATCCTATCGTGATGTTATATGAAAGTTCAGTTAATTTTAGCAGTTCTAGAGATTAGTACGTTCAAACAAACTCATTAGCTTTATTATTAATACTAATATGATGATGTATGATACATCAACTGGTTTCCCCAAAAGAGGTCTAACTACACTCATACTGACTTTTTTTTTAAGTTTCCTCTTATAGAAGGTCAGGTTACCACACTTTGTCTTCCCGAACATCGATGTTACAATACGTAAGTAAGAATATAACTCAAGATAAGACAAAAAGGCATTACATGCAAAAATAAAACCACAAAAGAAAAGACCCGCGCAAAAAACTCCACAAGTACATTACTCAACAATAAATACACGTATAAACTTAATTTAACTGCAAACCATCTTAGCACTCACGAAATAACATATTAAACACCGCTCACGTCAAAAATCTTTACTTCAAAAGATCTCCATTGAAAGGCAACCCAAAAAAACATAAGCACGCCTTTTTTTTACAATTAATCAAACGTGCCAGTACAAAAAAAAACCTCTCTAAGAGTTTAAAAAGTTTGCACCGATGCATTGACGGACCTCCTTTCAACGAATATCAAAATGACAGTTGATTTATGATTTTCCATTGTGGCAACACAGCGTTCGTTATGGCGCGAAACTCATTTATATTGGTAATGACATTTCGAGATGTTTAAAATGGCGGCTAATAATGCGCGGCAAAAAGTTTTTTATTTTATTGTTTTTTTAAGATTATCTCGTGTGTTATTGTGTTTTTGATTAATTTTTAACGTTTGTCGGCCTTTGACATTATTGCAATTGCTTTGGCGTTGGTTAATTACGCGTTTAGTTGATGTATTGTGTGGAGGCTTATTTCAATGATTAATTGTACATGTCTTTGAAAGGAGATTAAAGATGCGTAGTCTCGAATTAAGCCTGGATTCTCGAAGCTGTACACAGAAGTGTTTTACTGTAAGTACGTTCACCCACATTGCACACAACGATGACGATATTCAAGGGGCCTCATCCCTAAGCAATTGTTTTAATGAATCAAGTACTGTCAGACGGGCCCGTATCTTCGTTTCCGGGCTTAGTATACCTCCTCAAGGGTCTACTAGAGTGATATCATGGACAATAGCATCCGCTTGTGTACAAAAACTGATCAAAAAGACGTAAACAAAACTGTTTTTCATATTGCATTCAAAATTTTTTGGACTCCGTGTGCGAGAGTCTTACACAACAATCTCAAAAACATTTTCTCTAACCTAGAAATCGAACCACAAAAGCTGTGCTGGCGATATATCAATGGATCGATAGACTACTGTTTCATTAGAATGTTTTAAGATGATTAATTCTGCACGTCTTTATTAACAAAAGAATCGTCTATTAATAACGAATCTTCTAGAATACTTTCGCCAATACTTGAGGATGAATTTGCAGAAAATATTGGCGAAGAGATTAAGAGAATTGTATTCACCCAGCTGTTTTCATTTATAGTTCTACATGCAAGGCCGTCTTAACCCTATTGGGCGCCGGTGTGCGAAAATCAGCCAGCGCCCCAATTTTTGTTTTTTTTTTTATTGAATACAGTAAAATTATGTACATTTTCAAACACAAAATATAATTTTTCCGGCTTTAAAGTCGGCAAACTTTTTTGTTTTTAGGGGGGCTGGAAGAGGGAGTTCGCCCTCCGCGACGCCCGGTGCCTGCTACGGACCGGGTGAGTGGACGAGATCTCCATCACCCTTTCCGCAGCCTCTTTCTGCGAGACGACTGTTTTGCAGAAGGAAATCACCGTGTCCCATGACTCCCTGCTGCCGACCATCGACTCGACGGCCGGCAGCGAAAGGTAATTGGCTATTTGGCTTGACCCCACACAACCTCAGATTTTGTTTAATGGGTCATCGTGTACTCGTCATTATGAATAACTTTTACAATGGTACCTACCAAAGATGAAATCGAAAACGAATAATATCAGCTATTCAGTAGGTAAGTACTGCATTTGCGAAAATGCACAGGTACAGACGCCAACACAACACTACTACAATCTGTCAAATTTCTTTAATAGATTTTCGACTTTATAGCTAAAACATAAGACAGTTTCAAAGTTGATTGCGAAAATTTGACAGTTTCGGGTAGCTTGACGTGCTGGCGTCTGTACCGCTTACATTAAAATTTTTGTTCACTAATTCGACAAAATGTTTAACAGAAACAAAGCTTGTTACTCCTCTGTCTACACCTTCGAAGAACACAGGCTGTCTAGTTACCTAGTCACGACATTGATATCTCATACAGCCGTGCGATTCTGTAACCATCTCACCGTGAAAGCTTGGGTGAAGTGAGCGTGGAGTGAGCTGTCATTCGCTAGGTATTAACACTATTAAGTGCTCACTTCACTTATGATTTCACGGTGAGATTTTACAGAATCGACATGTTGTTCTGTACTTAACAATAGGAATCTTTGTTGATCCCATCATCAATTCTAGCAAAGAAACAATTAACACCGGAGTATCATACACTTCACACTTACAAAGTAACTCTTTGAATAGAAATCCTATTCAAAAGTACGTCAATATGGAATCAAAGGGACAGTCAAAACGACCCAATCTTCACGTTCAAAACCACACATTATTTACTGCTGGAAAACCACTTAACACTCCATTTTGAACCGTATCTCTTGGTACAAAGAGTGAGGTGGTACATTTGGAGGTGCAAACAAAAGGTGGTGATCGAGGAATGGTCTACGTGGCGCATACGGACCGATTTTCGATTCGAATGTTTTTTTGTGCAATCGAGAACGGGTGCATCGGTTAATCGAATAGTCGGAATCAAGTATCGATGGAGTTTTCCGTCGATTTGAGTAAGGATGGGCAACTTGAGGGTTTTCAGATTTGATTTTTGGGGAAACATGAGTGCCGGGACTACTTCCAACGGAGTTCGTTCTCTGTTGAGCGTGACAAGTTGATAACCCACAGAATGACGTTTTTCTTCTATAATCCAAGGGAGGGCCAGAATCATATACTGAATGCATGCTAAAATATTGTGTGTCGATTCCGGGCTCCCTGTATGAAATGCTGAAAATAATTTTCTGTCAATTTTGATGACATAGCAGTGTTAGTCGACTTTTGTCGCCGATCGATAATCTCGTTTACAATGTAAAGGTATTCGAAATAATTTTAAGGAATTTCTACTTATCTACCCATGCTAAATAAAAGTTGATAAGTAAAAGTCAATTATTAGTTTAAGTTTTTGCGATACTTGACATTTTCCGAATATAATGATTCTACCCTCATTGAACTTGATAATGTTGACATATATTTACTTAGTTGGCATCGAATGTTAAGAATATTGTGTTTTAGTGCTCTGTTCTTTATGATAAAGTGTTAAAAGTGAATTCAACACAATTGTACTGATGATTGAAAAAACATAATAATTTCTGTTAATTTTTGCAAAAATTGTTTTTTTTTTTTCTACAAAACGAAAACTAATTTTAATGTATATTAATTATTTTTGTATTCAGTACGTGAAAGTAATAAAAAAAGCTACTTTACATAAGGAATACTTTTTTAAAGTCAGAATTTGTAGTGCTGTGTAATTCTGTAAGAAACACATGGAGTAAGTGACGTGGTTCACAATAAAACAATTGTTTCACACTTTTAACTGTCAGTCGCACAATTTATTACGGGACCAAACCTTAAATCGCGAAAAAAAATCAGCTGTTCCCTACATTTATGTTCGCATAACTCGTCAAAATGTAGGGAACAGCTGATTTTTTTTTTGCGATTCCCGGTTTGGTCCCATAGTAAAAGTTGTTCATAATGATGAGTACAATGACCCCTTAAGAGGTTGTGCGTTATTTAAGTTACACCTTGTATACCTACATCCTTGATTTGCGGTACATTTTAAAAACCCTTTACGTTACAATCTGAAATCGTGCGACAAAAACATGTAGGTATTGTTTTTGATAACAGCCGGTCGATTCTCTAAAAATCTCACCGTGAAATCATAAATGAAGTGAGCACTTAATAGTGTTAATCCCTAGCGAATGACAGGTCACTCCGCGCTCACTTCACCCAAGCTTTCACGGTGAGATGGTTACGGAATCGCAAGCCAGAAATAAATAATTCTCACATTGTGACGACCATTTGATGTGTGAATACATTACCTGAAATAATTATCTGCTATTCAAAACAAATGAAGGGGCTCGTGGCTATGTAATAACAGCCGCAATTATCGATCGATCAGGTTAAGCTACGCTTGCCGCGGTCGGTCCATGGATGGGTGACCATCTTTAGAAATCGAGACTCCGTGTGTCGGAAAGCACGTTAAGCAGTTGGTCGCGGCTGTTATTCGTAAATCGTTGTTAGTCGTTACGGGTAGTCAGAAGCCCTAAAGTCTGATCAGACTTGCTATACAACGTGTAACGTTAAATGCGCAAAACCTCAGACACCCCAACTGATTTTTAATTCAATTGACCTATTTCAGAGGGAAAATAAGGCATTTAAAAAATTGTAAAGGTTTTATGTGCTGTTTTAGTTTTACTGGCCATTCTGATCTTTTCTTGCATCTGCGACGACGCTTTATCGAGGGAGGAGTCGTCACCGGGCCGCTGGCCGCGCTCACATTGGCTTGCTTGACCTATTAATAAATAGACACGGCAAAATTTTCAATGAAGTTTTTTTGAAAAATGTGACCTATATTAAAAAGTGATTCAATTAATTCTGCTCGTTATTCTGATCAAAATATTTTCAGGTTTTGCGAATTTACCTATCGTTACACGTTGTATATCGTGTTACGTGGTACCCGGGTTGTGGAGGTCAGATAGGTAGTCGCTCCATGTAAAATACTGGTATTGAACTGCATTGGGTTATACTGAAAGCCGACCCCAACACAGTTGGGAAAAAGCTAGGCAGATTGATTTTTTATTTAAAACAAATGACACGAGAACAAGTCTTGAGGGGCCCGTGGCTAAATAATAACAGCCGCACAGGTCGATCGATTAGGTTAAGCTACGCTTGCCACGGTTGGTCTGTGGATGGGTGACCATCTTTACATACCGAGACCCCTCCGTGCCGCCGTCCCGGCTGCTATTAGTGGATCTTTGCCAGTCGTTACGCGTAGTCAGAAGCCCGAAAGTCTGACAACCAGTCTTACTAAGGTTACTATTAGGTTACTAAGGTTATCGTATTACCCAGTAACTGGGTTATGGAGGTCAGATAGGCAGTCGCTCCATGTAAAGTACTGGTATTCAGCTGCATCCGGTTAGACTGGAAGCCGACACCAACATAGTTGGGAAAAGGCTACGCAGATGATGATGACACGAGAACAAGTATTTTTAAAGGAACAAGTACTTTGCCAGCAACTTCATCCGTTCTATAATCCGTGGGAATTTCAAAAAATCCGGCCTTATTCCTTGTCTACGTCATAAAAGGAACATCTGTGCAAATTTTCAGCTTTCTAGGTCCAAGGGTTTGGGCTTGGCGTTGATGAGTCAGTCAATTAGTGAGTCAGGACTTTTCTTTATTATGTATGTACTAGATTTTGGTCGTGGCTTCGCTCGCTCGGATGTCGGAAAATATTCTACAGGAAAGTACTAGTGGATCTACCGGGATGTTTATATAACCATATTGGTACACGGCGCACGCCAGTAAAGCTCCCATTATTTTTTCCGACATCTTCAATAATCATCGCCATATTTACTCAAAACCTTGATCAATTACTTATACACCTAACCCTTCCTCGCAAATCACTTCGTCCATTGGAGAAATCTTAATGAAAACCCTTTCGGTAGTTTTTGAATTTATCGTGAGACACAAAGACAGAAGCGGCAGGAGGACTTTGTCTTATAAAATACTAGCGACCCGCCCCGGCTTCGCACGGGTGCAATGGAGAAAAACTGATAATTTTTTTCGTAAAAAGTATAGGATAAAAATGGTTATTGTGGGTTATCCCTAAGAGATAGACATATACCATCGCGGACTTTTTTGTAGACCTTTTTAAGGTGTACAATACTGTAGTACATTATTTTGATCTATCTCGACGGGTTCAGCCAGCGTTTACAATGTAAGCTCAAAAAAATGTGTTTATTTACGACATCACATTAGAAACCTCTAAAATTATCAGTGTTTGTCTACTATATTATGCATGTATTATACATATAAACCTTCCTCTTGAATCACTCTATCTATTTAAAGAAACCGCATCAAAATTCGTTGCGCAGTTTTAAAGATCTAAGCATATATAGGGACAGACAGACAGGGAAGCGACTTTGTTTTATACTATGTAGTGATACTGGATGCCTTTTTGTTACAGGCTCCAAATTTTTATAGGATGTTTTACACATGAATACAAACAACTTTCACTATGGGACCAACTCTGAAATCACGAAAACAAAATCAGCTGTTTAATACAAAAGTTCAATACCTACTTGACCAAAATGTATGAAACAGCAGATTTTTTTTTTGTTATCTCAGAGTTGGTCCCATAGTGAAAGTTGTTGATATTCATGAGTAGAACACCCTGTAAAAATTTGGAGCCTATAGAAAAAAGCATCCAGTACAGTGACTGATCAAGTCCTTTGAAGTCTTCGTTAAAAAGTGTTCTGCTAACACTTTTTAAAGAAGACTTCCAACGACTGAAGAGAGAAAGAAAAATTATGGCGTCTGCTCAAATAAGACGCACATTGTATTAATTAACTAGAAATACTAATACTTTAAATATAATACACATTTTATATCACCACGATACCTGTTTCTACCACCTAGTAGCCTTGCTGTATTCCAGTATGCTGAAAAACACAGAGGCAACTACCTCTCTGTTTTTTCTCTTGGGTCATCGATTTACCATCATGGTCTATATTTTCTGCTTCCAAGCAACATTTCTGTGTTAACCCTTTTCTGCATGATATATTAAATAAGTGACAATTTTTTTTTTAAGTCAATGTCTTTATTAAAGCTTCAGAATTAATTATAGTGTTTTTTTTTATGTCCAAGTGGTATGTGATGATAGATAAAATAGTTGTGTTTTATTATTGCTAATGATATGAAAAAAAAAAACTCCATTAGGATTTATACGCTAGTTTTTTTAATTTTTTTAGAGTAAATAAACTGTAAACATGTCAAATATTTATATGGTTTCCTATGCGGTACAGGGTTAAAGTTTATATTAATACTGGCGTAATCATAAGCACAATCGTTTTTCAACTTTTGAATATTCTCATTGATATGTTAACAACTTCCAGCCATTTCGGATTATCAATAATGTTTGTACACTGTTTGAATGTTGATTAGTTGAACTACGTCTTTCCTGTAGTTAAATTAGTTTTAGCAAGAAGTTATAATTGAAGATGGCAGAAGATAGCTTTTCTTTCTTTATTTAGGAAGTTCATTCTTAATGCTTTCTTTGGCATGTGCCTTTCAACTTCTTTTACATAATCAACTTAGAATGTTCCCACTGCTGGGACACAGGCCTCCTCACTGTGAGAGGGAGTGGACCATAATCCACTACGCGGGCCCAGTGCGGGATCGTAGATATTTTGGTTCGAGGACATGCTGGTTTCCTCACGATGTTTTCCTTCACCATGAGAACAGTGGTGATGAAATTATTTACATAAAGTAAAGCGCCTATCTAGGTTCCTTGGACTGCACTGTTTCTTGTCTTGCTGACCATGGTTTTATTATTGTTGTCATTAGTAATAACTTGTTTATTTTGTTTCCTTCGATGGTCCTAGGTTATCATTTGTGACTTCAAGTGACAGCTATGTAAACAGAACCCAGCATTGCATAGATATGTTAGCGGTCACGCCCTTTACACCTGGAGGCTTTTATTAAATTTTGATTTATTATTTTTTGCTTGAGTACGTATAGTTTTTTATTGCATTTGTTGGTATATTGGCGTAGCTAGCTGACATATGGCAAATAATTTGATTTAGTGTTCTGTGTCTTGTGATGTTAATTACTTTGCATACCTTGTATTGTTTTCAATCAAGTAGTTTCTAACTGAACAGACAGCTGTGCTGCTGGGGAGTTTGTTACGCCACTTCTTCTTTCCAGCGAAAGCACTAGGAAGTGGTGAAGGGCGGGCGTTTTGGGGGACTGTCTTTTGTAATTTTGACGTTCGAAAAGTGCTTATTCTCAGCCTAGTTTGAATAAATGACTTTTGATTTTGATTTTGCAACTCGTAAGGCGGGGCGTTACCACTGGGCCACCACAACTCACTTATAATGAACTCTTGGTTAGTGTGAATCATCTGCCCGCCTTTTCCCAACTATGTTGGGGTCGGCTTCCAGTCTAACCGGATTCAGCTGAATACCAGTATTTTACACGGACCGACTGCCTATCTGACCTCCACAACCCAGTTACTGGGTAATACGATACCCCTAGGTAAGACTGGTTGTCAGACTTTCGGGCTTCTGACTACCCGTAACGACTTTCAAAGATCTACGAATGATAGCCGGGACCAACGGCTTAACGTGCTTTCCGAGGCACGGTTGGTGTTAATAAAGGTTGATAGTGGTGTGGCGGCATCTACGTTACCACATACGAATGCTGACGTCACGCAAAATCTTGCATCGCAGCAGAGTTCACCGCGCAACTACCATAATATACAACATCCCAACATCAATCGCCGGGCAGTGACCCACCAGACACAACACCCGTCTGGTCGAAAGATCGTTCCTTTTCTATACATATAACGTGTAACGTTAAATGCGCAAAACCTGAAAACAGTTTGATCAGAATAACGCGCAGAATTAATTGAACCACTTTTTATAAATGTCACATTTTTCAAAAAATCTTCGTTAAAAACGTTGCGGTGTCTATTTATTAACAGGTCAAGCAAGCCAATGTCAGCGCGGCGCAGCGGCCCGGTGACGACTCCTCCCTTGATAAAGCGTCGTCGCAGACGCAAGAAACGATCAGAATGGCCAGTAAAAATAAAACAGCACATAAAACCTTTACAATTTTTTTAATGACCTATTTTCTCTCTGAAATAGGTCAATTGAATTAAAAATCAGTTGGGGTGTCTGAGGTTTTGCGCATTTAACGTTACATGTTGTAGAGGATGAGTGAACTTTAAGCCCTGTTCCTTAAACCTCTATAGTGGCAACCATATATCTGACTAAAAGTACAAGAAAATAAGCCCTTAACATATATGGGCCGACTCTTTTTCTTCAACAACATTTTGGCATGTTGCCAGATGCTATTTTGGTAAAGGAACTACACTCATTAGCAGGAAAGTAATTAGGTTTTTAGTCTGTCATGTGACGAGATTCGATATTTCGACGTTTTTGGAGCGTCATGCAGTAGCTTGTGTCCAGGAATCCTACCATAATAATTTGCAGGGCATGTGATGTGCAGGGCAGCACCCTAATTGCGTAACGCACTATCAATTATAATCTGAATAATTTTGAAGGGTATTGCTAATCCATTGCTTATTTGAAAAATGTATCTGCTCAACAACGTATATAACGAAATGAATGTTGCTGAACTGTCAAACTGAAAGTCATTGCTATTGTTAGTGCTTTACGCAAATACCCCACACATTTGACAGGCCTGTTGGTCTAGTGGTCAGTGGCCCTGACTGCTATGCCCAAGGTCGTGGGTTCGATTCCCACCTAGGACAAATATTTGTGTGATGAGCACGATCATTTGTTCTTTGTCTGGGTGTAATTTATCTATAATATGTATGTATTTAGAAATATATATGTATGTTTATCAGTTGTCTAGTATTCATAGCACAAGCTCTGCTTAGTTTGGGACTAGATGGCGTTGTGTGAAAGTTGTGGAATATTATTATATTATTATTATTATTAAGGTGACAGTTGACAGTCGATTGACATCTTTTTTCTAATATTATAATATTGACCGGCTGTGCAGTTTATAATGAACCCACTGACCTTTGCTGTTTTGCAGTATGAGGAAACCTGGGGGTTCAATAGAAGCCTCTACAACGTGTAACGTTAAATGCGCAAGACCTCAGACACCCCAACTGATTTTTAATTCAATTGACCTATTTCGAAGAGAAAATAAGTCATTAAAAAGATTGTAAAGGTTTTATGTGCTGTTTTAGTTTTACTGGCCATTCTGATCGTTTCTTGCGTCTGCGACGACGCTTTACCGAGGGAGGAGTCGTCACCGGGCCGCTGCGCCGCGCTGACATTGGCTTGCTTGACCTATTAATAAATAGACACGGCACCGTTTTTAATGAAGATTTTTTGAAAAATGTGACCTATATTAAAAAGTGGTTCAATTAATTCTGCTCATTATTCTGATCAAACTATTTTCAGGTTTTGCGCATTTAACGTTATACGTTGTATAAGAAGCGACACTTGAATGTATGTGGAGGCAAAATGGGCTCTAATTCACTATGACCATTTAACGATTCCTTACGTCTAAATCAGGTCAATGCCTTAGCTAATCACGAATATGGTAATATCGTATTCTCTATGAAACTATGGCGTGGTTTGAACTGTCAAAATAAATTTTGTCCGTACGGTTGACATTTCAATTCCTTTCCGTTAACAAGACACGATATTGACGTGGCTTGCACGGGGTAAGATTTCGCGGGGCATAAAACAGAATTGGGGCCCCTGGAGAGTCATCCCCGCTACCATCTTGCTGATTGGCTAATAATTATGTTTTACCATACACTATTTAATGACTATCAAGAGGGGCCCGTGGCTAAATAATAACAGCCGCACAGGTCGATCGATCAGGTTAAGCTACGCTTGCCGCGGTTGGTCTGTGGATGGGCAACCATCTTTGCATACCGAGAACCCTCCGTGCCTCGGAAAGTACGTTAAGCCGTTGGTCCCGTCTGTCATTCGTAGATCTTTGACAGTCGTTACGGGTAATCAGATGCCCGAAAATCTGGCAACCAGTCTTACCTAGAGGTATCGTACTAACCAGTAACTGGTTTGTGGAGGTCAGATAGGCAGTCGCTCTATGTAAAATACTGGTATTCAGCTGCATTTGGTTAGTCTGGACCCCAACATAGTTGGGAATAGGCTAGGCAGATAATGATATCTATGGCTATAAAAATACCAATACGAATTTTCAGTGACATCCCCACAGCCTCCGTGGCGCAATGGCTAGCGCGTTCGGCTGTTAACCGAAAGGTTGGTGGTTCGAGCCCACCCGGGGGCGATTCCTATAGATTTTTGCGAAAAATACATTCAATAAATATGAATAAGAAAGATGAAGAAGTACTAATCCATATTCACAGACAAGTCCCCAAGTCTTTGATGACACACGTCACCACACGAATAAAGTATGATTTTTACTTTGCTGGAAACCATGCTCCTATTTGGTTGGTTATCCGATGGGCAAATGACATGTTGCCATCACGGGTAGAATGATGAAACTGGATGAGACTGGAACGTGAAGATTGGTACAAGCAGAGCCGATTATACAACGTGTAACGTTAAATGCGCAAAACCTGGAAATAGTTTGATCAGAATAATGAGCAGAATTAATTGAACCACTTTTTAATATAGGTCACATTTTTCATAAAATCTTCATTAAAAAGGTCGTCGTGTCTATTTATTAATAGGTCAAGCAAGCCAATGTCAGCGCGGCGCAGCGGCCCGGTGACGACTCTTCCCTCGGTAAAGCGTCGTCGCAGACGCAAGAAACGATCAGAATGGCCAGTAAAACTAAAACAGCACATAAAACCTTTACAATTTTTTAATGACTTATTTTACATCTGAAATAGGTCAATTGAATTAAAAATCAGTTGGGGTGTCTGAGGTTTTGCGCATTTAACGTTACACGTTGTATACCCAGCTGCCGGCTGGTTCTGTAAAAATCTCACCGTGAAATCATAGGTGAAGTGAGCTTGAAGTGAGCAGTCAATGGTGTTAATCCCTAGTATTAGTCTACTGAATCTAACTTCACGCTCACTTCACCTAAGTTCTCACGGTGAGATTTTTGTACATAGAATAGCACTACAGCCGTGCGATTCTATAACCATCTCACCGTGAAAACTTGGGTGAAGTGAGCGTAGAGTGAGCTGTCAATAGTGTCGGCATGACTCACACTCTAAGCTCACTTCACCTTAGTTGTCACGGTGAGATTTTTCCAGAATCGACCGGCTGCTGTGTGAATTCGGGCTTATACAAGGTGTAACTTAAATAACGCACAACCTCTTAAGGGGTCATTGTACTCATCATTATGAACAACTTTTACTATGGGACCAAACCAGAAATCGCGAAAAAAAAATCAGCTGTTCCCTACATTTTGACGAGTTATGCGAACATAAATGTAGGGAACAGCTGATTTTTTTTTCGCGATTTCAGGTTTGGTCCCATAGTAAAAGTTGTTCATAATGACGAGTACAATGACCCCTTAAGAGGTTGTGCGTTATTTAAGTTACACCTTGTAGATAATGAAATGAAATGGTTTATTCTGTAAGTAAGTATATCGGAGCCACTTTTACACGAGATATAAAAAAAAATAAGGTAGATGCATTTCCCATCTTACTACCCCGGAGAAGATATGGCGAAACAAACTCAGAGTTCAAAATCTCTTATAAAGTCATAATCTTGGTTGGATCAACTCTGGCACCGTGACATGGTCTTTTGAGGAAAGAAGCACACATATTTGAGGGGAGATTTTTTTTTTAAACGTTGACCCACACTAGGAATTTCTCCTGTACTGTGGGTGCGTTTACAAACATTTAAACTCACATACACAAACAGCCAGACCCGGAACAACTACTTGTAGGTCACACAAATATTTGTTCCGTGCGGGAATCGAACCCGCGACACGCAGCGCAGCAGTCGATCGCTTAACCACTGCGCCAACCGTGCCGTCAGATATCCAGTCAGTGCAAGCATTTGTCAGTTATCGTGTAGCTTAACTCAGAACTTAAACTCGACGAACAATACCAGCCAAAGGACATTTGAGTAGGCCGCATAAAGTAGTCTAACTGCCAGACCATCATTAAAATGATGATGATGGATGGTACTAGGAACCACACTTTACCACGACCGACACCTCATAACGTTGTTTGAAGTACCCATGAGACCTTACAAACGACAAACGTTTTATATCCTCAAAAAGAACACAAAAAATAAACATAAAGAACACAATAAACCCACATGCACACGTTCATATATGTAGTAAAACACTTTTGCTTTTACCAATAAAATCTTATCTCAAGATTAGAATGATGCGATGACGTCACTTTACCGGTTACAACCGGTTATGTTAGGGATATCTCGTAGAAATGACCAGAGCGTAGCCAAAGAAAAAAATAGGTATAGGTATTCCCATGAATCCCTAGCGACACAATGAGTATTAATTGATGATGGACTTCATCGCAGATACCAGCCCAGGTAGAGGTGACGAAAAGACTCTGACGCGTAGCTACCAAAATCAATCAAAATCCAAAGACAATTATTCAAACTTTGCTGAGAGTTAGCTGACAGACCTCCAAAACGCCTGCCCTTAAACACTTCCTAGTGCTTTAACTGGGAAGAAGTGGCGCAACATATTCCCCAACCTCGCCACCTCGATTCTGCCCTCTAGCACGAGGGCTGTTTCGAGCTGGCGTGGGAAAAGAGTACTTGGCTTTCCAAGTACTCTTTTCTTGGGGAGGTTTTTGCCCAGTTGTGGTATGAGCCAGAGCCAAAAAAGTAAACATGTTGCAGAAATAAATCGCCCCCGGGTGGGCTCGAACCACCAACCTTTCGGTTAACAGCCGAACGCGCTAGCCATTGCGCCACGGAGGCTGTGTAGAAATCCCATGAAACGCATTATTATACCCGAGTGGCTTAAGCGTAGCAATAACAGTCACTGACCCACCTACATTTTCTAGCATTTATTATTTTAAAAACTGACAGGCGATTCTGTAAAAATCTCACCGTGAAATCATAAGTGAAGTGAGCACTTAATAGTGTTAATCCTTAGCGAATGACAACTCCACGCTCACTTCACCCAAGCTTTCATGGTGAGATGGTTACAGAATCGCACGGCAGAAATGTAAAATAATAATAGTAATTAAAGAAAACAAAAATATTCATAACTTTTAGGTCAATTGAAATATGGCTACGCTGTAGATAGATTTTTTGTTGGAAATGACCTCCGTTATCTCCCTATTTCGTTTGATCCAAGACTTTTTGGTCACCTTGTATCTATATAATAATAAAACTAAAGATTTCGTTGTTTTTTTTTGTTTGTTTGTTTAATCGTGCTAAATGATAAATGATAAATGATTTATTTTCTGTAAGTAGGTTTGTACAAACATTTTTACATGTCAATCATATTTTTTTTTAAACTAGATGAGGTCGGCGTTTCCTATCTGACTACTCTGAGAAGAAAGGCCGAAACAAACTCAGAGGTCACAGTCTCTTATAAAGTCCAGACATAATCTTATTCAGATCATGTGAAGACCATGTAGATTGGTGTCTGAAATGGTCTTTTGAGTAAAGAACCACACAGATTGAACCTGTCCAGTCAGTGCACGCATTTGTCAAAAATCGTGCAGCTCAACTCAGAACTTGAGGAGCCTTACGATTCGACGAACAATACCAATGAAAGGACATTTGGGTAGGCCGCCTAAATTACTCAAACTGCCAGGTCATGATTAAAACTAACTAAGAAGGAAAACAGAAAAATGAAATGACCCACATAGTCTTCACACTCACAATAATAATAATAATAAAAAATAAGATACTTTACAAAGTAAATATCCATGTCATATCTCTGGAACTACCAGTCGGATTTGAAAAAATCTTTTTTCACGCTAGGGTTCTTAAGGTTCTCTGAAAGAACGCGAACCGAAAACAAAGTAATAACGGCAGGCGATACGATGCGTCGGGGTGGGTCGAGGGAGTAAAACATTTGACACGGACGGGGTCATGATCAGAAGCTGGTAATAATATACAACGTGTAACGTTAAATGCGCAAAACCTCAGACACCACAAACTGATTTTTAATTCAATTGACCTATTTCAAAAAGAAAATAAGTCATTAAAAAATTGTAGAGGTTTTATGTGCTGTTTTAGTTTTACTGGCCATTCTGATCGTTTCTTGCGTCTGCGACGACGCTTTGTTGAGCGAGGAGTCGTCACCGGGCCGCTGCGCCGCGCTGGCATTGGGTTGCTTGACCTATTAATAAATAGACACGGCAACGTTTTTAATGAAGATTTTTTTGAAAAATGTGACCTATATTAAAAAGTGGTTCAATTAATTTTATTCTGCTCGTTATTCTGATCAAACTATTTTCTGATTTTGCGCATTTAACGTTACACGTTGTATGTGGGATGTTCAAAAGTTCAGCAGTGGGTTCCAACAGACTTAGCTTCGTAAGCAAGTATGACGCAATTTCTACAATTTTGTAGTAAAACAGCTTTGCATCTGTTTTATTATAAAAATGTAAGTGCTACCAAAAGCATTATTATGCCTACGTTAACTACTTACCCCGTTTAGGGTAAAGGCGTGAGAGTTACACGTTAATAATTCCAAAAACATAATGTCACAAAATAAGATCTGAAGTTAAATTTCGAACGCTGACGTTTTAAATGACAAATTCATTGAAACTTATATGCTCTTGTTGCCAGAGGCATCTTGGTATACTACCCTTCCTTCATACATACCAGACCTTTCAATATTCTATTACTGTCAAAATCACAATGATCTTTATTTTCGTTACAATAAAGTTACTGTTGGGTAAAATATCTGTGAATTGTACAGACACCAGCACATCAAGCTACTACAATCTGTCAAATTTCTTTAATAGATTTTCAACTTTATGGCTAAAATATAAGATTCAAAGTTGATAGGGAAAATTTGACAGTTTCGGGTAGCTTGATGTGCTGGCGTTTTTACAAACATTCAGTAACGACACCCCAATTTCGTCATATACGATCAATCACAAACTGAATCATTTTCAAAGATATTGCTAAGTAATTGCTTCATATGTTAGAAAAATTTGTCTGCTCTACAACGTAAATAAGGCAATGAATGTTGTTGAACTGTCAAAATGAAATCCATTGCTACTGTTAGTGTGATACACAACTACCCCGCATGTCTGTCAAAATGGGCCTTCTCTAACTATGTTACGTTAGACAAAGGTCGTCAAATACAGAGATCTTAATACCTTAAGGCCGTGGGTAAGTAATAAAATGCATTTAATGCCCAAAAGTTAAATGTGAACAACTGTAATGGCTCAGTTCCTGGAACCACTTGGTTCTGTGGTTAAAGTATGCATTTTCGTAAGTTTTTGGTGTGATGAATCATACAAACATTATAATAAAGACATGTTGTCATATGCATAGTTCTAACAACGGTTTCATTAAGCCATAGGAGGGAGCAGTGGTGGCCAAGTGGTAAAGGCCGCTATTCGAACCCAGACGCCGCGAAATTGGACAAGTTTTGTGCCCACTTTTAACCCTTAAATGCATGATTTATTTTATCGTATTGCAAAAAATGCTATTGTATAGGTATTTATCTATAGAATTTAGATAATAAATATATAATAATTATACAATAATATTAATATTCATAGAGTAAATGTATTGTTTTGACCAAAAGAGGTGCGTTCAGAAACTCACAGCTATCACATTCTTAAAAAAATTAAATGACGTACTTTGTTGCCATATGGCAACATTATGCATTTAAGGGTTAATAAACTGTCGTGCCATTGACACGACGAAGAATTTTTAACCATACACCTTTTGTAGCTTTTTTATAAGAACCTTTTACCAGTTTTATAGAAGCACTCACAATCTACACTAATATTATAAAGAGGAAAGATTTGATTGTTTGTTTGTATTGAATAGGCTCCGAAACTACTGGACCGATTTGAAAAATTGTTTTACCATTAGAAGCCGACATTATCCTTGATGAACATAGGCTACTTTTTACCGCGGGGGAATGCTTCATTCTTACGGGAAAATGGGTAATAAGACAACGGGTAATATGAATTATCCTTCCGTACTTATCTTTTTCACATAACTTCTAAACGGTTGAACCGATTGGCTTGAAAACATTTCAAGCCAATCGGTTCAACCGTTTAGAAGTTATGTGAAAAAGATTATAAGATATGGGTATTTTGATGGTTTCCTGGATTATTTTAAAAATCGTCGGTAAGTCAACTACTAAACAGCTTGACCGATTGGGTTAAAATTTTGTATGTGTATTTCCATGGTTTCACAGACATGAATGTATTTGTTGAAGACCACAGAGCCATCTACTGGCAACAAATAATACCAATCGACGGGACGAAGGCGGGCGCGCGGGGAAGCATGCACATCAGCGCGACGCTAGCGACGCGCTGCGGATTTTCACTGTCATGGTGACACGCCATCATCGAACACACGCAAAATTACTACCGCACGTACTTACTATAATTGTGAAAAGACATTCTACATACTTACTGTAAAACCTAATAAAACGATATTACACGTTATCACAAGAAGCCTGGTGTCTGATTTCATCCAACGACGCTGACACGACGACGACCTGACGCAGAAACCCCAACATATTCTGGTCCTTCGAGCCGGATGTTCATCCGAAGCAGCAAGCACCATCTTCAGCAACGGTCAGGTCAATCCACCCAATTTCCTTCCAAAGTCCTGTGCTCAGTTTGTGCTAATATCGTTATTTTTCGCAAAATTCCAGTGTTAGACTACGGTGCAAAATTGTGCGTCTACTACCTACCTACATCGCTTGGGCGCGCGCCAGTCATCTGTAAGTACTTGATCTTTCTCTCTTGCAAACCACCAAAATGTCCAATAAGAGGCATTCAATAATAGAAATAGAAAATAGTGAAGTTATCATTCGCGATTTAGTTAAAAAAAGAGGTACCGTTAAACGAAAATTAACTTTGTTTTCTAAATATGCGCAGTCATTAGATGTTTCGCAAATAACGGACGCTCAGAAAGCTGAGTTAGAGGAGCGTTTTGAAGCCTTTAAAACACTAATCGATCAATTTTCTAATATACAAGATGAATTAGATTCCATTGTGCCAGATAGTCAGTTGGACGGGGAACTGCTAGAGAGAGAAACGTTTCAGAATCAGTTTTATGCTATTGTGGGCAGGGCTAAATGTATTTTAAAAGATACTTCCACTCAAAATGTCGGCGGTCAAAGTCGCACTTTTAATTGCATGAAGTTACCCACAATTTCATTACCGAAATTCGACGGTTCATACGATCAATGGCTCGAGTTTCGCGATACCTACTTATCAATGATACACAATAGTGATAGTCTAGATAATGTTCAGAAGTTCCATTACTTACGTTCAGTTCTTACGGGTGATGCACTACAAGTAGTTAAGGCATTGGAGTTTTCTTCCGACAACTATTTAGTTGCTTGGAGTCTCTTAGAGAATAGATATAACAATGACAATTTGCTGGTTAGTAATCACGTCAAAGCTTTATTCTATGCTCAATCGATGAATAAAGAATCAGCTTCTCAAATTCGTAAATTAATAGATACAGTTTTAAGAAACATACGTGCGCTAAAAACGTTAGACGAACCTACAGATACGTGGGATACTTTAATTATCCACATAATAACTTCCAAGTTGGATTCCGCGACCGATCGCGAATGGGAAAGTTACAAAAGTACCCTCCCGAAAGTAGGAAAATTAAAGCTGTCTGAATTAATGAAGTTCCTCAAGGATCGTGCTGATTTTTTAGAATCGATTAGGCCTCAAAGCAAACAATCAGTAGACGCTCACACAAAGAAACAGTCGGTCACAAAATCACACAGTCATGTTAATACACGCAAAGATAACAATAATAAAAAACCATCAAATTCACCACGTTACAAATGCGCTCAGTGCGGTTCCAATCACCCGGTTTACTCGTGTGAAGATTTCCTTAATTTATCTCTTAAAGATAAATTTAATTTAATTGAGGAGAAAAAGTTATGTCGTAATTGTTTCCGATCAGATCACGCAGTAAACGAGTGTTGGTATGGGCCGTGCAGACATTGTAACAAAAAACACAACACGTTAATTCACACAGATGCTGTTGTAGAAGCTCGCACATCATCAGCTGTTGCTCAAATCACGCAAATAGTGCCACAGTCTGAATCAAGTGATACGAGTGCTTCACACATACAGATGCCGCTCACCACTTCTCACAAATCTCACACAATTTACAAGGAAGATAATAATACCAAAGCGCAATGTTTTCTAAATCCGGTATTATTATCGACCGCATTAGTGGAAATAGCGGACGAATATCATAACTATCACACAACGCGAGCTCTCCTCGATAACGGGAGCCAACATTGCTTCATATCTGAATCGCTTTGTAAAAAACTTAAACTTCCATTGATACAGTCCACTGTTCAAGTTATAGGGGTAGGTAACACTATATCTCAATCCACACAATCATGTCGTATTCAGCTGCGATCCAAAACGAACACGTATAGCACGCATTTTAGTTGTTTAGTTTTGCCTCGTATTACGGCACAGTTACCATCACTAGGAGGTAATTACCACATAGAAATACCGGGCAATGTTCAACTTGCCGATCCAGAATTCTATCTGTCTGGTGAAATTAATTTATTGTTAGGGGCAGATAAGTTCTGGGACCTGCTTAGTGAAGGTCTGATACGGTTACCGAACGGTCCATATTTACAAAACACACAACTTGGTTGGGTCATATCGGGAACTGTTTTTAAAAAGGTTTCACGCGTTAACCTAACTCATTGTAATTTCACGCAAACATTAGAATCAGAACTAAAACGATTTTGGGAACTGGAAGAAATATCTTCAACTCATAATAGTCTCACTAAAGCTGAAAGTGCATGCGAAGATTTATTCAAAGATACGACTTTACGCGACGCTAAAGGTCGTTTTTCTGTGCGCATTCCACTCAGTCAATCAGCTGATGTTTTACATGACACATTTTCTATGGCAAAAAACAGATTTCTTGCACTCGAACGCAAACTAATTAGGAGCGCGCCTAGCTATAGAAAAATGTATACCGATTTTATGAAGGAGTATTTAGGTCTGGGTCACATGAGTCGCATATCAGAATACCCTTCACCTTGTTATTTTTTACCACATCATGGTGTTTACAGGGAACATAGTTCAACAACTAAACTTAGAGTTGTCTTTGACGCAAGTGCAAAGTCTACTTCAGGCAAATCATTAAACGACATACAACACACTGGGCCTACGTTACAAAATGATTTGTTTTCAATTTTACTCCGTTTTAGACAATTTAAATTATATGTAGCATGCGCTGACATTGAAAAAATGTATCGGCAAATATCAATTCAGCCTGATCAAAGAAATCTACAACTAATACTTTGGAGGGAAGATCCATCTGAGCCGCTCGGTATATTTCAACTTAACACCGTCACTTACGGGACGGCGTCCGCGCCGTATCTCAGTATTAGATGTTTAAAACAACTTGCGTTAGAATGTAAAGATGACGTCATCGCACAAGTAATTAATGACGATATGTATGTTGATGATTTAATAACGGGGCATCAGGATCAACAAAGGTTATTAGAAATATGCAAAGATGTTTCTGAAGTATTAGAATCAGGTTGTTTCTCCCTTAGAAAATGGATATTTAACTCATCAATTCCACAAACAGAGTTACCGTCTACTTATAAGGAATTCTCACTGGGAGAAAACTGTTATACCAAAACACTAGGTATGGGATGGTTTTATTCATCCGATGAATTGTATTTTAGCACAAATAGACGTAACTTACGCTACTAAACGCAATATTCTTTCAGTCATCGCGCAGATATATGATCCTTTAGGTTTACTTGCACCAAACATCATTATAGCTAAAATTATATTACAAAGGATGTGGCTGTGTAAGATAGGGTGGGATGATGCAGTTCCTAACCATATACTAGTAGAATGGCAAAAATTCATTCATAAATTACACAATCTACAAGACGTACGCATTCCACGTTATGTCATTGGAGAAAATACACACATTGTTGAGTTACATATATTTTGTGACGCTTCGCAAGACGCATACGGCGCCTGCGCATATATACGCAGCTATACAGACACACAGGTAATATCAGTCACGTTGTTGTGTGCGAAAAGTAAGGTCGCTCCCGTTAAACCGGTTAGTGTGCCGCGCTTAGAACTGTGTGGCGCGCTAATAGCTGCGAAGTTGTTTACGAAAATTAGTAACTCATTAAGATTAACTTTTAACAACGTATACTTTTGGTCAGACTCAACAATAGTTTTGGGATGGCTTAATATGTCACCTAATTTATTAAAAACATTTGTGCAGAACCGCGTTGTACAAATTAATGAACTCACGGGCGATAAGCCCTGGCTTCATGTAGCCGGTAAACAAAACCCAGCTGATTTGTTATCGCGCGGTGTGCATCTAGATATACTTAACACTTGTGAATTGTGGTGGCGCGGACCGCCATTTTTGCAGGTTCCTAACACACAATGGGAACATGATATTAATTCTTATAGTAATGGTAATCACGATGAATTACCCGAATTAAAATCACTTAAAACTTCATTGCTCGTTCAAGTAAATTCAGGTTCTTTTCTATTTGATAGGTATTCATGTTTTAATAGTTTACGACGCGTAGTGGCGTACATTATGCGTTTCATAAACAATAGCCGCACAAAACTAAAATCAGAACGGCTCACAGGTTGCCTGTCGCTGGATGAACTAGATATTTCTGTTAGAACTTTAACTCGAATAGCACAACAACAATCTTTCTTAGATGTTTACAAAACATTAAAACAAAATCGTCAATTAAAATTACCACGAAGTATTTCTAGTTTAAATGTTTTCTTAGATGAACACGATCTAATTAGAGTAGGAGGTAGATTATCATATTCAGACTCGTTCTCATATGACAAAAAACATCCTTTGTTGTTGTGTGGTAAACACACATTGACTCGCCTTATATTCGAACATCAACATAAAGCACTATTACACGCAGGGGCTCAGTTACTACTGGCCACAATTCGTGATACTTGGTGGCCTATTAGAGGGCGTAACTTGGCTAAACAAGTGGTGCACACCTGTATAAGGTGCAAGCGTATGCGACCTAAACCATTAAACATACAAATGGGTAACTTACCTGCGGAACGATTGGAGCCAGGGTATCCATTCATACGTAGTGGCGTGGACTATGCTGGGCCATTGTTCATGCTGAACCGTGCCGGAAGGGGGGCAAAGTTAACGAAATGTTATATATGTCTTTTTGTATGTTTTACTACGCGCGCAATACATTTAGAATTGGTCACAAACCTTACTACTAAAGCATATTTGCTGGCGTTGAAACGTTTCATCTCTCGACGTGGCAAACCATTGCAGATTTACTCTGACAATGGCACGACATTCGTAGGAGCTTTAAAGGAATTTTCACAATTTTTAGATTCTTCAAAATCAGATATTATTAATTTCACAACTAATAACTCCATAGAATTCACATTTATTCCGCCGTACTCGCCTCATTTTGGCGGTTTGTGGGAGGCAGGGGTCAAGTCCTGTAAATTTCATTTATGTCGCATTATAGGCAATGCACATTTTACATACGAGGAGTTGACTACGGTATTGGCACAAATTGAAGCTGTCCTCAACTCCCGTCCTATGTACTCGATGTCCACAGACCCGAACGACCTTATTCCCTTATGTCCTGCTCACTTCCTGATTGGCCGACCGCTCACCGCACCCGCAAGTCGAGACCTTACTGCGACGGCGACGCAGCGCCTGCCACGATACGATCGCGTGGAGCAGATGAGGCAAAACTTCTGGCAACGCTGGTCAACTGAGTACATATCCGAGCTCCAGAAGAGAACGAAGTGGCAACTCAACCAGGACACGCTTACCCCTGACACCCTCGTCTTAATCAAAGAAGACCACTTACCACCTTTGACTTGGCGCCTAGGACGAGTGTTGCAGACGTTCACCGGTAAAGATGGCATCTCACGCGTGGCAACCATCAAAACTGCAACGGGCGTTATTCGGCGATCGTACCCGAAAATTTGCCCGCTCCTGTATCCGGATGACGATCGAACCATCTCAACTTCATTGAAACCTGGTGCTTCCAAGGCCGGGGGCATGTTGAAGACCACAGAGCCATCTACTGGCAACAAATAATACCAATCGACGGGACGAAGGCGGGCGCGCGGGGAAGCATGCACATCAGCGCGACGCTAGCGACGCGCTGCGGATTTTCACTGTCATGGTGACACGCCATCATCGAACACACGCAAAATTACTACCGCACGTACTTACTATAATTGTGAAAAGACATTCTACATACTTACTGTAAAACCTAATAAAACGATATTACACGTTATCACAAGAAGCCTGGTGTCTGATTTCATCCAACGACGCTGACACGACGACGACCTGACGCAGAAACCCCAACAGTATTAAGCCTACCTAATCTATCTTAATGAATTTTTGAATTATATTAATGAATTTTTGAATTATAATGTGAAGAGGAATATTGCACAGACATGAATAGTGTAATTCGATTAATTTTGACATTTCTGTAATTTAATACATTTTGACATTCTTGTAATTTTATTAATTTTGACTTGCCTGTATTTTTATTTTGACATTTGTATATTTTTTATTTTTTTTATTGATATTTTCTAAATAATTTTATATTATTAATAACCATGAATCATGGCACATCAAAAATTTGCATGCTGAATTTAGTAGGCGGAATATGAAGTACTATGAATTGTATTATGACATCTGTAAGCACCATATTTCATGCAAATAAACGATTATTATTATTATTATTATTATTTCTATACATATATAAATAAACCAATTACATTAACCACATTATTTAAGCAACATATTTTTAAACCGCGGTAATTCCGAATTCTACGCAAACGAAGTTGCGGGCGGATGCTAGTGTTTTATAAAGTTAATGAGCGGCCGAATGACCTCCTTACATTTTTGAAACTTCACAACCAACCTCTTTTAACGCCAAATTAACACAGATTATCTGCCAAAAAGTCAAGTCAAAAACGAAAACGTCAACGTCAAATTTTTTGTAAACAAACCGCTCCACATTATTAAGCCGATATAAAATGCAAAATTCACAAATAGAAGAGGGTTTAGATATAGATAAACAAGATAAAGGCGCAATATTTCAGTCACAAGAACACTTCCAAAAAGAAATCGCACGGCTATGTCATGGAGACCTGTACGTCATTGGCAGGTTATGGATCCAGGCTCTTAGAACTGTCCTAGTAGGTGCAAACTTATCTCTTATTCCTGTCGTCAAAGCAGCCAAAAAGGTAGACGAACCTCCTCCAAAACCACCCAAGATGAAATACAAGGATCTCCCAATCTACGAAAGTCCACACTATGAATACAAAGAATATTTAGAGGACCAAAGTAAATGTCCTAACCGTAACGTGAAGATACTGCAGACCTATCTTTTTCCAAAGGTGGCGAGTTGGAGGAAAGCTTGGGGTGATAGCATCTCCGAATTTAATAAGGATGCAGGAGAGATGAAGGATGAGGGTTGTGCCTTCTTATGTAAAAAGAAAAACGATTTTATATGTTACATGAGGTGTTGCAACAATCTTGCACTTAGGCAAGCAGTCTTGGCCACAGGAATAGCGACTGGCTACTACATTGGCAGAAAAGGAGGTGTACTGCGAAGATTATTCTCCACTACTTTAGGGGCACTGGCTGCGGGCGCCTTATGTTTCCCGAAGGAAACTGATGAAATATTCAGAGAAGGGTCTTATAATGTCGGCAAATTCTCGGTTACCATGTTCAATAGTATTTGCGGAAGGAACTTAGTTTTGCGGGAAAGACTACCTTGTCCTGATAATATGCCGCTAGTGCCTCCTCGGCCTGCAGACCAGAAAAACAAATGCGAAACCAAAAAGAAGTAGTAAAAAGGTTCACCATAAACTTATAAACTTTCATATAACTAAGTTGAATACCGTATACCAGTTTTATTATCAATAGTATATTTTAGTTGTCAAAAATCCTTACGGTGGTTTTTTTTTGTCAGTTTAAAGTTTGGTTGCTGCTGTTGCTTGTTGTTGCCGTGATCGGTCTGTGGATGGGTGTCCATCTTTAAATACCGAGACCTCTCCGTGCCGTTGAAAGCACGCCAAGCCGTTGGTCGCTGTCATTCGTAGATCTGTGACGGTCGCTGCGAGTCGGCAGAAGACTGGAAGTCTTAACAACCAGTCTTACCAAGGGGTATCATGCTACCCAATAACTGGTTTGTGTAGATCAGATAGGCAGTCGCTCCATGTAAAATACTCGTGTTCAGCTGCATCCGGTTAGACTGGAAGGCGACCCCAACATAGTTGGGAAAAGGCTAGGCAGATTTATCGAAAAATGGGTTGCTGTGATTTGAAGGGTTTGGTGTAATTTCAGCTTTGTCTCTGATGACAACGCATTTGCGATCCCTCTGGTGTTGCAAATGTGTATAAATGGCGGTGAACTCATCTATCGCGTCGATTTGTATGCCTTCAGTGTCGAGTCTTCACCAGCGTAAGTGTCTAAACACACTATGCCGAAGTTACGCGACCGAAGTTCAGCACAATTACGCCTGCAATGCTATTTGAATTATTGACGACACACTATGCCGAAATTACGTCGCGTCATAGCGTACAGCCTAACTTCGGTCGGGCGTAAGTTCGGGTTTCGCACCTCGAAAGTAATAACAAGATCACTTTGTTTTGCGTCTGTCAGTCCAACTGTGTAGATAACACGACACGACGCCAAGACAGCGCTCGAGACACTTAATACACACACAAAGTTTCGGAACTGAATTTCTGCCGCGTAAGTTCGGCACTTATGGTGTGTCATATCAGCCGAATACGTCGGATCGTAAAATCAGCCGCTGAACTTCGGTCGCGTAACTTCGGCATAGTGTGTTTAGACACTAACTTAGGCCGTCTTCATCTTAAGGCAAAATGTAAACTGATTGTGGGTGTAACCGTTAAATCAGGCAATAGGAAAGGTTTTCGTCTTGATCTAGTAAAGTACCTACATCGGCAAAGATGCAAGTAGCTATTCTGTGAAAAATCTCACCGTGAAAACTTAGGTGAAGTGAGCTGTAAATTGTGTTAATCCCTAGCGATCAGGTGGAATGACAGCTCACTTAAAACTCACGTCACCAAAATTTTCACGGTGAGATTTTGACAGAATAGACCGACAGAATAGGTGACTTTTTACTTACCAAGAAATAAACATAAAAGTTTTTATTTGTTGTGTTTGTTTGTTACGCTTTCACGCTAAAACTACTGAACGGATTTAGATGTTTGGCACATGGCTAGACCATAACCTGGATTAGGACATAGTATATTTTTTATCCCGATATTTCCACGGGATCTAGAATTATGTGGGCGAAACAGCGGGTCGCAGCTAGTATTCTTCTGAACATAATTATAATAAAATAGTAATGATGAATTTTAGAATTTTATAGTAATGATAAATATTAGAGTAGTACTGTCAAATTAAGATACTCCATAGACAAGTTTAGACGTGATTAAAAAATAGGCTACTAAAAATACGTCAATTTACGTCAGGCGCTGACTAATTTGACAGGACTAAACTAATATTTATCTTCCGTCCTTTTCTTAATGAAATAGAAAGAAAAAGATGCACTGAACTTAAATTTAGTTTATTTTGCGGACAATGGAATTGGCGCCATTATCATGATTCTTGTTTCCTTGTCCCAATTTGTTTAGACGCAACATTTATCTTCTTCCATACTTCTTTTCTATTAGTCGTGGTCTCAGTATTTATTTTTTAACGTAACATAGCTACCTACTTAATTATCATCAGGTGGTTCAAAAGTCTATTGCAGTCATTGCAGGGTCATATAAACATATAATTTGCACAACTTACAATAATGATACTTACGCATTGATGTAAATAACAACAATTCGTTTGTCTGTTTGTATGCGGTCGAGTGGAACGCGCAGGTCATCGGTGTTAAGGCAAAGCTCATTCTGAATTAACCATAAATAGATTTATAGTGTAAAGGCGTATTTGACGCAGGTAGGACAATGTATGCACAAACAAATGCGAAATAAGTAGGTACCTAATAGCATATTTTTTTTAAAGAAAGAACGAAGGAAGAACAGACGTTTACAAGAATCAGCTGTTCCCTACATTTTGACGAGTTATGCGAACATAAATGTAGGGAACAGCTGATTTTTTTTTTCACAATTCCAGGTTTGGTCCCATAGTAAAAGTTGTTCATACTGATGAGTACAATGATCCCTTATGAGGATGTGCGTTATTTAAGTTACAGCTTGTACAAGCTGCTACATGACGCAAAGATAGAACAAAAACACAAAAAGGACAAATGGGGCGTATTTTGTTGATCCTCTTTAGGAAGATGGTTAGTTTCAAGGCCATACATTAATGGTATTTATTTTGTTATTCTAACGCAGTGGTTCCTAATCTTTTCGATATTGTCACTCCTATGAATTACCCAGGGAAACTCCAGCCCCCCCCCCCCCCCCCCCCTTATGTTACCAATGAATATAGTACAGACGCCAGCACATCAAGCTACCCAAAACTGTCAAATTTTCCCAATCAACTTCGAACCTTATGCTATAGAGATAAAGTTGAAAATCTATTAAAGATATTTGACAGATTGTATCGCAAAAAAAAATCAGCTGTTCCTTACATTTATGTTCTCATAACTCGTCATTACTTTTTTTTTTTTTCGCGATTTCAGGTTTGGTCCCAGAGTAAAAGTTGTTCATAATGATGAGTACAACGACCCCTTATGAGGTTGTGCGTTATTATGTATGTTGTAAATAAAAAAACAGTAAAAAGTGAAAAATAACTTTAGTTTCGGAAGTCGAAGGTTTTGTATTTTCATTCTTGCCAACAAATTCCGAATCTAAAGTTTTTTTGGAAGTCGGTGATGTTTTTATTTTTATTTTTTACTTTTTAGTTGTGGTGCCTACCCCATCAAATTCATATACCACTACTTGATGTATATGTAAATGACACTGTCAGGAAATTATTATAGCATCATCAACGTAACACTAAGTGGGAAAAACACTTATTATTAACTACCTACTAATTTAAAAACCACTCATCAGTACACAGTTATTAAAATCGGTTCTTAAATGACGAAGTTCTGAGGTAACAAACATTAAAAAAAAAAACAAAGGAACTATGAACCTCCTCCTTTTTTTTGAAGTCGGTTAAAAAGTAAAAGAAACTTCTCCTTGACAAGTGAGTAGTTATGTCACCACTTACTTACCCTAACGGACACGGTATTTAGCTACCCACTCGACTAAAAAATCGTATCCCTAGATATACAACATCTCGAGTCGTGACTACCGACCCACCGCGGCAGGAACTTGTGAATGGCCAGCCTACCGGAAAGTTTTGGGAGACAAAGATAAGACGGAAAAATAATGTTTGTTTTTGTCGAAATGACGACGATCAGCCGTGCGATTCTGTAACCATCTCACCGTGAAAACTTGGGTGAAGTGAGTCGTCAATATTTAGTGTTAATCCCTAGCATCAGCATGACTCACAGCTCACTCTAAGCTCACTTCACCTTAGTTATCACGGTGAGATTTTTCCAGAATCAGGCAGGTAGAGTTTACGAATACGAATTGTTATAAAAAAAAAAAAAAAACATAACGCTATTCACTCAGCTCGTAACATATTGTCTTGAACTTAAAGGAAAAAACAGAAGAGAAATTCTCGTAATTATAAGAACATTCACAATCTGATCTCAGTCTCAATCTGTCAAAAAAAACACCTCTAAATTTTCCGTACATTTTTGACATTACCTAGTTTGTCGCCGAGATGAGACTACATTTTGAACGTCAATTGGCCTTATGCCGGTCGATTCAGTAAAAATCTCATCGTGAAATCATAAGTGAAGTGAGCTTGAAGTGAGCAGTGTCAATAGTGTTAATCCCTAATGACAGCTCACTCCACGCTCACTCCACCCAAGTTTTCACGGTGAGACGGTTACAGAATCGCACGGCTGGTATAGGTAAGGACTAAGGAGGTTCCGCAGTTGACCCTTATGTTTGTGTGTTCGAGATTTTCTCAAAACTAATTTATCAATTTTGATAATCTTTTTATAAACAAGTTATTTATTTAACTTTATCTAACGGGTGTAAAAACACACTTAACGAAGAGTGAAAACGAGAGTCATTTGTACGCCCCGTCATTGTACAGACGCCAGCATATCAAGCTACTACAATCTGTCAAATTTCTTTAATAGATTTTCTACTTTATCGCTATTGCATAAGGTTCAAAGTTGATTCGCAAAATGTGACAGTTTCGGGTAGCTTAATATGGTGGCATTTCACGTGATCAAATTACAACTTTTACGGACGTTTTTTGACGAAAACAACATATCAATGTTATAACACAACTTTAAATACCCCCACGACCCCTGTACCGTTGCATGTACCCATAAGCACAATGTTTTGCGTGTGTTACATTGCGCATTACCGCAAACAGCAAATATTCACATGAAAAATAAAAGTCGTTTCGTCGCAATTATTTTTGTGCAATTTTACATAGTTTGATATACAGCCGGTCGATTCTGTAAAAATCTCACCGTGAAATCATAAGTGAAGTGAGCACTTAATAGTGTTAATCCCTAGCGTATGACAGCTCACTCCACGCTCACTTCACCCAAGCTTTCAGTGCAACGTTTCAAGCAGTTTCAAGCGTGGAGTGAGCTGTCAGTGTCATCCCACCCGGTACTAGGGATTGACCAAGCTTACATTAACAATCATAATCGAGATTATAATAATATTTTTTATGCTAATTCCATTGAGCATTTTGTATAATTTCAAAGATAGTATTTTAATTGTCAAACTATTAGGTAGTATTTTGTGGAAAAAGAAAAGAAAAAAGCACATAGAGATTCTGAATAAGTTTCTGTTTTGCTATTTTATTTTAAAACCCCACAAAATAGTAGGTACCTAATGTTTTGACAACTAAAATACTAGCTTTGAAATTATATAAAATGATCAATAGAATTAGCAAAAAAAATATGATTAAAATCTCGATTACGATTGTAAATGTTTGCTTTGTCAATTCCTAGCATCAGTGGGATGACACTGACAGCTCACTCCACGGGAGTTTTCACGGTGAGATTTTTACAGAATCGACAGGCAGAATGTGTTATTAACGGCTATGTGATGGGTGTTTTTACACCCTGTATTATTTTAATAACAAAGCTGAAGAGTTTGTTTGTTTGAACACTCTAATCTCTGTTCTGTTTTGCATTTGATACCCTAATTCTTGAGGATTGGATGGATCCTAACATCACGCTACGACCCTTAAGAGTCCATTGAAAAGAAAAAAAGTAAAAATGAACATGAATGCATGGGCGGGCGATAGGATACGACGCGTTGGGGCGGGGGCCAAAATTTCACATAAAACGGCCAAGTCCATTATTTAAAGACTAATGTAATTACTATATCATACAGTATACAACTACTCGACAGACATACGCACATTGTGAGATACACACATACTGACAAGATGTTTTTCACAGTTAGGGTGCGTTTCCACTGAAGCGGAGCTGGACGAAGCGGAGCAGAGACGTGCAGGAATCGACTAATCACAATGGTTGAAATACTCATCGCGTCACTCGTCTCGTCTGTGATTGGACGATTCCTACACGTCTCCGCTCCGCTCCGCCCAGCTCCGCTTCATTGGAAACGCACCCTCAGGCTTGGCCTCCAAGAGAGTGTCGAGCGCAGAGAGTACGCGAGGTACAGGAAACTGGGCTCGAGAGACGATTCGACTCCTAGACACGGCGAACAATCCGTGGCTCCTGTTACAACTATTATAATTTATTGGAGAAAAAAACGTTGTCTACCTATATCGTTAAGTATACAGCGTGTAACGGAAAGGGGGTATCAACCCTGAAGGAGGTGAATGTGCTCATGAAACTCAACAACTTTCCCCAAAGAACATAGGTCGAAATATGAAAAAAAAATTTGGCCCTCCCATAGTAAATCAATCAGCTGGTAGTCAGTTTTGTAAAGGAGGGCCAATTTTTTTTTCATATTTCGACCTATGTTCTTTGGGGAAAGTTGTTGAGTTTCATGAGCACATTCACCTCCTTCAGGGTTGATACCCCCTTTCCGTTACACGCTGTATAATACCTACATTAAGTTATTGTAAATTTCGCTTTTTGATTTATGTATCTACTTTCAAATCGAATATCACAGAATGGCCGATTCTTTTGCACCATTGTAATTATTGTATTATAAGTTACAAGATTGAAAAAGAAGTCCACAGTGATGCTGATTCTGTTGTTTACAAACTAAACTAAATTTAAGTTCATCTTTTCCTTTCTATTTCATTAAGAAAAGGACAGAAGATAAGTATTAGTTTAGTCCTGTAAAATTAAGATACTCCATAGACAAGTTTAGACGTGATTAAAAAATTGGCTAGTAAAATACGTTAATTTACGTCAGGTGCTGACTAATTTGACAGGACTAAAAACAGGTCCTCCATTTTTTTAATGTTCAATGGTTTTATTTCTGTACAGCGTGTGTGTGTGTGTATGTGTTGTTGTATTAGGTTTGCACAAACACTTTACACGTCAATCATATTTTAAAAACAAGATGAGGTCGGCGTTTCCTATCTGATTACTCTGAGAAGAAAGGCCGAACCAATCTCAGAGGTACAATGTATCAAAACTAGTAGAAACTACACATAAAATGTTAGAAGACTTTTACTGTAGTTGATTTTACAACTTTTTTATTACTCTTGAAACTGGGGTAGCTTAAGTGTCGCAGTTCTTTGCTAGATTTAATATAGATATCGGCTGCCAAAACGCGTTTTCCTACACTACTTCACTCTTCAAGTTTTATAGTTCCCCAGAAAGGAATAGACCACTGCTATTTTTAACTGACTTAAAAAAAAAGGAGGAGGTCCTCATCGACTGTTTTTTTTGTTACCTCTGAACTCCGCTATTTATAATATATGCCGATTTGCAATTTTTTTTATAGGTACAGACGCCAGCACATCAAGCTACCCGAAACTGTCAGATTTTCCCAAGCAACTTTTAACCTTATGCTTTAGCGCTAACTTTGAAAATATATTAAAGAAATCTGACAGATTGTAGTAGCTTGATGTGCTGGCGTCTGTACATTAGCTTTAAGAATACGAATTTTTACCATACTGAATATTTACATAGCAAGTAGTGTTATCTGAAATTATTGTGCGGGGTAGGTATCTAAGTACAACTGAATAGTGAAAAATAAATACTTTTTTACAAAAAACACCGGTTTCCGAAATTAAAGTTATTTTTCACTTTGTAGTGTTTATTTTTGGAAATTGACTGTTTTTTTTTTTTGTGAGAAAGTGTTTCTACCTTTTAGTAATAAGATTCAGTACTCATAGAAATAAAGAGAATTCCTTTTATTGAGTAGCATACAAGCAACGGTGGCCCGGTCTAAGCGGCCACGACTTACGAAATGTAGGTCATAGATAGGTTCGAACCCAGGCAAGCACTTTTTTATAGCCTATTTTGTGATCCACTACAATCCAAAGGCCTTTGCCGACCAAGGGAAGGCAGGAAAGGGGAACAGCAGCAGGAAAAGGGGAGCCTTTTCCTTCCAAATTTCTCTGTTTTTTTCGATCTCTAGCCATGTTGGTCTCGCAAACGTGAATAGATCGTCACATCACCTTCGCCGCAGGCACTTTACTTTGTGCTAATTACAACGTGTAACATTAAATGCGCAAAACCTCAGACACCCCAACTGATTTTTAATTCAATTGACCTATTTCAGAGAGAAAATAAGTCATTAAAAAAATTGTAAAGGTTTTATGTGCTGTTTTAGTTTTACTGGCCATTCTGATCGTTTCTTGCGTCTGCGACGACGCTTTACCGAGGGAGGAGTCGTCACCGGGCCGCTGCGCCGCGCTGACATTGGCTTGCTTGACCTATTAATAAATAGACACGGCAACGTTTTTAATGAAGATTTCTTGAAAAATGTGACCTGTATTAAAAAGTGTTTCAATTAATTCTGCTCGTTATTCTGATCAAACTATTTTCAGGTTTCACTGACTCTCAAAACGGTGAAGGAAAACTTCGTCAGGAAACCGGCTTGTCCTAGAACACGACATCTGACATTCACCAAACCAAAATGGGCGCGTGGTGGTCTAGCCTCCTGCGTCCCAAACGTGGGGTTATGACTGATTGTATGCTTATAATAAGGTTTAAATTTGTATGAGATTTGAACTCACGACCTCTCGTCGTTTCTCGTTTTTCTTTTGTTTTTTCCTTCTGCCAAACTTGCTTGCCCACCCCGGAAGCCAACACGCGAGTTTATCAGGCAATACCGCGAGGCAGCCTTGTAGTACAGACGCCAGCACATCAAGCTACTACAATCCGTCAAATTACTTTAATGGAGTTTCAACTTTATCGCTAAAGCGTTAAGTTCAAAGTTGATTGGGAAAATTTGACAGTTTCGGGTAGCTTGATGTGCTGGCGTCTGTACAATCGGTGCATCAGTGAAAGTCGCGCTTCCATGCGATGCTATTGTTTTTATATAATATACGCGGGTTATCGAACATTGTATGCAGACATAGAGGTGATGGAAGTGGCATGTGCTTTGAGAGTGGTTAACTGGTTGAGCTTCCATCCCTTGAGTCAGAACTTATTTAAAGAGATTTATTTGAATGTTAAAATGTTAAATTAGTAATGAATTATCTTAGAATTAAAATAGGCCCAGAATTAAATGCACTTTTGAAAATTCTATAATACAAACATGTGTTGTTATGGTAACCACGCGATTCTTGCAGTTCCGGAGTCAGGAAACCAGGAAGTTGTCTCGCCGGGAATTCTCGCTAAAGTGTTCCAAAATTTACAAGCAAGATTGGAAGAGTGCCGTCGCCGTAACGGACGACATCTCGACGATTTGATTTTTAAAACGTAAAATTCCTTTAATTGTCTGTATTTTAAAATAAACATTACTATTAAAAACGTAAGCATTGTTTTATTTTAGAATTTTCAAAAGTGCATTTCTTCCTGGTCCAACAAAAACACATTAAAATTATGAAAACAGAAAAGAAAATTATGCTTATAATGCTAAGCTCCACATAATGCCAGATGACAACGTATGATGAAATACAGCCGGTCGATTCTGTAAAAATCTCACCGTGAAATCATAAGTGAAGTGAGCTTGAAGTGAGCAGTGTCAATAGTGTTAATCCCTAATGACAGCTCACTCCATGCTCACTTCACCCAAGTTTTTACGGTGAGATGGTTACAGAATCGCAGGGCAGTTGTCAGGATTAATAAATTAAAGTTGGAAAAGCCCTTGGCCACATCCAGTTCCCTGACTCCGTACCAATACGTCGGGCCCTCTAGCCCAGTGAACAATGGCTCATTATTTTTACGACGTATTGTTACACGAATACTCTTGTTAAGCCTGTCCGGTTACTGAGCGTATCTTGACGTCATTGGCATATGTATGTTATATTCGGATTATCTTGGTATAAAAGGGCTTAGCGGTCAAGGATGTGTGGACTGATTTATACAACACTAGCTGTGAATGTCCGCTTTGCTGGGTCATTTTTAATTGAATAGTTATTTGTTAATGTTAATAATCTATCACTACTTACTTCATAATTTATTCATATATACTAAACATTTTTATTAATGATAATCACACATTTTTAGAAATCACATGTTTCAACCCCCGTATCTTCTACTCCCTTATGTATCAACCCCTATGTATCCTTATGTATCTCTTATGTGTCCTTAGGTATCAACTTGCAACCACCATAGTGCACGATGGGAGCCTTGTACCTATTGCGACATACAAACTTTGCAGCTGAAACTGCACGTCGCAAACGCATAGCGCGTTTGCGACGTGCAGTTTCAGCTGCAAAGTGAAATATAGGGACACACACCTCTATTTTTATATATTCGTATATACATAGATATCCTGAAATTAACGCACATCATCAAACTCCCCAGTTAGGATCATCTACCTAGCCAGCCAACTATGTTGGAGCGAAGGCCTATCTGATCTCCACAACCCAGTTACCGGGTAATTATTTACTTATTAAGACTGGTTGTCAGACTTTCGGGCTTGCGACGACCCGTAACGACTGTCAAAGACCCACGAATGACAGCCGGGACCAACAGCGTAACGTGCTTTCCGAGGCATGGAGGGATCTCGATATGTAAATATGGTCACCCCTCCACAGGCCAACCGCGGCAAGCGTAGCTTAACCTGATCGATCGACCTGTGTGGGTGCTATTATTTAACCACGGGCCCCACAATGATGCAAAGTCAAAGGTAAACAAATTGGGAAAGGACTGTACGTTTCATGCTAGGCCCACGGTTCGAACAGTGTACTCTCTGCCGGTCACTTTTGATTCCTCAACATGAGCAAAAATATCGCCCCCGGGTGGGCTCGAACCACCAACCTTTCGGTTAACAGCCGAACGCGCTAGCCATTGCGCCACGGAGGCTGTGGGGATGTCACTGAAATACGTAATGAAATACAAGGAATTTTTAAATTATTGGATGGCAAGCAATCTAACTATCCGTCTGGTGGTAAGTCGTCTGCAACGTCTGTGGATATCTGCAATACCAGAGGCATTGCAGATGCGTTGCTATCCCAGAGACAAAGCTGAAGTGTCAGATTTGTCCCTGTGACTCAGCGTTGCCAGATTTTTTCGGGTGAAGCGGGATTTTGAAACCCTTCGAGTATAAAAAGCGGGATTCTTTCGTCGAAAGAAACAAACGAAACAAAAGAAAATTCAGAAATACGGAAGAGAAAGACATGTTGCACCGACCCCAAATAAATTAGGATATGGGCAAGCATGTCCCGCGCGGGGCATTTAATTTTAGGCTAAAAATCGGGACGTCCCGCCAGAACCGGGACGTCTGGCAACGCTGCTGTGACTAGACGTCACAGTGCCGCTGTCATCAGATTTAAAGGCGGTCCACTTTTAAATATTTTACTGAGTGAACTTATAAATGATTGTATCAATATGTCCTAGAACCAAAATATCGAAGACATGTCACATCTACCAACACGCACTGGGCCCGCGTGGTGTATTACGGCCACTGACCTCCATATACAGCGTGTAACGGAAGAGGGGTATCAACCCTGAAGGAGGTGAATGTGCTCATGAAACTCAACAACTTTCCCCAAAGAACATAGGTCGAAATATGAAAAAAAAATTTGGCCCTCCCATAGTAAATCAATCAGCTGGTAGTCAGTTGTAAGGGAGGGCCAATTTTTTTTTTCATATTTAGTCCTATGTTCTTTGGGGAAAGTTGTTGAGTTTCATGAGCACATTCACCTCCTTCAGGGTTGATACCCCCCTTACGTTACACGCTGTATTCAAGTACGCTGGACTTACGATACCCTTTGAAATGACAGCTCTTTAGTGTGCCTATTTGAAGCGCCCCCAATACGTGGGAAGAGAACTAAATCTGACGTAGTCAACTTGCAAATGGCCGCTGTCTCGTTTGGATTGTTTCCCGTGTTTTTAAAGTGTTTTTGGAGGTTTAACGCGATTAAGCTTCTTTGTTGTGTCGTATTAAATTAATTTAGTTGATACATAAATAAGAGGTGAGGTGATATCTGTATCTATCGGAAACAGAAATAGTATTACCTGATGGTCGAAAATGCATTTTATCGATGTATTTTATCTCATTGTCCCATCTCTATTATTAGTTCCGTTCCCACCCACTCCTGCGATCAGCGCCAAAATGGCGAAAATCAAATCGCCTCACTATGGCCCGGCTTATCATAGGTCCCTCTCACAGAGAAGAGGCTTGTGTCCCAGCGGTAGGAAAATTATGTACAGACTGATTATGCTCGATGTCATTGTTTAAGGCAAACGCGATTATCTGTTTTTATCTTAACTTTTAACATCTCTCACATGTTGACAATTTGTGTTGAACCAATTGTATTCACGTTTGAGTAAATAAATGATTATCATATCGTATCTTATCTTTAAATATGAACACAATAGCGATGCTTTCCAACAGAAAGAGTTATGGTTGTAAAGGCGGCGCACCACAGAGCAACCCACGACTAACAAGGAAGGTACCTATCCCGACGTGTCACCTCCGATTTTTTTGTGGCTGATATATGTTATTCGCCATCAAATTTTAAGAGACACGTATTTTTTTTTTCCAACGCGCCTTATTTGGGGGTGAAATAGCCCCCTAAACATTACCACCTTTCGGGGCAGTTTGAGGGTTTTACATGCTTCTAGTTAATATTTTTCCAAAAGACCAAATGGATATATTAATATATCCAATAAATAAATATATTTAAAAAAAAAATTAAAAAAAATGGAAAATAAATGGATATATTTATATATATTAATATCCATTTGGTCTTTTGGAAAAATATTAACTAGAAGTATGTAAAACCCTCAAACTACCCCGAAAGGTGGTAATGTTTAGGGGGCTATTTCACCCCCAAAAAAGGCGCGTTGGCAAAAAAAAAATATGTGTCTCTTAAAATTTGATGGAGAATAACATATATCAGCCACAAAAAAATCGGAGGTGACACGTCGGTATACCTTCCTTGAAAGTATCCCATGCTTAGCTTTTATTTGTGTGAAAATGTAGGCGGGATCGACCACAGCAACCCACAACCACGCGATACACGAATGCGTGGCTGGCAAACAAATGAATAGCGCAGGTAAAGGCACCGGTTGCACTGCCGACGTGGAAGCGACTATAGGCCGACGGAGACGGCGACGTTGCCTGAGGTAGCTGTGCGGTCTGCCGGCCGTGGTCGAATCTATGGTCGGCAGCGAAGAGTCCTGGGACGCGGTGGTTTCCTTCTGCGAAACAGTCGCCTCGCAGAAGGAGGCTGCGGAAAGGGAGAGGGAGATCTCGTCCCCTCACCCGGCCCGCAGCAGGCGCACCGGGCGTCGGCGGAGACCCCCCTAAATGGGTCCAGGGGCGACGGACTTGGGGACGTCCGTCGCCCCCCACACATCAAGACCCGAGGCGGCGGCGCTTAGTGTTCCACGCGCGCCCCTCTTAGACGTCGCGGGGGGAGTTTAACACCTCACTCCCCCCCTCGACACGAGGAGGCCCGCAGGAGCGGGCCAGCACCAGCCGGGGGTTGCGGAAGTATCGTTCGTTCCCGCGACCCCCGGCGTAGGTGAGAGAGGGAACACCGGGGTGGTTTTTAGTCAGTAAGAGTCTGACAGACCCGAGCTCAGTGATTCGTCAACTTGTGACAACTATCACCCCTCCCGCACCGCACAGCTACCTCAGGCAACGTCTCCGTCTCCGTCGGCCTATAGTCGCTTCCTCGTCGGCAGTGCAACCGGTGCCTTTAGGCTCTAGACAGACGGACCGCATTTCAACTGCAATCCAACCGCAAATTGCAGTTTTGCATTTCTAATGAAAAAAGTCAGTTCACCTAATTGCGAATTTTGTGATGTAAAACAGAAGATGTGCAACACGTCTTATTGGAGTGTGGTAGGAATGAACCCGAAAGATGTAGATTATTAAGGATATTAAAATTAAATAAACTAAATGTAGGCATATTCACCAACATATTGGCTCAACCTTCGTCACAGGAGGCAAAAATGATTTACACTTTAGTTAATAATAATAACAGTGGTACTTAGTATAATTTCTTTAGTATTATTATAGACATAATGATTACTTTGTATTAGTCATAGATTAAGTTATGATGGAACTGGCATGAACTGCGTTCAAAAGTTCCTAAATAAAATAAAGAATATAAAATAAAAAAACGACGGGTTGCACTCCGGGAGTGCCGGCAGAAGTGAAAACTTAAATACTAACGTTGTGCATTTTTTATATTTTGGAATGGTTAGGGAATCATTTTGCACGAATTGCTTTAATTATCAGTATAAAAGTACTATCATTTATGTCGTAGAATACAATATTTATTTATTGCGCTATCGTGCACAAACATGACAATTTATATTACATTAAAAAGTTTATCTCTCAGAAAAATCAACTTCCATCCATAATTTCGACGACTTTTTCACCATCATTATTACCAGAACCATTATTTTATTATTTTTTTTATTTTTTCACGTCCACCGGAGGTGTGCCATATGTTCCACCAGTTATCTGTAGTTCCCAAATTGCAGATTTATTGTCGAGAGATGTACCTTCAAGTCTATCAATACATTCTAACTACAATTCTAATTAATTCATTCATTTAAGTTAAGTTTGTTTCTGTAACATAAACACACACGAACATTCGCGCAAGCACCCTGCGCCGCCTAAACGAAACAACAGGCGCAGGCATACATTTTCGCCGCGCCGTAGAAAGAGAGGGGGATACTTCCTCGCCTACGCCGCGCCGCCGGCTGTCTACTCACCATCAGTCTTACGAATTTTCGATCAGGGTCACGTGTCCTGACGCGAGTTTTACATTTTTTACCCGTTACAAAAAAAGTGTACAACGCCGCTAAAGAAGTTTTCACTTCAAAAAAACATGAATTGACATTGATATTAATAAATATGCGCCCGCGACACCGGCAGATGACAACTAAACAACAACAATCAAAACAAACTGGAAAAAAACTACTAAAACCAGAGATTCTCACACTACCCCTATAATAATATCCAATGTTTATTGGATTATAATTAATCTTCCTTGCATACACTTTTCTGAATTAGTATCATATTGATACATATTGGATTTCGAGCCATGCGGGCTGCGATCCCATTAACTTAAATATTAGGTGAATCAAATATAAAAAAGACTTTTTTTATTACTGGTCGCTGAGTGAAGTGACGCGCTTGGTGCTGTTGTATGTGTTAGGGGGGATCATCTAGGGGAGGGGGGTATACTGCTCCGGCTCACTTTAGTTCATTGCGCGCCAGTAGCATAATGTATGACATGAGCAGGATGTATATAAGTCTGTTGAGCAACGACTTATCATATTTTTTTTTAACACGGGAGAGCATAAAACCTTCCGAAATTATGCATCCATTGACTCTACAGTTTGATAAGAATAAGCTTTCAAGAACTCAAGTGCACAAAAAAAAAACAAGACAAACAAAAAAAATACAAGTGGAGGAAGCCGTTTTCACACTGACCAGATAGTGGAATCACTTGTGTGCAATTGGCTAAAGGCACGACCGACTACATTCTTCGATACTGGCATCAAGAAACATCCCCTGCGCTGGGAAAAATGTGTTAATAGAAGGGGAGATTATGTAGAAAAATGAAATATAAGTATTCCTTTTTTTTACGAGTATATATATAATAATACGTGCGTATTTTTTTTTTTTTTACTTAAGTCCGGTTTATATTTGATCCACCCACGTATAAATACTCAGATTATATTGATGTGATTTTGGCACAGATGAATGGTAACCAGTCAAAAATGTTGGTAGTAGAGCTGACTAGGGCCGACTAAAATCAAAATAATGACGACAAGTAGTTTGTGACGTCGTCAGATAGTTTGTGACGTTATCCCTGCACCTAAGATTAAGCTGTTTTTTTTTTTAATTATCTATTAATTCATTCAAAAATATTATTCACCGAATTCGTGACGTTGTCCCTGCATCTAAGATTAAACTGAATTCATTTTAAAATTATCTATAAATTCAGTTAAAAAGATTATCCACCAAGTGTGTGATGTTGCCCCTACGTCTAAGATTATAATAATAATAATAATATTCCACAAATTAAACTGAATTCATTTTTAAATTATCTATAAATTCAGTTAAAAAGATTATCTACCAATTGTCAACCCGTCCTATTAATAACTGGCATAGTGAATGAAATATTAATTAATTATATTATTTTAAATTATTTTAACCTTGCCATCTTAATTAGTATAATGAATCCGTGACTATGGAGGTATTTGTGAAATATGAAACAGCAGATTATGTAAAATGATAAATTCCTCGAATTTGCGAGATTTTAATACAGACCTAGTTTGTTTATTGGTATACTGAATACTATAGGGTATCAAAATAAATATTTTTAGGGTTCCGTTACTCAAATGGAAAAACGGAACCCTTATAAGATCACTCCGTTGTCCGTCTGTCAAGACCCTTTTTCTCAGGAACGCAGGGAGTTAACAAAATGACATTAATATTAAATACTCACGGCTGCAATCCCTTGAAGCAGTGAAAAAAATCAAACTTTTAAGTCAACGCAATCAAAAGATACGGGCGTTTATGTTCCGTTTATACCGCATATTTTGACACTCACAAGGGTCAAAACCTATAGGGTACTTCCCGTTGACCTAGAATCATGTTTGGCAAGAAGCAATGTCACGTAGCACAAGTAAAGGAAAAAATCCGAAAGTCGTAAAATACCTTCAAATTCTAATGTGGTCTGCCGGTCGGTCTATTCCGCAAGTAAAGCGCGCGTCGCTTAGTGAGATAAAAATATTGTATCGTATCGTCTCTATAGTTCTACGCAGGCTGCGTCAGCTCATTCTACTCTGTATGGTCACTATTTCTTGTGACCTCAGTACGGTATAGGAAATTCTAACGATTTAAATATTTTGGAACAGTAGCCCTTAAGGATCCCTTGTATCTATAGAGGCGGGTTCTTCAATAGGAAACCAGAGCGCTCGCCTCCCTATGCATAAAATTTAAAAAAGCTGCTAAGTGCGAGTCAGACTTGCACACGGCGGGTTCCGTACCACTGTACAATATAAGGTCCCATTAAAATAGATGGACAAACTTTTAGAAATCATTCAGACCACCAAAATAAGGACAGTGGTAAAAATATATATATATGAAAAACGCATTAGATACTTACATGAAAAATAATCAGCTAACGAAAATACCTACACTAATGTGCCGGCAATTTATTATATTAGGTGAAATTAAAATCACTTTAATCAGTGTTTTTTTTTTTTGCTTGGTTTTGTTTGGTTAGACGTACCAAGCGCTATGTTAAAATTTGTCCATCTATTTTAATGGGACCCTGTATATAGCATGTCGATTGTGCGTACCCAAGTAGGCCGCTGCGACACAATTTATCGAAGTGGAGGATTACAGACCCATCCAACACCCAATGTGAGTGTGGTGCTTCTGACCAGAGCCTGTCTCACTTGCTAGTGTCCTAAGTTCCCGTACACCTGCACCTTGGATGACCTAAATAATTCCACTGATGCCACAATCAACATGGCCACCTTCTGGGCATAAACTATTAAAAAAAAAAAAGACCGAGTCGAACGTACAGACGCCAGCACATCAAGCTACTACAATCTGTCAAATTTCTTTAATACATTTTCAACTTTATTCCTAAAATATTAGGTTCAAAATTGATTGGAAAAGTTTGACAGTTTCGGGTAGCTTGATATGCTGGCTTCTTTACCATCGAAACGAAAAGAAAAAGTCTATAAAAAAAACTTTGTACAAAAAAAAAACACTCCTGTAGAATTGACTTTTTATTATTTGTTTGTTATAAATTAAGATAGACAAGTTTAGACGTGATTAAGAAATTGGCTACTAAAAATACGTCAATTTACGTCAGGCACTGACTAGTTTGACAGGACATAAGTAATATTTATCTTCTGTCCTTTTCTTAATGAAATAGAAAGAAAAAGATGCACTGAACTTAAGTTTAGTTTAGTTTATCAACAAGGGAATCGGTGCCATTAAGTCTATTTGAAATTGAAATTGAAAATAATATATAAATAAATAAATAAATCCCTGGACATTTCACACAGCACCATTTGTCCCAAGCTAAGCAACCTAATGCTTGTGTTATGGTAACAAGATGGCTGATAAACTACTTATATACAATTTTTTTTTTTGTAAATACATACATAATATTATAGATAGAAAAACACCCAGAAAAATAGCGGTCATATGTAGTACATACTCTGTGAAAATTTCAAGAGTTTACCTATTACCTACGGTTCTAAAGATACAGTCCTGTGACAGACGGGCGGACAGTGGAGCCTTAGTAACAGGGTCCCGTTGACACCATTTGGGTACAGAACCCTAAAAAAGATAGTATAGTAACAATACTTAAGAAATCTATTGTCCCCAAAGCTACTGGGTCCATTGAATTTATATGGAAGGTCTTAAATACAGTGTGAAAGATTAATATGATGACAAAAAATTGGCCATGTTTGTGGCTACCTGAGATTGTAAAATCAAGTACTACTTTCGACTTTTGAGAATAGACTTGGCAATATTTTGGCATACATTGATGTTTGGTTGAGTGCATTAGACTCCAACAATGCCAATATTCAAAATCGTGGCTAAATAATAACAGTCGCACAGCTCGATCGATCAGGTTAAGCTACGCTTGCCGCGGTTGATCTGTGGATGGGTAACCATCTTTACATACCGAGACCCCTCCGTGCCTCGGAAAGCACGTTAAGTCATTGGTCCTGGCTGTCATTCGTGGATCTTTGACAGTCGTTACGGGTAGTCAGAAGCCCGAAAGGTACGCCTTATGGGTCTTTCCCACGGCAAGATCCTGTTTTTGCAGGTATGGTTTTTTGCAGGATCCGGGTTTTTTCAGGAAATATACATATTCACACAAGCATCCTGTTTGCTGGATACTGGAAACAGGATGCTTGTGAGAATATATATATTTAAACACGTACACTACTACACGGGATCATGCAAAAACTGTGACTGCAAAAAACGGGATCTTGCCGTGAGAAAAGGCCCTCAGACAGTCAGCCTTGCACCCGTCTGTCTGGCGAATATTTTTACTTTATCATAATGGCATGAACAGCCGTGCGATTCTGTAGGCATCTCACCGTGAAAACAAAGGTGAAGTGAGCGTGAAGTGAGTCGTCAATAGTGTCAATCCCTAGCATCAGCATGACTCACAGCTCACTCTAAGCCCACTTCACCTTAGTTATCACGGTGAGATTTTTCCAGAATCGACCGGCTGTTCTATAAAACTCAATGTGCCTCGACGTTAACGCCCGGGTTCTGTACCTGCATCAGACAATATTGATTTATGACGGTAGTGTCGTCACTCCTCACATAGTATTGTCATAGAATTGTTTGTGTTTGTAGAACTTTTGAGGCGTATCACTTATTGACGACACAATAGATTTCTGGCGCGGTATCGGGAAGTTCTTGTTCATGAGTACATACAGACACATCCAGGGCTCTGAACCGGTTTAAAAAGAGCGGTTAATTTCGATGAAATACCGGTAAATATATCGTTCCCTCATTAACCGGTTAAACAAGTGAACTGTTCATATGTAACCCAAATGACAAAGGTTACCGGTTACATAAGCACAAACGGTTTTGACACCCAAATTAACCGGTTAATTCCGTAAGTCGTAAATATTTTTCGTCTACTTTTTAACACTTTCAACAAGTTATAGTGACATTAGTACATTTAGTACCCCAGAAAACATTAGGAAAAAAAATGTTTGATCTGAGGACGTCAAATACAACCGGAGAACTTAAATGGTGCGGGTAGATTCATGTTGCGACCTGCTTAGTTAGGGGGCGGGGGGTGTTTAACCGGTTAATTTTCACTTTCAAAACCAAAATTCATGAAAAACCGGTTTCCCGCAAAAACCGGTAAAAACCGGTAAAGTGCAAACCTTAACCTAAATCGATTTCGGTTTGGGGTCAATGACCGTAACCGGTTAAGAATTTCAACCGGTTTCCGAGCCCTGGACACATCAACACAGCAGCCATCTGCAGCAGATAAAGGTGAAGCGGAAGGTGCTGTGGCCAGAGAAGATAATGTTTATTACAAGCAAGCCATGGAACGACCGGCACGCCAAAGCTGCCGTTTTCCCAGCGCTCAAGGAGTCTCGATTGGACCTCACATACCTGAACCTATATTTGAGACACTGGGCAGTAGCACAGCTTGAAGACGAAACTATAACATAACGAAGTTTTTGTTAACTTCACTGACAAAAAAAGTAACGCAGTTTTTCCGTGCAAAAGAGAGTGATGAGGTCCTATCTTGTGAAGAATTGAGTCAATCTTATTCAAGAATATTGCTTTTAATAATGTATGCGGCATGTGTAAATAAACTTACCTACCTTGACACAATAATCGAAATATTCATTAATAGTTTTGAGATAAAAATGACAATTTGAGATATAAATTATTTTTCTCTTAAATAGAGAGTACAACCGGCCGATTCTGTAAAAATCTCACCGTGAAAAATTGCGTGGAGTGAGCTGTCAGTGTCATCCCACTGATGCTAGGGATTGACCAAGAAAACATTTACAATCATAATCGAGATTTTTATAATAATTTATATGCTAATTCTATTGATAATTTTATATAATTTCAAAGCAAGTATTTTAGTTGTCAAAACATTACAGTTTTGTGAGCTTTTTAAATATAATAGTAAAACTAAGATTCTAAGTTTCTGTCTTGCTATTTTATTTTAAAATTCCACAAAATAGTAATGTTTTGACATCTAAAATACTAGCTTTGAAATTATATATATAAAATTATCAATAGAATTAGCCTAAAAAATATTAATAAAATCTCGATTTATGATTGCAAATATAAGCTTGGTCAATCCCTAGTATCAGGTGGGATGACACTGACAGCTCACTCCACGCTCACTTCACTTAAGTTTTCACGGTGAGATGGTTACAGAATCGCACTGCAGGGCCGATTTGTTTGCACGCAAATGTACAGACGCCAGCACAGACATCATGCTACCCCAAACTGTCAAATTTTTCCAATCAACTTTGAACCAAATGCTTTAGCGATAAAGTTGAAAATCTATTAAATTTTGACAGATTGTTGTAGCTTGATGTGCTGGCGTCTGTACATTTACATTTCTGTCTTCTACCCTTGTATATATTTCTATACATAATATTATAAATTAAAATCGCTTTTCGTGTCTGTCAGTGAGACCGCGTTGTTCTGAAACTGCGTGACGGATTTTATACGGTTATCTCCATCATTTACAACATTTATTCCGGAAGATTTACGTGTGTATTACATTAAGATTAATCTTAAATATTATAATAAAAATAATCCCGTGACCGATTTGGGTCACGGTGGCTAATCTCAACGGAGATTAGCCAGGTTCGCAGGAGATATTATACACGGAGAGAGAAATCTTAGAAAAATTACTGTGCTGTCTCATAATCTGAGTGCATTTGAGTGGTAATGGAAAAATTACCATGCTAGCACAGTAAAAATTCTTATGCTGTACTGTAAAATTTATTGGACAAATAGTGATTTTTTCCCACTCTCACTCAGAAAATTTCCTGTAGATGTCACTTGCACTCACTTTACAGTGACGAGCGCAGTAATTTTTCTAAGAATTTTCTCTCCGTGTAGTGCACGAATGTGTACGCAAACACAGGCGCACTCTCTGTTCCTTTACTCTCATAGTCCGATGGGACGGCAATCCGACACGACCGGGGGGTGATCAGGCGCAGGACCAACGGCTTTACGTGCTTTCTGAGGCACGGGGGATCACACCGCCAACTTCGGAACTCCGGGCTGTTACTGAGAAATTCCCAATGGAAAAACCCAGTAACACTTTGGCCGACCTGGGAATCGGACCTAGGACCTCATGCACAGCAGTCAACAGACCACGAGAACAACAGGGCAGTTATTTTTTATTTTATAATAAAGAAGTCTGGATGTTTTGACATGTCGTAAATCCGTGCGAAGTAGGCGCCGGTCGCCAGTTGCTTTATAATAATAATAATCATTTAATTCAGGCAAGACCCATATTACATAAAACATAAAATATCACAATATCACTGCTACAAAATTAATTAATTAATGAACATAAATAAAAAATGTCACAGATAAAAATTAAAATTAAAATACAATGTCAATGCAATTAAAATAAACGAATATTTATAACAGTTGCAAGTATGGCGGCAACGCCGTCGCATGTCTAACGCGAACGAGTGTAACTAAAAAAAATATAAACGATGTCGAGTGTTGTTAAGTGCAACAGCTGTAATATAATCATCAGTGAAATCCTTGCATACATCCAAAATAAGATCCAGGTGATGGACGAGGAAGGTCTTGTGCGTGTGTGCGTAACGGCTTTTACGAGTGTTGAAATCGAAGAAGCAAAAACATTGCTCTTCGACGCTGTATCCCTGTCTTCCCATAAGAAAACTAGGAAACGCGAGGGTAAGTCCCAGCGAGATATTGATGATATCATTCAATTATTTAAAAGCGTTGATCCAGATAAGATCCAGATCCTATTTTTGTGGCAAGAGATCTATTTAAATTGCCACCGATTAGCTTTGATCACCTGGATGCAACTAAATTATTGAAGGATATCCTAGTTTTACAAAATGAGTTGAGGCATATAAAGAACAGCTACGTGACAAAGGAACAGATAGCTCAGATTGAATCGAAAATTGATGATCGAAATAAGGCGCCGTTAAGTAACGATAAATATTCAAATAAGAACGTTACAAAAAAAAGAGGGGCTGGTTTGATGAATAGTTTTGAGTGTGATAGTGGCCCTATGGGTTTTGTACAAAATGCTGATTACGATTTAAGTATCCAAAATGAGGAAACAATCAGTAAAAATGATCAAATCAGCAAAAATCCCACTAATGTCACAAAGATACCCGCTTCCGAAAAAAGCGAGCAAAGTTGTTTACCTATGCGCCAGCGCACAATACAAAAACTTGTTTCGTCCGCGATTGATATTACTTCGAAGCGATCAACTGATTGTACCAGCAGCGTCGATGAGTCACCGTCAATGCGACAAACCTCGGTAGACGTAAACAATAGCGTGGACGCGGACTGTGTCATGCAAACTAAACCAATAGAAAATCATGGTACGCAAGTTGACAAATGGATTGTAGTGGAAAATAAAAAGGCAATACAGAGGCAAAATAAACTGGTAGGTAGGATGGGGCGTGGCTCCAATAGCCTCGAAATCAATTTTAAAGCGGCTACGGGTAGTAAAATCCCACTTTTTATAACCAATATTCATAAAGAAACCAGCGAGCAAGATATAAGTGATTATATATGCAGAAAATCACAGGAAAATGTAACGGTTATAAAACTAAAGATTAGGAATGAGAAACATAATGCGTACAAACTATTTGTGGCAAAACACAAACTGAAGATGTTCCTAGATGACCGCTTTTGGCCTGAGGGTGTTATTTACCGTCGTTTTGTACATGTTAAGAACAACGTGGACGCTCCAATACGGGTTGAGGCAGTTAATAAAAATTCAATCTAATGGGAATGACAAATGACGATATTATGCATAACGCCGTCCTTACCTCGTTTAATTGTAAGTCACTTAAGAGGTCAATGCAGGGAGTTAGATCTTTATGCAAGGAAGTGGACATACTTGCTCTTCAGGAGACGTGGCTGCTGCCACATGACCTGTCTTGCTTGTCACAAGTAGATGAGGAGTTTGGCAGCACTGGAACGTCCGCAGTAGACACATCGGAGGGAATGCTAGTGGGTCGGCCTTACGGTGGTGTAGCGTTAATGTGGAGAAAAAGTATGTTCAGTTGTGTGTGCGTAATTCCGTGCGAAAATCCACGTATCGCGGCAATAAAAATATCGTTATGTGACCGTTGCGTGTTGGTATTTAGTGTGTACCTACCTGTAGATAATGCGAACAATTTAACTGAATTTTCGGATTGTTTAGGAACTATAAGTGCAATTATAGAGGAGAGTGGAGTGGAATCGGTGTTTGTCCTGGGGGATTTTAATTCACACCCTGGAACATTGTTTTTTACCGAGTTACAAAGCTTTTGTTGTGATCAGGAATGGCTATGTGTAGATGTAAATAAAATGAGTTCGGACAGCTATACATTTATAAGTGAGGCAAACGGAAGTCGAAGATGGCTAGACCATTGTATAGTTACTGAAGCAGCCTTACCGCTAATTACTAGTGTACACGTTGATTATGACATATATTGGTCCGACCATTTTCCACTTATAATCAGGGGAAATTTTGATTTAGTAAAGCAAAAACTTGTTGAGCATTCTACACAAATATCCGACGGTGTCAAGTGGGGGGAAAGATCCTCCGCGCAAATAGCGCAATTTTCAAATTTGTGTGGTAATTACCTACGCAAGATAGACTTTCCAGTGCAACTGGAATCTTGTAGTGGGAAGTTTTGCAATGACATCAGCCATAGGGTGATGATAGATGAGCTATACAGTAACATAGTACACTGCTTAGGGTTCGCAGCTAGTACCACACACCAGAAAAAGCCTAGGTATCGCAAGTGTGTAGCGGGGTGGAACAGGCACGTCCGTGGCGCACACGGGGAGGCACGAGCTAAGTTCACTATATGGGACTGGCACGGCCGACCGTCATCGGGTACTTTGTATAATGATATGATAGAAGCGCGAAAAGTTTTTAAAGGGAAGCTGAAGTGGTGTCAAAATCACCAGGAGGCCATTAAAATGGACATCTTAGCCTCACATCACGCAAAGTCCGATTTTCGTAGTTTCTGGAAATGTACCAATAAGATGAACGCGGCTCATGGCCTTCCCGTGAGCGTCGAGGGCGTTACTGAACCGCAACTAATAGCCGAGGTTTTCAAAGACCACTTCATGGTTCGATCACCGTTGGGACCAGCGCAGCGGGTGATCGATGATGAGACCCATACAGGACCCATTTCCACTCTTATCACAGCTAAAGAGGTTAAGATAGCTCTTAAAAATATGAAAAGAGGAAAATCCCCAGGTCACGACGGACTCAGTATCGAGCACTTGCAGCATGCGGGTTGCCACTTGCCCAGAGTTTTGGCATTACTATTTAATTTTTGCATCGCACACTCTTACTTGCCTAACAGTATGATGAGTTCGGTGGTCGTGCCAGTGGTTAAAAACAGAACGGGAGACTCATCAGATCGGTCGAATTATAGGCCTATTTCTCTGGCAACGATTGTCGCTAAGGTGCTTGACAGTGTGCTTAACGTACATCTAGAGAAATATATATCATTACACGATGCGCAATTTGGTTTCCGACCTGGCTTATCCACCGAAAGTGCAATCGCGTGCCTTAAGCACACTGTCAGGTACTACGCTGATAGGAGTACCTTCGACCTGGTCTCATATGACATTCTTTGGGATAAATTAAAGGAAACAGGGATACCCAATGAGCTGCTGAACGTTTTTAAGTACTGGTACGACAAACAAACTAACTTTGTAAGGTGGGGGAATGGCTGTTCTCTGCCGTACAGGTTGGAGTGTGGCGTGAGGCAGGGCGGCTTAACCTCCCCTAAGCTTTTTAACTTGTATATGAATGCATTGATCGAGGGACTCAGCAGTGCGCATGTGGGCTGTTTTGTGGACGGGGTGTGTTTTAATAACATCAGCTACGCAGATGATATGGTGCTGTTGGCTCCCTCGGTCAGTGCACTCAGAAAACTTGTGAAAATCTGTGAGAACTATGCTGCCAGCCATGGGTTGCTGTATAATGTGAAGAAGTCTGAACTTATGGTCTTTGAGGCTGTTGGCAGGAAATGTCCAGTAAATGTGCCACCAATAAAAATTAACGATGTCCAGATCCGTCGGGTATATCAGTTTAAATACTTGGGACATTTGATTGCTGACAACCTTAAAGATGATGCTGATGTTGAACGGGAACGCAGGGCATTGGCAGTGCGGGCGAACATGTTGGCACGTAGGTTCGCTCGATGTACAGAAGCGGTCAAACATACGCTATTTAAAGCATACTGCACATCTCTGTACTCGAGCGCCCTATGGATCAGCTGTACCAAACGTGCTGTCAGTGCGCTGCGCGTCCAATATAATAACGCCTTCAGGGCGCTGATGCGGCTGCCACGTTACTGCAGTGCATCAGAGATGTTCGCAAAAGCCCGAGTCGATAGCTTCTCAGCTATCGTACGGAAGAAAAGTGCGTCTCTGCTCGCCAGATTGCGTGGCAGTGGCAACAGCCTCCTGAAGGTGATAGCTGACAGGGTCGATGAGAGCCCCATAATGGGACATCTCATCAAAACAACACTGTCTGTCGTAGTGTATAAGTATTAACATAGATCATAAGCCACATTGTTACTAACATACTAGTATATAAGTACTAACATAGGATATATTGTTTACTAACACCTTTTATGTATTTTTGTTTTTGTCAGTGTGGACCGTTTTGTTGTCCGTAAACTAAATAAATTATTATAATTATTAATATTAAAAAGATCCAAATTGTCACGGTCACAGAATTCAAAATTAAATCAAAAGAAATAAATAAAATAAAAAAACTAAATCATATAAAAAAAAAAAACAATCAATACAAGTCACAATGTCAATCACCTTAGTCTAAATTTAGGTTTGGACCCGGAGTGCTCAACATGCAGCCTGGTCCAGTACCGCATTATTGGGCAATCCAAGTCCAGATCCATCCTCCATGCAAACAGCTGAAGGTAAAAATAATAATAATAATAATAATAAATTGTTATGTTGAAGTCGGCTTTCAGTCTAGCCGGATGTAGCCGAGTACCAGTATTTCATATGCAGCAACTGCCTATCTGACCTCCACAACCCAGTTACTGGTTATATGAAACCCCTTGGTAAAACTGGTTGTCAGTCTTTCAGACTTCTGACGACCCGTAACCACTGTCAAAGATCCATGACAGCCGAGACCAATGCTTTCCGAGACACGGAGGGGTCTTGGTATGTAAAGATGGCCCAGCCAGACCCATCTACGGATCGACCGCGGCAAGCGTAGGTTAACCTGCAAGGCAATTGCGTAACACACTATCAGTACCAATGGGTTTCATTTTGACAGTTCAACAACATTCATTGCGTTATTTACGTTTTTGAGCATACACATTTTTGAACATATGAAGCAATGGATTAGCAATATCCTTCAAAATAGTGTTTTACGCAATTATTACAAGTTCTCCGAGACATATTTATACCATTAAGGCACCATTAGACAGGTGCGACGCGACGGTGCGACGCGATTCTGGTAGAGCAATTTCCATAAAGTTTTCATAGAAATTGTTCCACCAGAGTCGCGTCGCCCTGTTGCGTCGCGCATGTCTGCGGGAGCCTTTATTCTATTTTTGACGTAGGTACCAATCATATTAATTTCTCTGAACTAATAACGAGAATTTTTCACACAAACATTCTGGAACAGTCGAATAAAGTGTACAGGGTGTCCCTGGAAGTATGGATCAAATCGAATAGGGGCGTGTGCAAGGTCATTTCCAAACTTTTCAACCCTGAGAATGTCGGTGAATTTTTTTACGGGTCAAATATTATTATCAATTTTTTTTTCAATCACTTCGCATAGTGCTCAAAGAAAAAAATCTTAGAAAAATACAATCAGGGTTTAGGCGCATTAGGGCTAATTCTCATTTTGGCAACCGACTCGCTAATGGACTACATCTCATTATGGCCACTTCTCACTTGGGCTACTTCTCACTTGGGCTACTTCTCACTTGGGCTACTTCTCACTTGGGCTACTTCTCACTTGGGCTACTTCTCACTTGGGCTACTTCTCACTTGGGCTACTTCTCACTTGGGCTACTTCTCACTTGGGCTACTTCTCACTTGGGCTACTTCTCACTTGGGCTACTTCTCACTTAGGCTACTTCTCAAAATTTGGGAATGTTTATTGAAATAAGTACTGTCTTTACGTATATAAACATGTTTATTCATTCATAAGAGATCAATTACATTATTTTAAGACTAAATCAACATTCATTGAACCAATGTAATAGGTAAGTATACAATATTATAAGTATTACTTCTTGTAATTACTTTAGTCTGGTTTGAAATTAACATTTATTTATTTATAACATACACAAATCAATATAATATAAAAATCTATTAAAGAAATCTGACAGATTGTAGTAGCTTGATGTGCTGGCGTGTGTACATACTAATGTTATCAACAACGTGAACAATTTCTATGCAAATAGTGAGAGGTCCAGAAGCCTCTTAAGAAGCCAGCTCGTGCGAGCGAGACGGGACGATGTTTATTGTTGCGTTCTCGCAATAGCGGCATTGGAGAGGTTTGGCAACGGTGCGCGTGATGAGAACTGCGCGGAATTTAAATATTATTCTTTGAGTATGTAAACCTGGCAACCTTGCATCGTACGTATAGCGGGCGGCCGGGCCGCGCAGATTATTTTTTTTTTATTATTCTTATCAATTCTTGCGATATGATTGAGTTGGATAATTTTACAAGTTTACTTGTGTAGTTTTTTTTAATTTATTTTTTTATTGTGCCGGCTCTCAGTCAAACGTGAGCCCGTTTGACTGAAAGCCGGGCTTTTCGGCTTTAATGAAAGGAACGCCCCTGACACGAGAGTAATAATTGTCATTATGAATGCATTATTAAAAAATAAAAAGTTACATTCTTGACTATGATTAAAATGTCATCAACGGTGAATTGTCTCAATTATTGTGTTTATTATTCGAAAAGATGGAAGAAGAACTTGTGTTTGTGAAAAATCAAAGAGGTAACGACGCTCTGTTGCACAATGGATATAGATACAATAAAACTAAAAAAGTTAACCAAGATAAAAGTGTTTTGTGGCGTTGTACAAACAAAAGGGAATGCAATGCATCTGTTACTTTGAATGAAACTGAAAACCAAATCATGAGGCAGTCCCAACATACTTGTCAGGCAGATTATGATAAAAATGCTGTATATTTAGAAATGTGTACGCTCAAGGAATTGGTATGTACAAATTTAGAACCCATTAAAGGAATTTTTGAAAATAAATTAGATAATTTGACCTTTGAACCGAGCACATCCAAAGCATCAATTCCGACTTTTCATGAAAAAAAAGATTGTTTGTACCGAGCGAGAAAAAAATTTTTACATGCAGATCATCTGATTTTTCAAGATTTGGCTCAAGTGTCCATACCTGAAGCTTTAAGCGATGATTTTCTAGTGGCAGATGATGGAGAAAGCGACAAAATATTGGTTTTCGCATCAAATATTTCCAAAAAATTTTTGTGGCGCGCTCGACGTAAACATAATCGCCGATATTTTGCAGATGGCACTTTTAAATCTGTACCCAAGCCGTTCTACCAACTTTTTACCTTACATGTGGATTTATGTTCTGATTCCAAAAGCACACAAATTGTACCTGTAGTGTATGCGTTACTTCCAAATAAAAATCAAGAGACGTATATAAGGCTTTTCAACATAACCAAAAGTGTATTGAAAATAAATATTACCAACTTTAAATGTGACTATGAATTAGGTATAATGAACGCCGTAAAAACCGTGTATCCTGATGCGCAAATAACCGGGTGCTATTTTCACTATCAAAAAGCTATCTGGAAGAAGGCGAAAGAATTAAATTTGACTAAAAGAAAAGAAATAAGACAGATTATAAGAAAAACAGCTATTTTACCACTTTTGCCCGCAGAAAATATTCCAGAGGGTTGCCAAAAACTAACAGAGATTATTGAAAATGAATCGTAGTTACCATTGTTTGAAACGTTTTTAAAATACTTTGCAAAACAGTGGTATCCAAGAATGAACCCTGCGCTTCTTAGTTGCTCTGGACAACGCCACCGCACTAACAACTCTCTTGAGGGGTGGCACCATCGGATAAATGTGAAAATTCCCACGCATCCAAGTTTATTTTTATTCTTACAGAAGCTCCGAAAAGAAGCCAAGCATTTTGACACCAAACTCAAGAACAGCCATATTCAAACAAAAAAAAAACGGCATAACAAGTTCATTCATTTCGACAAAAAGTATAAAAAAGTACTTACGAAACTAAAAAGTGGTCAAATAACAGTTATTACATTTTTAAAGAAAATGACTTATTACCAGCTTCTTATATAAAGGAATCTAATTAATACTGAGGTGGGTGGACCATGGAAGGCCATGCTCCTTCGAAGGCCAATTATTAAAATTTCGTAGTTATTGCCATGTGATGACGAATTCCTTCTATTTACAAAAACATCTATCGAACTGGAAATCACAGACCTGGGGGCGAATCGCTCGCTCTACTATTTTGGCAGTACGGTCCCTCGCTTCTTCGATATCGGGAATCGACGACGTTAAAATAAGGTGAGGGTACCATGGAAGGCCACTCAACAAATAAACAGTTATTATTCGTTTATTTACCGGATAAATGAAACTGACAAATATTTAAGTAAAACTTTGTTTTATTACGTAACATATAAACCACTTCTTTTTATTGTAGGGTTAATTGCTATTCAGTAACTTTTAGTGTTAAATGACTGATTTATTATAATGGCCTTCTAAGGAGCCTTGTTCCTAGCAAGGCCATTTGAAACCATTCAATGAAACTTAAGTTTCATCAATATTGATTAAATCTACAATTCAAAAAAGTGGTTTATATGTTACGTAATAAAACAAAGTATTACTTGAATATTTGTTAGTTTCATTTATCCAGTAAATAAACGAATAATAACTGTTTATTTCTTAGAGTGGCCTTCCATGGTACACCCACCTTGATTGTTAATTATTGTGTTAATTTAAGGTGAAAATATAATAATATTTAAAATGATTGTATTATTTATTACCTACATTCTTACTCTGTTGTACGATTTTTCAGTACTTACCCAATTATTTTCTTTTCACAGAAAAAATATAAGACTAAGTAGTTCCAATATGAAAAGTAGGGCTAACAGTGTTTAGATTATCATTTGGTGATAATAACTTAGGGTACTACGTACGCCGACGTACTACGTATCTCTTATGAATGAATAAACATGTTTATACAACCTGTATCGTTAAATGCGCAAAACCTGAAAATAGTTTGATCAGAATAACGAGCAGAATTAATTGAACCACTTTTTAATATAGGTCACATTTTTAAAAAAATCTTCTTTAAAAACGTTGTCGTGTCTATTTATTAATAGGTCAAGCAACCCAATGTCAGCGCGTCGTAGCGGCCCGGTGACGACTCCTCGATAAAGCGTCGTCGCAGACGCAAGAAACGATCAGAATGGCCAGTAAAACTAAAACAGCACATAAAACCTTTACAATTTTTTTAATGACTTATTTTTTCTGTAAAATAGGTCAATTGAATTAAAAATCAGTTGGGGTATCTGAGGTTTTGCGCATTTAAAGTTACACGTTGTATACATAAAGACAGTACAATAAACATTCCCAAATTTTGAGAAGTAGCCCTTGTGAGAAGTAGCCCAAGTGAGAAGTAGCCCAAGTGAGAAGTAGCCCAAGTGAGAAGTAGCCCAAGTGAGAAGTAGCCCAAGTGAGAAGTAGCCCAAGTGAGAAGTAGCCCAAGTGAGAAGTAGCCCAAGTGAGAAGTAGCCCAAGTGAGAAGTGGCCATAACGAGAAGTAGTCCATTAGCGAGTCGGTTCCCAAAATGAGAATTAGCCCTAATGCGCCTAAACCACAATCAGGGCTATCAATTCAATTTTTTTTCAGGACGTTGTAGAAGAGTGGACCTTTCCTGTGGTAATACTTTTACGCAGGTAGAAAACATTTGTGGTCAATAAGAAAAAAAAAAACATTTATCGCAAAGACTGTGTGCTAGTAAAAAATTTTATTCAATTGCACCGACTTGCTCAGGGTTAAAACGTTTCGAAACGACCTTGCCCACGCCCCTATTCGATTTGATCCATACTTACAGGGACACTCTGTATAACGCAAAAGTAAAAGCGTCCATCTTTTGTTAAAACAAGCTTACAGTCATCGCTTCATACAAAAACTTTTAGGTAGGAACACTCCTTGAAAAATACGACAACATCTTATAACACAAAATCCATTGCTTGTTTTGAAGTACAAAACTAACATTTATATCTTAAGAAATACAGAAATGGTAGTGAAACAACATGGTACCAACGTTAAATTTCGAATTTCGGAATACAGAACGCAAAATCGTGTGTCGAAAATCGTGACTGTTCGAAGTTTAAAATGCTACGTCATGTAGACTAGTGATGACACGAACCTACTCGAGATGTTTACTTTGAAAATGATTCATGGTTCTATTCGTTTAATCGTTTTAATATTTTTAGAGAAATCGGAACTAATAGGTGTCAATATAATATGTCCGGCCATTATTCGTGGATCTTAGATAGTCGTTACGATTCGTCAGCAGAAAGTCTAACAAGCCGTGTGCGGCTTGTTAGACTTTCTGCTGACTTTTGGCTTTTGGTTTGGTCCGTGCATGGGTCACCATCTTTACATACCCCTCCGTGCCTCGGAAAGCACGTTGAGCCGGTTGACCCAGCTATCATTCGTGGATCTTTGACAGTTGTTACGGGTAAATAATAAGAGCCGCACAGGTCGATCGATCAGGTTAAGCTACGCTTGCCGCGGTTGGTCTGTGGATGGGTGACCATATTTACATACCGAGACCCCTCCGTGCCTCGGAAAGCACGTTAAGCCGTTGGTCCCGGCTGTCATTCGTAGCTCTTTGACAGTCGTTACGGGTGTCAGAAGCCCGAAAATCTGACAACCAGTCTTACCTAGGGGTATCGTATTACCCAGTAACTGGGTTGTGGAGGTCAGATAGGCAGTCGCTCCATGTAAAATACTGGTATTCAGCTGCATCTGGTTAGACTGGAAGCCGACCCCAACATAGTTGGGAAAAGGCTAGGCAGATGATGACGGATCGGCAGAAGCCCGAAAGTCTGACGACCAGTCTTGCCAAGACCCCCACTACCCCATGGGGTTTTGGAGGTCAGATAGGCAGTCGCTCCATGTAAAATACTGCATGTCGATTCTACAAAAATCTCACCGTGAAAACTTGCGTGGAGTGAGCTGTCAATGCCATCCCACTGATGCTAGGGATTGACTAAGCAAACATTTACAATTATATTCGAGATTTTAATAATATTTTTTATGCTAATTCTATTAATCATTTTATATAATTTCAAAACCAGCATTATAGTTGTCCAAAAATTACTACATATTTTGTGGGGTTCTAAAATAAAATCGCGAAACAGAAACTTAGAATATCAATTTAGTTTTTTTTTTTCCTAGATTAAAACTCTAGACTGTGACCAGTCGCGTTGGTCCTACATCAAAGTAGGTCGAGAACCTCAACAAAGGAATAATTCAAATTATTTCAGGATTATAAAAAAGAGGCGCAATCATTATAATAAAGTGTTCAATATTTTTTTTGGTAAGCAAAATGTAATTTTGAGCCTCGATTAAATACATCACCTTGCTAAGAAAGTTGTAGCCACAGTGTTATCCAGCATCCTAATTGCGTAACACACTATTACGCTCAATTTGTATCATTTTGAAGCATATTGCTAATCCATTGCTCCATATGTTCGAAAAGTGTGTCTGCTCAACAACGTAAATAACGCAATGAATGTTGTTGAACTGTCAAAATGAAACCCGTTGCTACTGATAGTGTGTTACGCAATTAGCCTGCTGCATTGAGCACCATAGCATATTCCGATATTTCACCTCCCTTACAAAATACAAATAAAACGGTGAAGGAAGACATCGTGAGGAAACCGGTAAGCCCTAGAAAAAAAAAAAAAATTCAAGGACATGTCACATCTACCAACTCGCACTCGGCCCGCATGGTAGATTACGTCCCACTCTCACCGAGAGTTGGCCTGTGTCCCAGCAGTGGGAAGATTATAGCTATATATGCTAACTATTAGCTTCTATCCCAAACAAATGTGTTAGATTAGAACTGTAACCAACTGCTTAACCCAAGTTGGTTGGTTACTTGGCCGGCTATTAAGTATTTAGGAATTGTGTTAGGAATTATTTGAGGATTACAAAAAGGAGGCGCAATCATTATAATAGAGTGTTCGAGATATTTTTAGGTAAACAAAATGGTATTTATATTGACTTTCGAATAAATACAAAGCCTTACCTACTTACGTAAGTTGTAACCACAGTAGGTAGCAAACACTGCAAGCTTTGAACATCTTATCAAAGTCCCTTATTTCACATCGCTTACAAAATAAAGCCAAGCCAAAAACACCCTTCCAAATCATTACCACCCGCTCAATAACTTATAGAACAACAAAAATATGGCATCGTAAACGCTTTTCAATGGCTAAAGGTCGATATTCGCGTTAATTACGGCGTATTTCTTATCTGTTCGCCATTGATACTCCATTAGTGCCGAGACATTTAACACAAATGAATGCTAAAGCGAACGCGCCTAAAATACGCAAATTCACGAACACAGAACGGAGCGCGAATTTGTGTTCGACGTTTGAATTTTTAAAATGGCCGCCGCTACGATGACACTTGTAAAATATTGTAATGATGGATATGCGTAACCATTAATTGACGTTTGGGCTGTTATGTATTGATTTAGTTAGATATTATATCCGTTTAAATTGATGGTGATATGTTTGAATACAATGCTTGATTTGTGTGCCTATCGTCCATTATCATCTACTTTTTTTTCCATTGGATCGTATGGGAGGGGCTTGTGGCTAGGTAATAAACAACCGCACGGGTCAATCGATTAGGCAAAGCTACGCTTGCCGCGGTTAGTCCGTCGATGGTTGATCATCTTCACATACCAAGACCCCTCCGTGCCTCGGAAAGCATGTAAAGCCGTGGTCTGCTGTCATTCGTGGATCTTTGACAGTCGTTACGGGTAGTCAGAAACCCGAAAGTCTAACAAAAAGTCTTAACAAGGGTATCGTGTTACCCAGTAACTAGGTTATGGAGGTCAGATATGCAGCCCTTTCATGTAAAATACTGGTATTCCGCTGCATCCGGTTAGACTGGGAGCCGACCCCAACATAGTTGGGAACAGCCTAGGCAGATGATGATTAGAATGCATAGGTATACCTACGTCGTCTGAAGAAAATGGATTAATGAGAAAGATGCGAAAAGCAGATAGCTTAATCAGTACCGTAATCAAAAACGTTCAAAATCTAGTAGCCATATCATCTCAGCGACCATCAATGTCAAAAAAGATTTTGACAGATTGAGAGTGAAATCAGACAGTGAATGTTCTTAAAATTACGCGAATTGCCACTCTGATCAAAGAACTGCCGTGCGATTCTGTAGCCATCTCACCGTGAAAACTTGGGTGAAGTGAGCGTGGAGTGAGTCGTCAATAGTGTCAATCCCTAGCATCAGCATGGCTCACAGCTCACTCTAAGCTGACTTCACCTTAGTTATCACGGTGAGATTTTTCCAAAATCGACCGGCTGATCGTCTTTTCATTCGTTATTTTCTTCTTGGAAGAAGTGTAGGATGAGACTGGTTTAAGCAAAAAGATACCTACATAATATGTTAATAAAATATTTATACAACGTGTAACGTTAAATGCGCAAAACCTCAGACACCCCAACTGATTTTTAATTCAATTGACCTATTTCAGAGAGAAAATAAGTCATGAAAAAAATTGTAAAGGTTTTTATGTGTTGTTTTAGTTTTACTGGCCATTCTGATCGTTTCTTGCGTCTACGACGACGCTTTATCGAGGGAGGAGTCGTCACCGGGCCGCTGCGCCGTGCTGACATTGGCTTGCTTGACCTATTAATAAATAGACACGGCAACGTTTTTAATGAAGATTTTTTGAAAAATATGACCTATATTAAAAAGTGGTTCAATTAATTCTGCTCGTTATTCTGATCAAACTATTTTCAAGTTTTACGCATTTAACGTTACACGTTGTATAGTTAGGTATGACCGAGCCAGTGACTGACTCGTAGGTCTTGTGGACGGGCAAAATGTTATTGGGTTTTTCTATCAAGATTTGTTCAGTGGCAGCCCGGGGTTATGTGCCGGGTCGAAGGCAATAGGGTCGCTCCCTTTTACATGGGACTTAAACATAGCTATGTTTGTGATTTCATAGGTGAATACTGCATGTCGATTCTGTAAAAATCTCACCGTGAAAACTTGCGTAGAGTGAGCTGTCAGTGTCATCCCACTGATGCTAGGGATTGACTAAGCAAAAATTTACAATCATAATCGAGATTTTAATAATATTTTTTATGTTAATTCTATTGATCATTTTATATAATTTCAAAGCTAGTATTTTAGTTCTCAAAACATTACTATTTTGTGGAGTTTTATAATAAAATAGCAAAACTTTTTTTTCTTAGACTAGACCTTATATCAGGACTAGTCTTTTTTCCAGATTAAAACCCCAAAAAATAGTCCCTAGTGTCAGGTGGGATGACACTGACAGCTCACTCCACGCTCACTTCACCTAAGTTTTCACGGTGAGATGGTTACAGAATCGCACTGCTGCAGGTACGCATCTGTCTAACCCTTGAGATTAAACGCGTGATGATATGTTATGACTAAGGCAGTAACATCAATTAATTTCACGTTCCCAGCAAAAATCTCGCTCATTTACAAAGTTTTTAAGTAATTTGTTCCAATAACAGTTTAATTCCATTAGTAATTACTAATTATTAACAATCTCGAAAGTGCAATCAGATATTTCTCCACTTAACGTTAATACATGAATCGAACACACATTTAAATTAAACGGCCACATCTGAAATACTGCGAAATGGCCGCAAACAAAACGCAAATCATTCAAATCGAACAATAAAAATTCAAATCGTTCCATAAAACAGTAGTCTATAATAACGTCAACAACTTTTATTTCTTTTCACAATAAAATATAAGAAATTAAGAAACGGAACGAAATCTCAAAATATTAGCTAACCTGCATAAATAGTTTAAGGCGAGTTCATATTGGTAGATCGTGAATTTTTTTACATACGGTAATGTGGATATCTACAACGTGTAACGTTAAATGCGCAAAACCTGAAAATAGTTTGATCAGAGTAACGAGCAGAATGAATTGAACCACTTTTAATATAGATCACATTTTTCAAAAAATCTTCATTAAAAACGTTATGTACCGTGTCTATTTATTAAAAGGTCAAGCAACCCAATGACGATGACGCAAGAAACGATCAGAATGGCCAGTAAAACTAAAACAACACATAAAACCTTTACAATTTTTTTAATGACTTATTATGTCTCTGAAATAGGCCAATTGAATTAAAAATCAGTTGGGGTTTCTGAGGTTTTGCGCATTGAACGTTACACGTTGTATATCTACTAAGGGGATTGAAGATTTTTATTTGAAGACTGGCATACCTATTGTCGCGCCATTTTGTTGTATGTATGTATCAAAGTTAATATGGTTGTCACGTGAACAACTTTGAACGTTAATATCTCGGAAACGTGGAAACGCTTTATGTGGTTTGGTCTCGTAAGTTTTCTGTTTGCATTAATGTCAGCTATTGTTTTATTTATGTTACATGCGAGGCCAATATTTAGAAAAAAATAAAATAAATAATAATAATGGCGCGACAGTAGGTATGTCACGGATCTTCAAAGCCCTTTATTTCTTTATTAATACAAAGCAGTTGTTTACTAACTCCTACTGCGTGGTAATTGCGTAATATACTATCAGTAGGTAGTTTTTGAGATGACAATGTTGTATTTTTGACATGTTATTGTAATGTACTGAATTTTTTTTTTTTGAATAATTGTAATTTGGAATTGAAATTTTTCATGACAGTAAGTAATTCATATTATTATTGACCATTTTATTTAATGACTACTTTGCGTTGGATTGTATCTAAAAATATGCTAATTGAATTGTAATTATAACTAATATTTAATGAATAATGATGAAATGTAATTTTAATGAATATTATCACGGTTTATGCACCATCTCTCCCTACCAATACGCCACGATATGCGGCTGAACATGTTAGAACTTTTCTGTATACCACTATTATCCTGCATGCAATGTATCATGTACACCATGTTTAAACAAATAAGACTTACTTACTAGGAATGGTTTTCATTTTGACAGTTCAATAACATTCACTGCGTTATTTGCAGACGATTTTTTCGAACATATGAAGCAATGGATTAGCAGTATCTTTCAAAATCATTCTAATTGTGATTGATAATGTGTCGCAATTGCTATAGTTTCACTGTTTGTAGGTAGGAGTAGAGAGTCATCATCTGCCTAGCCTTTTCCCAACTATGTTACGGCCGGCTTCCAGTCTAACCCGATGCAGCTGAATACCAGTATTTTACATGGAGCGACTGCCTATCTGACCTCCACAACCCAGTTACTGCGTAATACGATACCCCTAGGTAAGACTGGTTGTCAGACTTTCGGGCTTCTGACTACCCGTAACGACTGTCAAAGATCCACGAATGACAGCCGGGACCAACAGCTTAACGTGCTTTCTGAGGCACGGAGGGGCCTAGGTTTGTAAAGATGGTCACCCATCCACAGACCTGATCGATCGACCTGTTATTATTTAGCCGCGGCGCTCCCAGTACCTACTAACTGCAATAAAAAAGACGCTAATTCCTTTAATATCCATAATATTATTCCATAAAACATGTTGTATGAATAAATCTGCCAATACAAAAATGGGTTTAACATACTCAATGTGACCGAGGCTCAATAAATTCAGCTTAGTCCGATAATCATTAAAAAGTTAGCATATTAAAAAATTGATACGTTCCTAATTCGAGATCATTTGGAACGTTCAAATAAATTCGACGCCCGCTGGCTAAACGCACCTTACAATAAACGGAATGCGAATTCGAAATTCGAAAAATTGTTCATTGTGTTTTGTTTCTTTTTTTAGCGTTTAGTTTGAGTTTTGTGCGTCATTTTAAGTATGGAAGGAATAATTATTTTTATACGATTTATTTTGAAAGTTTGTGTTTTACTTTTTTTGTTTGTATTTTGCATTTGATTAAGGTCATTATTACTGTTTGCCTGTATTATCCCACTGCTGGGCAAACAAAGGCCTCTCCCCATGACTTCCAGTACTTGCGATCCAATGCTAACGTGGTCGTTTGTTTTGTCCAGCTCGTCCCATCATTTTTTACACCTTCTTTGAGTAGCTGTCTCAGGGCTCCATATAGTGGCCTCGTTACAAGAAATACTCGTAAAACGGTGGTTCCACTGTTTCAAACAATAAGTACTTAGGTAGTTAGTGTTCTGTTGCTTCGGATTAATTTATGGTAACTATCGATAAATAGTAGGTATTCTGAATAACTTTGAATTGCACTGTTTAAAAAAACGCGAAATTCTGTGAACTAAAAAAGAGGATGAATGTGTTTGTTGCTTGTGCATAAAAGTGTACTACGGCACAGGCAACACTCTACACAGTCAGGTGTTTCGTACTGTATTAATAGTTGGGCTGGAGCTGCGAAAACTACACGCAGACCTCTGGAAGTAGCTAAGAGAGCCATTCTAAAGGTTGCAACTTTCCGGCCAATGCTCCACCCAACCTTTGATCTACATAAAAAACTGAAAAGTCCTCACGGTCCGGCAAACATTCATTCTCAACGTTTTATTACAACAACACACAAAAACTCCTTTTAGATTAACTCAATCCTCACTTAGGCGAAAGAACGAAATTTGCAGGAGTACCCTTCACACGCTTTGCTTTTATTGAACGTTTCTACTCGTACTTTGGTCGATTTTTTTATAACAGAATAAATAAAACTGTCCCTTATATCAACCCTCTTATGAAATGTGCAAAAAACAGATAACATGCTTTGTAACCGTTAAAACTACGACGACACCGAATATCTTCTTACTTCATTCACAATTGTAGTGAGTTCTCGATCACTCCTTATCTAAACTCAACCTGCTTCCCTTCCGTTTGCACACACGCACGCACACACACACACGCACACACGCACACACACACACACATACACCACACCACACCTCATCACAAAACACATACCTACTAAAACTTCACACTTAGTATAAGGTTACATATTTTTGTAACTTATAGTCCTAAGCAGTCTCTATTGGATTTTTTGTACTCCTTCTGTGGGAACCTGCACCCTAATTGCGTAACACACTATTACCCTCAATTTGAATCATTTTGAACCATATTGCTAATCCATTGCTCCATATGTTCGAAAAATGTGTCTTCTCAACAACGTCAATAAAGCAATGAATGCTGTTGAACTGTCAAAATGAAACCCATTGCTACCTGATAGTGTGTTACGCAATTAGCCTGCTGGGCTGGCGAACCTGAATAAAAAAAAAATGAAAATCTCACCGTGAGAACTTAGGTGAAGTGAGCGCCAAGTGAGCTGTCATTAGGGATTAATTAACACTATTGACACTGCTCACTTCAAGCTCACTTCAATTATGATTTCACGGTGAGATTATTCTAGAATCGACCGGCAGGTTACCATGTGACCCAGCTAGGACGCCGGATTCAATTATGTTGTAACTCTCTTTATGGTTTTTCCCTAAATTATAAAATTATATTTTATTATACACACTGTATGTACAGACGCCAGTACATCAAGCTACCCGAAACTGTCAGATTTTCCCAATCAACTTTGAACCTTATGCTTTAGCGATAAAGTTGAAAATCTATTAAAGAAATCTGACAGATTGTAGTAGCTTGATGTGCAGGCGTCTGTATCCCTTTTTTTTTTTTAATAAATAAAAATCATTTTTTTTATATCCACGCAATCACTGTCCATTCCAAGGTTGCCTGAAAGAGATCGCAGAAAGCGATAAGGCCGCCCATTGTATGTTTTAAGTAACAATTGATTTTTTTTTGTCATGTATTTTCTGATGCAGAATAAAAATAATAATTATTATTACATTCATCCTATTTTTTTCACCGTGCAAACTTTAAACCTTGCTCCCACATTTTCCATCTAAACGCAACTACTTAATAAATTCTTGAATCGAAACATGTTTTGGGCAGCATTTTTTATTATGTCCTATCAACGTCCATTACCGCTTATTATGTTTAGTTCGCTGTGTGGTATCCCTCGGTTCGATATCCCGCTGTTTCAAAGATTTTTTATTCCGGCCGCTGACTGGCCAGGTAGAATAATGCGTTCAAAATTCAAAGTTAAGTCATGCCAGTTGAAAAAATAAATGTGATGATTTAATAAAATGTGGGCTCAGTAATGTTCTTTTTTTAAATGAGTTTTACGTATTAGTCATTGTGAATTATGAAGGAGGTTTGTTATTTAAACATATTGGAATGAGAAGGTAATCCTTGCATTGCTAAAGGTTAGTTATGAATTCCGATACAAGCTAAAATACAGTAAGGGAAATTAATTTTTGACTTTTGACACTCAACGTCAATTTGCCATAATATAGACATTTCATACAACTGTCAAAGAATGACAGTTGTAATTTGAATATACGGATAATTTAAGTTGGTAGTAGGTAAATCTGCTTAATAGTTCATTTCCCTAACTTACTCCCTGACGTCTATACACTTCGGTGGTGCTACCTTCACCGTGCACCGCCATGTAAAGGAAGTGGACACTAAATACTCTGAAATAAGCGTATCTAAGTGAACCAAGCATCATTAAAACCCTCAAGTTAGGAGGAAAGTACGAGTAAGCAAGAGGTGATCAATGCTTTTACATGTACAACGTGTAACGTTAAATGCGCAAAACCTCAGACACCCCAACTGATTTTTAATTCAATTGACCTATTTCAGACTGAAATGAAGTCATTAAAAAAAATTGTAAAGGTTTTATGTGCTGTTTTAGTTTTACTGGCCATTCTGATCGTTTCTTGCGTCTGCGACGACGCTTTATCGAGGGAGGAGTCGTCACCGAGCCGCTGCGCCGCGCTGACATTGGCTTGCTTGACCTATTAATAAATAGACACGGCAACGTTTTTAATGAAGAGTTTTTGAAAAATGTGACCTATTTTAAAAAGTGGTTCAATTAATTATATTCTGCTCGTTATTGTGATCACACTATTTTCGGGTTTTGCGCATTTAACGTTACACTTTGTATATTATAAGTATACAGCGTGTAACGGAAGGGGGGTATCAACCCTGAAGGAGGTGAATGTGCTCATGAAACTCAACAACTTTCCCCTAAGAACATAGGTCGAAATATGAAAAAAAAATTTGGCCCTCCCATAGTAAATCAATCAGCTGGTAGTCAGTTTTGTAAGGGAGGGCCAAATTTTTTTTTCATATTTCGACCTATGTTCTTTGGGGAAAGTTGTTGAGTTTCATGAGCACATTCACCTCCTTCAGGGTTGATACCCCCCTTCCGTTACACGCTGTATAGTGTGTATTTGTATTTATAACCTATTTATGTATTTGTGTACCTAGTTTTGTTTTTTTATCGTTGTTCCTCTCAACCAATGTACAGACATCAGCACATCAAGCTACCCGAAACTGTCAAATTTTCCCAATCAACTTTGAACCATAAGGTTAAGCGATAAAGTTGAAAACCCATTAAAGAAATTTGACAGATTGTATTAGCTTGATGTGTTGACGTCTGTACCTGCCATGTAATCTCTTCACCCCCCTTGGTTGACTGGTAGAGAATTCCTAAGGCACGGTAATAGATAACATTACCGTGCCGCCGCCTTTGTACAGACGCCAGCACATTAAGCTACTACTATCTGTCAATTTTTTTAAATTGATTTTCAACTTTATCGCTCAAGCATAAGGTTCAAAGTTGATTGGAAAAATTTGTCTGTTTCGGGTAGCTTGATGTGCTGGCGTCTGTACATTGTTAGTGTGCGAGAAGTTTAAATAAATAAACAAATATCTTTAATAATGAAAAGGAGTTATAAAACTAAATAGGTTATGTCGCGAAACTTAATTGTTTATAAAATTGACAGTAAACAACTGTCATTTCTGACAGTTTTAAAAAATTGCTATAACACAGCAAATTGCCGTAGTCTATCAATTAATTTCCCTGTCTTTAACCTACTGACCTGCCTTGACCCCTTTTTCATACAAATTTAAAGACACAAAAAAGAAAACCTAAACTTGAAGTAAATTATCATCATAGTCTTTACCCAACTATGTGGTACTGGCTACCAGTATAACCAGATATGCCTGAATACACTTGAACTATGCCCATCTTTCAAAGGTAAAAACTCGACCAGTAGAACATCCTGCACTACGCATGCGTCAAGTTTTTATTTCTGTGAGAATTAAAACAATCTAAGTCCTGTTAAAAGTAGTTAAAACATTCCTTTTTAAATGTCCTTTAAAGGTAAAGTCAGAACACTGGTGGCCCAGTGGCGACGGCAGCGATTTGCGAGTTGTAGGACGTAGGTTTGATATCAGACAGACGCTTTACTTTGTGCTATAGCCGACAAACGAAAACGTGCCAAACACGCCACCGACGTCTACAGCCGTCAAGAAAACGACATTTTTTAAGTACAAAATAAATCTTTTCTAATTTAGTATATTTATTTTGTACTTAAAAAATGTCGTTTTCTTGACGGCTGTAGACGTCGGTGGCGTGTTTGGCACGTTTTCGTTTGTCGGCTATAGCCGTCCGTGGCGGTCAAAAGGTTAATCACCACTGCTCTCAAAACGGTGAAGGAAAACATCGTGAGGAAACCGGCATGTCCTAGAACCAAAAATTCAAAGACATGTGACATCTACCAACCCGCACTGGGCTGTCTGGTGAGGAGGCCTGTGTACCAGCAGTGGGAGCATAATAGGCGGGCTATCCTTGGGACTACTAGACCAAAGAATGTCCTTGTATAGACACCAGCACATCAAGCTACCCGAAACTGTCAGATTTTCCCAATCAACTTTGAACCTTATGCTTTATTAAAGAAATCTGACAGATTGTAGTAGCTTGATGTGCTGGCGTCTGTACATGGAGTTTTTAGCTCGTTGTTCTCCATAGACTGAAAGAAAATAAAATTTTTACTCGGCACAAAAGACATTTTTTTTTTTTGGAGTGTGCTTATTACGCACACTCCAAAAAAAAATTGACAAAATACACACACTAATACAAAGTAGCCAAAAGACCTGTATTCAAAACCTAAAAAAAAATTGACAGTGGCGCCGATATCTTTGTTCACAAACTAAACTAAATTTAAGTTCAGTGCATCTTTTTCTTTCTATTTAATCAAGATAATGACACACGATAAATATTAGTTTAGTCCTGTCAAATTAAGATATTCCATAGACAAGTTTAGACGTGATTAAAAGATTGGCTACTAAAAATGCGTCAACTTGCGTCAGGCGCTGACTAATTTGACAGGACTAAACTAAAATTTATTTTCTGTCCTTTTCTTAATGAAATAGAAAGAAAAAGGCGCACTGAACTTAAATTTAGTTTAGTTTGTGAACAATGAAATCGGCGCCAATATTGTCCATTGATTGATGTCAGGGCAGGTCTAGGAAGCGATCCTATTCGCATCAACTGGGCACAAATCCGGCCTCCAGGTTACTGAAAAAATACTCTGGCAAAGCACACCACTACGTCCGACCTGAGTATCGAACCTTGGACACTCAACAATCACGCTTGTGACCAATACACTAACGAGGCAGCCAACTTTACTGCACCTAAATATTTTGCAATCAAACACCTACAATCACTTCCAAAAAACAAAAGACAAACGCAAGTAACGCCCGGAGGCAAGAGGTAGCTCACGATTAAAACAATAGAATATAATCAGTTGCAGTCCATGTACTTTTAATTATTAAATGTCGCAATGAGAAAGGAAGGTCATAATAATAATTATTGCTAGTGTGGTTTCTGTGGGTCTATTAATCTGTAGGGTTATTATTAAATTTGAATGAAAAACACGACTAGAAAAAATGACGAGCGTTTTTTAGTACACACGGCGACATCGGCGACCTCTTTGTGTAGGCTTTTCGTACAATCAGAAGTCAGATTATACTGGAAATGTACAGGACGCCAGCATATCAAGTTACTACAAACTGTCAAATTTCTGTAATAGATTTTCAACTTTATTGCTATCAACATTAGGTTCAAGATTGATTGGGAATATTTGACAGTTTCGGGTAGCTTGAGGTGCTGGCGTCTGTACTTATAGCTAGATGTGTAGCCGTGTCTACAATTGCATTATCAGACTATATAATATTCCCACTGCGACGCCGCCGGCCCAGTGCAGCATGTTGATTCTGTAAAAATCTCACCGTGAAAACTTGCGTGGAGTGAGCTGTCAGTGTCATCCCACTGATGCTAGGGATTGACCAAGCAAACATTTACAATCATAATCGAGATTTTAATAATATTTTGTATGCTAATTCTATTAATCATTTTATATAATTTCAAAACTAGTATTTTAGTTGTCAAAACATTAATATTTTGTGGGATTTTAAAATAAAATAGTAAAACAAAAACTTAGTCAGAAATTCAACTTTGTTTTTTTTTCCAAGATTAAAACCCCACAAAATAGTAATGTTTTAACAGTTAAAATACTAAAAAGAAAAAAGAAATTATGTAAAATGGTTAATATAATTTGCATAAAAAAATGTTATTAAAATATCGATTATGATTGTAAACGTATCCTTAGTCAATCTGTAGCATCAGGTGGGATGACACTGACAGCTCACGCCACGCCCACTTCACCCAAGTTTTCACGGCGAGAGGGTTACAGAATCGCACTGCAGGTTGTAAGATGTCACATATCTTCGAATCTTTGGTTCTAGGACATGCCGGTTTCCTCACGATCTTTTCCTACGCCGATTTGAGAGCAGTGATAATGAGATGATATATACAAAGTAAAGCGGCTGCCTATTCAAACCATGACTTACAACTCGTGAGTCGCGACCTTCCTTTATTCCCAACAGTTCCATTTAAACACTGGGCCACAACTGCTCCTACATATTCTACGGCTCTCGGTAATAGCATAGCTTTCTATGAGTGAAAGAACATTTGAAATCGGATAAGTAGTTCCGAAGATTACCCCCTACCTACAAACACACTTTGACCTCTTTATAATATTACAGTCCGGTCGATGAGAGAATCCGTTCCAGACACGTATCAGTTTTATACAAACAAATACGTTTTTTGCGAATTTGTTCGTTATTACCCCGTAAAATCGTCGCACGGTGTCAGAAACGCATTCTCTCGACGGCCTGACTGACTGTAAGTACAGAATACCTACTTACTAATTCGTGATCTCCATTCAAAATCTGCCTAGTCTTTTCTTAACTATGTTGGGGTCGGCTTCCAGTCTAACCGGATGCAGCTGAATACCATTATTTTACATAGAGCGACTGCCTATCTGACCTCCACAACCCAGTTACTGGGTAATACGATACCCCTAGGTAAGACTGGTTGTCAGACTTTCGGGCTTCTGACTACCCGTAACGACTGTCAAAAGATCTACGAATAACAGCCGGGACCAATGGCTTAACACGCCTTCCGAGGCACGGAGGGTTCTGGGTATGTAAAGATGAAAATCCATCCACAGACCAACCGCGGCAAGCGTAGCTTAACCTGATGGATCGACCTGTGCGGCTGTTATTATTTAGCCACCGGCCCCTCTTCGTGATCTCCATTCATAAAATCTAATGTCCAATTGAAAGTTCGACGCAACAACAACCCGTATGTTTCCACATACCATCAAGCGATTGACCAGGCAATAATGAGCAATGACCGAATGACTGACCGAATGAGTAATGAACTATACTCAACCTAGTTTCATGTCAATGGATACCCCTAAAGAGCATAGGTTATATATAATAGGACGGCCAGCAGTGCGATTCTGTAACCACCTCACCGTGAAAACTTAAATGAAGTGAGCGTGGTGTGAGCTGTCAGTGTCATCGCACCCGATACTAGGGATTGACCAAGCAAACATTTACAATCGTAATCGAGATTTTAATAATACTTTTTATGCTAAGTCTAGAAGAATAGAATAGAATATTCATTTATTTGCTCAGAATGTAGAGGTACAGACGCCAGCACATCAAGCTACCCGAAACTGTCAGATTTTCCCAATCAACTTTGAACCTTATGACTTAGCGATAAAGTTGAAAATCTATTAAAGAAATCTGACAGATTGTAGTAGCTTGATGTGCTGGCGTCTGTACATATTACAATAAGGTGGTTACAATAATATTAAAGAATCCTTGAAAATTCTACCATTTTAGCAGGCAAACATTGATGCAGATATGTATCGGGTCTATATTCTAGGAAAAAAAAATGATAAAAAACAACAGTGAGACTAAGTTTCTGTTTTGCTATTTTATTTTAAAACTCCACAAAATAGTAGTTTTGACAACTAAACTACTAGCTTTGAAATCATATTATAAAATGATCAATAGAATTATCATAAAAATATATGATTAAAATGTCGATTATGATTGTAAATGTATGCTTGGTCAATCCCTAGTGTTGCGAATCGTTGTTTAATATCTCCTTTTTGGAACATTAATGTTTGTATTCGAAATTGTAGTGTTACTGTCAGATTTGATTTTGTCACCGATTTTCAGTGTATGAGAAAATAAACTGTGGCTACTAAACCAGCGCTTTCTATTTACGATTAGTAATATTTTGGTCCTTTAATACCTAGCATCAGTGGAATGACACTGTCAGCTCACTCCACGCAAGTTTTCACGGTGAGATTTTTACAGAATCGACCGGCAGGAATAAAATACTGCTTAGTTATGTCCATCCATAATATACATTGACTAAAAAAAATACAGCATCACCATTTTAGAAGGAGACGCGAAGGGGTAGGCGGAGGTCGAATAAACATATTTAGCAGATTATGTTTTACACATATGACTAATACACTGTAAAGCCTGATTTACACTGTCCGATTTAATGGATTACTGCTGATTCCCCCTGTTCTTGTTCCCACCCGAAAAGTTACACAGTATTAAATAATAATAATATTCTACAACTTTCACACAACGCCATCTAGTCCCAAACTAAGCAGAGCTTGTGCTATGAGCACTAGACAACTGATAAACTTACATATATATTTCTAAATACATACATATTATAGATAAATTAAACCCAGACAAAGAACAAATTATCGTGCTCATCACACAAACATTTGACTGGGTGGGAATCGAACCCACGATCTTGCGTATAGTAATCAGGGCCACTAGACCAACAGGCCTGCCAACCTATTGAAATGAAACCACATCTAAGCAATAAATTATATCACATACTTGTTATTGCTTTTTCTGACGAAATACAATATGAACGAAATTGGTCGCGAAAAAAAAATCAGCTGTTCCCTACATTTATGTTCGCATAACTCGTCAAAATTCTAGGGAACAGTTGATTTTCGTTCATTTTTTGTATATCTTCAGAAAAGGCGATAACAAGTACGAGCACATCAAGCTACCCGAAACCATCAAATTTTCCCCATCAACCTTGAACCCTATGCTTTAGTGATAAAGTTGAAAATCTATTAAAGTTTGACAGATTGTAGTATATTATAGTATCTTCAGAAAAGGCGATAACAAGTATGAACACATCAAGCTACCCGAAACCATCAAATTTTCCCCATCAACCTTGAACCTTATGCTTTAGCGATAAAGTTGAAAATCTATTAAAGTTTGACAGATTGTAGTAGCTTGATGTGCTGGCGTCTGTAAACAAACATTTCGCGAGTTTTGTTTAAGAGCCTTCTAAAAAATATATTCATAAAAATACTTTTTATTAAAAAAGATTAGAGATTATTATTATTTTTAAAGCCTTCTTACATTTCGGTACTGTGCGCGCATCTTTTTTTCCTTTTTTTTTTATAAATGGCATCTCGCAGTTCAAGCTATGTGATTGTTGTCTGCTTAACCGGGCTTGCCTGTGAATGCCAATAAATTAAGACTTCCAGCCAGGGCGAGTGCGCATCGCCGGTGCGAGATATACTTACTTTTATTTTATTTATTAAAAAATCATAGTATCATTTTTTTTTTCTTTAATCGATATTGTTTAAGAAATTATTGGAGACTATTTTGGTATAAATACCACGTGAAAATGATGTAGAAGTTCGGAGATATTCAGACTTGTTTCCAGTACAAAATTGAATTAGGTCCCGTCGTTTTTTCTTTATTTATAAGGCATCATCTGCCTAGGCTTTTCCCAACCACGTTGGGGCCAGCTTCCAGTCTGACCGAATGCAGCTGAATACCAGTATTTTACATGGAGCGACTGCCTATCTGACCTCCACAACCAAGTTAAGTTACTGGGTAATACGATATCCCTTGGTAAGACTGGTTGTCAGACTTTCGGGCTCCTGACTACCCGTAACGGCTGTCAAAGATCCACGAATGACAGCCGGGACCAACGGCTTAACGTGCTGTCCGAGGCACGGAGGGGTCTCGGTATGTAAAGATGGTCACCCATCCACAGACCAACCGCGGCAAGCGTAGCTTAACCTGATCGATCGACCTGTGCGGCTGTTATTGTTTAGCCACGGGTCCCTCTCTTTATTTATAAGGCATATAACAAAAATGTATTCTATTATTATACAAGTATGTATTAGATATTCGTGATCTGAAATCTGCAAATTAAAGCTCTCAAATCAGTTCTCCGTAAGTTTTTGCCTTAACATTCACCAGTAGATTATTGCTAAATAAATAGATGAATAATGAAAAAAATCGCTTTTTATTGTTGTAGAAGAGAAAACGAACTATCTTTACCAATTAATCGTTATTATCTACGAGTACGCGCATTTTTGACACGTCTGTCTAAACCTTCGAGGAAAGCGGGCGTGAAGTTAAAGTATATTATATTTACCTTTGTAGAGCGTCGTCTCTCTCTCCCGAACCTCTGTCTCTTTCTAAATATCGATGCTTCGTATTACTAGCAACTATATCTATTATTCAATAATGCCAAACACCACAAGAGTGCCCCAAAACTTTCAGGCTAACTAAATTATGTATTTCAGTGACATCTCTACAGCCTCCGTGGCGCAATGGCTAGCGCGTTCGGCTGTTAACCGAAAGGTTGGTGGTTCGAGCCCACCCGGGGGCGATTCTTTTTACAACTGAAATACAAGAACAACTGTATTGAAATCTCTGCAATATCAAGACTTAGGAGACGAAAACTCAACGAACATAAGTGCGACAATACAAGGCATTGTATGTGTCATAACAAAGGCTAATCAAAATCTCTTTTTTTTTATTAGCCATTTGCGTAATTGACTAAAGAGCGTTCCAAATCGTAACAGTCTGCTTATTCTAAAGGCATGTATTTAACGCGGCGACAGATTAATCTGAATTTGGGATTAAAAAATAATTAAAGACGGTAGCAAAAATAGTAGGTTGGCAGCTACTGACGGCGGATGAAAAGTAGAAAATGGGCATTCTTAAATTAAACAACGAGGTTGTATATCAAGTACACTAATTATTATCTTTAATAATAATAAGGCGTAGTCGACGGAGCCCCGCTTCGCGGGGCCCCTATTTCTGTCTGCAGGGTTTAAAGGAACCTAACACGAAGCGGGCTCGCGTCGTCATCGTCACTATCATTCACCCAGATGTGACTATTTTTTTTTAATTCGAAGTGCCACGTATAAAAACGGATGTTGGCATAAATATTAGATTGATAAACTCCAACACAGTTAACCCTACAGAGCATGATTCATTTTGTTATTTATTTATTTATTGGCTTAAAAAAATACACTAGCCTGCAAATATGATGCCATTTCTCAAAAAAATATTTACAAAAATCATGACTCAATAGAAACGTACTATGTTTGTTGCGGACGCCGAACTCCCCGTAGCAATAATGAACAAAGTAGGATTATGATACTAAAATGTTTGTGATTGGTCGCGGAGTCAGGCCTCCGACAGGTTTGGACAAGTCGAAACCTGTCGGAGAGCGGACACGGACTAAAGTGATCGGATTGGTGGGTGGCCAAGAATTTTAATAAAGTACACTAAGGGCCACCCACTACTTCCACCCATGAACCGGTGTATATTAGACGGACAGATTTAGATTAAGATAAGTTCAATCAGATCATCGATAGCAGACAACAAGAATAAATCCAGAATAGAAACCAAGACTTTTATTTGAAGATCCATACAGTCCACACCCTACAGTTTGGTCCTCCGAACTCGGATCAAGGAAAAAAGGAACCTTTCGTAAGTTGAACCGATAATAACTTACCTGTGTATCCTGCTGTGTATTCTGCTGTGTATTCTGCTGTGTATTCTACTGTGTACCGTCAACCGAGCGAGATGGTAGTCACCCGTAGCCAAGGGGACTTGGCAGAATTGGAAGAACAGCGTCGGGCCTTAGAACGAAGGGACGAAGAACTGCTAGTATCAGTACGTCGCCGGGAAGCGGAACGAATAGAACGAGAGCGACTAAGACGACTGTCTCTCGACCCGCCGGCGTCACCTCAAGTTGAAAGTATGACCGGACCTACTACCGCCGTGGACATCGCAACAGCGGGACCATCGTCTGAACAACGACGAATAAGATCACCGCCGCGCTCAGTGAGATCGAACACGAGTGCGACTACACGGTTACGATTGGTTGAACTTGAGGCGGCCGAGAAACTAGCAAGCATTCGACGAAAGGAGCTGGAAATCGAAGCAGATCTGGTGAAGAAGAGATTGGCTGCTGAGGTCTCTGTAATACAAGATGACCAGGAAAGCGTCCATGAAGATCTACTTCAGGAAGAACACCAGCACCGGAAGGTGGACCAATGGCTACGAACCCACCCCCTCAACACACGGGGGGAGGGGGGCACGAACACAGAAGCCAAAGAAGACCCAAAGCAGCAACGCTTTGAGGCACCAAGAGGAAGGTCGCCAACGCCAACGAGAACCAGAAACAGCATTGACCAATTAGCTGCGACCCTGGAGAAGATGGCCAGGCCACGACTTCGACACACAGATCTACCAACTTTCTCTGGTGCGGCCAACGAGTGGTTGCCATTCAAGGCATCGTACTATGACACGACCAACATGTACAACGTGTCACCAGCAGAGAACCTTCAGAGACTTAGAAGTTGCCTCAAAGGCGAAGCACGAGACACAGTAGCGGCTCTTCTACACGCGGCCACAGAACCGGACGCTGTCATGAAGACGTTGGAGCAGTGCTTTGGCCGACCAGAGGTGATCATAGACAAAGCTCTGGATGACCTGAAAAAGATGCCAAAACCTAGTGCTAGTGCCAGTGACCTAAATAGTTTCGCGATTAAAATCCAAAATACGATATGTGTGTTAAAGACAATCGATCGCAAGGGGTACCTCTATAATCCCTTGCTAACCCGGGAAGTGCTTGAAAAGTTAAGTCCACATCTCCGATCTCGATGGTGCGACTACGCCAGTGACAACGAAGGGTCAGCAGAGCCCGAAATAGTGACACTATCCCGTTTCTTAATGCGTGAGGCGGACAGGGCGTTACGCTATACATACGCCCCAACAACGAGTACCGCAACTCACAAGAACGAAACCAGGCCTGCCACAACCCTGAAGAAGAAGAAGCCTAACGCAGTGTACGTCACGGTTGAAGGAACCGAAGAAGATCAGTGCCCCAGTTGCAAACAGAATCACGTACTGACCCAGTGTCCGAAATATAAAGCACTGACCGTGGATCAACGCTGGGAACTAGTGAAGGACAATAAGGTATGTTTCAAGTGCGCCCAGAAGAAACACAGGCGTGCCATGTGTAAAGCGAAACCGTGCGGTGTGAACCAGTGCCGCCGACCTCACCATGCCACGCTACACCAAGAAAGGAGAGAGTCGCCCGAAATAAAGTCAGCGACTGAACATAAGTCTGAAGAACCCACTCAGGAGGAGGCAGTCATGTCGGTGGCTACCCTAACAGCCGCTGGCCCGAAGACTGTCCTCCTCAAAATGTGCCCCGTGATCATCACAGGTCCACGGGGGGAGGTGAAGACTCACGCACTCTTCGACGAAGGAGCCACCGTCACTCTCATTGACGAAGACCTGGCTGCGAGTATCGGGGCAGAAGGAACGTCACAACCACTGCATATCCATGGAGTGAACATGTCCTCACAAGAACGAGACAGCAAGATCGTCATGGTGCAAGTGAGAGGGGTCAGCGAGATCAGCGCACCACATAAGCTTCAGGCCAGAACAATGAAAAACCTGAGGCTTCACCAGCAGTCGATCCCAGACACTCTGCTGGAATACGAACACCTACGTGACCTCCCAACAGACGAGGTGTGTTATGCGCCAACACGCCCCGGAATCCTAGTGGGGACAGACCACTGGGAGTGCATCGTGTCGAGAAAACTCCGAGTCGGCGGCCCCAACCAGCCAGCTGCATCCCTAACGCAGCTCGGCTGGGTAGTACATGGGACCGCACCACGAAGCATCTTCATGAACGAAGACAACGTGTTGCATCTCTATGAATACGAGAAGCAGCAGCAGCACGACCACCAGCGACTGCATGACCTAGTGGAAACTCACTTCAAAATAGAAGCACTAGGTATTGCAAGAGAACCACGCGTGAGTGACGCTAACCAACGAGCGATAGCAATCGTCGAAAGAACCACTAAGAAGATCGACGGTGGCTACGAAGTCGGATTGCCATGGCGGCACGATGACATCACCATGCCACCCAGCTACGGTGCAGCGCTCCGCCGATTGAAGAAAATCGAACAGAAGATGGATGCATCACCCGACTTCGCCGAACAATACAACGCTCAAATAAACAACCTGCTGGAAAAGGGGTACGCAGTGCCGTGCGACGGCACAGAACAGTCAAGTGCCGTCTGCTGGTACCTGCCTCACTTTGCCGTACAGAACCCAAACAAACCCGGCAAACAGAGGCTGGTGTTTGACGCAGCGGCGAGAAGCCACGGAGTGTGCCTGAACGATAAACTACTGGAAGGCCCGGACCTACTGCTATCGCTGCCGGGAATCATATTCCGTTTCCGAGAGAAAGCGATAGCAGTAACGGCAGACATCCAAGAAATGTTCTTACGCGTCAAAATAAGAACTGAAGATCAACCGGCCCAACAGTTCCTGTGGAGAGAAACCAACAGAACAGAGCCCCCGCGCCACTACAAAATGACGAGCATGATATTTGGCGCAGCAAGCTCTCCATACATGGCCCATTATGTCCGCAACCACAATGCAGACATACACGGAAATGAATACCCACACGCGTTAGAGGCTATTAAAAACAGCCACTATATGGATGACCTGGTGGCGAGCTATGATAACCAGGAAGAAGCCCTGAAGGCAATACAAGAAACAAGACAGGTGCATGCGGTCGCCGGGTTCACTCTGCGTGGATGGAGCACGAATCATGAGATAGTGCTACGCGACGTGCCCCGAGAGCTGCACGCTACCACTCCCACACAACTGGGAGGAGAGAAGCCCACGAATAAGATACTCGGGCTGTACTGGAACGCCGAACGGGACGAACTCGGGTTCAACACGTCAATGAACCGGGTCCCCGCTCCGGTACGAGAACGGAAGCGCCCACCGACCAAAAGAGAAGCACTCAGCGCAGTAATGTCCATCTACGACCCTCTAGGACTGCTGAGCCACTTCACGATAAGAGCAAAGATTATACTGCAAAGTCTGTGGCGCCTCAAAATAACGTGGGACGAGCCGATACCGGAAGAGGACAACGAACACTTCGCGACCTGGCTCGCTCAACTCACCGACGTCGCCCAGCTTCGACTGCCCAGAAGCTACACGTCAAAGAAGTACAAGGACATAGAACTACATGTCCTATGTGATGCGAGTGAACAAGCCTACGCAGCCGTGGCCTACTGGAGAATAGTGAACTGCGATGACACCGTAAGCATAGTGCTAGACGCCGCCAAAGCAAAGGTGGCGCCACGACAGACACAAACTATTCCTAGGCTGGAACTACAAGCGGCGGTCTTAGGGGCCAGACTCGCTGACACCATCCGCAAGGAACACCGCATCGAGGTCAGCAAAACTGTGTACTGGACAGACTCTTCCACCGTCGTGCACTGGATAAAACATGACATGCGACGATACACGCCGTTCGTCGCGCACCGACTGGGAGAAATCGCCGAGCTCACCTCAAAGGAAGAATGGCGTTGGCTACCAACCAATCACAACATAGCCGACGACGCCACCCGACTTACCAACGCGCCGATCCACATAACCGATCGATGGTTCCAGGGGCCTAGCTTCTTATACTCACCCGAGGAGCAATGGCCCGGGAATATGCCACCCGATGAAGACGATGAACAAGGAGTCCTGCACATTACCGAGACTCCGCGAGACAGCTGGCTACCTGACCCTGCCCGCTTCTCCAAGTACGAGACGCTAGTAAGAGCAGTGGCAAGAGCCTTGGCGTTCATCGACATATGTCGACGCGCCGCTACAAGACTGGAACACAGACATATCCAGCGCGCTGAGAAAGAACTCCTGCACCGAACGCAACAGGAAAGTTTCGGCGAAGAAATGAGACGGATGCAGTCAGCCCGTCCTATCCCAAAGACGAGCAGACTGTACAAACTCGATCCAGTATTGGAAGACGGCCTCCTGCGGGTACGAGGCCGCATTGAAGCATCAGCGGCAACACAAGAAGCAAAACGGCCAATCATACTAGATGGCCGCCACCGAGTGACGAGGCTTCTGGTACAACGGGAACACTGCGCTGCGGGTCACGCCAACCGAGAGCGCGTGACTAACGACCTGCGGCAACGGTACTGGGTCATACATCTGCGACCCACCGTGCGCGCGATCGAGAGAAGCTGTGTCTTCTGCAAGAAGCAGAAGGGGACACCACAAACGCCGGCCATGGGAGACTTGCCACACGCCCGCCTAGACCCCTTCCACCGCCCGTTCACTAACTGCGGGGTGGACTACTTCGGGCCTATGACAGTCAAGGTGGGTCGTCGCCGTGAAAAAAGGTGGGGTGCATTATTCACCTGCCTCACCTCCCGGGCCGTGCACATAGAGCTCGTCACATCCCTTTCAACGAACTCTGCAATAATGGCGTTGAGAAGAATGGCTGCGCGCAGGGGTTGGCCGCGTATCATGTACTCCGACAACGCGACCAACTTCCGCGGGGCCGACCAAGAGCTCCGCAGTGCCTACGCCGAGTGGCTGCCCGACCTGAACAACGAGGGGCTGCGTCATCGAATGGAGTGGCGGTTTATACCTCCTGGCGCGCCCAACCACGGCGGCGCGTGGGAAAGAATGGTACGTTCCATCAAGGCGGCCCTCAAGGTCACCCTACGAGAGAAGGCACCGACTGAAGAGGTCCTCGGCACGCTACTCACTGAAGCAGAATTCTCAATAAACGCACGACCCCTAACCCATGTCAGTGTGGACCCGAACGATCCCGAGGCCCTGACTCCCAACCACTTCCTGTTGGGGTCATCAAACGGCCTGCCTACGACAGGGCCGTGCAAGGAAAACGACCGACGAACATGGCGAGCTAGCCAAGCGCTCGCCGACCACTTCTGGCGGCGCTGGCTGCGGGAATATCTGCCCACATTGATACCCCGCGGCGAGCCGAAGAACAACGCGAGGCCGCTACAAGTTGGCGACGTGGTCCTGGTGGTCGACAACACACTGCCCCGGAACACCTGGCCGATGGGGATTGTGGAGCGCACGCACCCTGCAACTGACGGCAGCGTCCGGGTGGTCGAAGTACGGACCAGAACTGGAATCTTCAGACGCCCGGTGAGCAAACTCGTCGTCCTGGAGAAGAAAGAGGAGGCTTCGCGAGCTACGCCGGGAGGAGAAATGTTGCGGACGCCGAACTCCCCGTAGCAATAATGAACAAAGTAGGATTATGATACTAAAATGTTTGTGATTGGTCGCGGAGTCAGGCCTCCGACAGGTTTGGACAAGTCGAAACCTGTCGGAGAGCGGACATGGACTAAAGTGATCGGATTGGTGGGTGGCCAAGAATTTTAATAAAGTACACTAAGGGCCACCCACTACTTCCACCCATGAACCGGTGGATATTAGACGGACAGATTTAGATTAAGATAAGTCGCCAAGTATGGCAGCAAACTCGCTGAATTTCAGCGAGCTCCCTCTCCCGCCCCATCTTCTGGCTCGGTCGCTGACTTCAGCGACGTCCTCGAGAGCCCGCTCTCACCGCCTTTGGCCGACAAAGGCATTCCTATAACTAATCCCTCATTAGGGATTAACCCGAATATTCCGGCACCATTGTCCGTCTCGACAATGGAATCCGCCGAAACTCCCGAGGCCATTGTTTCCACACCTATTGTGGTTGCCGCCGCCCCTGTTTCCGCACCCATTGTGCAAGCCGCCATTGTCACTAAGACAATAGGCGCACCGCAGCTGCGTTCCGCAGCTGCACCCACTGAGAGTATGGACACGTCCGTACCTCTGTCCGACTCAGAGGAAGCCCTCTCAACCTCTTCGTCCTCCTCTGAAGACGACTATGAAGTCGTCGGAAAGGGAGGCAAAAGGAAGAAGGGTGCCTCATCCCACGCCAACAAGGCCAAAAAGCCAGTCGCGGCTATCTCGATCCCCTGCCCTCCCACCTCCTCCTCTGCCGAACCTCAGGCCACCCGTCCTTCAAGCCCTAGGGCTAGTCCTCCTGCTTCGGACACCAAAAAGAAGCAACGACCCCCGCCCCCTCTATACATTCACGAGAAGTCCAAATGGACTGAAATCTCGAAAATGTGTGTTGATCGAAAGATTAACTACACAAACGCCCGATCAACCCAGCTAGGCATTAAGGTAACCGTTCCCTCGTCTTCGGACTACAGGGAACTTACCCGTATGCTACGTGAGAGGAACTATTCCTTTCACACTTACTCCCTCCCGGAGGAAACTCCAACCCGTGTCATCATTAGGCGAGTCCCTAAAGAAATCTCCACCGAGGAGATTCATTCCGACCTTGCTTCACAAGGTATCCCCGTCTCCGCTGTCCATCGCTTGCACAAAGCGAGAAAGGGCCTTGTCTACGACATGGTCCTTGTAGTTTGCGACCCTACAGAAGGTCATCACCCTATTTTTAAGGTGAAATCCGTTTGTTCCCTCTCGGGCATCTCCATCGAGAAGCCTCGTAAGTCCAATCTCATTGGACAATGCCACCGATGCCAACTCTATGGTCATTCTCAATCAAACTGTTACGCGACACCTAGATGCGTCAAGTGTCTAGGTGAGCACGGAACAGCTGATTGCCCCCGTCCCAAAGACCGCACTCTTTGTACAGAACCCCCCAGCTGCGTACTTTGCGGCCAATCCGGGCACCCGGCTAACTACCGGGGCTGCCCCAAAGCTCCTAAAGCTTCCTCTCCCAAACTGGCAAAGCGCGCAAGCGACCGCCAACAAAGAGAGAGTCCCTCAGTGAAGATTCCATCTTCACAAATGCCTGATCGGCTCAGTCCACAAAGGCCTTCCCCCTGGGCAAACCTATTCCACCAGAAAGCCCCTGCTGCTTCGGTGCCCTCCCAACCCCCGGCCATCCCAGCGCTGATCGCAACTGCCATCCCAGCGCCATCAGTAGCCCCCACGGCCCCAGTAGTCCCCTCGGCCCCAGAGGCCGCATCAGTCCGACCTCCTACCGCTCCCAGGGCTGCTCCCACAGGTCCTAGTAGGTCCCCCCCACCCCCAGTCCCCGGCTGTGAGCCTAATAGCATGGAGGTGATACTCGGTGCATATGCAGCGTTTATCGCCCCCGCCAACGCTATGGCAGCAGAAATTAAAGCCTGCAATGGCAATGCTTGGCGTATCGCCGAGATATTCAATGCGTATCCCCAGGTTACGCAAGTCCTTCAAACACTAAAATTCTAATTGTTCCAATGGATCAACAAAGAATTAGTGTTACCAAACCCCGTTCCCTAAAACTAGGTTTCTTTAATGCAAATGGCATTACTAGTCAACGCGACGAGATCGCCACTTTCCTCCGCGACCATCAGCTTGACGTCCTCCTAATACAGGAAACCTTCCTGAAGCCCCACCACCGAAACCCGAACATTGCCAACTATAAATTAGTTCGCAATGACAGGTCCCGTTGTCACAAGGGAGGTACCCTTATTTATTACAGGAAGGCACTATATTGCATCCCTGTTGATCCACCCCCCCTCCTCTCTCATCTGGAGATCTCTATCTGTCGGCTCGGCATGACTGGTCATCAACCAATCACCATCATTTCCGCCTATATCCCACCCAGTAATGGTGCAGAGGACCCCATCTCTCTCACCAATGACCTCACTGCCCTCTTCGGTCTGAGTGACTCCGTCATCATGGCGGGGGACCTCAATGCCAAACATCCCGCCTGGAACAGCAGCACGACTACTACCAGAGGTAGGATCGTGTACAACCTGGGCGCCACCCTTAACTTCGATGTCATCGCTCCGATGAACCCTACCCATTTCCCTGGCGATCCCAACCAGCTTCCTGATGTACTCGATGTAGCGCTGCTCAAGAATGTGAACCTCCGTTTGCAATCAATAGAGACGTTACACGAGCTTAATTCCGATCACCGCCCAGTTATCATGCATCTAGCCCCCTATTCGGGCCTGCGTGACCCCAACCAGCCCCCTCAAACCAAAGTGATAACCGACTGGAGGAAAGTAAGCGAAAGACTGAAATCCACCACGTCGCCTCACTTGGACTCCATTCCTGACCTCATAGCTTCAGTCGCAGACACGACGGGCGCGATCGACTCGTTTACAGAACACGTACAATCCGTATTGACGGATTGTTCACGGGAAGTTCCGGTGATGGAAGACCATCGCTGGAAATTACCGGCCGACGTACGTGAACTGATAACCGAGAAGAACGCGGCCATTCGTGCCTACGACTCTTTTCCCTGTGACGCGAACAAAGCCCACATGCGCCATTTACAGCGTGCTGTAAAGAAGCGTATAGTGGAGTGGCGTTCCGAAGGTTGGGATAAGATGCTCAGCGAACTCGAGCCCACTCACCAAGCCTTCTGGCACCTTCAGAGGAAACTACGCTCCCCTGAAGAGGTCGCCATGCCTCCTCTCATTCGCCCCGACAAGAGCGTCGCTTTCGACAGCCCCGACAAAGCCGAATGCCTCGCCGACAGCCTAGAGTCCCAATGCTCTCCCAGCTCTCAACCAGTAGACCAAGTGCACCTTAATAAGGTGGACGCTGAAGTCGAACGTAGAGCCTCCCTCCCACCAGTCGAAGACCCCGATGATCCTCTGCCTCCCGTCACTCCCGACGAAGTGCAAGACATCATTAAAGGGCTCGAAACACGGAAAGCCCCCGGTTCGGACGGTATCACCAATAAGGTGTACAAACTCCTCCCCGCCCCCCTCATATTGCTTATGACCGCCATCTTCAATGGCGCTCTGAGCAACAACATCTTCCCGCAAACGTGGAAAGAAGCCACCATCATCGGCATCCCCAAGCCAGGCAAACCCAAGTCTGAGCCCACCAGCTACCGCCCCATCAGTTTGCTCAATGTCTTTGGCAAAATCTATGAGAGGCTTATTTATAAGCGACTCAAGGACTATGCTGAAGCAAAGAGCCTTATCCCTAACGAGCAGTTTGGTTTCCGAACTAAACACTCGTGCATCCAACAGGTCCACCGCATCGTAGAACACATTAGCGCCGGCTTCCAGCGCAGTGCGATGACGGGCGTGTTGTTCTTCGACATAGCGAAAGCTTTCGACAAAGTCTGGCACAATGGCTTATTATATAAGCTTTATCTACTAGGAGTGCCAGACCGTCTCGTGCTCATCTTACGAGACTTTCTGTCGGATCGTACTTTCCGCTACCGCGTCGAGGGTGCACTCTCCTCCCCTCACCCCACCCGTGCCGGAGTCCCCCAGGGATCCGTGTTATCCCCCCTCATGTTCACCCTATTCACCAGCGACATTCCAAATAGTAAAAAGGCTCAGTTGGCTCTATTCGCCGACGACACTGCCATTTACTATACGGGTCGCTGTCAGGCCTCTATTGCTCGCACCCTCCAGACCTCCGCAAGCGTCTTAGGCGCTTGGTTCCGGAAATGGAGAATAGAGGTCAACCCCGATAAGAGTCAGGCAGTGCTCTTCTCGAAACCTCGTCGACTCGCCTCCCCCCTCCCCAGTCCGATCACTATGTATGGCAAGCCGATCCCTTGGGGGAAGCAAGCCAAATACTTAGGTGTCATCCTCGACCACCACCTTACTTTCAGAGAGCACATAAAGACGGCTCGTTCGCGCGCCTCTTTCGCTCTCAGTAGGCTCCACTTCTTACTGACCGCCCGCAGCAAATTGTCACTCAAGTGCAAATTGCGCCTCTACACCGCGGTCATCCGTCCCATCATGACCTATGCTTGCGTAGTCTTCGCACACGCCAAGCCTCGCCACCTGCATAGAATGCAGACCCTCCAGAACCGTTTCCTCAGAAAGGTCACGGGAGCCCCCTTCTATGTCCGCAATGAGAGTCTACACTTAGATCTCAGAATACCCACCATCCAGCAGTTCATGAAACGCCTTTCCAAGCGCTTCTTTGATACTGGCATAAAGCACCCCAATCCCCTGATAGCAGCGGCCGCCCGATACACTCCCTCTCGCATAAGTAGGATTCGCCGACCAAGGCATACTCTCACTATCCCCGACGACGCTACGACCCTCCTACAGGAGAGTAGTAAAGCCACCAGCACGCTCACAAAACACAAGTCCCGACAGCCGTCCTTCCGTCCTCGCCGTCGAGGCCCGTCGCGACCCCCCTTACCATGTCCGCCCCGACCCTTGCTCGAGCCAGCCCGCGCCGCTGAGCCTGTAGTTCAAAATTCGCCCCTAAATAATTCCGATCCAGCCTGTCCCTTGCTGTCCTCTCCCAGCGACGCCCTAAGCCGAGGTCCGTACCCCACAGGGGGTGCCCTTAGCGTGTAGTCGCTTAGTTTTTAAGTTTTTTAAGCCCTGGCTGGAGGCCTTAATTTATTGAGGCATCCACAGGCAAGCCCGGTTAAGCAGTCGACAACCTCATAGGTTGAACTGCGAGATGCCATTCCCAAAAAAAAAAAAAAAAAAAAAGATTAAGATAAGTTCAATCAGATCATCGATAGCAGACAACAAGAATAAATCCAGAATAGAAACCAAGACTTTTATTTGAAGATCCATACAGTCCACACCCTACAATGTTTTTGTGTAGGACCCATATAAGGCACATCACGCATTAATGTGAATTTTTGTTACGTAGTATCAATGAAATTACAAGATTACACGTAAAATGACAAATATGAATTCCTATTCACTAATAATAATTAGTAGAGGTAGGTTCCTACCTACCTGTACTAATTATTTCTACCCTGAAAAATTCAATTTTATCAATTTTTTGCTATTATTATACGTCGCTCGTTAATCGTATTCAAAGTAAACACCTACCGATTTGAAGAAAACATAAATAGTTAAATGTTTATTCAGATCTATCCAAAATATTTGGTATTAAATTCGAAATTCAAATACACAAATAGTTAATCTTGTCAACACTAGATCATACTACTTGGATCGATTTTTGAAATATAAGACATATTTCGGTATGTCCCATATGTGGGACACTATCGGCTGTAGGGTTAAACCGATGACCATGACAGTTGGCACATATAATTATGTATATTTGCATGGAGAAGGCTTTTAAAGGATTTCTTTTCGACTTCCAAGCGAGTGAAGTCTCGAGAAAAAGCTAGTAAAGATATAAATAAACACAATTACAATAAGATGCAATTATTTTATGCCTTGGAAGGTAGGTAGGCCTTTGGTGTGGGATGCGACGTGTGTCGACACCCTTGCGCCATCCCATCTTCCAAGCACGGTGGGCTGTACTGGGGCGGCTGCTGCAGGTGCGGAAAACCTCAAACGGCGCAAATACTCCAATCTCTTTGGAACTGATCTGTTCGACCGTTCGTTTGGTCAGCTCTTCACGTGACCAGAGGGCTGGCATTTCTTGGCCAAAGAATCAGCATTGCCATACAACGTGGCAATGCTGCCAGCCTTTTGGGCACGTTTCCTATTGACAGCGATGCGGAAGAATTTTTTGATGCCCTTTGATTGTTTCCCTTCCTTTTTATACTTGTACATATTACTATTATTATTATTTTAATACTGTTAGCTTTTTAAATTATGTACCTAAAATAAAGATTGAAAATTATAAATACAACAATAATAAAAACACAATACAATTGCACAAAACAGTTACAATCTCACGCATCGCTCTCGTAACTTTATACCACTCTAGAGAATTTGTCGATACGTTCATTCAATTTTGTTCATTCATCTAGGGTTGAACGGCTGTAAAGTTGTCATTCAAATGTTGAAGCTTTTTTATTTTATACAAGTTACTAACATTTCAATTCCTCTCTCCTTAAACAGCACCATTTAATTTCCTTACTCCTGTTTCATGTCTATTGTTATATGTATATATTTATTTAGATTGGTATAATATACGTTATGTATGTATTTATTTTATCGTGTAAATAGTACACCACAGACTACCTACAATATTAATTGTCTCTCCTTCCCTTTTCAATCCATCCAAAGGTTGTCTTTAAAAGATCGCTCTTAGCGATAAGACCGCCCATTGTGTCACCCTTTGTAATATTTCTATATTTATGTCTGTAATCTATATGGTCTACATAATAAAGAGTATTCTATTCTATTATTTTCTATTCTATTCTATTGGAATTGTTTAAAGTTCGAAGGTTACACTATACAGCTATCGATTATACAGCCGGTCGATTCTGTAAAAGTGAGCTTGAAGTGAGCAGTGTCAATAGTGTTAATCCCTAATGAGATTCACGATAAGTCGTGAATCTGGTCTATAGTCTATTATAGGTCTGTATTCTGACTAAGTATCGGTTTCTGTTGTTGTTTGTTTTTTTTTTTAACCCCATACAATAGTAACGTTTTGACAACTAAAATACTAGCTTTGAAATTATATAAAATGATCAATAGAATTGGCATAAAAAATATTAATAAAATATCGATTATGATTGTAAATGTTTGCTTGGTCAACCCCTAGCAGTGGGATGACACTGACAGCTCACTCCACGCAACTTTTCACGGTGAGATTTTCCGATACGACCCACAGGTCAGACAATAATAAGGTGGTTTAGTTTCATTTCATTTTATTTCAGTGTCATTCATTTTTTCACCAATTGCAGTCCTTTCACAGTCATATACACCTCTGATTTTGCATCACTGTCCAATCAGAGTGATCTTTATTCTCATTCCATTAAGGTTGTTATTGGGTTGCTGCGACTGAAAGGTTTGTCAAAATCATTGTGATCTTTATTTTCTTCACAATAAGGTTGCTGTTGGGTTGCTGCTGTCAGAGGTACAATATGTCAACGGACTGTAAGCTACCAACTGTTAACTGCCAAATTGACCTGCTCTGCACATCACTTGCAAAAATAAATAGCTCCCGAATTCTCTCGAGTCCAAAAAAAATAACAAATAAATATTCAACCCAAAAACTCGTCCGTACCAACCCTAAACGAGTGACCCTTCAAATAAAATTTTATACACATCGTGTTAAAAGATAAATTAATTCGCTACAACTGTCAAGGGTGACACAAGGGTACAGGATCTGATAACAACCCTTTATTGAGTACCCCTGACAGACAGGTGTATGTGTGTATGTGTAATTGATTTATCATAAATACGGGGGTAGGTATCAAATGGGTAAAAATTTATCTGTATGTGTGGCTGGAATAGATTATCTTGTTTTTTGATGTTGAATTTGATAATGTGTTTGGGTAATGAATTTAGTATGATTGTCTAGAAGCAGCTGCAGATTCAGACAAACAGAAAAAAACTTAAACAATATTAAGATATTGTTTAAGTTACAAACAGAAAAAAACTTAAACAATATTAAGATATTGTTTAAGTTTTTTTCTGTTTGTCTAAATCTGCAGCTGCTTCTAGACAATCATACTAAATTAATTACCCAAACACATTATCACAGAATAATTTTGGATTTTTACAGAATCGACCGGCTGGATAAGTCCAGCCGGTCGATTCTGTAAAAATCTCACCGTGAAATCATAAGTGAATTGAGCACTTAATAGTGTTAATCCCTAGCATTATGGAATGACAGAGCTCCCTTCCCGCCCACTTCACCTATGTTCTCACGGTGAGATTTTTACAGAATAGGACTGCTGAAGCTTGCAAGTATAATTTATTTGCCGTAAAATATAAGTGTTACCAGTTGTAAAATAATACCGAAAGGGTACTTATTTCAATAAGTTAAAATCATAATATTGGTATTTATTTACATAATTTAAAAAGCTAACAGCTTTAAAATAAGTTTTAAGCTTGTAAATTAAATACAATGTTGATCTTATTTTCACAGTCATAATATGTAGATTGTCATTCGTATAGTCGTTACGTGTAGTCAGAAGCCCGAAAGCCTGACTACCAGTCTTGCCAATTAAGGAGTGTCGTTGTACCCAGTAACTGGGTTGTGGAGGTCAGATAGGCTGAAGCTACATGTAAAATACTGATCCAGTTGGACTGGAAGCTGCTTGAAAAGGTTAGGCAGATGATGTTTTCACAGTCCACACCAAACCATTACATTTTTTGTTTCATTTCTACGTTTTTTTTTTAACACTTACGCTTCCATTGACGCTACCCAACCTGGGAATCAAACTCAGCTAAACCATTGAAGCATCACGTATCGGATAATATTCTGACTATTCAGATATGAATACTTGTTCTAATTTTGGTGCCCGGTAAATGTTAATAATACCTTTGTCCCTATCTCCGTCAATGGGCAATCGTGGGTGAATGACATTACACCTCTAACCCTCTCACGATTATGTAATAAATTGTGACATTTATTGCAATATTATGCATTAACTCTATAAGCCCGGACATGAGCCGCCCTTATAAACAGTGAACGGTATTAGGGGATTGCCATAATTGCTACAAAGTATACAACGTGTGACGTTAAATGCGCAAAACCTGAAAATAGTTTGATCAGAATAACGCAACCACTTTTTAATTTAGGTCACATTTTTCAAAAAATCTTCATTAAAAAAGTTGCCGTGTCTATTTATTAATAGGTCAAGCAAGCCAATGTCAGCGCGGCGCAGCGGCCCGGTGACGACTCCTCCCTCGATTAAGCGTCGTCGCAGACTCAAGAAACGATCAGAATGGCCAGTAAAATTAAAACAGCTCATAAAACCTTTGCAATTTTTTTAATGACTTATTTTCTCTCTGAAATAGGTCAATTGAATTAAAAATCAGTTGGGATGTGTGAGGTTTTGCGTATTTAACGTTACACGTTGTATACAGATGCAAATTATTGCATAAGAAAGAAAGAAAGAATTTCCTTTCTTTCTTTCTTTAGCAATAATTTCACTAATCCCGATGCAATGGACGATAAACGCTAAAATGTTTCAACCGTACCCAGTCTCCACTAGGGCCCGCTAGCTGGACACTTCTTAAAAACGTCATTCGATCAAAAACTGTCGAGGTACAACATAATATACCTTATTTATTTTCTTTAGGTACATACAAAATAATGTCTTTATTAAAAGCTATCACCTGTTGATAAATCTCCTTTGGGGCCTGCCAGATAGACTCACACTATTCTAGCCTACACAGCGAAGATTTGCGTGCAGAGGAACGTCTTTGGGATAGTAAGATTTACTCACCTTCAGTTGTAAACTAAGACACACAGTCTAACGTTAGAATGTAACATATTTGGTAGATTCGTAGTTTGTCAGTTTATTATCAGAATGGCTATCAGACAGCCATTCTGATAGCACTGTTTCACACACATCGTATTTTGTTGAAAATCTTGCATCTGGTGATTCTACATAATCTCTACTATATTTTGTTTATTCATTAGTAAGTATCGTGTTTGTAATTAATAACACACTTCGAGTGCCGTATTATGAAAATTTGATACAATGGCGTGCCTAGTCGTCAAAATTAGGGCAAGCCCACACCCACGGAAATTTTATGTAATAAAAAAACGAAGATTTTCTTGTCGTTAAACATCATTATTTAAATGATAATTCCTTGAAGCACATAAGTATTTAATAAGCATAATGTTTAATTATTATTTATTTATTTATTAAAACTTTATGCACAAGTAATAAAAGATACTTTACAAAAGCGGACTTAATGCCTGAGGCATTTTCTACCAGTCTACCTTAGGGTGATGCAGAGACAAAATATGGTAGGTGCAACATACGGGATAGGTAGCTAGGAAATGACTATAAAATACAAAAAATAATAATAACACATAGGATAGACATATATATACAAACAAAATGAAGTGTCCGGAGAAAAAATGATCGGTAGAGGAGAAAACGAATCCAGCAAATCAGCGCTGGGATGTTACGGCCAACTTCTGACGGATATGTTCACGTGCCTTCACTTTAAAAGATAACCGACTGGTTGCCGTCCTGATGTTCAGAGGGAGCGCATTCCAAAGAAAGACTGCCTGGACAAAGAAGGAAGAATGAATGAAGCCACAACGGTGAGAAGGACATCGTAGAAGACGATTGTTGGTGGAACGAAGATTTGAGAAGTCATGTAAGAAGGAGCAGTAGGTTATACAACGTGTAACGTTAAATGCGCAAAACCTGAAAATAGTTTGATCAGAATAACGAGCAGAATTAATTGAACCACTTTTTAATACAGGTGACATTTTTCAAAAAATCTTCATTAAAAACGTTGCCGTGTCTATTTATTAATAGGTCAAGCAAGCCAATGTCAGCGCGGCGCAACGGCCCGGTGACGACTCCTCCCTCGGTAAAGCGTCGTCGCAGACGCAAGAAACGATCAGGATGGCCAGTAAAATTAAAACAGCACATAAAACATTTACAATTTTTTTTATGACTTATTTTCTCTCTGAAATAGGTCAATTGAATTAAAAATCAGTGTCTGAGGTTTTGCGCATATAACGTTACACGTTGTATATTAATTATTTTGTAAGTGTGTTTAGAATTTTTTCACTTAACTTTAATCATCGTAGTGTAGTAGTTAAAAGTGAGGATTCGAATCAGCTTACCAGCAAGCTCCCGTCCACTTCCTCCCGCTCCTACGGCTCGTCGTCACGTCCAGTCATCCTGAATCCTGCTAAACTTCACTATACATTTTTCCACAGGTGTTGGTTAATGTTTTTGTTCGTATCTTGAGGGGATTGTAGCACAAATCATAGAAGGACCATTTCTTATTAGAAAAAAATTTTGTAGCGCGCGGAGCACGGTATTTGTACGAGTTGCGACGATTAGAGTGAAAAAAAAATCACGCGGAAGCGCGGCGCTACTGTGCTCATGCGTAGACCAATCGGATTGTTCCGCGAATGGGCGATGAGCAAGCCGACAACTTAATCAAATCAAAACCTTTTACACTACACACAAAAGCGTAATTACTAGTTGTGGGGTGAAAAACTATCCAAAAATCTCTAAGATTTAATGCAGTAGATAATATCATAATACCTACCTTAAAAAGAACGGTAATAACAGAAGTCGTTAACTAACTTTCGTAGAATATAAAAAACCAGTCAGGAAAGTCATCTTTGACAAAACGTAAATCCACTGCAAATCCAAATTTTACTTTTACTGCTTATTAGCTTCAATCAAACCTTGGGAAAAGTATTACCTATCAAAGAAAAAATGCCAAGACAAATAACAAAAACAACGAAAGATCGAGTCCCTCCGATGATAACAATTTGGAACGCTCCAAAGAATTTTCATTTCTTCGAATTCTTTAAAAAAAATATTTCAGACAAAGGCATTCGACCTCCTGCGACCGTTCGTGACAATGAACCTATGACGTCTGACCCGTGTGAATCTGACATCGTGACGGGTCGCGTTCGATTTTCGAATTTGAAAAAAGGAACTGCGTCACGGGCCGCTGATTGGACAGAATGTGTTCCGCCGGTTGAAGGTAGTCACGAGTTGACTAATTTGTAAATTGAATTTTTGGGAATGCACGAGTTTTTTCATAATGGTTTGTCTCTCGAATTATCTGTGGTGTACCGAGTTTCGTTCACGACTGTCGATATGACCCATTTAGCCAGTTTCTTCTCACAATTTCGTTGAACACCATCGGTTATGGTTTTCTGTGATTACAGCATGAAAATTGTTTTTTTTTTTTCTTTGGTACGAAGTTCTTTAACACGGCTTGCAGTAGGAATAAATGGCGGGTCACTTGCATAACACACTATCAGTAGGAATGGCTTTCATTTTGATAGATCAACAACATTAATTGCGGTATTTACGTTACTGTGCAGACATTTTTTTCGAACGTACAACCCTCCTCCCTCCTTCCTTATAACTTACATACTTAGAAAGTATTTGTGACAAGTTTTAAATCAATACCATTTTTGGAGTTAATCAAGCCACGCACTAATAATCCTCCCCTTAAAAATCGAAATACCACTTTTTGCCACGTCAGGGGTCTATTTTCGAAAGACCCATAAATATACTTATTATTGTTTATTTTCTGTCAAAAATATTAATTCTGAGTTTCGAGTTAATCAGACCGCACATTAAAATTCTTCCACACATACTTCAACACCCCGCTTTGAGGGGTAGTTTTGAAAAACGAATATTGATAAACTTTATTACTTATTTAGGAAAGTATTCTTGCCAAGTTTCGAGCTTATTAACCAAATGAATAAGATTTTCATATAAACCTCGCTTTTCACCACCACAGGGCTGGAATTTTGAAAAATCGTTTAAGGTGTTATCGGCTATACAAACATACCACAAAAGTTAACCGTTATTAATGTAACGCATGATTTCCACAACGATTGTCAACTATTCGTGTTAAAATTTTGTACAAAAGCGTCATTTCGGCACTTATACCTACTGTTATTTTTTTTTTGTTTATATTATTGTTTTTCAATATTTTTTTTTGTTTATATTGTTGTTTTAGAATATTTTTTTTTTTTGTATATATTAGTGTTTTAGAATATATGTATATATTTTTTTGTATATACATATTATTGTTTTAGAATGCTGTCTATCTCTTAATATTGTAAACTTTGCTTGTGTTAATTTACTTGAACGATTGTGGATAGACCAATAAATAAAATAAATAATTCATATTATCTTCTATAGTTTAAGCTCTAAAAAATGTAGTACAGACGCCAGCACAGCAAGCTATAACAATCTGTCAAATTCCTGTAATAGATTTTCAACTTTATTGCTACGAGATAAGGTTCAAAGTTGATTGGGAAAATTTGACCATTTCGGGTAGCTTGGTGTGCTGGCGTCTGTACAGTGTTATCAGAATACTTAGCGATACTCAATTACAGATACACAGAAAAACTTCTAGAAACTTTTTCATGGTCATCATTTATTCCCTTGTAAGTATTTACTTTTGTATGTTTATACAGACCTAGTATGAGGTATTAATGTACAGACGCCAGCACAGCAAGCTACTACAATCTGTCAAATTTCTTTAATACATTTTCAACTTTATCGCTAAAGCATAAGGTTCAAGGTTGATTAGGAAAATTTGACAGTTTCGGGTAGCTTGATGTGCTGGCGTCTGTACCAATGTGCTTTTTCTCAGAGTTGTTACTTAATTATTTTTATACCAGTTTTATTTAAAAAGTAAAGTCCCAATTTAACTGAAATTTAACGTGATGGCCTGAAACACTGAAACACTCTACATCCGAACCATCATTAGTTGCACCTGTAATAAAAAATATTTTATTTTATTTTTAGGCACTATAATATTGTATGGAAAATTTGCTACTCTTGGCAAAATTTATACCTTTTGTAAACGTTTTTATTAAATATTATTATTTGAGAGAATGAGCTTGTGGCTAAATAATAAGAGTCGCACGGGTCGATCTTCAAGGTTATGCAAGGATTGCTAGGCAAGGATTACCCATCCACGAAATAACCTTATTTCGTGGATGGGTGACGATCCATAACATACCGACTCCGTGCCTCGGAAAGCACGCTAAACCGTCGGACCCAGCTGTCATTCGTGGATCTTTGACAGCCATTACGGGTCATCAGAAGCCTTACCAAGGAGTTATTGACCAGTAACTAGGTTGTGGAGGTCAGACAGGCAGTCACTCTATATAAAATACTGGAACTCAATTGCATCCGGTTAGACTGGAAGCCAACCCCAACATAACTTAGGAAAAGGCTAGGCAGATGATGAGATATCGATATCCATCACGTCTGCAGAGTTTCGCTAGATAATTTAGTTTGACCCTGTATAGAGATTTATTACCCGGTACACAATAGACACTATATTTTTATATGTACTTACTAGGTATTTTTATGACACATGTCTGGAGTCATAAAATGGCATTTTTTAACTTATTATTGCTTTATTTTTCCGTCGTAATGTTCCTATGTGTGGGTCAGTGGTTTTATTTGTACCATCAAGCTTTATAGCTCTAGGGAGGTGAGCAAAATTTTAAGTGGGAATGAGAGATGGCTTAGTGCTGCGTGACTATTGTCATTTGAATATCACGTTGGCACAAAAAGTAATGAGACACTTGGTTTAGCATCTAAGACTTCTTGCCAACGATCCGGCAACGTTTGGATGCCTTTTGCCCAGAACTCTGATGGCTGTGCCTCGAAAAAGTTGTTCAACTCCGCCACTACATCAGAGAAATCATTAAATTGTTTACCCCGCAAATGTTGTTTCAGGGCTCTAAACAAATGATAGTCTGATGGGACGAGGTCTGGGGAATAACGTGGGTGGGGTATCGTCTCCCAACCCATGTTCTCCAACTGTTGGCGAATGGCAGATGCGACGTAACACCTCACTCCCCCCCTGACACGAGGAGAGGCCCGCTGGAGCGGGCCAGCACCAGCCGGGGGTTGCGGAAGTATCGTTCGTTCCCGCGACCCCCGGCGTAGGTGAGAGAGGGAACACCGGGGTGGTTTTTAGTCAGTAAGAGTCTGACAGACCCCGCCGCCCGCCCCAGGGCGGCGGACATCCATGAGGATTTTCCACCCCGAAACAAAAAAAAAAAAAAATGGCAGATGCGACGTGAGGTCGAACGTTATCGTGTAGTAAAACTAAATTGACTCGTCTTCGTCGTTTTTTCTTGATGGCAGCAGATACATAGTTTGGTGAGCTGGGTTGAATGTTTGTCAGCGTTTATAGTTTCACTGTGTAATAGTTCATAAAACAGCATACCTTGCGCGTCCCAGAAACAGCAAAGTAGAACTTTTAAGCGTTTCTTTTGACTCAGCTTCTGTTGTATCTCATTAATCTACACTAATATTATAAAGAGGAAAGATTTGATTGGTTGTTTATATTGAATAGGCTCCGAAAGTACTGGACCGATTTCAAAAATTGTTTTACCATTAGAAGCCGACATTATCCCTGATACATAAGCTACTTTTTACCGCGGAAAAATGCTTCATTCCTACGGGAAAATGGGTAATAGGATTTAAACGGCGGGAATTCCGAATTCTACGCAAACGAAGTTGCGGGTGGATGCTAGTATTATAGAAAACAATTAACTTGAAAAAGGAAATGTATAGAGTTTTCTAGTGTCTCATTACTTTTGTGCCAACCCAATATTTTTTCGTTTACAAGAATTAAAACAATGAATGACAAACACTGATATTACTCATAATGTTTTTTCCACTTCATTCATATTATTCACGCACGTTGGTCTGTGGTTTTAACTAACCTACACAGGAATCTGCGTCCTACTAAATTTATATTCATAGTTAGTTGACTAATAATGTAAAACAATATTAGTCATATCTGGGACACGGTTTTAGTATTTTCCATTGTTTTGTTTACTTAAGTATTTGTCAGTGACAATACTTAAGCGGTCGGTACAATGTCTAACAAAGATAACTAAATTATACCACGGGAATGTACAGACGCCAGCACATCAAGGTACCCGAAACTGTCAGATTTTCCCAATCAACTTTGAACCTTATGCTTTAGCGATAAAGTTGAAAATCTATTAAAGAAATCTGACAGATTGTAGTAGCTTGATGTGCTGGCGTCTGTACAACCGAGATAAAAAGTATGCTTTGTGTTACCATAATCTATATATTATACAACGTGTAACGTTAAATGCGCAAAACCTCAAACACCCCAACTGATTTTTAATTCAATTGACTTATTTCAGAGAGAAAATAAGTCATTAAAAAAATGTAAAGGTTTTATGTGCTGTTTTAGTTTTACTGGCCATTCTGATCGTTTCTTGCGTCTGCGACGACGCTTTATCGAGGGATGAGTCATCACCGGGCCGCTGCGCCACGCTGACATTGGCTTGCTTGACCTATTAATAAATAGACACGGCAACGGTTTTAATGAACATTTTTTGAAAAATGTGACCTATATTAAAAAGTGCTTCAATTAATTCTTCTCGTTATTCTGATCAAACTATTTTCAGGTTTTGCGCATTTAACGTTACACGTTGTATATAAAATAGAGGTGTGTGTCCCAATATTTCACTTTGCAGCTAAAACTGCACGTTGCAGACGCATAGTGTTTGTATGGCGCAATAAGTACAAGGCTCCCATCGTGCACTATGGTGGTTGCAAGTTGATACCTATAAGGGTGTAGAAGATACGGGGGTTGAAACATGTGATTTCTAAAAATGTGTGATTATCATTAATAAAAATGTTTAGTATATGTAAAAAAATTATGAAGTAAGTAGTGATAGATTATTAACATTAACGAATAACTATACAATTAAAAATGACCCAGCGAAGCGGGTATTCACAGCTAGTCAGCCTATAATTTTCCTGGAACACAGGCCTCCTCTCTTGAGGAGTCGGCCGTAATTCACCCCGCGCGGGCCTACTGCAGGTTGGCGGCTGTCACGTTTTCGACTTTTTGGTTCTCCTTCACCGTTTTGAGAGCAGTAGTGATGAAATTAAATACACAAAGTAAAGTCCAGTCCTATGTGCTAATGCCGGGTACAAACTATCTGTGTGCCAAATTTCTTCCAAGTCCGTTCGGCCGTTTTTGCGTGATTCAGTAAAAAACATTCAAACATACAAACTTTTACATTTAAATTATTACTAGCTTCTCCTAGCGACTTCGTCCGCGTGAAATGTCTTGTTCCCCCGCCCCACACCGTCGCGTCGCATCGCCCCTGGTAAAAGATACGGGCCGAAAACACGCCGGCACGCCGAAAACAGGCCGAAAACACGCCGAGACACGCCAAAAATACGCCGAAAATACGCCGACACACTCCAAAAACACGCCGAAATGAGGCCGAAATCACACCGAAAATCACTTTTACCCGGGGGGGCCTGCCCGCGCTATTACTTCGGTTACGCTAAGCGTTCTTTCCGGCTTTTTTTTTCATTTCTTTGTGCTCGGCTTCTAAGAGCTAGCGTGACATTAAATATCCTATAGCCTTCCTCTAAAATTGGGCTATCAAAATGCAATAATATTTTTTCAAGTCCAACTGGAAGTTCCAGAAATTATCGTGTTAAAACAAAAAAAAAAAAAACAAATTCTTCAGCGACAGAACGGACGGTGGGTCAAGCGTCTTGGTACTCATATGCACGCGGCAGGCATCATCTGCATCATCGGCATCATCATCTGCCTGGCCTTTTTCCAACTATGTTGGGGTCGGCTTCCAGTCTAACCGGATGCAGCTGAATACCAGTATTTTATATTTTACGTGGAGCGACTGCCTATATGACCTCCACAACCCAGTTACTGGGTAATACGATACCCCTAGGTAAGACTGGTTGTCAGACTTTCGGGCTTCTGACTACCCGTAACGACTGTCAAAGATCCACGAATCACAGCCGGGACCAACGGCTTTCAGAGGCACGGAGGGGTCTCGGTATGCAAAGATGGTCACCCATCCACAGGCCAATCGTGGCAAGCGTAGCTTAACCTGATCGATCGACCTGTGCGGCTGTTATTATTTAGCCACAGACCCCTGCGTAACACACTATTACTCTCAATTTGAATCATTTTGAGGCAAATTGCTAATCCATTGCTCCATATGTTCGAAAAATGTGTCTGCTCAACAACGTAAATAACGCAATGAATGTTGTTGAGCTGTCAAAATGAAACCCATTGCTACTGATAGTGTGTTACGCAATTACCCCACCACACTGGGCCCGCGTTGGAGATTACAGCCCATTCCCTCTCACAAAGAGGAGTCCTGTGTCCCAGCAGTGGGAACATCATATGCCATTAACATTAGCTTCAAATCTAGTCTATGCAGCTGTTTAGAAATTTCTGAAGAAATCCTAACGGCTCTCTGCCCGGCCTGGAAATCAAACTCAAACAAACTCAAATAATTTATTTCAAGTAAACCAATTACAGGCACTTTTGAATTGTCAAGGGGTCGGTCAGTCAGAAAGATGAAGCTAGTTCAGTATGAAGCTAGTAAATCTCTCAGCAGCCGTGATTGCGACCAACGTAAAGACGGCGAACATTTTAAAACCAGTATCAAACACTCCAACATTACCGGATGAACCACCATACTGACGCGTGTCCGAACCGCACCGATATCCTCTCAAATATTGAATATTTGTTTAAAATAATGTTACAAACCCACACGACGTCAAACAGACCGCCTGGGAACTTAAAGTATTCACTTAGTTAGAACAAATAGTTGGAGTGAAGTTAGTGTTGCCGAGGTATGGAATTTGATGGGTGACCATTTCCGTTTAAAAACACCTTTTAATAGTTGTAAATTTAAGTTTTTAATGGGGATCTTAATACTTGAGTTTAGAGCTCAGTTAGGTTAAGTAAAGTTATTGTTTTCAAGGTATAGAACAGGATGGGTGACCACGCTTTGTTAAGGGGGCCAGCTTGTAAGATTATTTACAGGCTATTTTTATTTTATTTATAATGTAGTATTTTATTAAATCAAGGTTACGTCACCAAGGTTAAGAAATGGATGGGTGAACATTGTTATACAGGATGTTTCAATAGTTATCTTAAGCAATTGCGTCCTACGCTTTCCAAAAACAGTCGTTCCATATAAAATATTGATACAACACATAACAATGAAATATCCATATAATTAAATAAAAATAATGTATCAAACCCACACGACATCAAACAACGCCGCATGAGAACCTTCATTGGGTTAGTATAAATAATTTGACTTATTAACAAGGTTTTCTTCTGAATATGTTTTGTTATTAGCTTAACATAACATCCCGCCTGGACTGAAAGATAGGCAGAGAAAGAACCGAAATTATCGAAATATGTCGCTAGCAAAGTAAGCACGCTGAAGGGCAGTGGTCTGGCCATGTTTGTCGATGGACCGATGGCCGGTGAAGCAGACGAGTCCTAGACTGGAGACCGGGTATCACCAAGCATAGTGTGGGACGCTTCCCAGACAAATGAACCGCCGACCTTAACACGTTAACTGCCAAGGCATTTTTTCTAAATCCTCTAAATTTAATTTCTTGATTATTGATTCTAAATGGTTTAAAATTGATAATTATGGACAAAAAAGAATTCCCTTTTCTTTATTTTAATAAATTTACCATTTCGTTGTGTTTTATTTAATTTTCATAAAAAGTACGTGATCACTTTTGTTCTAGATACAAAAGTAAGAGGCCATTTTGAATGTGTCTTGCTTGTGGCCATGTCAGTCATTTCTAATAGAAAATAACACTGTACACGTGTCAGACGACACACTGCGGTCATTTGAATGCGATGCTTCAGTGTCAGTCACTGGTGGCTGACATGGCCTGAACAGATACTGAGTCTGTCGGGCACCGGTGACTGACATGGCCTGAACAGATACTGAGTCTGTCGGGCACCGGTGGCTGACATGGCCTGAACAGATAGTGAGTCTGTCGGGCACCGGTGACTGACATGGCAGTTAACGTGTTAAGGCTGGTTTTCCACCAGAAATGTGCGAGATAGCTGGATGGTGCGAGGATGCGTAGCGAGGCTGTGAAACGGTGTGAGAGAGGTTGGAGTTTGACGGCACGGAATCCACTGGATGAGAGAAGCACAGAACCGGACGTATTGCGGTGCTTGAGCGAGGCCTGTGTTCAGCAGTGGACGTTATTCAACTGAAATGATAATGATGATCATGGAAGGAGTATCATAACTTCGTCATTGAATGTGTATACTGAGATGAATATACAACATTACTTTAGATATATTGCAAACCTGAATGAATATAGTTTGTTCAGAACAAGTAACTGAATCGATTCCAATATAAATAAATAAATAAATCCCTGGACATTTCACACAGCACCATTTGTCCGAAGCTAAGCAACCTAATGCTTGTGTTATGGTAACAAGATGGCTGATAAACTACTTATATACAATTTTTTTTTACCACAACAATTACAACAACAACAACAACAACAATTTTTTGCACCATGTTATATTTTGTCCCAAAAATATTTAAAAAAGTTTACAACTTGGATACCGAGCGACACTGAGTACATATGTGCAATAATATGCGTACATCACAGGTCACGGTGGCGGCGCGTGGTAAGTGGTAACTATCTTTTTGTACGGGCAAGCAGGTAACATAACAAGCTCATAACTTTGTAAATTTTCATGATACAGTTTTAGCTGGCGTGTGTACATAAAGATACTAGACACGTGTTTCGGGTTTCACATAAAACTAATGTTGTATAGAAGAAGAAAACTGGTCACAGCGTGTCAAACATTGAGCTATCTTGAGGGTATAAAAAGAATCGCCCCCGGGTGGGCTCGAACCACCAACCTTTCGGTTAACAGCCGAACGCGCTAGCCATTGCGCCACGGAGGCTGTGGAGATGTCACTGAAATACGTAATTCATAATCTGAAGATTTTTAGGAGACTTATAAAGCGCTTTTGACCATCATTTGCACAATATAATTTTAAAATTGTATGTGCATAATAAATTAATATTAAACTTACTTTATATTCAAAATATCTCTACGTTTTGTCAAGTCGTAAAAACCGAGCAAAGCAGGGGCGGGTCACTAGTTATAAATAACATTTAAAATAAACTTCTAGTGGTTTTCGAGCACACAACTACAGACTTATGATATAATTGACTTTTGCTTAAGATTTTCTAGATATTTCTTAAAAAACCTAGCAAGCTTTTAAGTTCTAAAAAATTAATATTCTCATAAACAAACTCTTAAGTAGTGATGTTCCAACACAAATTGATGTTCAACAACTTTTTTTTAAATATATTTTTGTAACGCATAGACATTATAGAGAACCGGTTCCACTCAACAAGAGTTGAAATATGATAATTAGACATTTTATTTATTACATATGTCATTTTAATACATTTAGGAACGTAGCAAAAAATATTTACAAAGAAATATTTGAATGAAAAATGATCTATTATTTTCTTGTTTTTTTTTTTAACATCTGTTGTTAAAATTAGTTTTTTTTTATTTATTTTATCTACAACCATGCTATAAATCCTCTTTAAAAGTTTCTGAAACAGTTAGCTTATTGTTAACATTAAAACAACCAGTGGCATAGTAACCATAATTTATCATCCAAACGAGTGTTATAAGGTTGTACTAAACATTATGCAACTCCTTTACGTTTTTCCCTTCCTTACTCATCAAACAGCCACATTCTCACTACTCAATTCGCGGTATCTTGATGAATTTAAAAAAAAGAACATTGTTATGTACGCGCGTTTCACTACCACAGCGCCGTAATTAAAAAAAAAAAATTCTTAAAGGTTATTCAAATTCACGTCGTATCCCGCCATTTTGGTTCGATATTAGTATTGCAAACATTTTATACACACTTTGTTTGTATTAGATACTTAGCAATTAATCTCCCCATGAACAACACCTTATGGTTTCAGAACCTTTTATAGAGGATTCATATGATGGGTGTAGACAAAGTCTTATATGCAACTGCCGTGCGATTCTGTAACCATCTCACCGTGAAAGCTTGGGTGAAGTGAGCGTGGAGTGAGCTGTCATTCGCTAGGGATTAACACTATTAAGTGCTCACTTCACTTATGATTTCACGGTGAGATTTTTACAGAATCGACCGACCGATCTATATCACGTTCTTTATGTACCAGTTTGTACAAAATGAATGTAAATTATTCTCAAAAATTCTACGGTAGCTGGAAATCTGATATCGTTTGAAAAAATGGGAAATATAATTATAACTGGGTAGGCAGCTACCTTTTAATTATAAAAAAAAACACTGTGTTAAAAATACACAAACTTTTTGTCACAAAAGTAGGTGCTATGAATACAACAATATTGTAGATCTTTATTGTAATAATAGCAGATATTTATTTCTGTAAATTAAAATAATAAGTAAGTAAATAACAACAATTACCTAATTAAATAATAAAAATAACAAAATTATATCCAACTTAACTAAAACTGTATGCACACAAACTGAAATATAGCGTCAAAAAATTCATCCGCATCGCTGTCAACTGGTACCTAATATACCCAACAGACTGGCGATGGCGGCATTACCACGTTGTATGGCAATTTATTTATTCCTTTATTTCAGGCGACTAGGGTCCACAGAAAATACAATACATACTACTACAAACATAAGAATAGTTATAAACGAATACATTAAAAAATTATCACAATACTATACTATAGTAATATAACTTAAAAATACTATGAATATATACAACATAAAAAACTAAAACTACTGCACACGAAGTGTCGGCGTCGTGTTTCGCTGACTGGTGTCATGTGGTCGGCGATACACAACACCCTTCGGCCAGAACTCTTCCTTGAGGAACTTCTCGAGATGATGTGTCGGAACACGCACCACAAACGACTTGAAGTTCGTGTTGTAACGCGGTTCCAACTTCTCAACCCCCAAAGTCCAGTTGGTCTTCACACGCAGGTACTCCACGCTCTCCTCAACCTTCATGGAGTGGAGGGTTAAGCCTCTGGCCAAGGCAAAAGCCAGCCCTTGGGTCAAAAGTAGTGACAACCAGGCGTTTCGAGATTTCCTTAAAAAAACCATGAGCACTCGGACCCCACGGCCTAAGGGTAGGTAATAAGTGTAATTTATTGAATTTTACAATAGAAACTTCTAGGCAACTAAAAAAAAAACTAAACTCTTAAACTTCTAAACTTCTTGCTAGGCAAAGTGGAAGTGGCAGGGCCGTCTTTACCAGGGGGTGCAAGGGTTGCGTGGCGCCCGGGCGCAGGGTTTTAGGGGGCGCAAGCCAATCGTCTTATACCTACACATATTCATTACACCTTTAAAAATGTAGGCACCAATATTGTTTATATACGCCTCATGCAGCTTTGCATATTCGCGTTGTGACTTGCGATGTGCAAGCACCTTATTACTACAAGAAAAAGAGCTTTTCAAGTAAAACCTTTGCTACTAACACAACGTTTGCCAGTTGTTAGTCAGTTTTGAGTTAATGAACTAAATAGGTGACAACTTGGCACCTAAACATTTTTTTTTTTTGTCAAGGTAGTCGCCTTGACAAAAAAAAAAAAACCGTTGCAGACTGATTCTTGCACCCCGGCGCCCAATATGCTTAAGCCGGCTCTGGGAAGTGGTCAAGTTTTGGGGCAACAGGATCTAAAATACAGTCGTGCCAGCGACACGAAGAAGAAGAATAGCTAGGTATTCTTAATTAGTGCCAACACGACGAGGTAAGGAGAAAAACATTATCAGAAATTCTGTATCGCACACTATGCGACATAAGACTCTTGGCTCCGCACGTCGAGTTGCAGGCTATGGGAGTCACATGCTTTCGGTACTTTTCCCATCGTCTAGACGCACGGTGCACGCGCAAACACGATGACAGGTCAGGGTCTCGTAGTCGAGCTATCGCAGTCGCATGTCAGTAACTGGGTTGTGGAGGTGTGATAGGCAGCCGCTTCATGTAAAATTCTGGTATTCAGCTGCATCCGGTTAGACTGGAAGCCGATCCCAACACAGTTGTGATGATGACCTGGAATTTCATGAGATCAAATGGCTATCCGCAAAAGAAATCTTTTATTGCACTTACAAAGATGTAATGTAATGAAACTAGTTATTTACACACAGTCACAATTAATTGCAAAAGTATTGAACCCAGTACTCGTTAAACGCATGCAAAACTATTAACTTTTTTACCTTAAGACCTTTAACGGTCTGTAAATGCAACTTGGACTAAAGAAACGTGGAAATGCAATCGTAATTTTCTGGTCAATTTGGTTTGAATTGTGACATCTTTTTTTTGTTGTATAGTTGGGTTCCGTACTCAAAGGGAACCCGAAAAACATAGTTTCCAACGGGACCCTATTATAAAAGGTCCTTTGTCCGTCTGTCACAGGACCCATCTTTTGAACCGTGATTCGTACACACTTGAAATATTTACAGAGTGTTTATTACTACGGCTGTAATAATAACAAATAAATAAATTAAATTAAAAATTAAAGGGTGTCCCCAAAGAAACGTGTAGTGTAAAATATTGTACGGTAGTACGGAACCCCTTGTATGGGAGTCCGACTCTCACGTTGCAGCTATTTTACAAGCTTTTATTTAACTTGAAATATATGTATGTAAACAACGTGTAACGTTAAATGCGCAAAACCTCAGACACCCCAACTGATTTTTAATTCAATTGACCTATTTCAGAGAAAAAATAAGTCATTAAAAAAATTGTAAAGGTTTTATGTGCTGTTTTAGTTTTACTGGCCATTCTGATCGTTTCTTGCGTCTGCGACGACGCTTTATCGAGGGAGGAGTCGTCACCGGGCCGCTGCGCCGCGCTGACATTGGCTTGCTTGACTTATTAATAAATAGACACGGCAACGTTTTTAATGAAGATTTAAAAAAAAATGTGACCTATATTAAAAAGTGGTTCAATTAATAAATTCTGCTCGTTATTCTGATCCAACTATTTTCAGGTTTTGCGCATTTAACGTTATACGTTGTATATGTTTGTTTGTCACGGTGGAATCTGAAATTCAATTTTGAAGCAGATATCTCCAACCGATTGAGCTGAAATTTTGTATACACGTTTAGTTCTCTATTTTTATTTTGTGAAGTTCAAGGTGTAATTTTACAGTCTTCCTTACAGATTATAAAAATAAAAATATTGTAAATGATAATAATTTTTAAGTAAGTGGCTTTCAATAAATAAAACAACAAATGCTACGTGACGTTCATGATTGATTCAATGCCATAGCTTTTACAGTGTATTTAAATCAAAGTCCGACAACTAGTCTTACCAAGGGGTATCGTGTTACCCAGTAACTGAGTTGTGGAGGTCAGATAGGCAGTCGCTCCATCTAAAATACCGGTATTCAGCTGCATCCGGTTAGACTGCAAGCTGACCCCAACGTAGTTGAGAAAAGGCTAGGCAGATTCTTTTTTTTTTAATTTTAATTGAAGGTTTTTGTTATTCATTTTAGGCTTATGACGTAAAATTGTCTCATTTTCAGACTTTAGATTGCCAAATAGTCTAGTACAGACGCCAGCACATCAAACTACCGGAAACTGTCAAATTTTCCCAATCAACTTTGAACCTTATACGTTAGCGATAAATTTGAAAATATATTAAAGAAATTTAACAGATTGTACTAGCTTGATGTAATGGCGTCTGTACATGACCAGAAAGAATTGATTAGAAAGGCGAATACGAACGGTTCAATAGGTTATTGAGTTGGTAACAGTTGATTCCACTTTAGAACAATAGTAAGTATTGCACACTTGCTCACTCACTCTCACACACGCACACCCACTCTCACGCACGCACACACACACACGTAATACTATATTATTAATATCGATTCGGCCAAACATACGACCCAGTGGGTCCCGCTTGAACAGTCGTGGCCCAGTGATAAAAGCCCCGATTTACGAGTTGCAGGTCGTGGCTTCGAACCCAGAGAGGCGCTTTGCTTCGTGTAAGTAATTTCATCACCACAGCAGTGTTGAGAGCACTGAAAACGATGAAGGAAAACATCGTGAGGAAACCGGCATGTCCTACAACCAAAAAATTCGAAGAGAAGTGACATCTACCAACACGCGCTGGGCCCGCGTGGTAGATTACAGCCCACTCCCTGAGGAGGAGAGGGGCCCGTGGCTAAATAATAACAGCCGCACAGGTCGATCGATCAGGTTAAGCTACGCTTGCCGCGGTTGGTCTGCGGATGGGTGACCATCTTTACATACCGAGACCCCTCCGTGCCTCGGAAAGCACGTTAAGCCGTTGGTCCCGGCTGTCATTCGTAACTCATAAGTAAGTGTAAGTTTACTATGTCAATATTCAAATCATGCCCAAACACAATATTTATTAAAGGAGTCCAGCTCATCCCACCATCTCTTTCTGGTCCTGCCGCGATATCGTTTGCCATTAAACGGGACCCATTCATAATCAGCCTATAATGTTCCCACCATCATCTGCCTAGCCTTTTCCCAACTATGTTGGGGTTGGCTTCCAGTCTAACCGGATGCAGCTGAATACCAGTATTTTACATGGAGCGACTGCCTATCTGACCTCCACAACCCAGTTACTTGGTAATACGATACCCCTTGGTAAAACTGGTTGTCAGACTTTCGGGCTCCTGACTACCCGTAACGACTGTGAAAGATCCACGAATGACAGCCGGGACCAACGGCTTAACGTGCTTTCCGAGGCACGGAGGTGTCCCGGTATGTAAAGATGGTCACTTATCCACAGGCCAACCGCGGCAAGTGTAGCTAAACCTGATCGATTGACCTGTGCGGCTGTTATTATTTAGCCACGGGCCCCTCTCCTCAGAAAAAATATCAAAAAGTTAAAATAAACAATTCCTATCCTACTTCACAAATCTACGCACCTACGTATATTACCGCATACCGCTAAGCATAACCTTACATTGCGATTGAAGAAAACCTGTCACAATTCCTCTTTTTAACCGACTTTCAAAAAAGGATATTGTTAATTTGATGACTATTCTATGATTTTTTTACCTGCAAACAGACTTAAATGTTCATGCTAATTACTGAAGAGCATGTAGCATTTCCATTTTGAAATGAGAACGTAAAAAAAAGTTACAATTTATTAGGTGCTATGAGCACTGTTTATAAGAATTGGCGTAGGGTAATGAGAGCGCATTGGTCGTTTACAAGAAATAATAAGGACTTAGGAAAACATCGTAGAAACATCTGAAATCGTTGATGGCCAACATGCAGTGAGCATTGTATTTGTGAGCAAGCGCGGTGGTCAGTTCTCTTTCTTTTTTTTTTCTGTAAGAAAAAAACGCCGCGTGCACAGTGACCACTGGGCAACAGTCTCACGATGGGTGCTTGAGGATTGACGGCGCCGAGGCCGGCCCAGGAAGTGGTGGCGAGACGACCTAGACGCGTGCTGGTCACTCTGAAATCAACTTAATTCCCATTAAAGTAAAGTTGATATTTGTTTAACTTGAAATAACACCAATTTGAAACTTTGAATAGACAATAAGTATCCTGTAAAATTTTGGTATTGCCACCAACCGGGCACAAATCCAGAATCCAGGCTGATACTGAGAAATTCCTGATGGAAACATCCAATAACAAACTAGGTAAATTATCTTTTGCGAAACGAGTATTTTCAATTCTAAAATCGTTCGAATTCACGTTGCGTTTACTTCGCGCGTTCATGCTAGGCCTTTGGGACATGTAGTTACTACCAGAGTATGGCGAAATTGGCCTTAAACATTTGATTAGGTACAAGACTGATACTCGAAAATACACAATGGACAAGACATTTACTTGTCTGAGTTAACAATAGTTAAGCGTCCAGTGTATCTTGACACGCGACTAAATAAGGAACTGCATCTAATTGTTCTGTTTTCATATTGTATTCGACAAAGATTTAAATCATTAGATTCACCCTACCGCATGGATACCGTTTTGGAGGTGGTCAGATAGGTAGTCGCTCCATATAAAATACTGTTATTCAGCTGCATCCAGTTAGACTGAAAGCTGACCCGAACATAGCTGGGAAAAGGCTTAACAGATTAATTCGCCCTACCGCGACAAAAGATGGTCACGACTGCGGATAGTACAGGAAGTGTCAGTTGAGAAAATCAGATATTTTTTTAACACGCTTTTATTAGTTTTTTGGATTATCGTGTTAAGATATCATCATCTGCCTAGCCTTTTCCCAACTATGTTGGGGTCGGCTTCCAGTCTAACCGGATGCAGCTGAATACCAGTATTTTACATGGAGCGTCTGCCTATCTGACCTCCACATCCCAGTTATTGGGTAATCCGGTACCCCTTGGTAAGAATAGTTGTCAGACTTTCGGGCTACTGACGACCCGTAACGACTGTCAAGGATCCACGAATAACAGCCGGGACTAGCGGCTTAACGTGCTTTCCGAGGCACGGAGGGGTCTTGGTATGTGAAGATGGTCACCCATCCACGGACCAACCGCAGCAAGCGTAGCTGATTGATCGACCCGTGCGGTTGTTATTACTTAGCCACACGCCCCTCTTTGGTAGAATAAAGTAATACTAATATATTAATCCTTGTGACTCGACATTCATAGGTACTCAAAAATTTCCTCACATTTCCCTGATTCGTATCACTTACCCATACCACGACAAAATACGAATAAATATGAGAGCAAATATAACGATTTAAATCTCTGGTCTTACTCTACTAGCTCTGTAAGCAGTATCACCCTGATGTGTCAAGGTATTATGGTCGCGGTACTTGCGCAATAGTCGTAACTGAACAACGGAAACACTTTCTAATACCCTTGTTATATCACAGTCGTTTGTTTTTGTGATTGCAGTTGATTTTGATGCTAATCGATTGTTTAAATTGTAGCAACATTTGGTAGGTTATCGGCTACTTTGATCTAGTGTTCGCTGCCGGGAGGACACGGCGTGGCATACGCTGGCAGTGTGTGCCGCTTGGGATGAGCCGCGCCGTGCCCTCATCTCAGGAGTAGGCAGTGACCTGTCGCTGCCGGCCGTAGTCAGGCAGCAAAGAGTCCTGGGACGCGGTGGTTTCCTTCTGCGAAACGGTCGTCTCGCAGAAGGAGGCTGCGGAAAGGGAGAGGGAGATCTCGTCCACTCACCCGGCCGGCAGCAGGCACACCGGGCGTCTTGGGAGGGTGGATAACGCCCTCTTCCAGCCCCCCTAAATGGGTCCAGGGGCGATGGACTCGGGGACGTCCGTCGCCCCCACATATCAGGACCCGAGGTGGCGGCGCGTAGTTTCCACGCGCGCCCCTCTTAGATGTCGCGTGGGGAGTCAAACACCTTATTCCCCCCGACCCAAGGAGGCCGACACCCGCAGCGGCGGGCCGACACCAGCCGGGGGTTGCGGAAGGATCGTACGTTCCCGCGACCCCCCGTGAAGGTGTAAGATGGATCACCGGGGTGATTTTTAGCCAGTAAGAGTCTGACAGACCCCGTCATCCATGAGGATTTTTCACCACGGAAACAAAAAAAAAAAAAGTGTCGCAAGCGTGAGATCTTGGGTTAGATCGCACGGTCGGGCAGGTTATTGGGTTTTTCCTATAATACCATCAGCGTATTTTCCCAGTGCAGTGCAAAAGCCTCTCCTCTTACAGAGAAGACACCAGCATTAATCACCACGATTGCTCAAGACCGGTTGGCGATTTCAGACATTTATTCACTATGAGGCGAGCCGGTCGATTCTGGAAAAATCTCACCGTGATAACTAAGGTGAAGTGAGCTTAGAGTGAGCTGTGAGTCATGCTGATGCAAGGGATTGACACTATTGACGACTCACTCCACGCTCACTTCACTCAAGTTTTCACGGTGAGATGGTTACAGAATCGCACGGCAGGTTTCCTTTGCCAGCCTAATATCGGCTCCGTAAGTACAGACGCCAGCACATCAAGCTACTAAAATCTGTCAAATTTCTTTAATGGATTTTCAACTTTATGCCTAAAGTATAGGGTTCAAAGTTGATTGGGAAAATTTGACAGTTTCGAGTAGCTTGATGTGCTGGCGTCTGTACATTAATACTTTTGTTAATGTATTTCTCTACATAAAAAAACACTCCGCCTTGCGGACTTGTACCAGTGGATGTGGTGTTTTTATTTTATTTTAACGTCATCCTGACATTTACAGATTTGACCTTTTTTCGATACGTTTTGGTATTGCAATGTCAATACTCAATATTTTTATTTGCATTCCACAATGTGAACTTAGGTGGTAGGTACATTATAAAATATACATAATAATAGATTATTGTGGACCCCGTCGGGCACAGCAAAATAGGATAGAGGAAGAGCGCTATTATTATATTATTATTTGAAAAAGTAAAATATAAATGTTTTTCTACTAGTCACTTCGACTTTGATGTTATTTAATTATATTTGGTATGCATTTGTCATGTCATGATAGTCAATATTTTTTGTCTCAAATTCATGGAGCTGCAGCTAAAATTATAATAAAATCTCAAAGTATTTAATAGAAACGGCAACTTTAGCCACGTTTAAAATAATTATATTGTACAGAAATGAATAAATAAATGCTTCGCGTTTGTACTGACACATTTTTCACTCTTTTACAAAGACACGCGCCTGAAAAAAATCATAATATAACCCCTTGGGTACATTTGACGTCTGAGACACGCCATTCACTTTTTTCCCCTAGGATATTTTCTCAGATAAATCCCTACCCAAGGGGCTATAATCGATTAACTTAATAAATGAGCTTTCTAATAAGGTACAAACGCCAGCACATCAAGCTACCCGAAACTGACAAATTTTCCCAATCAATTTTGAACCTTATGTTTTAGCAATAAAGTTGAAAATCTATTAAAGAAATTTGACAGATTGTAGTAGCTTGATGTGCTGGCGTCTGTACCTCACATTAGCGTTTAAAAATCTTAGGAATATTATACCACTTTTGACCTCTCCTTTGGCACACAGATAAACTATTCTAGCATTCCAGCCGCTTTAGCGTGAAAGCGTAACAAACAAAGAAACTCACTTTCGCATTTATATTATTAAGTTAGGATTTTTTAAACAAAAGAACCGTTCCCTCAAAATACGCACGGCATCTCTCTTACCCCATGAATGATTCATGATACATTTCACGGTGTCCATGACTTTTTGGCCACCATACATGAATGCGAATTATGCAGCCCTCGTATTTCTTTACGTTTAGCCTTAGAATTATAATTTTGAAGGTTTTTAACCCTTAGCCAGGCAGTGGTCACATAGCGACCACATGGATTTTTATTTTTTTGTGACGAGCCGATTTCTGAGATTAATTACAGTGAGTAGTCTAACCCTTAAAAGCTGCGTAGATAACATGTAGGACAGTGGCCACATACAGACCACATGTCTGCATGGGCAGCAGGTCATATAGACATCACAGGGATTTTTTTTTTTCAAAAACAGAAAAAAAAAAACAAGAAATTATATTTGTTATAACCCTGTAATCTACCAAAATCATTATTCAAAAGAAAAAAAATGGCTAGGCCTGGTTAAGGGTTAATTCAGTGCATAAATTACATTAGAAACTATAGATTTTGCGAAGTTTTTTCGTCATTTGCTGCTGCAGGGCGGGATCGAGGGGCCCGTGGCTAATTAATAACAGCCGCACGGGTCGATCAATCAGGTTAAGCTATGCTTTCCGCGGTTGGTCCGTGGATGGGTGACCATCTTCACATACCAAGACCCCTACGTGCCTCGGAAAGCATGTTAAGCCGTTGGTCCCAGCTGTCATTCGTAGATCTTTGACAGTCGTTTCGGGTCGTCAGTAGCCCGAAAGTCTGACACTGGTTGTCTTACCAAGGAGTATCATGTTACCCAGTAACTGGGTTGTGGAGGTCAGATAGGCAGTCACTCCATGTAAAATACTGGTATTCAGCTGCATCCGGTTAGATTGGAAGCCGACCCCGACATAGCTGGGAAAAGGCCAGGCAGCTGATGATGATAATACGGGGCGGGATCGTGGCATACCAACTAGGAGATGGCGGGGCGAGCGGGATAGGTTCCGTCAAAACTGGGAGGAGGACGCACGGGCTCGCGGAAGATGGAAGGAGTGGAGGGAGGCGTTTGCCCAGGAGTGTGACATCGCAGGCTAGTAAAAAAAACCCATTTTTTTGTAAATGATAGCTATTTATTTCTGTAAATTGGTTCAAAAAACTACTTTTACTATACGGAGAGAAAATTATTAGAAAAATTACTGTGCTCGTCACTGTAAAGTAAGTGCATCACCGGGAGGGATTGGGAAAAATTCACTATTTGTCCAATAAATTTTACTGTACAGCATAAGGATTTTTACTGCACATGGTAATTTTTCCATTACCACTCAAATGCACTCAGATTATGAGACAGCACAGTAATTTTTCTAAGATTTTTCTCTCCGTGTACGTCAAAAGTAGTTTTAAAACTGAGTTCGGTGTTTCCTATCTAACTACTCTTGAGAAGAAAGCCCGAAACAAACCCAAGAGATCAGTCTCTTTTAAATTCCGAATTTAATCTTGGACAGGACATTGAAGACCATGTAGATTAATGTCTCTTTTGAGGAAAGAAACACACACATTTGAGTGGACCCGTCCAGTCAATGCGAGTGGAGAAGACTCAATTCAATATTTTAGTCATTTGAATTCTAATTTATTTTATAAGTTATTATAATTCAATAATAAAGGAAATATACAAAACTGAATCGTTTTAATTGTAACTCTCCAAATATCGTTTTAGATGTCAAAAACATGTTTATTTTTGACAAATACGACTTTCCTTTAAACACACCCACAGGCAACACACAAAAAATTGAAATGAAACAAAAAATTAGTTCTCTCCAACATTTATTGGTCGAAAAATAAATTAAAAACTTTGGATTTCAACAAAGGCCCGAAATCGTACAAATAAATACCTACAGGGACTACACTTATTTTAACAACATATTTACAAGTTATTCATTACCAAATACTTAGTAGGTACATTTATTTTTCGAACCTCCAGTACTATCTTTACAAATCTCATTTAGGCCACGGACTCTAAAACAAAGCGCTCGAAAAGTCCATGAACTCTAGAACGCAACTCATTTTCTATAACAGTCCAAAAGTGCTTTTTGGCCTCACGGCTATACACTTCGAGTGATAAATACCTACATTTAATAATATCGAGTTGTAATATCTACAGAGTGGACTGGTCCTACCAATAGTGCAAGGCAAATATTCAAGTCAAAAAGAGATGACATTACATTCTATCTCTTTCTGACCTGTGAATATTCAACGTGTAGTGCGATAGAAGCCATTTTCTACGGCATTGTTCTAGCGTCTGTGGCCCGACTTTTTCCACGAGGCCTCAACTCATTTTTACCAATTGAATGTGCTCATTTTTTTACAATGGTACTAAATATTGCAGTATAAAGCGTTAAGCTTAATATTATTACAGTGGGAAGCGCAAAGAAAATGCAGTTTTTTTTTTTCAATGTGGCGACGTGGTTTTGACAGCTCATTCAATGGATAAAATGTGTTGGCCAGGCGAAACTTTTAACCAATTTCGATAACAATTTTCTTTTATTACTATTCGTCCCATAATTCAGGCAGAAAGGCAGAGATATTGTTTAAAGAAAACATCTAACATTTTTACAAAATGTTTGAAACATAAAATATTTTTTTTACAGAATAATCTATGTAAGAAATGGACACATAGTTTTAGAAAAAAATAATTACATCATTTAGTAATACTTTTTACAAATTAAATATTTTAATTAAAATTAAGTACCTACACGCAAAGATAAAACAAACCTCTGCCCTTACCGAGAAATTTACATTTTTTTTTTCCAAATCAAACCGGAGACATTATGGCCGCGTATTTTTAATAATTACAGCATTAACTAACAATACAGCTGCAAAGTATATTGTACAGTACACTAACGGTTTTTACCGTCACCCTACAACCTATTAAGTATCTTCAAATCTTGAGGATCCTGTAGGTATTGAAGGAACAAATAAAAACATACTCCAATATAATACAATTTCATTTCAGGGTTATCTTTTTTGAGCAAAAAAATATTACGGCTTTTTAAACTTTTTCGATGAGAAAAATGTTGGTTCCAAAAATATCTACAGGACCCTCTTTCGCGTGACAATTCACGCATTTATTTTATTAATATCCATTTTTAGGAAAAGTGTGGATTTTGTATCTTTTTTTATTCGTTTTAGGAAATCGCAATGACCGATCTAGTGACCCAAGATTTTAAGCTTATTTCACTAATACTAAGATTAGTTATTTTTTACAAAAATACCTTTAGAACAGTTTAAAGAGGTAGCTGAAGCTTTTTCATATTTCTAGAATTTTCTCGCTAGTAAAAATGTTAAAAAAAATTAAGTACATCGAAAATAGTCTATAAAAATGTGAAATAAGTACAAAAGTATCAATAAATTAAAATGTAAAACCTATATTAGCGATCGCTAGTAGCACCAATGCGAATATCTCTTAATAAAAATGGAACTTTATTTCATTAAAAATAGTAAAAAGAAAAAATAGTAAGAGCAATGAACTACTATTAAAATTATATGATAACATTTTTGATATAATTAATCCTGTAGTATAAAAATATTTTAAATAAAATACAGAAATAAAAATATCGTTAATCCATTTTTTCCAGTCTTCGATCAAATGTAATATACCTATTTGAACTTATTAATAGAAAACGTCTAGTTTGTGGTTCATTGCTCTTACTTTTCAAGTAAAACAAGATTATAAATACAGAAATGGGTCATGAAACATTTAGATTTTACAACCTTTACTGAGCAAACAAACGTTTTACCAACATACCTCGTTGAAGCTTTAATTTTTTAAGATAAAAAGATTGAAAAAAAAAAGAAAAGATAGGTTATCTTTTTTGCAAAAAAATCTTTTAAAGCTTCAATGAAAATTCGGTAAAACCAGGCACAAGTTATAGGATTGTTGCTCTCGACTTGAGTTACTAGAACGATCATTTATTTTAGTATGTACTAACAATTAGCGTTAAAGGAAATTTGTCACAGACAATTAATTTTAGGCTTACATAATATCAATTATTTTTTTAAATATTCCCCAGACAGAAATCTGTTAACACCTTACGTCATAAGATTTGAACTGGTTTTATTGATATTTCTGTTACATACATCAGACTTTTCTGTAACGAAAGAAAGAAAGAAATTCTTAGGCCATTGCACTTCTTGTAGAAAAAAAATGTAAGAAAATCGAGAAAAAAAAAATTGAGGTTGTTTCGTTTTCACACAGGTAGGTACTTAGTAATATTTAAGTTTCACGAAAATAATATTTGTCGAGGTAACAAATTTTTTTAATAAAATTAAGAGGTTACTAAGGTTATGTTCGACTGTAAAACCAATTTTAACATAGATAAGAACAATTAAGACTGACAGATATTGCCTAAATAGCCATTATAATGATAAACGTAGTCGTAAACGTAGATTGGCTAGCACGGGCGAGATCTCTCGACAGATTTTTTGTTACTTTATTTATAGCACTGTGTGAGCTAAACGCGCACTTAAGTCACGCTTTTCTGTGACCTACGTAGTCCATTTTTACACAGAAAAGGCTGTGTGAACGTGACTTAAGTGCGGGTTTAGGTAACACATTTTATAAATTAGTATACGATACTTGTGCATTAAGTATGTGGTGTTAATGCACTGTCTAAGTCACACGTATCGTAATGTACAGACGTCAGCACATCAAGCTACCCGAAACTGCCAAATTTTCCCAATCAACTTTGAACCTTATGCTTTAGCGATAAAGATGAAAATCTATTAAAGAAATTTGACAGATTGTGGTGGCTTGATATACTGGCGTCTGTACTATTTGTAGATCACCATGTAAAAAATAATTTAACTAAGATTTTGTAACTAAAATCAAATTATACTTACAGGTCTCATCTTACTTTTAAATGTTACAATAAAAAAATGAAATTTGTGGATATATCATATTTTAGAATTTTTCGATGCAGAAACTTATTTCTGTCTGGGAAACATTTCAGCGTTAAATATAAAAATTATGTTTTTTTTTTTTCATTACAAACTAGCGGACTGATTTTCTTTCGAGATTCTGAAAATGAGGTCATCATTTTTAATAACAATAATCAGGCAATAATTATTATTTCTAAGTACACAGCACAACTAATCAAAACTAATTAGAGAGATTACTAAGAAAAAATGTTTGTTCGTCACGTCCGAGTTTCAAATTGTATTGAGATTTTTAAATGCATTGTCAAATCAATTTCATTCTGCTCCACTACTCTACCTTTATGGTATTATTATTCAGTGTTATAAATAAATTCAAATCCACCAACATTATTAATATGACACTTCTGTATCATTAACGACGAATAGAAAGGGTGATAAAAAGGAAATGCTTATTTTTTTAAACTTTGCAGTATTTTTTCAGCTTGGTCACCAGAAAAAAACAAAAAGGTCCTAATAAGTGTTTGGTTACAAAGGAATTTGAACTTTATTTAGTATGAGATTCAGTTTGTTGTTCCATAACATGATAATTATCTCAAATCCTTAATGCAAATATACGTGAAATTCTGTTGTCTTTAAACCTTCTAAAGAAAAGTAACGTGACAGTAACCAAGTAGGCTGTCGGAAAGACATCAAAGCTTTCTTTAATGTTTAATTGATAATGTTAATGAAGGGTCTTCAAAGGACATTCGCGCTACAGCCTTGAATAACTTTAGCGTTTTTGTACTTTCAGCGTATAGTATCTACTCGTGATTGCCCTGTGGCTTTTGTTGTAGTTGTAAAGAATGACGGCCATCACTGTATACGTACAATAGTTGTTTGAATCGACCCTTTAACGTTTTGACCGCCACGGACGGCTATAGCCGACAAACGAAAACGTGCCAAACACGCCACCGACGTCTACAGCCGTCAAGAAAACGACATTTTTTTAAGTACAAAATAAATCTTTTCTAATTTAGTATATTTATTTTGTACTTAAAAATGTCGTTTTCTTGACGGCTGTAGACGTCGGTGGCATGTTTGGCACGTTTTCGTTTGTCGGCTATAGCCGTCCGTGGCGGTCAAAAGGTTAATAAATTATCATTTTGCGCACCCAAACATTATTTGAGGTTCACAAAAAAGGCGCAATCATTTTATTAGAATAAGTATTCATAATTCTGATAAAATAATTGCGTCTTTTTTTGTGAACCTCAAATAAACCCTATTTCGGGATTCTAAATAGCCAAATAACTGCTACCAACTTGGACGTAGCGCTGACCGACACGGTTGGTCACAATTCACAGAAATTTGGTTCGCGCGTGGTTGGTCACAATTCCAACCTAACCGAACCCGTTTGGTTGGGGCACCCTAACTTAGTTACTTCGGCCAACTGTGAGAAAAGGCCAGAAAGATATAACGATGCTCAATTATTGAAAAAAAGTGTGCAACATTAGAAGCGCAAAAAGTTTTTCGAGGTTCATTAAAACTGAGAGAAAATGAACGCCTGTAGGCGTAATAACAAATAAACTTCTATTGTTATTAATTAAAAATAAAACGTATCCTATAAGGTCAATAAGTTTTTAAGGGATAAGTTAAATATTTACAACTAACTAAAGACATAAAAATGTATCTTGAGCTGCTAAAAGTAACAAATGAAGAAACTATAGGAATAGATTTGACGAGAGAAACAAATGAAGTACGTTCACTTTTTGAATTCGAAAAGACTGCATCCCATATAAAAAAAATGAAAATAGTCTGGTATGCACAAGAAGTAGATTTGTCGCAGGACATCTTGAAACCAATTTCATATTATGATTAATATTCATCACTCTTAAACTGACACAGATCCACTAAATCAAATACATACACTCATAATTACTATAAATGCGGGTACGCGTATCAGTACTGCCAATCATCGTTTAGAAAGAGAAGATCTTACTAGTCATGCATCAGAAAGAGACGACACTAATGCATTTAGACCGTCGTCAACGAAGGTATGAGCTCGTGCTATAGATTTTGGTATGTACTGGGATTTCAACCCTTTGAAACCCAATTCATAGGGTTTATCTCCTCATTATGGGGTATTAAGCATTTCCCCTCTTTCCGTGACATTCATTGATTAATTAGCTTGCTATAGACAACAATTTTAGTACTGAATTTTGATATTCGTTTTAAAAATTGTTTTGAACCGTGGCCAAATTATAATGACGGAATTTATGAAACGGCCAATGGCGGATTGAAATGAGACTTTAGAGAATTGCGTTGGTCTAGTTTTAGAAAGAACGGTAATTAATGTAACGAGGAATCAAGTTTTTAAGAATAGATGATGGAATAATGGACTAACGATAAAACTTTAACCAGCCAACTAAAAATAGTAAAAGATGAAAATTCACTATGCTTATAACAATACACTCATTGATTTAAACATGGATATTAGGTATACTGAAGGTGTAGAAGATGAAGAAAAAACAGGTGAATCGTCTAATAAAAATATAACATCATCAGCATAAATACACCAAATTCTCACAAACTCCACTCTTAAAATCCACACAATAACTATTAAAAGAATCGTTTAGCGAACAAAATATCAAGAAAAGAATATCTCAGATATCTAAAAGATAAACCATCGAACCAATGCAGCGATTTTACGCTCATACTGGGAATGAACTCAATCAAGGTCGGCCATTTTTTATTTCACAAAAAAAAAAAAAAACATTATAAAATGGTGTCGTGTAATGGATTACCCGGAAAACTTTAACAGATTCGGAATGTGAATTGAATTGTGTGAGATTTTTTAAAAGCGGGATAAATTAGAAGTTTTGACCGAGCTTGCAGATATTAATGATTGTATGACTCATAAAAGTATTAATTGATTTGCCACATAACGGATAGGAATAATTCGTATAAATCGATTAGATTATATAGAAAAGTATTGGGTATGAATCATCTGGGAGACTTTCTAGATGAATATCCTGTAGACTGGGTCGATTCGATACGTAATGTTGAAAATTGCAGTTTTTAGGGAAACTGTGAAGGCTTCCATTATTAATATTTACCAGAAGAATATTACGATAGGTTGACCAGAGGTATCTTGTAACTAGGTGGTGGTGGGGGGTCAGACAGGCAGTCGCGCCGTGTAAAATACTGGTATTCAATTACATCCGGCCAGACTGGAAGTCAACCCTAACACCATTGGAAAAAGGCAAGATGATGATTATGATGGTTTGAAAATTACCGAAAAAAAAAGAGACGTCATAATGCCATGAATACGAAGAAATTTAATTTAAGCGAGAATGTTTAGTTACAAAGGCCAGTTCAGTTGCCAAATGAGGTAATAAAGACGATATATCAGAGCTTTAGACTTTTACTGGCTGTCTTGAAATTAAATAATCTACATTGTCTTAAATCCAAAATCCCAGATCCACCACAAAACAGGTCGAAAATAAACCTTTTGTTTTGAAACGGCTCCAATAAATAAATCCACGTTAGAGTCAAAGACTTGAAATTCAGTAACATTATAAAATAAAAATAGCTTGCCCACCATATTTTCTTGACAAACTGACGCGGGCATCAATCGTTTGCTTTGATGTCAGTAGTCATTGAATCGGCTCATTTCTTTTCAGAAATGTCCGTTATAATTTAAAAATGGTGTCCTCTTAACGGTTACTTTAAAGCTGTGCTTCTTAAAATATATACAACATGTAACGTTAAATGCGCAAAACCTCAGACACCCCAACTGATTTTTAATTCAATTGACCTATTACAGAGAGAAAATAAGTCATTAAAAAAATTGTAAAGGTTTACGTTCTGTTTAAGGTTTAAGGTAAAAATTGTAAAGGTTTACGTTCTGTTTAAGGTTTAGGTTCTGTTTTAGTTTTACTGGCCATTCTGATCGTTTCTTGCGTCTGCGACGACGATTTACCGAGGGGGGAGTCGTCACCGGGCCGCGGCGCCGCGCTGACATTGGGTTGCTTGACCTATTAATAAATAGACACGGCAACGTTTTTAATGACGGTTTTTTGAAAAATGTGACCTATATTAAAAAGTGGTTCAATTAATTCTGCTCGTTATTCTGATCAAACTATTTTCAGGTTTTGCGCATTTAACGTCACACGTTGTATAAAGCGCCAGAGGATGAGGCCTTGAACGAGAAATATTGGTCATTCATTGACAGTTTATCTTTACAGTGTACCGAATGGCGAATGTCGTTGTCGAGGCAGGCTTATGAAATCTGATGACGTGAATAAGCTCATGAGAGATAGGCCAAAAAATTTAACACAGAAGAATAATTATGAGGAAATCTATGAGAAAGATCTGTGCTCAGTAGTTACATTACATAGCAATGCTGTGGAAAATTTTCAAACGATGTCAGTCAGTTTCTTCTTTATCTAAATACAAAAGGTAAGTAGGTAGGTACCAGCTCCTATTAATAAATGAAATATGCGGCTAGCTTTTATATATTTTTGATCTATCTCAAACAAAATAATGTAGTGTCACAGCTAAAACTTGTCTGATATACTTCATTCATGGATAAAGTTAAAGACCAAAAATTGGCAAGTAACCTCAAAAGTTTATGTCTTGCCATGAACAAAAAAGTATTTTTTATTATTGCCAGAAAAAAAAGCATCAATTATAATCCGCCATAGCAGAATTAGTTCGAAATATAAAAGAAATGAAAGCTATAAAACTAAGGTCAAGCTGCTCAAAAGCGCGCTTTAAAAAAATGAAGATTTTAATTACTGTCTTTATTAGAAGCGTTTACATTATCATTTTTATCTTTTGGCAAGCTATTGATGTTTATCGCTATCTTAATTCTATACCTACTTACATTAAGTTTTTAAGAATTAATTACTAGTCGATTTTCGAAACAAATCAGCCAGCGGATCTAAAATTGTTTATGGTTTTATTAATGTTTCAATTTTTGTAGTTATTTATTTGAATGATTTTTTTTGTTAAATGTTTTCTATGATATGGCCAAATTAATTATTTTTGTAGACAGAAACAATATCAACATTTATTTTGAGGTAATTTACGCTTTTAACAAGATGGTCCCAGAGTCTGATAAGTTATTTATTATATAATAATCAATTTACGCTTTTAACCTATTGTCTTGAATTGGGCCTTTTGGAATTCGGTATCTAATGACGAGTTGGTTAGAATTTGTTAAGGGGTGTATCGTATTTTCCAGTAACTGGGTTGTGGAAGCTGGAAGCCAACTTGGAGTCGGCCTCCACTCTAAGCGGGTGCAGCTGAATATCAGTAATTTACATGCAACGACAGTCTATCTGACCTCCACAACCCAGTTACTGTGTAACGCGATAGTCCTTATAAAATTCTAATCAACTCGTAATTAGCGAATGCCATCCTACAATTAATAAACCCCATTGAGATTTGCATTTCAAACCGTTCACAATTCAAAATCCGCGGCTGTTTTGTATTACTTAAGGGGGCGTTCGACGCAAAATTTTGAGCATCGCTGTTCCAAAAATAACAAACGAACGGATGAGGTCGTTTGATTCACATGATTAATGCGTTCTTATGATTTATCTTCTAGTTTCGCATGTAATTTACTGCGATTTCTTGCTGATCCTCTTTTTATAATAACGGACTGTTTTTTATTATGTTTTGTATTCAAACAATGCTGTCTACAACTTTGTGATGGCTATGTTTCATTAAGTTGGTTTCTTTATGTGTTTTTTTTTAAAGATATCTATGTCTACATAATATTCATACTTATATTATACTAACGACTCGCCCCAGCTTTGCACGGTTTTTACGACTTGACAAAAGACCTAGATTTTGTATATTTTAGGTAAGTTTAATATTAATGTTTTATACACATAAACCTTACGGAACAAGTTCTGTAAATTATGATGAAAACCGCATCATAATCCGTTTTGCAGTTTTGAAGAAAAACGCAGTCACACAGACAGACACAAAAAACGAGTTCAATCTAGAATATGTATACAGATAAACGCAAGTAACTCTGTCTTGCCTTAACCAGGGATTCATTTGTTAATAAACTTGACAGATAGCCTGAAAACTGGAGAAGGACAAAGGTTACTTTTCAACTTGAGATAAAAAATATGAAATACTAAATGCACGCAAATGAATGCGCGGACAACAGATAAGTAATATAAAGTCGCTTCTTTTCGTCTGTGTGTGCGCTTAGTTCTTATAAACTACACAATTGATTTTGATGGGGTTTTCACCATCATTCACATAATTTATTCCGGAATATTTATGTGTATCTATACATCAACTGTCAAAATATTACAGTTGTGATTTGAATACACGGACAATTTATTTAATAAATAATATATGTATTGAACCCTTTTAACTTACACAAAGCACAAAAATCTCAAATGTTTTGATATATCGCGACATCAGTAGATCGCTCCCGAGCGAAGCAGGGGCGCGTCGCTGGTAAAAAATAATTTTGTTGCCTTTTGTCGAATTTATTACTTTTTTGTACAGACATTTATCATAATATCATTGATGATTTGTAAGTATGAGAGATAATTGAGTATTACTCGTTCAGAAAAGTAACTTTTTCTGTTATAATTAATACTGTATTAATGAAATGTATTGAGACTGGCAATTATATTATCTGTAATTGGTACTTCAATATGTCTTACGTAATTTATTATTAATAGTCGCAGTTTGTATGTAGTGTGATCTACGTTTAATAATAACCCCGGAGTCTGATACGTTATTATATAATAATCAATGTCACCTAGAGTCAGCGGGGTAATTGCGTAACACACTATAAAACTAGCAATCGCTTTAATTTTGACAGTTCAACAACATTCATTGCATCATTTACGTGTAAGTGTTACGCAATTTGGATGCAGATTGAATCAGAATATCAAAACAAGATGGGTATATTGGTAACGTACCTAAGGGCCCTTTCCCCCGGCAAGATCCCGTTTTTTTGCAGGTCCAGTTATTTGCAAGATCCCGTTTAGTGGTGTACGTGTTTAAATATACATATTCACACAAGCATCCGGTTTGCCGGATACTGCAAACGGGACGCTGCCCGACCTGGGAACCCAGGACCTCACGCTCAGCAGTAGCACTTGCAACCGTTATACGAACGAGGCAGTCTGGAATTGTACCCAGTTATGATAAAATGCTTAGGCCTATTACAAAATATAAGTGTTTGGATGGTTATACATATATGAAAAATCGCGGAACATACATAGGGGTGATTCGGGTATCCCAAGGGATGCTCTATCTCTGGACTTCCGCTTGACACTATTTTTTGGGACATCCTGTATATACAGATCTCCATATCCCTTTAGGGACTACAAACGTGATGTTCAGAAAAGTTATGCAATTACAATCAATATGGCTGCACCAGTTACTGCATACGTTATGCAACTCAATCAGAGATCAATTTATAATGCATTCGCTGACGGCTGAGGTATTTCAAAGGAAATGCTGTCCAATGTTATATTATTAGGACATCAGTACGTACGACGATATATCGAGATATATTTTCCAGTATAGTTGACTTATCATTGTACGAAAAGCATATACAATGCAATTTCAACTAAAACCGGAACCGTATAGCTTAAATATGTAGCCGTGTCTAAAAATTAATACATCAACGCAAAAGCATTATCATTGATCAGACGAGAATTACGTAGAAGACACCTAAGGACGGAAATTGTCTCTAAACATTTCGAAATGAAGTAGAAAAAACTAAGCTTATTGGAGATATATAGAGTAATCATCATTATAAACCGACAGGAAAACAAAAGAAGACGATACAGGAAAAGAAACGCCGGCATCAGTTATAAATCAGCATCGGTCTAGCCTTATTCAAACTATTTTGGGGTCGGCTTCCAGTCTAACTGGATGCAGCTGAATAGGTACCAGTATTTTACATAGAGCGACTGCCTATCTGACTTCCACAATCCAGTCACCGGATAACACGATACTCCTTAGTAGGACTGATTATCAGACTTTCTGGCTTCTAACTGTACGAAATTCACTGATCAATATCCAGCGTTTTATGGTCTATCATAGTATCTAGTACGTGATATTGACCAAATTGTAGTGACTCGTCCACCAAAAGCTATTAATAAAGAATTGTATTCGAAGTTAACTACCCGTAACGGCTGTCAAACGTTGACAGCCATTCGTGTCACTCAGCTCAAATTCGTAGATCTTTGACAGTCAAAGATCTACGAATGACAGCTGAGTGACACGAGCAGCAATAATAAATGCCTACACAAAAAGGCCCAATGAAATAGGAAGAACAAACTAAAAAACAAAAAAACACCGAAAAAACATCAGAAAACATTAATAGAAAAACAAATATTTTCAAATAGGTATCGAATTCGATAAATCATTATATGAAGACGTGTCTGTGTAAGTACAAGATTCATTTGCATTTATGTTGTTTGAGATTCGAGCTACAAGAAAAATGGCCGACGTTCTTTGAGCGAATATATCAGAGGAGATAGATCGTTCTTTATTTTCCTTCAACTAGACGCGGTCAACAACCCGTTTGGCCGACGAAGTGGCTATGGATATAACTTTCCTTTTTAGGAGGGCCGTGTCTGCCATTAAGTTAAGAATTGCTTTAGCGGAGGATTTTCTGGCTTTTCACACTTTTGAAACATATAGTAAAACAGTCAGCCGGTCGATTCTGTAAAAATCTCACCGTGAAATCATAAGTGAAGTGAGCTTGAAGTGAACAGTGTCATTAGTGTTAATCCCTAATGACAGCTCACTCCACGCTCACGTCACCCAAGTTTTCACTGTGAGGTGGTTACAGAATCGCACGGCAGGACTATTAATTTATTGTCTAATTGAGACACTACGACGATTTGCCGTATTATAGCCATTTCATATAACTGTGAAAGAATGTCAGCTGTTGTGATTTGAATATAAGGACAATTTAAGTTTGGTAAACCATTTTTGTTGCCGAATAGACCTGCTTTTGATCTGTATAACGCCTGATGGAAAGAAATGGATGAGGCCTATGATGGAACGAGGGTGCCCAAAAAATGCTTGTTCACTCGTGCTTTGAATTAATTTCCCTAAATATCTTCGACTAGTAGTTGCCATTATTTTGAAATCAAATTTTTTATACAAAACTCGACGCTTGCTATTTTAAGTATGGGTAATAAAACAAACGGGCCATCATCAGATTAAAAGAAGATTTAATAGACCGCGTTATCTCCATTGATTCGTATTATAATTATTGCCAGAATAGATATTGGTTTTATAAACAACATAATTCGAAAGAAAATATCAATTTCTAATGATTGTGAAGTAAAAGATAATGACAGTAGAGAGATTTATGAGCCTTGTTTTCCTCAAACGTCTTTTTACAGTTTCATACACAATTAACATAGAAATAACTCCGAAATAGAGAGAAAGGAGTCTCGTACGGACACACAAAAACTAACAGAAGTGTATGAAATAAAAATTAATGGCAAATAATTAAATTTTATTGCAACAAGACTGGTCGCATAAACATTTTTAGATAAAACGCTTCGAAGATTTATGGCATATCAACCAATAGTAGCAAAAGTAGTAGTGCACGTCGTAAAATGAAAACCAGTTCAAATATTGTTAGATTTTCTTGGAAATAACAACGACATTAATGGTAAATCGGTTGTCGAGGTCAGATAGGCAGTTGCTCCGTGTAAAATACTAATACTCAACTGTATCCGATTAGACTAGAAACCGATCCCAACATAATAAAGAAAAGGCTTGAGGGTGATGACGATGATGAACAACGATATTCATGGAAAACCGCTTTGTGATGGTAGAAGGTAAACATATTAATAATTCATCATATTAATAATTTGAGTTGTGCAAGATATGACATTTATTTGAAATCAGTCAAAATATGCCTCTAGATTTGGATTTTTCGGCGGTTGGTAAGAAATATACGTAAGCGAAATGGCAGGATATAAAACTGCGATAGTATATATTTTTTTTTTTTACAATTTTCAAAGGATAGTCCAAATTATCAAATACTATATTTTGCACCAGATAATAAAAAATATGAATACAATAATTATAAACGATGATCTGGTGAAGACCGCAGAATCAGTTTGAAATGAGAAGCACAGAACCGGTCGAAATGGCGGTGCTTGGGGGAGGCCTACATCCAGTGGACGTCTTTCGGCTGAAATGATGATGATGATGATAACACCAGATAAAGGAACAGCATTGACCAATCACAAAATAAATGACGCAATTCATCCGAAAGAAGTAATATGACCAGTTGAAACTACCATTACCAACAAAGCACTTCCAAATGATGAAATAAGACCAACAACTATTTCCACACCTATACCAGTCGCTAAGATAGATACTGACAATTTCTACAACATGATTTTGGACTAAGCAAGCAGCGCCGCGGGCCAAAACAATGTCCTAGAACAATATCTTTGTCAAACAATTTGAAATAGGTGCGCCGTCAGACACGCCTAGTAATTGTTATAAACATAAGTTTATAATGTTAAGGTTGAGTCAAATCTAGATATTGTAACTAGACTAGAAGCTAGACAGACTGAAATTGAGGGAAAGTAATTGGATTATATTAATAATACCAGCCTATATTGCCACAATGTACAGACGCCAGCACATCAAGCTACTACAATCTGTCAGATTTCTTTAATAGATTTTCAACTTTATTGCTAAAGCTTAAGACTCAAAGTTGATTGGGAAAATCTGACAGTTTCGGGTAGCTTGATGTGCTGGCGTCTGTACCTAGGATTTTGTAATATCTTGATTTAAAGTGTTCTTGGAGTTTCTAACCCGTTCTTCTCCATAGAGATCCACGTTTTGGAATTGGCAACTAACTTCAACTTTCTGACTAACTGACTGATTCTTTGGGGATTGAAAAGTGCCTGTTTAATCGAAAGCTAGCCGGCAAGGTTTAATCGAAATAAATGCTTTGAGTTTGAGTTTGAACGCAGGGCAAATGCCTCTTCTCATACAGTAAATGCAGGCGCATTGATGACCACGCTTGCTCAAGGCAAATTGTCGATTTCAGACTTATATTAATATATAATTCTAGATTTTAGTGATGCTCATTATAAACTTAGAAAGCATATATTAATAGAAAAATTCGCACTAGTAACATAACATAACGCGTATATTCTCCGAAGGGTTACGAGAGTATTTTATATTAGTACTTATTACGATCAATATAGTACATCGAAGTCTTGAAAGAGAGACTGTCACATAGGACTGAAAGCGACGCCGCTCTACAAGGCCGAAGTTATTCTCAAACATAATATATACCACATACGGCTCTTGAGGAACTTAAATTCAAGAGGAAAGATTACTTGAGGAGGTTCTTTTCAAAACTTGACTATTCCACTTTTTGTGATTGTTCACAATCTGAGAAAATAGTTTTGTAGGTATGCAGCTATGTTTTTAACCCGAAATTTTGATGCATTATTGTAGACGACAACAATAGTCATTGCTTTGTACAGGATTAAAAAAATTAGCAATAGTATATTTTGAATAAATCTAAGATTTGAAATGGAATAATCAAGTTTTGACGCGGCTGGTTGCAATAATCATGTTTTGATTCAAGCCACTGTGGATTAATCTTGTTTTGTTGAAACTAATTAGGTATCAGAAATCTCATTTTTGAATTGAAATAACCTGAGGTTCATCTTCTTCTTTAAATAAATAAAACAAAAAAGAAAATGATCATAGTATGTTTTATTTTTTTTTTAATTCTATAGCTTTTTGACGTGGAATAATCTACTTTTGATGAAATCATGCCTTTTAATCTTTTTTTTCTGGTGTAATTATCAAGTTTTCGCCCAATTTTATTTTCGCGGAGTATACATTTCAATGTTACCAAACAAAAAATAAATAAAAAATCAGTTTCATCAAAAGTGGAATAGTCAAGTTCTGAAAAGAACCTCCTCACTTCATACTGAAAAATCGATATCAGGAACTTTTGTAATTGACATGACATGTTCCAAACTTTTCTGGCATGAAGTCTCATTTCAAAAAGTTTTGTAATATTATTACAGCTTATTTCGTTTATTGTTTATTTATAGATTGAGAATTTGTTACTTAATGTTTTCTTTTGTGTTTTTTGCCCTGCAGCGGGACCAAAACTATCTGGTATTATTATTCATTTGTCAGTACCATTCCGGAGTCTAGATTTGTCTCCGGTTGAGCTGTCCCTTATTGTATCGGACTTCAATATAGCTGACAGCAACTAGGAGTACTATACCTCAGACTACCTCTTCGAGAGAGAAACAAGCGTGATAGTATGTTTAAGTATATGTGAGGAATATATCGTTAGTAACATTGTGTTCTTGCCATGAACTAGCAAACTATCATCTAGCTGATGCTATTTTTAAAACCGGCACGTTATTTACTGAACCGGTTACAGCGGGCCTTTGAGAAGTACAATCAACTTATAACAGACTCACAATGCCGTTCTCAAGTTATTATTGAACGAAAGAAAGATATTTTAGTTCTTTAGGCCTAGGGACGTGAACATCAGCTTAGTAAAAATGTTAAATTCATTTTTTCACTGACAGATAACGCACAGCCTACAGAGCTGGGTTGAAATCAGAAGCATGAAATTTTGGCATGAAATTTTTCACACAAGAGTTCCTTATAAGCGCAAATGTGGATTTTTTTAAATTGCTAAAGGGGATGAAAGTTAGGATGGAAGTTCATGATTCTGATGATCAATAGAGCAATAGGGATACAAATTTTAAAATGAATCTAGCATTGATTCCAATTTCTGTGATCATTCTAGCAAGAGAGATCTTTGACAGTCGTTACGGGTAAAAGAAGCCCACAAGTCTGGAAACAAAGTATTACAAGGAAATTCGTGTTACCCGGTAACAGATTTGTGGAGGTCACATAAACATTCGCTCCTTATGAAATACTGATATTCAGCTGCATCCTGTTAGACTGGAAGCCGACCCAACATAGTTGGGGAAAGTCTAGGCAGATGCTGATTCTAGCTGGAGTGATCGCAACTCTATAGTTACTCTAAGAGGTAACTCAAAATCTTCTATAATTATGTTAATTATACAAGAATTTAGAATATCATTAATACTTCATAATTATGTCCACGATGATATTATATTTATCATAAGTTCATTTTTAAACCCATATATTTAAAATAATTTAATTAGCTAAATTGCTGAACATTAAATTTAATGAGTTGATATATTTATTGTTATTATGCTGTAAGACATTCACAGCATGGATGAGGTATGATTTTGGGCTTTTAATAATAAATAAATGGTTAGTGGCTACCAAGATGATGACTAATATAGAAAGAAGTATGGAAGAAAAATCGTGTTGCGCCAACCCCAAATATTTTGGGCTAAGGGCAAGAAAATGATGACGATATACAACGTGTAACGTTAAATGCGCAAAACCTCAGACACCCCAACTGATTTTTCATTCAATTGACCTATTTCAGAGAGAAAATGAGTCATTAAAAAATTGTAAAGGTTTTATGTGCTGTTTTAGTTTTACTGGCCATTCTGATCGTTTCTTGCGTCTGCGACGACGCTTTATCCAGGGAGGAGTTGTCACCGGGCCGCTGCGCCGCGCTGACATTGGCTTGCTTGATCTATTAATAAATAGACATGGCAACGTTTTTAATGAAGATTTTTGAAAATGTGACCTATATTAAAAAGTGGTTCAATTAATTCTGCTCGTTATTCTGATCAAAATATTTTCAGGTTTTGCGCATTTAACGGTACACGTTGTATTTAGTGAAATTTTCCTTTACTGAAGCCGCTGTCACTGATTATACAAACCACGTTTTCAAGGAACTACACTTTAAAAAAATGGTGATTTAATTTTTGGCAGTAGCAAGTCCCAAGTTTTTGCCGTTTTAATAATTCACTTCGACGTATAAAGACGTAAGTGAAAAGGAGATAAAAGTATCAATGATTTTAAAGATTCTAATAGGTACCTAATAATTTTGGCAATTTGCAATCTTAATAGTAGGTAACTGATTTACTTGCGGCCTCTTCATAGAAACTAAAGGTAATTATTCCATTAAGTACAGCTAAAAGCCGATTTCGCGAGGTACAGATAAAAATGAAATGGATACAATTATTATGTTATTTTATCATAATTGTAGAAACTATGTAGTTAGGAACAATTAAAATCATCAACAGACGCTCGCTGTTTTTGCGCTACAATGTTCATAAATGAGGTTGATCATGTCGGTTTCTTCAAAAGCAGAGTACTGTTAACTACTTTCATTCCTTTGGTAAGAGATGACAAATAATTTATTCATTGATACGGTAAGCGACATTATTAACCAACTTAAAATGAAGATTATCATTTATAGTCTTATCAGTCCGTCTTTCTAATGTGCTGACTCTAACATTTTAATCATTTATCGTCCCAGACTACTCGATAGTACCATATAAACGGCCTGATATAATGAATGAACCATTTGTTTACCGAAAGCCTCTGTTAGACATTAACGCACTAATGACGAATGAACCCTTTTACAAAAACATCTCTATACGCCACCAAAAAGACAAACCATTACTACAGTATAAAAAAAGACAGAACCACGACGTTTTAACAAGTCCCGAAACATCAAAAAGGTGTGTACAAAAAAAACTACACGTCTAAATTATTACAAACATGCCAGGGAGATTGGTTCGTTCACAATCCCTTCAGACACTGAAAATAGCTTAAGACAAGTTTAAACAAACGAGCTGTACCCAGAAATGCTAAGTAGACGTTTAACTGTTTGGTTTAAAATAAAAATAGAAGCACTCAACTTCAGTCGAGGCTTGGTTACTTCGTATACCTGTGCGAGTGATTATATTCTCGCGTTTAACAACTTTCGGGGTGATAAATACGATGGGAATTGATACGTTAAAAGAATTGATCCTAAGAGACTACCTATCCTGTGGGACCCCAAAGAAACATTTCGTAATTTAAAACGTTCAATATTTAGTGCAATGTCAAAAAGTTGAAAATTAGAGTTAATTTTGACAGATTGAAACTGATATCATACTGTGAACGTTGTTAAAATTACGAGGAATGCCCCTCAGAAGTTGAATTAACAATAAAAGATGCACCGTCTAAACAGTGTTTAGAAGATGCAAATCATTCGCTGTTTTATATGTATGTATTGTTACATGCCACAGGGAAGATAACTAACATCGTGTAAATGTAGCTTTAGTTTAGCAACTAGAAAACGCATTCAAAAGACGAAATGGCTTCTATAGTAAACTATATGGGCTACGCTTCATTATTGGCAAAGATACGGCTCTTAGTTCCAACTAAGACATGTTGGAATCAGACATAAGGCTATTGTTCTCCATAATTTATTGCTTCACGCTTTCTCTAAAGGGTTGAGCAATACTCCAGACATCCTAATGTTAATTGCGTTAGCACAGGTCTGAACTATGCTTTGAATTGTGTATTTGGAAGTAAATGTGAATATTAAGAGGGTGATATAAAAAGAAGAGAGGAGATTTGAAGAGAATATAAGGCACATGAAAAACGACTTTATACTCAACAATCTTCATGAAGATACATGGGAGCTATGGATTTGCAAAACAAGATTTTAAAAGTGACAAAGGAAAAGATTTCTTCATAATCTGGATTAATCTACAACAACCAACAACAATGACATTATAAAAGTAACTTTTAAGTAATTGTAGGACATATTTCTTAACACTATTAGTATCGGCTTTCGACACAACTATAAGTCAGTAAAACAGATAATAGCAACTGTGTGTTAGACCCTGGTAAAAGCCAAGTTTAATAACTTCAGACAAAAGTAGACTCAGAACTCATACCGTTACGACCACATAAGGAAACGATGAGATTTTTATTACCAAAGATATATAATACGCCAAATACTCTCATATTATGCTATTCAAGTTTTTAAATCGTCGTTAGGTCTTATGCTGTTCTTGTGACTCGAAAGAGTGTTGTAGCGATAGAAATATTCTTTTATTATCTACGGCTTGCGTTTGACCACTATCTCACCTGATGGTAAGCAATAAATTACCACGTCGACGGTGACGGTCGACGATGGAGCACGCTTGCCTAGAAGTATATACAGAGAAACGTCGCTCAACCGAACGACCGCATATCCGAACTACTACGCCCGCCCTACTCTCGCGTGCCTCTCCCAACTCCCGCGCTACAGTGCTTGCGGCAGTCACTTGTCACGACTTGTCGATTTGTTATGTAAATGTAAATATGGTTTTCATTAACCTGTACGTAAATATGTATGGCTGAATCAATATACATATAGGTAGTTCGATTATCCGAAAATACCGATTTTCTGAACACTCAAGTCCCCAATTAGTTCGGATAATCGACGCTCTACTGTACTAGTATATATTATTCACTCTCATAGACACTATAGCTATCGGGCACTTTTCAGCTTTCAGAATATCCAAGTCATATGTGTAGTCCTAAGGGCCACTTTCTTGTGTATGCCCTGAGATGACTCGCTAGACCGAATATATATTTTTTTTTTTCAGTATTATGACGCATTGAGTACTTGCCTCAGGTGTGTACGCATTTTTCCTGGACCAAGGTGTGTTAAGGCGTATTGTTTAAACCATCGAAGTGTTTAGGGCGTATCTTCCGGTAACGTGTGAAATGTACACATAAGATTTGTAACGATACCAATATCCGTCGAGCGAATTGTCAAAGTGTTTTTTATGGATCTTTTTGTTCTACCTCTCACAGAGAACTGACCTGTGTTAGCAAAGGAAATATTATAGACTGATTAAAATCTTTATGTTTCTAAATAGGATTGGGACTGTCTAAACTGTAGGAGATGAATATTTCGCCAGTCGCGGGAGGCTAAGCTCATTGAAGTAGGTAATAAGGTTGATAAGAGTACATTTTTCTTTTGAGGGATTTGCTCAAAACGGTCTCCGCTAAAGCAGTGACAACTAAGTAATAAGGAAGATGAAACACATTTGCCTAAAATTCGCAATATTTGTCCTTCAACATACCAAACAAGTATTAGTGTCGTCTAAGAGAAATGGGCACATTTATCAACGTGTCCATTTTAGGAGAAATCCATAATTCAAATATTCTTTTTCTAGTTGCGCATAGCTTTCGAGAACAGAAATTTTACAAGTCACGACTGATTGAGGTCTCATTGCCTGCTGTTTATTTTTACGCTCAAATATGCATAATCTAAAATCGATTTACCATTACAATTTAAGTTTCGTGGTCATCATAAAACTGGGTGACAGAAACTGGGGACCAGAATTAACTGTTTTAACATTACACAAAGCAACTGGTTTAATATTCAGTCTTGGTACAAAGTTTTTTTTGTTTGTTTTGTTGTTTGGGTTGGTATATCGAAGGATATACCGTAAGGAAAGTTTCGAGTATAAATGTAAATCATTTTCATATCGCATATTTTCCCCCAACTTGTTCTTTTTTGTGTTAGTTTTTTTTTTGTGTCATGTTTTACCTGTACTAAACGAATTATCTTTCTTTTTGATTCAGTTACACAGATTATAGTAGCTGTGTTAGATCCTGATAAAATCCAAATTTAAGAAATTCAAACAAAAGAAATATTTAAGGCTATAGAAGTAGCAAAAGACCAAAGAAACAATGGATAGATATTCGAAAGATTATACCGAGATTACAGTGGATAGCGATCTATGAAAGAAGTAATTCTGTACCGACCCCAAGATAGTTTGGGATCGGCACGAGGATAATCATGAATATCGTCTTCGTAAAATTAAGTTAGTAAGCTGTGTGTGTGTTCAACTTAACATCATAAACGCCCATACACGGCCGGATTCTATATTTAAACGCACATTTGTATAGAAAACAATGCATGACCAAAGTCACTGTTAAAACCGTTTTGTTTTTAAAAGAGAATGAAACCTTTTTATGTGTCACGTTCTTTTTATCTTTAATTAGATTTATTTTTGGAACGATAAAAAAGATTTTCTTGTCTGTTGTGGCCAGATGTTTCCATCGTTTTTTAGTCTGTTTTCCTGGTAAAATTTATGTTTTTGTAGTTACCGTTGCTATGAAAATAATTCCTGCCATTTTTCTTATTACTTCATACAGTTATTTATTGTGCATAAATCTCTGAGAATTGAGGCTGATAGTTTCGTCTGTCACATTCTGAATGAATTATAGGCACATCTTGGCTAGGTCGAATATCATTTCTATGACACGACTCATTATAATGAGCCCTCTGCTCAAACCCTTGAAATATGCAAGTTGATACTTATTTTGTTGTATTATTAGAACCGTAATTAGCATCTATTTCTATTGGCATACCTTTATTTTATACAGTTTTCCTAAAAGTCTTATCTGAGAGATTGCGTTGTGTATCAGCTTCACCAAAAATTGCTTCACGTTTTGTGGGTAATGCTTATGCGTTTCCGACGTTTCTTTCACGTAAATGTGTATCTCATTTACATGTTTTCTCAATACAAATTGAAACTCATTCGTTTTCTTCTTAAAAACTACCTAAAATATATCAACTGTCACTATTGAGTTATGGCTAACAGAAAACCGGTCTATTTCGTCTACTATTCAACTATTTGACTATTTCGTTATTATGTTAAACATGGTTTTCACATGTTTCAGTAATGGCACCATAGTGCTTAATCCGTATCTTGGTACAAAAATGAAATTTTCATTTTCATCAAACATCTATGAAAATTCCATCTTTTAGAATAGGTGTAGGTTTCAGAAGAATTATTTATTTAGCTATAAAGCCATGTTACTATCTTTGCTAATTCATTTTGCTATTTTTTTATAAAATAAAATGGCGGAGTTTTTGACATTTCATTGACTTTTTACCGCCATTTCCAAAGATAGTGACGCGCTTATTATTCGAGCAATTAATTTTCGTTAAATAAAAGAAAAAAGCTGAAATGCAAAAATCAGTCAAGAAAAATGAGGTGAAAAGGCTTCACTTTTAATACATAAAAGGTAAATATATCACATAGTAAAAGCATATTATAAAAAGAACAAATACTAAAACCAAAATCACAGTTTTCTAGACAAGATTCTTAACTTGTCCAAAGTTTTTCATTTATAATAAGTATAAATAAATTCTAATTAATGCATTATCCGTTGTGAAAATAATAAAAAAAAACTTGTCTTTTGAACTAAAAATTAAAAAAGCTACCTAATTTTTTATATACGTTTTCCTATATCTGCATTTTGATCCATTAAGAACCCTAAGTCTTATTCAAATATCCTTTGCATAATGAAAAATATAAAAAATCGTTAATTCCTAAATGGTTTAAGAAACCTAATTTTATCATACATGTTAACATTTCTTTATATATAAATATATTTAACTGATCATAGACTACAGTTTGATGTCCTCTAATGAAATTAACTTCACATATTAGTTCGATTACTCAGTAGGCCCATTATACTTAGATAAAAATTAGGCTTTCGTGTTCCTTAAAAACTAAACTTTTGTCAAATTGGAACTTGTTCGGAACTTCAGTTTTGCACATCCCTAATCCACCATTCGATTACTTACAACTCGATAAGATCCACAATCCTTAGGGCACATCACTAATGCAGTACACCACTTTAGTTTTTTATCACACAATGCACAAATTCACGTGTAAATAAGAGTGTCAGGGCGTAAATGCAGCGTGTGTAAAGTTTGTGTGGTGGCCGGGCCTGGTTTGTCGGCTAGGTCGGGACGCGGTGGTCGCGCCGCCCGGGCGCACATTCACCGAGCCAGCGGAGCTAGCACAGCACTCGCTGCCAGAGCCAAAGCGAGCGACGAAGCCAGTGCTGCCCCACGAGAGTGAGACAACTCCTCACTCTTAATCACCTCATTCGGCGTCTTGTCGTACTTGTGCGTCTTTTTAGTCACTGGCTTCATTGTTGTGGTCGTTGTGGTGGTCGCTGGGGTCGTTGGCGGCGGTGGGGGCGGCGGGGGTGTTGGTTGAGGTATGGGCGCCGGAGACTGCTCCTCCGGCTTGCAACACACCCGGAACACTAGCTTCATATTATGACTCAAACATCGACCCCCGATACGTCTGTGCAAGTCATCTTTACTGGACGTCGATATGAAATAATAGTCCTTTCCTGGGAGGAACTCTAAACCGCCCGGCTGGGGAGTGAACGGTCGGAAGGTGATGGTGAAAAACATCAATTTGTGCGGTTTATCGCATATGGCGATTATTCTGGGATTCGGATTAGTTATTCTACACGTATCATATTCTTCTTTGCTCACATTATAAATTATATATTTTTCCGTGTCCTCCTCAAAAGTCCCTGGGGTGTACACTGGACAGATTATGTTCACTTGGTCGTATTCAAACTGAGCGTTTCCTTTATTCAAGTCAAATACATGATCAGTGTTGTCTATTCTGAATATACTGTTTGTGGTGTTCCAATGTATATAGAAGGACTTTGCATAGTTCCCCATCACGCTCTCGATGAAGAAAATAAGCACAAGGACGGTCCACGGCGTGTGACGGAGCCCAAAGTAAGTTAGCGACACCATCCTGACTGGTTTACTCGACTAGCATTATTCGACGAAGATGCTACGAAGTTTCTGTTAACTACACACTATCACACATACACCAATCCATATTTATATTCCACGATCACTATACATCACTGAACGTCCACAATTTCACATATAAAACACGATCAATCCATTCAGAGGCGACGCGATGGGTCCTCCATGTTCTCCGTCCGCTAGATTCTATTCAACGATAAATGTGGAATTCCATAGGACGTGGCCCGTTCAAAACGCGTTGAAAACGACGCTTTCGTTGCTTTAAACACTGGTTTGAACTTCACGATTCTGTAAGACGGCTATTAGTGTGAGGATAAAGTTGAAATTAATCAATACATCACAGATTTTTTACAATACAGAGGTGTTCTTTGTATTGGGAACGGGCGACGCGGACTGGAACGGGCACGTAAGCGCCGCGCGGTGGTCGGCCGAACTACTGGAATGCGACCTGCGGGCTCGGTACGCATGCTCGCCCCTCCCGCGCCCCTGCACCCCCGGTGTTACCGACGCGTTCCGAGCTTTACCGAGCTTTCGCTGCGCCGCCATTTTAGTTGTTGCCCTGTACGAAAATATAAAACGTTGTTAAACCCGTAAATTAACTAAGAAAACTGTATTTTTCACTATAAATCTAATTATTTTCCTTCATAATTTTGAAATAATAAATAATTATTATTCGAAAGTTTAAGTTAAGAGCTTTTTGGTCCGACACGAACGCATTCGTTAGCGGCCATTGAAAAAACTCCACAACTGGTTTATACAGTCGTAAAAGGGTATGACGCCGTACAGCGGACGATATTGCACACAATAATCATTTATAATTTTATGCTAATTATGCCAAATGATTTTATTTCGCATAAAACTTTTCTTTTTTTTTGTCGTTCGGTGTTATTAATGAAGCTCTTAGTATTCGATTTGAGGATTCCACTGCCAATTTATTAAGAATCGATTATTATGACCGAAAAGAATGATGATTATAATCTGTATATTTTTTGTTATTAGTTGTAATAAGATTTAGGATTTGATTGATATAATTATTAATTAATTATATTCTAATTATGATTAGATTATCGGGTTTTATAAATTACAGTGCAGTATATAATTATTTAGTTTGAATATTATTTTAGGCCTATTTTTTTACATTATTTAATTAACAGAACAGGAGTAAAATTAAAAGAACATTAACTCTTGGCTATTCATTATTATATGAAATGCTGAACTACAATGTATCGAATGTTTACAAGTAGAAGTGCTAATCGACATTTTTTTCTCTGACGATACAAGTAATAGTAAGTAGGTACCTACTCGTACTTTGTAAAATAATATTAAAAGTTCGATTATGTTGGACAAAATATTATCTATCATACAGTTATGGTCTCATTATTTATTTAGAGAAAATAATAATAATAATACAATTTATTCAATAATATAAGGACTAACGCTAAATTGAAACAGTACTGTTTCTTTTACATGCATACTTATTGTTTTATTTTAGGTACACACTGTACCTATATCTTATAAATCTATAATTTTCACTTCTCATGCTCTTAAAAGTTCGTCTTTATGTTGCGCGTAGGTGACTATAAAGTCACTTTTTATGCTCTATTCCATAAAGTATTTTTTTTTCAAGACTAAGATATATATCTTAGTCTTGAAAAAAAAAATACTTTTTACATACTTAAACCTGGATTATTCTTGTTCACAATATATGTACAAGTATATAGCACTACTATTTTTGTATTTCAATTCAAAATACAGGTGACTAAACATGTTTATATTTGATTTGAAACTTTTACGCTGCCTTATTTCATTTATGGAAGTAAAATTTATCATAACTTTGAAATGGTACGTGTTACAAGAAATTAATTCATATATTCGTGTTCAGCAGGCCCAAATTGACAGAAATCAGCTATTAAAATCAATGTTATTGAAAAAAAAAAAAATTGTCACACGGTGTAATCAGCCCCAACAGGCACAATAAAACGTCGCAGATTAAAGTCGATATTATATTTCATTTGCTTTAATTTATGTCACTTCCGTGTTTTCTATTCTTAATTTAATAAAACCAGATAAAATAGTCGTCCTTTATTATTTAAAATGAACGCTTAGGTACCTATTGCACTTTTCTATGAAACAGCTGTTTTGCAAGCAAGCCAATGTCAGCGCGGCGCAGCGGCCCGGTGACGATTTTCCTTATTTTGGTGGTCTGAATGATTTCTAAAATTTTGTCCACCTATTTTAATGGGACCATATACAACGTGTAACGTTAAATGCGCAAAACCTGAAAATACTTTGATCAGAATAACGAGCAGAATTAATTGAACCACTTTTTAATATAGGTCACATTTTTCAAAAATTCTTCATTAAAAACGTTGCCGTGTCTATTTATTAATAGGTCAAGCAAGCCAATGTCAGCGCGGCGCAGCGGCCCGATGACGACTCCTCCCTCGATAAAGCGTCGTCGCAGATGCAAGAAACGATTAGAATGGCCAGTAAAACTAAAACAGCAGATAAAACCTTTACAATATTTTTAATGACTTATTTTCTCTGTGAAATAGGTCAATTGAATTAAAAATCAGTTGGGGTGTCTGAGGTTTTGCGCATTTAACGTTACACGTTGTATAACATCTACCAATCCGCCCAGGGCCTGCCTGGTGGATTACGTCCCCCCAATCCCTCTCACCAAGAGAAGTTCTGTATCCCAGCAGTGGGAACATTATAGAATTATGTAAAATGCTTTTTCTGACTAGCAGTAGTATTTGGCTAACTCTCCGATCTTAGTAGATATAAAACCACTACGATCGCCCAACAGAATAAAATGTATTTCAAAAGTTAGTACTCACAGTCACTATTCATAAAATCATTACGTGCCTAGGCAGAGTCTGAACCCAAAGTAAATACATTTTTTCTACGGTCAATTTTTTTGAACCATACCTATCGACCAACAGCTTAAAATTAGGCTTAAAATTTACCTGCTTTAATTATATATATATATTTTTTTAATGGTCGATAGGTATAGAAATGCTCCAAAAATAAAAATAAAAAAAGTTATGTGCCAAAGCATTAGAACAGGAATTAATAAGGCACTGATTGATATTCTTTTTTTACTCACTTCATAGTAAATTTTAAGCCTAATTTTAAGCTGTTGGTCGATAGGTATAGATATGGTTCAAAAAAATTGACCGTAGAAAAAATATATTTACTTTGGGTTCAGACTCTGCCTAGGCACGTAATGATTTTATGAATAGTGACTGTGAGTACTAACTTTTGAAATACATTTTATTCTGTTGGGCGATCGTAGTGGTTTCATGCGGCGGACTCTTGGACTAATAGCAAAATAGTTATACCAAAGCAGTTTATGTGGGCGTAAGCAGGTAATTGATGTCATTATAAAATCATCACTCTAAAGTTTAAAATGACATAAAAGTGTCAAGCAGTAAATGTGTCATTAACAACCTGTGTAATTGGCTATTACGACTTGCCGTAATGGTCCTAGGCAGTTTTAATGGGCTTTGTAGACAATAGACTTATAGGAAGACGTAATAAGGTAGTTTGGTGTTGAGTTCATAATTATATTTATAGGAAAATACGTAGACAGTCTTGTAATAAAATAATATTTTAATAGCAAAAAGTATCGCTTAAGTACTTTTTGTGACCGACATAGCTTGCAGAGTAAGCAAACTGAAGTGGCAGTGGGCTGGCCATGTCTGTCGAAGGGCCGATGGCCGGTGGAGCAGACGAGTCCTGGAGTGGAGACCGCGTATCGGCAAGCGTAGTGTGGGACGCCCCCCAGCTAGATGGACGGACGACCTAAAGAAGGTGGCTGGGGTAGACTGGATGCAGAAGGCGGAGGACAGGGTGTTGTGGCGCAGTCTGGGAGAGGCCTATGTCCAGCAGTGGACTGCGATAGGCTGAGTTGATTGATTGACTTTTTGTGATACTGTATAAGTACATATTGCATTATTTTCGTTAAAATAGTGTGGAGATACTGAAATGTACGTCCGGCGGCGCCCTAGACAGTCAGTACCTTGCTAACTGCCTATTTCTACCCGACTACGGTGAAGCAAAAAGGAGGGTTATGATTTTGGCCGGTATGTATATTTAACATACATTAGCTGTTGTAATAAAATAATATACTTAGTCAAAAGTATTTAAACATTGTTACAAAGAAATTGTTACCTTAAACTTAACTGTTTGTGACATTAAATTTTTTGTATGCGGTGGACAAACTCAAACTCAAAGCATTTATTTCAAGTGAACCAATTACAGGCACTTTTGAATTGTCAAGGAGTCGGTCAGTCAGAAAGATGAAGCTAGTTGCCCATTCCAAAGCATAGTAGAATCTATGGAGAAGACCGGGCAAGAAACTCTACGGACACCCTTTTAAATCATAAAATTGTAAAAATTGTGTAAAAATACTAAAGTATGTTTTGAAAGACTCCAAGGTTCGGTTCCCAACACAGAGAGTCATTAGCATTATGCAACAAATCCTACTTAATTAGAGATGATACGGTTTCTGGTGGGAGTAGGGGGTGTATAAGTTGAGGAATACATGGGACAGATTTTTTCTTGAACCAAAAGGTGAAATAGCTCAACTGGCATGTCATGTATTGTGCGTAACTTTTCTCAAATTATGCTATAATTTATTTTATAAGTTTTTAGAGTTGGTATACCCTACTGAATATAACAATAATAATAAATAATCACACTAATATTATAAAGGCGAGAGTTTGTGTGTGTGTGTGTTTGTACGTTTGTTACTTCTTCACGCTCAAACGGCTTCACGGATTTGGATTAAATTTGGTACACAGATAGTTTATAATCAGAATTAACACATAGAATACTTTTTATCCCGATATTTCTACGAGATCGACACTTGTGCGGGTGAAAACGCGGGGCGCAGCTAGTAATATTAAAAACGTGAAACTTTGTGAGGATGGATGGATGGATGGATGTTTGTTACACTTTCACGCGAACTACGGAACGGATTTGTATGAAATTTGGCAAACAGATAGTTTATAACCAGGATTAACGCATACAATAGTTTTTATCCCGAAATTCCTATGGGATCGAATTTTATGCGAATGAAACCGCGGGGCGCTGGTATTCAATTAATATGGCTCTTCTAGGAGTTTATTTATATATGATTGAGAAATCACCTTTTTTTCAAAATCTTTAGGCACTAATCTAATAAGTAATACTACAGGGTCCCATTAAAATAGATGGACAGATTTTAACACAGCGCTCAGTAGGTCTAACCAAAGATATCCAAAAAAAAAAACACTGATTAAGGTGATTTTATTTTGACCCTAAAATAATAAATTGCCGGTACATTAGTGTATTTTCATTACCTAATTATATGTCTTGTAAAGTACCGAATGCGTTTTTTCTTATATATTGCTTTACCATTGTCCTTATTTTGGTGGTCTGAATGATTTCTAAAATTTTGTCCACCTATTTGAATGGGACCTTATACAACGTGTAACGTTAAATGCGCCAAACCTGAAAATAGTTTGATCAGAATAACGAGCAGAATTAATTGAACCACTTTTTAATATAGGTCACATTTTTCAAAAAATCTTCATTAAAAACGTTGCCGTGTCTATTTATTAATAGGTCAAGCAAGCCAATACCAGCGCGGCGCAGCGGCCCGATGACGACTCCTCCCTCGGTAAAGCGTCGTCGTCGCAGACGCAAGAAACGATCAGAATGGCCAGTAAAACTAAAACAGCACATAAACCCTTTACAATTTTTTTAATGACTTATTTTCTCTCTGAAATAGATCAACTGAATTAAAAATCAGTTGGGGTGTCTGAGGTTTTGCGCATTTAACGTTACACGTTGTATATGATCGAGAAATCACCCTTTTTTCGAAATCTATAGGCACTAATCTAATAATGTTATACAGTAATCTGCTGAAGAGTGTGTCTGTTTGTTTGAACGCGCTAATCTCTGTAAATACCAGTCAGATTTGAAAAATTCTTCGAATTTTGTGAATGCCAACCAATCCTAGTTTTGATTTGTTCCTGGTTGGTCGCTATAAGCTTTCTCTCCCGGCGAAATGTTTGTATAGTATACACTTTACCTCACTTTCCTTCTAGAAATACTGACAAGACGTAGTTATATTCAAATTCAAATAATTTATTTCAAATAGACACGGCACATAAAAGGCACTATTGAACTTAAAAACTTCAAAAAAAAAAAAAAAAAAAAATGATACTACCCCTTCCAAATGGTACTTTCGTACGGAAAATAATGGCTATGAAATAATTCCTTCGCCTCGTTCCTAAAACGGGACCATCCCAGCTTCCTGTAAACCCATGGTCACCTAAACATTCCGCCCCAGTTCTTCAGTGTCACCTAATGCGTATTATACGTACGTTTGACAAATCCCATTAACGAGTATACTAGCCATTTGGCCATCCGAACGGAATAGGATTGGCTAAAGACCAAATTTGTGAATAAGAGAAATTGTGAATCCGTCAAACAAAAGCGGTTAATTGTTGGTGAATATTTATTATTTCATTGAGGGGCCCGTGGCTAAATAATAACAGCCGCACAGGTAGATCGATCGGGTACCTAGCAAGCTACGCTTGCCGCGGTTGGTCTGTGGATGGGTGACCATCTAAGACCCCTCCATGCCTCGGAAAGCACGTTAAGCCGCTGGTCCCGGCTATCATTCGTGGATCTTTGACAGTCGTTACCGGTAGTCAGAAGCCAGAAAGTCTGACAACCAGTCTTACCGTTACAGTCTTACGTGTTTGGATTTAAGATTGGTTAAAGAAAGACAATAGGATACCTATTAGATAGGGCCCTCGAGGTATAAAAAAGAATCGTGACGTTATATTTTTATTTGTTTTTGTTTTTTTTACCTATTTATTTATTTATTTCATGTCGAACATGTGTAATTAGGCATTAGATAAGTTTCCTAAGTTTGTTACATTGTAATTGAAAAAAAAAAAAAAAATTTACTACTTGCGTCCCGCGGTTTTACCTACATAAGTCTCGATCCCGTGCGAATATCGAGATAAAAACTATCCTATGTCCTAATCCGGATCATGGTCTACTCATATGCTAGTTTTCATCCAAATCCATTCAGTCGGTTTGGCGTGAAAGCAAAAAAGCTATATGCTGCTCCATGCGATATTTTATTACACATAAATAAAATTGAGAAAGTCAGAGAGAGAGAGAGTTAGCTTTCAAAATGAAAATCCAAGATGGCGGCTGCAAACATTTTCAAAATTTTCGTCATCCAATCGTTTTCATGTTTTTCGAGAGTCCTGAAGCCGATAATTAGGTCAAAATAAAAATCCAAGATGGCGGCAAATCCATTCAGCCGTTTTAGCGTGAGTCTCAAACAAACATACAAAAAAACATTTTTTTCTCTTTATAATATTAGTTTTTTAGATTAGATTAAATTAAAATAACTAGCGAAATGTGAAGGTACAGACGCCAGCACAACAACCTACCCGAAACTGTAAAATTTTCCCAATCAACTTTGAACCTTATGTTTTAGTGAAAAAATTGAAAATCTATTAAACAAATTTGACAGATTCTAGTAGCTTGATGTGCTGGCGTCTGTACTATTCAGCTCTTCCTATCCCCCTTAGGATCAAAGTTATGATGTCATGTTTAAGTACCTACCTATGTGTTTACTTATGTCATGTCGAACATGTGTACTCAAGTAGCAGATAAGCTTCCTATGTCTGTTACGTACGTAAATATTATAACTTGTCTGGACGATAACTAGTCCTATCTTGTAATGTGTCAGTTTGTTTGGCTCTCCCGATATCGGGAACTACCGATTTTGATGTTTGTCAACAGAGTTTTATATTAAAATTACGTAAGAAGGGAAATATACTTTCAAGGGAGACTCATGAAAGTGAATGACTAATAGCAACGAACAATGGACTAAGGGTCCTAACTATGAAGTATGAAAAAGAAAATCAGCTGTTTCACTTATGTATGAAATATCTGTTTTTTTTTTTTTCATTTTCATGAGTACCTACTCCCTTAATGTATCTTCTTTATTTAAAACTAGCGACCCGCCCCGGCTTCGCACGGGTGCAATGGAGTAACACTGATAATTTTAGAGCCATTATTTCTCGTAAAAAGTATAGGATAAAAATGGTTATTGTGGGTTATTCCTAAGAGATAGACATATACCATCCCGGACTTTTTTGTAGAACTTTTTAAGGTGTACAATACTGTAGTACATTATTTTGATCTATCTCGACGGGTTCAGCCAGCGTTTGCAATGTAAGCGCAAAAAAATGTGTTTATTTACGACATTACATTAGAAACCTCTAAAATTACCAGTGTTTCTCTACTATATTATGAATGTATTATACATATAAACCTTCCTCTTGAATCACTCTATCTACTAAAAACAACCGCATCAAAATCCGTTGGGCAGTTTTAAAGATCTAAGCATATATAGGGACAGACAGACAGGGAAGCGACTTTGTTTTATACTATGTAGTGAAGGTGCAACTAGGCTGCAAGATTTGGATAGACGATTTTTACTTACACTTTTGCCTACGAGAGTAATGTATTAACCATGTACTTTTTTACCTTGTCAATCGAAAGCTACTCTTCAACGACATTTTTTTTTCCAGTAATTATTCCCCGACTACGGTTGCCGGAGGTTGTGGAGCAATTAGTGTAGAATAGTTCTTAAAAATGCACAAATTTCTTTTGCAATGTTAGTTACTCTGATTGCTCCGAATATTCAGTAATTTACTAATGCAACTTTCCTGTATTTAATTAAAATGCTCCATGTCTCTCGCTCTCATAGATCTACGGGTTAACTGTAATGCCTTTCAATTAGACATCATCATCTGCCTAGCATTTTCCCAACTATGTTGGGGTCGGCTTCCAGTCTAACCGGATGCAGCTGAATACCAGTATTTTACATGGAGCGACTGCCTATCTGACCTCCACAACCCAGTTACTCGGTAATACGATATCCCTAGGTAAGACTGGTTGTTAGACTTTCGGGCTTCTGACTACCCGTAACGACAGTCAAAGATCTACGAATGACAGCCGGGACCAACGGCTTAACGTGCTTTCCGAGGCACGGAGGGGTCTCGGTATGTAAAGATGGTCACCCATCCACAGACCAACCGCGTCAAGCGTAGCTTAACCTTAGCCTTTCAATTAGACAATTCAATAAAATTCATCGCGTCATTTACGTTGTCGAGCAGACAATTTTTTTAAATTATGAAGCAAGGGATTAGTTTCCATCAAACTAATAATAATATATACAACGTGTAACGTTAAATGCGCAAAACCTCAGACACCCCAACTGATTTTTAATTCAATTGACCTAATTAAGAGAGAAAATAAGTCATTAAAAAATTGTAAAGGTTTTATGTGCTGTTTTAGTTTTACTGGTCATTCTGATCGTTTCTTTCGTCTGCGACGACGCTTTGTCGAGGGAGAAGTCGTCACCGGGCCGCTGCGCCGCGCTGACATTGGCTTGCTTGACCTATTAATAAATAGACACGGCAAGGTTTTTAGTGAAGTTTTTTTGAAAAATGTGATCTATATTAAAAAGTGGTTCAATTAATTCTGCTCGTTATTCTGATCAAACTATTTTCAGGTTTTGCGCATTTAACGTTACACGTTGTAGAACAACTATACGCGGCGGGCTTTCAATGACCTGCGTGTTCAGTACAATGACGCTCTGAGGGCAGTGTTGAGGAAACCCAGGTACTGCAGTGCTTCACAAATGTTTGCGGCAGCTTTCATCGATGATTTCTTCTCCATCATTAGGAAAAGAACCGCATCGATGATGAGCAGGGTCCGTGGTAGCGCCAACACTGTCCTCAGAACGTTAGCGTGCAAAATAAACGGTCCGTTTACTGTTTACTGGACGAGTGTTCACTTACTCAGAAATAGGAAATAGACTGCAATATAATGTAATATACTGATCTTGATTCTGTACTAACAAATTACTAACACCCTGTTATTTGTATTTTTTGAATTTTTATGTGTTCTACTAACAACCTTACTAACTTTTCTTTTGTTAAAAAATGTATGGACGTATGTCTGAAATAAAGATATATTAGGATTATTAAAATCCTTCTTTTTTTACTGTCGGATGGGCCCGCACTTGATCTCGATCACGTCTGATGGAAAGCGATGGATGAGGTCTGTGATGGAACGAACGTGCCCAGAAGATGCCTAAGGCACTGGAACTCCCACGCATCGACGAAACACAGCAGGCTGCTTGACGCCGGACTCCGGTGGGAGGGTGGTCGCAAACCAGGCGGGCGTTAGCCCTACACCTAACCTTCTGATTGTGAAAGAAAATGTGTTACTCAATTATAGTGAGGGTGTGATGGTATCTCTGGCAACAATTTCTCCATTCACATCACAGTAAAAATTGACAACATTTTATGGTTTGAGTAGGGACGAGGCCTTTGACTCCGTTGTATAATTTATGTTTTTTTTTTATTTGTAACGTACGTTTTGTTTGTGCAGAATAAACATTTTTTTCTTTCTTTTTCTTCTTTTTTCTAAATTGCTGCTGATATTGTTGTGAAATTAAATTCAGTTACCAAAGTAATAATAGCAACCGCACAGGTCGATCGATCAGGTCAAGCCACGCTTGTCGCTGTTGGTCTGTGGATGGGTGACCATCTTTACATAGCGAAACCCCTCCGTGCCTCGGAAAGCACGTTAAGCCGTTGGTCCCGGCTGTCATTCGTGGATCTTTGACAGTCATCACGAATAGTCAGAAGCCCGAAAGTCTGACAACCAGTCTTACTAAGGGGTATCGCATTACCCAGTAACTGGATTGTGGAGGTCAGATAGACCGTCGCTCCATGTAAAATACTGGTATTCAGCTGCATTCGGTTAGACTGGAAGCCGACCCGGATATAGTTGGGAAAAGGCTAGGCAGATGATGATGTATTTCATAAATCGTGATAATGATAAATGATAATCTATAAATAAATAAAATAAAAGATAAACAGCCTTATAGGTAAATGGTATTGGTAGGTACCACTAGTGCCATCTAGCGCCGTAGACGTGCTTATCATAAAGTGCAAGTTTAAAGTTTCACAATACATTAGTAACTTAATATCTTCTGTTTGTTTGTTTGCTTTAGATAGTCTGCACCTTAGGGTTGTGGGACACTGCAGTGTAATGCCTTGTAACTACCACAACAGCAGTTAGCAGTTAGGTACGGCCGAATTCTCAAAGGAAAATCAGTTTAAAGCCGCTATTAAGAGAGAGTTGTAACTTTAAACTTGCACTCCATCCCTTTGTGGAGCAAAAAGGTATTGGGATGGATAAAAACGGACTCGCGCACCGAGAGTTCCGTACCATCATATTACATTAAATTTTCATAGGCGAGGCCTATATTCGTCAGAGAATTTTAATGCTGCGGTGTAGAAGATTGCAGTTTTAGGTCAGCGCCATCTCTTGACCGATAGTAGAACTAATGTAATTTTTGTTGATGATTTCTGAAAAAGTGTGCTATTTAGAGACATCGTTTTATTTTTCCTCTAATTTTTATATAAACTTCTATCACATATAATAATTTCAGATTTTTTTGTATGCAAACCTCGGAGATAAGGGGGAAGGGTGAAGGGTATTTCTTTTAACTCATGACCATCTTCCTAGCCTTTTCCCAACTATGTTGGGGTCGGCTACCAGTCTAACCGGATGCAGCTGAATATACATGGATGGCTGTATTTTACATGGAGCTACTGCCTATCTGACCTCCACAACCCAGTTACTGGGTAATACGACCCTTGGCAAGATTGGTTGTCAGACTTTCGGACTACTGACGACCCGTATCGACTGTCAAAATTCCACGAATGACAGCCGGTATTATATAGGTACCAAATTCTATTGGTCCAGTATTTTATAGGTATCCATAAATAACATAAGAATATTATAACTTCACGCCAAAAGGTTTAAGCAGAGGTGACTTATAGAACACCCATATTTTGCTAGTAATATGTAAGTCCCATGTAATAGGGGGGAGCCACTTGCCATCGACTGGATCACTGGACACACATCCAGATTCCGGGCTGCTATTGAGAAATTTCAAATGGAAAAACCTAATAACATTTTGCCCGACCCGGGAATACCTATACAACGTGTAACGTTAAATGCGCAAAACCTCAGACACCCCAACTGATTTATAATTCAATTGACCTATTTCACAGAGAAAATAAGTCATTAAAACAATTGTAAAGGTTTTATGTGCTGTTTTAGTTTTACTGGCCATTCTGATCGTTTCTTGCGTCTGCGACGACGCTTTATCGATGGAGGAGTCGTCACCGGGCCGCTGCGCCGCGCTGACATTGGCTTGCTTGACCTATTAATAAATAGACACGGCAACGTTTTTAATGAAGATTTTTTGAAAAATGTGACCTATATTAAAAAGTGGTTCCATTAATTCTGCTCATTATTCTGATCAAACTATTTTCAGGTTTTGCGCATTTGACGTTACGCGTTGTATAACCCAGGACCTCATGTTCAGCTGTAATCTCTCAAAAGCTTTTAAATTGAAAAAAAAAAGTAGTGTTACGACTCAAAACGTTCCAAAAAAGATAGTTTTACAAATACGCTATAACAGAGAGCCACCTTAACACTTAGCTCCCAGTACTTAGCGCAGTAATATTACGTGTTTGCGCAACGTGTCAAGTATTCTGCTAAAACACAACCTTAGTGTCCAAGGGAACAAAGGGCTTTTATTCAATACCGAGAAAAAAATACCTACTACCCCCCCCCCACCCCCCCCCCGTCTTGGATACCTACTTGTGGTGTTAACGAAAAATGACGCGTAGCAAAGGCTATATAAGTTTATATTTCAATTTCATATCCATAGGTGTCTAAGTACTAACCTACCTGATACTCGTAACTGTTACGAGATAAGCTGAGCTAAGTATATGCTATTGACTGCTGCGCTGCGTGTCGCGGGTTCGATTCCCGCACGGAACAAATATTTGTACGCCCTACAAGTACTTGTTCCGGGTCTCGCTGATTATGTATGTGAGTTTTAATGTTTGTAAACGCACCCACAATACAGGAGAAATTCCTAGAGTGGGGCAGTTTGAAAAAAAAAAAAAATGTTGCCAAACGTACTTTTACTCACTAAAATTGACTGATGGTCATATTTTTATCTATACTTTTACACTAATATTATGAAGAGGTAAAATTTGGGACTTTTTGGACTACATAATGAACAGATTCCGAAAATTCTTTCACTAATGGGAAGCTACAATGTTGCCGAGTGTCATAGCATATATTTTATCTCAAAACAAAAATAAAACACACCATCATCTGCCTATCCTTTTCCCAACTATGTTGGGGTCGGCTTCCAGTCTAACCGGATGCAGCTGAATACCAGTATTTTACATGGAGCGACTGCCTATCTGACCTCCACAACCCAGTTACTGGGTAATACGATACCCCTAGGTAAGGATGGTTGTCAGACTTTCGGGCTTCTGAAATAAAACACACCCTAAAACATAATTTATTTTCATTTCTGTTAAAACATAGTTTTAGTCCCTGAGTCCCAGAGGACAAAAGACTTTTATTCGTGACTAAAAAAAAATAAGAAAAAACTGTGGATATTTGAGGCGTTAAGGAAAAATGACGCGTGGAAAAGAACTACCTAAGTAATATTTTTAGGTTATAGAAAAGTGGAAGCAAACATAGCATAATCAGCTTACTTATATTGTTCTCACTGCTGGGACACAGGCCTCCTCTCTGTGAGAGGGAGTGGGCCGTTATCTACCACGCGGCCCAGTGCGGGTTGGTGGATGTCACATGTCTTGGAATTTTTGGTTCTAAGGCATGCCGGTTTCCTCACGATGTTTTCCTTCACAACTTTGGGGTGATGCAATAATTTACACTAACAAAGGGAGCGTCAACTTTGTGAATCACCGATTCACATAGTTTTTATACATATTGTAGAGCCCCCTCCCCCCTATTCCCATTCATTTCCTCCCCTCATTACCCATATGAAGTGGCAGGACGCAACGCTCTTTCATTCGCGAGAAATAAGGATTAGAAGTTCTATGAGTAACTTAAGTAGAAGGAAGCTTCATACCGCACGCAGCAATGGTTGCGTTGCGTAGCGGCACCGCGCCTGCCTACCATCCGGTAGGCCGGCTGTTCAAGACCCGCTGATGAATTTTTTTTTTATTGGGTTCGTATCTGGGTTCGTACTTATGACCTACAACTCGAATATCGCAGCCGTTACCACTGGGCTACCAGTGCTATTGATATACCACAACTTACTTGTTTGAGATGAGCTTTATCAAAACGTTGTTTGATCATCATCTGCCTAGTCTTTTCCCAACTACGTTGGGGTCGGCTTCCAGTCTAACTAGATGCAGTTGAATACCAGTATTTTACATGGAGCGACTGCCTATCTGACCTCCACAACCCACTTACTGTGTAATACGATACCCCTTAGTAAGACTGGTTGTCAGACTTTCGGGCTACTGACGACCCGTAACGACTGTCAAAGATGCACGGAGACGGAGGGGTCTTGGTCTGTGAAGATGGTCACCCATCCACAGACCAACAGCGGCAAGCGTAGCTTAACCTGATCGACCGACCTGTGCGGCTGCTATTATTTAGCCACAAGCCCCTCTAATTTATCAAGTTCATCATCATCATCATTTCAGCAGACATAGGCCTCCCCCAAACACCTCCTCTCCGACCAGTTTTGTGCTTCTCGCATCCAACGGGTTCCTGCGGCCTTCACAAGCTCGTCGGTCCACCTTGTGGGAAGCCTTCCAACGCTACGTCTTCCGGTACGCGGTCGGCACTCCAGAACCTTTCGGCCCCATCGGCCATCTGTTCTGCGCGCAATGTGCCCTGCCCACTGCCACTTAAGTTTGGCAGTTCTTCGGGCCATGTCGGTTACCTTGGATCTCTTCGTTTCTGATTCGATCACGCAGATTATCAAGTAATGCGAACATAAATACAACGTGTAACGTTAAATGCGCAAAACCTCAGACACCCCGACTGATTTTTAATTCAATTGACCTATTTCAGAAAGAAAATAAGTCATTAAAAAAATTGTAAAGGTTTTATTTGCTGTTTTAGTTTTACTGGCCATTCTGATCGTTTCTTGCGTCTGCGACGACGCTTTATCGAGGGAGGAGTCGTCACCGGGCCGCTGCATCGCGCTAACATTGGGTTGCTTGACCTATTAATAAATAGACACGGCAACGTATTAAATGAAGATTTTTTGAAAAATGTGACCTATATTAAAAAGTGGTTCAATTAATTGTGCTCGTTATTCTGATCAAACTATTTTCAGGTTTTTCGCATTTAACTTTACACGTTGTGTATGGAATAGCTGATTTTTTTTCACGATTTCAGGTTTGGTCCCATTAAAGTTGTTCCTAACGATGAGTATATTGACCCCTTTCCAGCTATTTTATTCTTCTATTAAAAGATTAAAAGATTTTTCCCTGTAGTCGTTTTAGAACAAATAATTCAACCACGGGGTGATTGCGTAACACACTAACAGTAGCAGTGGGTTTCATTTTGACAGTTCAACAACATCTACTTCGTTATTTACGTTGTTGAGCAGACAAACTTTTTCGAATACATGAAACAATGGATTATATGACTTCAAAATTTAAAATTCAGATTCAGAAGAGAGATTTCTGAATTCAGATTGTGATTTATCGTTCCATTTTTTTTTTTTTTCGAATTTTAATGTGATAACTGTCGTGCCATCGACACGAAGAAACAACAAAGTACCTACCTATAGAGACTTAACTACATTCTTGATAATCACAGCTTTTCATACAAAGCAAATGTTAAATTACCTCACAGACATTCCTCATGAAACCCGTCTATACACTATACCGATTAGTATAAACTCCAAACTTTCCCGCCAGGTATAGAAAGCCAGTTCGATATTCTAGACCGGCTGTGTATTCTAAAATTATCAGATTCGGATGTGGACGCACAGTCTAGCGTCTACCTGTGTGTCTGGAAGTACAGGCAGGGAGGGAAGTGTCTGTAGATTTAATAATATTTAAAACTAGCGACACTTCAGTGCGATTCTTTAACCATCTCACCGTGAAAACTTAGGTGAAGTGAGCGTGGAGTGAGCTGTCAGTGTCATCCCACCTGATACTAGGGATTGACCAAGCATACATTTATAATCATAATCGAGATTTTAATAATATTTTTATGCTAATTCTATTGATCATCACTACATAGTATAAAACAAAGTCGCTTCCCTGTCTGTCTGTCCCTATATATGCTTAGATCTTTATATCTCCGCAACGGATTTTGATGCAGTTTTTTTAATAGATAGAGTGATTCAAGAGGAAGGTTTATATGTATAATACATGCATAATATAGTAGGGAAACACTGATAATTTTAGAGGTTTCTAATGTGATGTCGTAAATAAACACATTTTTTTGCGCTTACTTTGTAAACTCTGGCTGAACCATTCGAGATAGATCAAAATAATGTACTACAGTATTGTACACATATAGGTATATGTCTATCTCTTAGGGATAACCCACAATAACCATTTTTTATCCTTAACTTTTTACGAGAAATAATGGCTTATTTAAGAAGCAATTTTAGGCAATACAGAATTAATCCTTATCCAATTAAGTACCTTAAAAAAATTGTGCATTTCATATAGGTCATTATGGCCCTTTACAGCATGTAATTTAAATGAATATTTTCGAAGATATTACAGATTTAAAATGCGAGCGTTACCGGCCGGGGAGTCGGCCGGCGTCGCTTGAAACTACCCAACGGATTTTGATGGTTTTTTTTTAATAGATAGAGTGATTCAAGAGGAAGGTTTATACATACATACATATGTATAATACATGCATAATATAGTAGGGAAACACTGATAATTTTAGAGGTTTCTAATGTGATGTCGTAAATAAACACATTTTTTGCGTTTACATTGCAAACGCTGGATGAATCCTACGAGATAGATCAAAATAATGTACTACAGTATTGTACACCTTAAAAAGTTCTACAAAAAAATCCACAATGGTATATGTCTATCTCTTAGGGATAGCCCACAATAACGATTTTTTATCCTATACTTTTTACGAGAAATAATGGCTCTGAAATTATCAGTGTTTCTCTACTATATTATGCATGTATTATACATATAAACCTTCCTCTTGAATCACTCTTATCTATAAACAAAAACCGCATCAAAATCCGTAGCGCAATTTTCAAGATCTAAGCATACATAGAGACAGACACACAGCGGGAAGCGACTTTGTCTTATACTATGTAGTGATCAGCATTGCACCCGTGCGAAGCTGGGGCGGGTCGCTAGTTTTATATAATTTCAAAGCTAGTCTTTTAATTGTCAAAGCCTTACTATTTTGTGGGTGCCTGGCTAACGGAGCACAGAACTTAATCACTTCACCCGATTCACGAAATGTCGTGAATCGGGTCTCAGTCAGTCTAGGAAAAAAATAAATTAAAAAAAACAACATTTAGATTCTGTAGCGTGCACTCCGCATGCTCAATCTCATAGCGAGTGGGACGGACTGATTCTGTTGTTCTCTGAGTGAATTCACAAGTAATGCATTTTTTATAGTAAGTTATAGATATACCGTTACTACTCGGCCACCACCATGTTTTGGCAAGGACACTACCAGCCGCACTATCAGTAGTGTCGTTTACAATGAACGGCACTGCCAAGCCTATGTATTTTGGATTAAAGTGTACAGTCAAGACAGAAGTTTTGAACCCTCTATTCCACTAACAATAAGTCAAACGAGTTGAACTAATTGGTAATCAACCTCTTTTACGGAAATTCTGTTATGGTGGTCACCGGTGAGTGACAGCAATTATATTAGTTAATTCTTTGAACAGTAATAAGAAATAATTATTTAGAGTGGGGTTTTTGACTATTTTGAACCGTATGAGCCAATAAAATATAACGTGTAAAATTTGCCGAAATCGCGAATCAGCGTCAGCCCATATGGAAAGTTCAGTGGTGGTCAGTGGTGGTCACCGGTGACCACCACGGCGTTCAATGTGTTAAATGACACAAAAAAGAATTATCGCACTTACGGCTGCACTGCTCTCATGACGGTGAATGAAAAAAAACTCAAAAATCTCGTGGGGAAACCGGCTTGTCCTAAAACCAATATTTCGTATTTCTTAAAAAAAAATATTTCATTTTGACTCACTAGTAAGGTAAGTAATGAACTTTCTCCCAAAATTAGTTTCCAGAACGAATTACAACAACAGTCATAATTTCAATATTTAAAAGGACATAACAGTCTTTCTATTTACCGATAATTTTTATGACAAAGAAACCCTTTTAGAAAGGGTGGAGGCACCGGTTACAGCCCGACAAACAATTGTTTTACTATCTTATTCGTTCATTACGAACCGTTACAAGAAAGTTGAGAAAGGATACAAAAGACAAATAAAAATTTCTTTCCCAAACAATTGCTGATGAGTTTTAAAATAGCAATAAATGCAACCCTTATTTGGCGAAGCGGTAGAAGACGGACGCGTTGAGTGACGGTATTCACCCTGTACCGTTTACCGAAATATTTTTAAGAGATGATTCGTCAACACGGTTGTAAAATACATGTGTAGTTTGAATGTTTGTAATTCTTACAAACAGATGAGGACTTTCTTGTCAAAACACGTCAATAATCTGCCGAGCCTTTTCCCAACTATGTTGGGGTCGGCTTCCAGTCTAACCGGATGTAGCTGAATACCAGTATTATACATGGAGCGACTGCCCATCTGACCTCTACAACCCAGTTACTGGGTAACACGAAACCCCTTGGGAAGACTAGTTTGCAGACTTTTGGGCTTCTGACTACCCGTAATGACTGTCAAAGATCTACGAATGACAGCCGGAAGTGCCGAAACCAAATCAAAAGCCTTCCGTGCCTTGGAAAGCACTCTAAGCCGTTGGGCCCGGCTGTCATTCGTAGATCTTTGGCAGTCGTTACGGGTAGTCAGAAGCACGAAATTCTGACAACCAGTCTTACCAAGGGGTATCGTATTACCCAGTAACTGGGTTGTGGAGGTTAGCTAAGCAGTGGCTTCATGTAAAATATTGGTATTCACCTGCATCCGGTTAGACTGGAAGCCGACCCCAATATAGTTGGGAAAAGTTTAGGCAGATGATGGTTACCTATCTACAAACTGGTTGCGGTAAGCGTAGCCTAATCTTCGACCGCACCGTGCGGCTGTTACATATCATTTAGCGACCTTGTCAAAACAAGTAAACGAAATTAAAATGACAATTATTGTTTATATCTAGTCTAACTATTTATAAGATAGGTACTAAAGATACTCCACAAGACAACTTTACCTTAACGTTTTACGTGGAAGCTGTCCTGGGACCAAAGTTTCGGAATGACAGGAATTTAGTCTTTCTTAATACCCTCAGTCTGCCTGTCAGTTAGTGCACTTAATCCTCCCTTAAAACCCTAACATCCACATTGTTATTGTAATTCTTACCCCCTACTAATAAACTATTATATCAGATGAATTAAAAAGTAGTCTTGCAAAAAAAAAAAAATTTTGCTTAAGATTTATATTTGGCCTGCGCAAATATGATCAATATCATATTATCTGATCATATCTGAATTTCGTAGAAAACTCAAGTGGTTTCTCATACATCTTCGCCGGAATTATCATATATTGATTCAGCTCTACAGTGTTTTGTTTAATCCTAACTCTTAAAGAACGTTCCTTCACACACATAATAGATATCTGAGGTCATCGGAAAACCTGAGACTAGAGATGCCGATGCATTCCACCAGTTTCATGCAATTCAGTCAGCAGACAAAAACGTCGGTGCTTTCCGTCAATCTTCGTGAAACATCACTCTTGCATTCCGCCTCCTTTGCAAGCATTACTGCTTCGCAGAAAGAGGTGACTGCTTCCCATGCCAGCATACCATGGCTTGGATGCGAGAGATAGCCGCCAACGATCGCCGCCGTGAGGACGCGGCGGCGCTCCGCCAAAGCCGGACAAACCTCCACCGTACGCTTCACCGTGTCCTCCGTGCGATCCACACAATGGTGACGTTTCTTCCCGCCTTATTCGGAAGAGGAACCTCCCGAAGCAACCGTGTCTGGTGAAGACCTGCGTCAGGCGGAAGGTGAGGACGCCGTGGCGATCTTCAAAAATACTCCTAGTCAATTTTACCGTGTGAAAAAGTTTTGATTAACAGGGAATGCTACATAAAATTCAGGTCAGCATGATTCGGCACAGCCGGGCAGCAAAATCGAATATCTAATGTAGAAGTAATGTTCGAGAAAAAGCCGATCGGGTTAGCTCGATCCGGCCCGAACATGTTTAGGGGCTGATTTTACCAACGTCAGATTTCTTTTATCCGTGGAATAAAATTGACGTCTGCCAGCTCTAGTATGGAAAAACTGTCAAAAATTCAAAATGTATTCTCAGGATAAGGCTTATTCTAGATATAAAAATTTGGTGAAATTCGCCCTAAGTGAGGGTAGATACCGAATGAAGTTTGCTGATCGGCACAACCCGAAAAAAAGCCGAGTGTGTGGAGTTATTGCTTCGGGTCGAATTTTTTGTTTAGCAAATACTGCCAAATCGAACGTGTGAGTACAGAGTTTTAAAGATGTGGTTAGCGTTTACATTTCTGTACGATTCCGCATTGATAAAAATCAATGAAATGATCAATAATGTAATTTAAAAATATCCTTCCCTATATCAATCAATTTATCGTGACATTATCAATCATAAACTAACAATCATGCATCAGGATTATGAGATTTATCAATACATACAAAATTCTTCACGAAAATCGATTTCAAACTTTGGCCCATTTAAAATAAAGCACAATTTTGATGGGAACTGGTAAATCCATACAAAATTCTGTATAAAACCTAATTTTAACCTTATTTTGTAGACGATAAGGTACAATTTTGAGGTGAAGTGTGTCCTGAACGGTGAAATCCAAAAGTCAAAATGTCATGTTTTACAAGGTATTAACTTTTTAACCCTTGTGTTTATTTTAAGGACGATATGAGTAGATTGTAGGTACTTAGATGTAAAATAAATCTTTAGAAATCTACGGAAAAACCTGCATTGCATATAACGTCAGAATTCACACTTGTCTATTCACACTAATAATAACGCTAATATTCATCAGGCAACAAAATAATAGGCATCTATATGCTTAAAAGGGGACGCCACGCAACTATATAACATTGTATAACATGTAATAACGAAATATTATTTTTTTTGTTTTTTTTTTTAATTTTTTTTTATTCATGTTTTTATGTATATTTATTCGTGCTTATATTGTTACGTAATTATACAACGTGTAAAACCTGAAAATAGTTTGATCAGAATGACGAGCAGAATTAATTGAACCACTTTTTTAATATAGGTCACATTTTTCAAAAAATCTTCATTAAAAACGTTGCCGCGTCTATTTATTAATAGGTCAAGCAAGCCAATGTCAGCGCGGCGCAGCGGCCCGGTGACGACTCCTCCCTCGGTAAAGCGTCGTCGCAGACGCAAGAAACGATCAGAATGGCCAGTAAAACTAAAACAGCACATAAAATCTATACAATTTTTTGGAATGACTTATTGTCTCTCTGAAATAGGTAAATTTAATTAAAAATCAGTTGGGGTGTCTGAGGTTTTGCTCATTTAACGTTGCACGTTGTATATATATATTATATTTAAAATATTTATTCCTCCATTTTCATGATTGCACCTACTACTATTTGTCTCTGCATCATCCAAAGGTTGACTGGTAGAAAATGCCTATCGCATTAAGTCCGCCTCTGTACATTTATGCGCTTGAAGTAAATAAACGCAGAAGAGTTAGTTTGTTTGTACAGACGCCAGTACATCAAGCTACCAGAAACTGTCAAATTTTCCCAATCAACTTTAAACTTATAAGCGATAAAGTTGAAAATCTATTAATGAAATTTGACAGATTGTAGTAGCTTGATGTGCTGGCTGTCTGGACATAAATAATACATAAAACCACGCTTCAAAATAAGTTACAATGACCTGAATACCTTCTACAGAAAGGACAAAAAACAATAATTTTATGCTCTCATTGTTTAAAAAAATTAAAAATGCTTTTGCAATTTATAAATACCGTTCTTCGATACTTGCAGTGAGTTACAACACTAACCCGTTGCATAATTTAAAAGACGGATTTTAACATCCCTCAGTCATAAAACAATAAAAACACCCTTTCTCCAAAAAACACGGTTTTTTTTTTTCTTAAAAAATGACCATCTTTGTAGCAAAAAAAAAATAGAAAAGAAAGTTTCTGAAAAGATACACGTAATCGCGTTACAATAACAAAAATATTGAAATGTCATTGCGCAGTTAAAGAGATTGCCCAATTTTTTTCCTTTGTTCGCGTAAAAAGTGGTGTAGGGATGTGCTTAGCTTATATAATCGATAAAAAATAACCGTCAATAATATTCTAGTTTTTGGGTTGTCTGTGCAAAAGTTTCATTCCATGAAGACGTCTTTAGTTAAAGTTACCAACAATTGTACGATATTTTAAGTGCAAACTAACATTTTTATGATTTATTTTTTGATGTCTTATTTTATATTTATTTAATAAATAGTATAATACAAGTCTGTAAGTCGTCATGGCCCAGTGGTTAAGACAAAAAAAAAATATTTTTAGCATCGCAATAACAACCTTAACAACCGCACCTGAAAAACCGCACCCTGCAATCGCACCTGATGCACGAGATTTTTTTTTATTTTTACTAGCGGTTAATGACCCACTGCTCGGCAAAGGCCTCCTACGCTCTTTCCACCTCTCTCTGTCCAGAGCTGCCAAGGACTAATCTTTGTGAAAGGAGTCTAGGGAATGCAATCTCGTTCTCGCGAAATCTCGGCCTTTTTTAGCGAGATTGATCTCGGACGAAAAAAGGGCGAGATCTCGCGTCATCAGCGTGCGTTTTTTTTACTAATAGTTGTTGCTAGCTAACTAATTTTATTATTTTTTTCCTAATTTATTCCAATATTGTGATTATTTGCAAAAAAAAACATACAACACTACCAATCTCGCGAGATCTCGCAGTATTGTTATTCATAAACTCACGGGATCTCGCTTGAGCCCCAATCTCGCGAGATTGGCATTCATTGAGTTAAACTCCCGAGATTTCGTCCGAGATCAATCTCGCTAAAAAAGGCCGAGATCTCGCGAGAACAAGATTGCATTCCCTAAAGGAGTCCAGGTCATCCCGCCATCTCCGTCTGGGCCTGCAAAATCCTAGACTCGGCAGTTATTGTAGTTGCGACAAACGGGATAGTCAATCAAGTCACACCCAAAATTATTTTACACTCTTTCTCCCAAAAACAATCTTATCGATACTTTTTCCCCGTCCCTACGCCAAAGCCATTAGCGACGCGATATCCCTGTCAACTGACATAGATCAATCATCATCATCTTTTGTTATCCAAGCCATCGGGGAAGCGGGCAGCGAGCAACTTGTCCGGACGAACTAATATATTGCCAGAATGATTTTCAGATGTGAGATTATTGCTTCTTCGATTATTACCTTCAAGAATGGAAGAGGTTCTCAATTTGACATGTTGGGTTACTCTATCTTTTTTTTTTTTATTGCCAAATGGTCTTGCTCTTTACTTCAATCACGTCTGATGGAAAGCGATGATAGAACGAGCGTGCCCAGAAGATGCATGTTGACTCTTGCTTTGAAGGCAGACGGGTTAAATGTGGAAGGGTACACACTGCCAGAGAGTTCCATACTTTGGCTGTGCGCATAATATACAACGTGTAACGGTAAATGCGCAAAACCTCAGACACCCCAACTGATTTTTAATTCAATTGACCTATTTCACAGAGAAAATAAGTCATTAAAAAAATTGTAAAGGTTTTATGTGCTGTTTTAGATTTACTGGCCATTCTGATCGTTTCTTGCGTCTGCGACGACGCTTTACCGGGGGAGGAGTCGTCACCGGGCCGCTGCGCCGCGCTGACATTGGGTTGCTTGACCTATTAATAAATAGACAGGGCAAAGTTTTTAATGAAGATTTTTTGAAAAATGTGACCTATATTAAAAAGTGGTTCAATTAATTCTGCTCGTTATTCTGATCAAACTATTTTCAGGTTTTGCGCATTTAACGTTACACGTTGTATGTGGAAGAGAAGCGCTGAGTACTACTGGTCGGGATATCAACGAAGTGCGGATGGTACCCTGTAGTACGTCTGGCAGTCCAGTAGTAAAAGGGCGATGGTGGGATCGGCAGGGTAATTGCATAACACACTATCAGTAGCAATGGGTTTCATTTTGACAGTTCAACAACATTCATTGCCTTATTTACGTGGTTGAGCAGACACATTTTTCGAACATATGGAGCAATGGCTTGGCAATATGCTTCAAAATGATTCAAATTGACAGTAATAGTGTGTTACGCAATTAGGGTGCAGGTCGTGGAGCTCCTGCGCGTACTCTCCGAAGTACAGTCTGTAGAAGACCGACAGGCAAGTACGCCGATGAGATGAGCTAGGCTGTAAAACCTAGCCACTAATGTCTCGTCGCCTATAAGCTTTTTGCTCTGCGTTCCATCGAGTTAATATTTATATTATTACTAGCGACCCGCCCCGGCTTCGCACGGGTGCAATGCTGATCACTACATAGTATAAAACAAAGTCGCTTCCCGCTGTCTGTCTGTCTCTATGTATGCTTAGAACTTTAAAAAAAGCAACGGATTTTGATGCGGTTTTTTTTTAATAGATAGAGTGATTCAAGAGGAAGGTTTATATGCATATAATACATGCATAATATAGTAGAGAAACACTGATCATTTTATAATATCCTACTAGATGAATCTCATTACACTGCTAGGACACGGCCCTCCTCTCTGTGAGAGGGATTGGGCTATAATCTACCACGCGGGCCCAGTGCGCGTTGGTAGATGTCACATGTCTTCGAATTTCTGGTGCTAGGACATACCGGTTTCCTCACGATGTTTTCCTTCAACGTTTTGAGAGCAGTGGTGGAAAAACCCAATAACACTTTGCCTGATCCGGGAATCGAACCCAGAACCTCATTCTCAGCATTGGCGCTTGAGTTCAGAAGACCAACGACGCAGACACCCACAAAACACGTCATAATCCAGATTAATATCTAGAAGCACAAGAACGGTTGATGTTGCGACGCTTGGGGAAGGACTATGTCGAACAGTCGCACGTCTTTCGGTTAAAATGATGATTGACTGCAGTACGGTTTAGAAAGAAAAACTGTTGACTATGGGCTCGTCCAAAGTCATAGCTTTTTTGTCCAAAGTCACGACCTGTTCCTGCATAGATGCGACACATGGCTTATAGGCCGACCGCTTAACTGAGACGTTGCCTGAGGTAGCTGCGCGGTGCGGAAGGGGTGATAGTTGTTACAAGTTGACGAATCACTGAGCTCTCGCATCACGTCACCACACCCCTCCCGCACCGCGCTGCTACCTCAGGCAACGTCTCAGTTAAGCGGTCGGCCTATAGTTGTTGTTTCTTTGTTATAGAAGTAGTAATTTTTTCACTGTGCAATCGGCATTTTGTTTTTGTTTTTATTGTTTGTTTGTTGTCATTTGCCAGTGTCGCAACATAGATCAATGTGTCCCTGGCCCTGACATCAAGCAATGGACAGAATAAAGTCAAACTTTTATTGCTTGAATACGAGGCTTTTGGCTACTTTGTATGTGTATATTTTATGTATTTTTTTGTAATGTGTGTTTTGTTTCTGCAGAATAAACTTGTTTTTTTTTTCATACATTTTTTACAGCATTACTAAATAGCTATTTCATAGTTTATTTAGGGCTAATTTTTCCAACGCTAGTTAATTTCATCCCGAGGAATCATTTTGGATTTTTGACGGTTATTAAAAAACTGTTAAATGTCAATTTTATTCGGGGATAAATATAATGACCAAATATAATGACCACCATAAAATGCTTTGATACCCTTAGTTTTGTAACCAAACATATCTACTTAACACCAAAAAAATAAAGTCTAAAAATACAATAGTACCAGCTATTTTAGTCACGACTCCACTTTAAATTGTATTCGACCACCAAATTTAGTAAATGATCACCAAATATTAAAACGCTGGTATAATTTTGGTGATCATTTACTACTTTTGGGATAACAATGATTTATTTGTACTCATTTTGCTTAAATAGGATAGCAGAATTTAAAAACTTTGGTTATAATTTTACTTTAAAATGTTGGTTTAATTTTGGTGATCATTTACTATTTTTGGGTTACTCATGATTTACTTGCGAGTCATTTTACTTAAATAGGATAGCAAAGTGTTAAAACTTTGGTTATAATTTTACATTAAAATGCGAGTTTCATTTTGGTGATCATTTACTACTTTTGTCTGCTATTTGTTACTATATCTGGTGGTAAGTTAAACATAAGCCATTTTATTCCTGGAATAAAAGTTATAGTGGCGTTTGAAAAATCAGCCCTAAGCCATATAAAAACAGGCGTTAGTTTATTATAGGAAGGGGATATAGATGGCAATTTGTTTGATTTCACACAAATTATAGCTCTGACTATACCATTGGTGATCTAACTAATAATTATCTTCGTCATGAATAGAATAGAATATAACTTTATTTGCAAATATGGATACACAATAGTTGTTACAATACATAAATCAATGTTCAGCCATATTTTACCATTCGGCATGCAAACATTTACAGATGAATTAACATTAAAATTAAATTATCAAATAAGTTTGCATGCATTACTTATTCAAGGCCTGAGGTGTTCAATGTTTTGTTGATTCTAATCTAGCATTCGATTGAAAGTCTCCAAATAATGCAATGATCTAGAGTTTTTCTTCAAACATAGATCTCTTCTCGATAATTTTACCCGGAGTTCTTGCGAGGGTTTATATCGCGAGCGCTAATTGGATTTCTTTCGTCTTGCGAAGAATTAGATTTCATTACAAATCCGTAAAAAATTCTGTTATATTTTATCTCTGTTACCTCTGTTATCTCTATAACTTCTTTTGTATCAGAATATTGTTGTTTCAATATATCATCAAATTCATCGGCGAAAGAAAACTGGTCAAGGTATCGATTTTTTTCCAAATCTGTGAAGCCTGATGACAATGATTGTCCTGGGCTTGATTTATACCGTTTTATGGGGTTCACAACATCATCAGAAAGACAATCTTCTTCTCTTGGAATAAAATCACAAACTGGTAAATGACTTTCACTCGTCTGTTTGGTTAACAATTCACACTTCAAGTACAATTCATAGCTTGATATACTATCCATTTTGGCAAACATCTTTGTTAGATCTGAAAAAACTTCAGGTTTGGAATTAAACGTTGCCGTTTCAAACCATTCACCCATTTTAAATGCTTCTCTATTTTCTTCTTCTATTTCGTCTGCGTCTAATTCTTCAATCTTTAGTATATTGGCGTTTATAGCAAAGCTGTTGTGGGCAACTGGGGGAATGAACTCATCATAGTAGTCGGATTCATCTGGGAATTTTAAGACTACTAGGTCGTTTTTCTCAGATGCTTTTGACAGCATTTTTTTTAATTGAACAACGCCTAATGTAACTTTAGACGATACTTTTTCTGGAGTTTCTGCTTTTGAGGTCTCATTAAGTGGAATAATTTGAACTTGTTGGCTGGACGTTTCCTCCACTTCTATATTTATTTTCGCACATTTAGCCTCATCCTTCTTCTCGCTCTGATTTTCTTTCTTCTCTGTTAGTTTTACTTCTGGTGTAGTTTGTTGACCCAGAATGTGTTTTAAAGAATCTGATGTCAAATTTGTGATGCGGTGGATGTTCTGTTTTTCTGATTGTTGGTCTTTTTCCGATATTTGTTGGATGTTAGATACCTCTGAAGCTGCTGAGTTCACTTCAGGTGCTGTTTCTAGCAATTTTTTGTATTTTTGACGTACATTAAGGGAATAAGCTTCTTTTGGATTAATACTTTCTTCTTTCGGTTTTTCATTATCAATTGGTGCTGACTGTTGGTCCAAAATGAATACTTGTTGACTTTGTGTTGGAAATGGAGGTTCGACGTCTTTCATTGCAGATGCTTGCCCTAATTGAATAGGACGAAGTTCATCATCATGTAACGAGATTTTCTTTCCTACATTCATGCCTTTATCCACTAATTCTTGCTTGGATATCTTTGAAGGCAAAAGCTCAGTTATTGGTTGAGTTTTTTCAACACTTTTTGCTGAAGTTTGTATTTTATTATCTGGAAACTTAAGTGGAATTGTCGCACTATATGCAACAACTAACTAACCTGTTTTTTGTGGCAATTTGACAGTTTTTTGCTGAGTCATGTCACTGTTTATTATAAAAGTTTCAGAAGCGTTATTTGGTTCACCTTTTTTTTCTCTTTTTATCATGTTTCTCACGACACTCAGCTACTGATTTTGCTACAATTTTTTTCAAAACTTTATCAATTGCTTTTTCAATTTTCTTCTCATTTATCACTTTTAATAAAATATGTCCTTCTCTTTCTTTCTTTTCTAAGTCTGCTGACATTTCATCTGTTATACTGATGAGACGTGGTAAGATTTCGTTTGAAAATTTGTAATATTCCCTGTAAATGTATTTAGTTGATTAGTTGCTTATGTTCTTTTTTATATATATGGTCAATGTCGGTCAACTCACCCTTCAGAAGATTGGATAGTATCTCTTACATTTTAATAGGTAAAAAATGATAAGAAATAAACTAAAATATTTTAAAGATATTAATGTAACAGCCGGTCGATTCTGTAAAAATCTCACCGTGAAATCATAAGTGAATTGAGCACTTAATAGTGTTAAACCCTAGCGAATGACAGCTCACTCCACGCTCACTTCACCCAAGCTTTCACGGTGAGATGGTTACAGAATCGACCGGCTGGAGGCTTTTATTTAGGTGTAAAATTTTGTTTTCATTATTATTTTTAGTTTTTTTTTGCTTGAGTATAGCTTACATTCTATTTATTGGTATATTGGCGTGGCTAGCTGACATATGGCAAATAGTTTAATTTAATGTTCTGTGTCTCGTAATATTCATTACTTTGCATACCTACTATTGTAAAGAACCTTTTTTTTTAACTGAACAGAGAGCGGTGCTGCTGGGGAGTTTGTTGCGACACTTCTTTCCAGCGAAAGCACTAGGAAGTGGTGAACGGCGAGCGTTTTGGGGGACTGTTAATTTGACGTTAGAAAAGTGCTGATTCTCTGCCCAATTTCAATAAATGACTTTTGATTTTGATATTGATTTTGAGAAGACCACTTTTTGCTACAAAAATCTTTGTAAATCAGCTATCCATACAAATTCCCGCGTAAAAGCTAGTTAAAAATAAAAGTCTAGCATTTAACATTCACAGCGTCATAGACTACGAAAACCGTATAAACGCGAAACTCTTATTCTTCTCGCCATTTAAAAAAAAAATCAAAGTACTGTCAAAGAATTACTGTTGTGATTTGATATACGGAATTTAAGTAAGTAGTCAATTTTATAGTATCAGCGCGCTGTGGAGAGGGATATGCTCGGAGTTTCTTTGAAGGATAAAATCAGAACCGAAGTTATCCGAAAAAGAACCGGAGTTACCGACATAGCTTGCAGAGTTAGCAAACTGAAGTGGCAGTGGGCTGGCCAACATGTCTGTCGAAGGGCCGATGGCCGGTGGAGCAGACGGACGTGTCCTCGAATGGAGACCGCGTACCGCCAACGTAGTGTGGGACGCCCCCCAGCTAGATGTGCCAACGACCTTAAAAAGGTGGTTAGGGCAGACTAGATGGGGAGCGCGGCACACGCTGGCAGAGTGTGCCGCTTGGGAGGAGCCGCGCCGTGCCCTCATCTCAGGAGTAGGCTCGTGTCCGTGTCGTAGTCCGTGGTCGAGTCTATGGTCGGCAGCGAAGAGTCCTGGGACGCGGTGGTTTCCTTCTGCGAAGCAGTTGTCTCGCAGAAAGAGGCTGCGGAAAGGGACAGGGAGATCTCGTCGCCTCACCCGGCCCGCAGCAGGCGCACCGGACGTCGGCGGAGGGCGGATAACGCCCTCTTCCAGTCCCCCAAAATGGGTCCAGGGGCGACGGACTTGGGGCGTCCGTCGCCCCCCACACATCAGGACCCGAGGCGGCGGCGCATAGTGTTCCACGCGCGCCCCTCTTAGACGTCGCGGGGGGAGTCTAACACCTCACTCCCCCCCCTGACACGAGGAGGCCCGCAGGAGCGGGCCAGCACCAGCCGGAGGTTGCGGAAGTATCGTTTGTTCCTGCGACCCCCAGCGTAGGTGAGAGAGGGAACACCGGGGTGGTTTTTAGACAGTAAGAGTCTGACAGACCCCGCCGCCCGCCCCAGGGCGGCGGACATCCATGAGGATTTTCCACCACGAAACAAAAAAAAAGACTAGATGCGGAAGACGGAGGACAGTGTGCTGTAGCGCAGCATGGGAGAGGCTCAAGTCCAGCAGTGGACTGCGATGGGCTGATTTAATTGATTGTGTCAACTTCATGAACGATTCATTTTCCTGACTTTACCTATGCACGTACAGTACATATCCGGGCGTAAATTTTATAACACATAAAAAAGAGAGTCCTCAAATTGGATATGTGACAGAGATGACGCTCTACAAAGTGTAACTTTTTCTGAAACTCAGCACATCATAGTTACTTCTGTGTACTGTACCTTCAGTCGACCGTACTTCAGTGGTAACACTTTGATCTTGAGGAACGGGGTAATTGTGTCACTCTAACAGTACAAACAGCTTTCATTTTGACAGTTCAACAACATTCATTGCGTTATTTACGTAGCTGAGCAGACTAATTTTTCGAACATATGAAGCAATAGATTAGCAATATCCTTCAAAATGATTCAAATTGTGATTGAAAGTATGTTACGCAGTTCGGGTGCTGGTCTAGAGTATACCAAAGACGATTTAGCATGGCAATATAGCCAGACCCATTCAATACGATTTTTTTGAAGTGAAAACTTCTTTAGCGGCGTTGTACACTTTTTTTGTAATGGGTAAAAAATGTTAAACTCGCTTCAGGACACGTGACCTGATCGAAAATTGCTAAGACGGATGGAGAGTAGACAGCCGGCGCGGCGTAGGAGAGGAAGTATCCCCCTCTCTTTCTACGGCGCGGCGAAAATGTATGCCCGCGCCTGCTGTTTCGTTTAGGCGGCGCAGGGCGCTTGCGCGAATGTGGATGGAAGTTGATTTTTCTGAGAGATAAACTTTTTAATGTAATATAAATCGTCATGTTTGTGTACGATAGCGTAATAAAAAATATTGTATTCTGCCACATAAATGATAGTACTTTTATACTGATAATTAAAGCAATTCGTGCAAAATTATTCCCTAACCATTCCAAAATATCAAAAATGCACAACGTTAATATTCAAATGTTCACTTCTGTCGGCACTCACGGAGTGCAACCCGTCGTTTTTTTTTTTTTTGACGGCACGGTTGGCGCAGTGGTTAAGCGATTGACTGCTGCGCTGCGTGTCGCGGGTTCGATTCCCGCACGGAACAAATATTTGTATGACCTACTAGTAGTTGTTCCGGGTCTGGCTGTTTGTGTATGTGAGTTTAAATGTTTGTAAGCGCACCCACAATACAGGAGACATTCCTAGTGTGGGTTAGCAACGTTTTTATAAAAAAAAAAAAATATCTCTCAAAACAATAACAAATGTATCGATTTTCGTTAAAAACTGTAAATTGTTGGTAAAAGAATAAGGTTTATATTCGATAATGATCCAATACCTAGGCATTTAGAATGAATTCGCATCGGGAGTGTCGCATCTGTACATTTTAGTCTGTGGCATCACTAATAGGTCTGTCTGTCTGGCTGTCTATTCGCCCCTAAATGACGGTAATAGGAGCTATTTTAAAACGGTTACAATGAATTTAAAAACGCTTTTAACTGTTGCAAAAGTTAAGATTTTTTGCCTTTTTAAATCGGTAATATTTTAGCTCGTTTTTTCATGTAGGTTACATTGTTGTGGTTGTTTTGAAATTCACGTTTTTGAGAAATGCAGGGTTCTTATTCAAAAAGTGTTTTCTAGGGTTTCTTGCATAAAACATTACAATTCAATTCAATTTTTAATTCAGTAACAATTCACGTTGCGTTCGAATATAATCCAGCATGAATTAATGTTAACAAAATTATTAAATGTAGACATAAATACATATAGGGTGACTGGTAATTAGTGACCGATACTTAAACACATGATTCTACACATCGTTACAAACAACTTTTACTATCGGACCAAATCCGAAATCGCGAAAAAAAATCTGCTGTTCCCTACATTTTGACGACTCGTACCAACATAAATGTAGGGAACAGCTGATTTTTTTTCTAATTTAAATTGAATTGCATGTAAATTCAATTTAAATTAGAAAATATTATTATATAAAAAAAATATATAATAAATAAACGAAATAAACAAAAAATAAAAACCATTTTTCGATAAATGGATAGCAATTTAAACGCAAACAATTATCAAAAATTAAAAGTCATATGAACACGGAACACAATATATCACCATAGACAAATAATTACATGTCAGTTTTAAGAGCAACAAGGCTATTACAAATCATCCAATGAGTAGAGACATCTTTCCAACAGGAATGCCTTGAATTTCGTCTTAAATGAGCATGTGTCATGGCAACTGAAGGAACAGTAAAAGTCTGACACTAATTCCCAACACAAAAAAAAAAAAAAACGCCAAAATAAATATAAGGAACAGATGATTTTTTTTTTTCGCGATTTCAGGCTTATAGCAAAAGTGGTTCTTACCGATGAGTACAGAAACAGAACAGTAACCCTTTTTCAGGATTCAGTTATTTCAATTACTTCTTGCACATTGTTTGTGTCCCATGTGATAGGGGGAGAGCCTCTTGCCAATACCCAATTGCACAATTTCAGACAAATTCTGACTTACCTATATTAGGTTCCTAACCTATCCAGTTTTACTTTGAAACAAATCTGAGCCTAAATCTCTATAAAATCCTAAAACGTAAACCCGCATTTTATATTAAAACCAAATAAAAAATATGGGGTAATCAGTATAATATTAAAACGCATAGCCCTTAACTACGCCCCTTCACCGTTAGCCACGCCCCTTTCGCTTATTTATGGCTAGTCAAGGATATTTGTACCCGCACTCTTTAATTTTATTCCTTCAGATATATTGAGCATCTTAGATCTACATAATTGTGGTTAAATATCTCAGAAATTGCTGAAACAATTAAGGGCAGAGGCAACTAATTGTCTTTTCAGATTTAGGTTGTGCACACACCAATTCACACACTATTATGGACACTTTAAGTTGGTAGTCAATTAGATACAGATTCCGTGCCTCGGAAAGCACGTTAAGCCGTTGGTCCCGGCTGTCATTCGTGGATCTTTGACAGTCGTTACGGGTAGTAAGAAGCCCGAAAGTCTGATATCCAGTCTTACCAAGTGTCGCATTACACATTAACTGGGTCCTGGGACCGTGGCCCCTGAGTTTGCGAAGGAATTTCTTTTCAGAGTACTCAGATAGGAAACACCGACCGCTTATTTATTTTATTTTTATTTATTATATATATTATATGTACGTGTAAAAGTGATTCCGATATCCTATTATCAAACTAAATAGTTTAATTTAATTTGCTTCAGTTCGTCTATGCGTACACTCGCATCCAAACAGCTAGAGTGTCATAGTTTTCTAGATGTAGCTGAACTGAAAAACCATTTTGTACCGACTTCAAAAAGGAGCTTCAAAATTTATAAAACTTGTAAAGAAGCTATCTAAAATTAATTAATTACAAATTAAAATGTTTGTACATTAATAATAATTAATATTGAAAAATGTCAAATTAAAATGTTACTTTAGAATTTAATTAAAAATAAATGGATATTAGGTTAAAATAATATTAATTATATTTATTATTTACTATATACATCCCCGATTAAAAAGTTTTGTCCATTAAAAAGTCATTTATAGAATAATAACATTTGTCTATTAAGAATGCCACTAATTTATTTTTAAAGTTTTTAATTGGTATCATTTTTCATTACATCTGGCAGTTTATTGTATATTGTAGGACCCATACAAATAACACTTTTCCTCAATAACGCTGTTGTTCTATAAAGACTTTTAACGATTTTCAAGGAAACTTAGAATAATCTTAGAACAAGTCATAACTGAACAGCAAATGACAAATTCAAAGCAAAAAGCCATTTTAATTACTGACTTGACTAATAATACCGTATTTTCCCCGTAATCGGTATAAAATCGATATCGGTACCGATATAATATTCATAATCGAGTCGCCCAGATTGTCCAGGCAAAGGAATAGTTGGAAATAGGCTAATTTTAGTTATACGACACGATTCCGATACGACTGATTTATTTATTTATTTATTTATCCTCACACTGGAACGCCATACAGCAATTACACCAACGGAGAAAAAAATTACCTCATGTGCTGCTTCCCATCCATCCTGTGCGCGGTGGACATCGAACGGGCGGCGATGGATCACGTACGCTCACACAGCGTCATCCAAATTGCGCACATTCTTTGCGATTTTTTGAGACACAATTAATTTTTCAAAATAAATGCATTAAAATTGTAAAAAACGGAAAATTTTGATGTTTCGTCCTGCTTGACAGATGTGAGATTTTGATTTTTTTTCATCAAATGATAGAATAGCTATGATGTTCCCACCGCCTGCACGCTGCAACACAGTCCTCCTCTCGGTGGGAGGAAGTGGGCCGTAATCAGCCAGGTGGGCCCAGCGCTGATTGGTGGATGTCACGTCTTTGAATTTTTGGTCCTAGGACATCGGCGGTTTTCTCATAAATGTTTTCCTCTACCGATTTTGAGAGCAATATGGTATGTTGATGGAATAATTTACATAAAGAAAAACGCCTGTCTGAGGGGCTTGATAACAGCCGCATGGGTCGATCGATCAGGTTAAGCTACGCTTGCCGCGGTTGGTCCGTGGATGGGTGACCATCTTCACATACCAAGACCCCTCCGTGCCTCGGAAAGCACGTTAAGCCGTTGGTTCCGGCCGTCATTCGTGGATCTTTGACAGTCGTTACGGGTCGTCAGTAGCCCGAAAGTCTGACAACCAGTCTTACCTAGGGGTACCGTATTACCCAGTAACTGGGTTGTGGAGGTCACTCCACGTAAAATACTGGTATTCACCTGCATCCGGTTAGACTGGAAGCCGAACCCAACATAGTTGGGAAAAGGCTAGGCAGATGATGAAAGCGCCTGTCTGGATTCGAACCTACGACCTTCAACTCGTAAGTCGCGCCCGTTAGCAGTAAGCCACCACTGCTTTAAGAAAATCACGAAATATATTGGGTTAAGGGAAGGAAAATGATGAATAAATAATGGTTTCAGAATAAAATATGATAGTCGTCGATATTAAAATTAAAATGGCGTATAGTCAGTTCCTTATGAATAATTATTTCCTTGCAGGGTTGTCAATGTTCTAATAAGAGAAAATAATTAAATATTTATAAGAAAAAAATCTGTGACTAAATAAGTTATCTTCGTCTTCTCTCGTTTTGAAATAAGATTTGAGTAGATAATACTTAGTTAGAAGTTAAATGTTAAAAGGCTGAGCGGTGGCCGCCATTTATAGTGTCCGCAATTTACCGTCCGAATGGCAACTTTGAAACGGTATTTATGAAAGTATGTTGGTGTGTTTTTTAAGAGATCGTTTTTTGACACTGTAAAGTCAAACCCCGCTGCCATCATTTTCATGACAGCTATCATTACGGCGGCTACGTGGCGGCCACCGCTCTTCTAGGAAACCGTAGCCAGTGGCCACCGCCACCACATCTGCAATACCAGAGGCATAGCTGTTGTGTTGACATCTTTGAGACAAAACTGAAATGTCTCATGTACCTGTAGTTATGTCGCTGATGGATTGTCGAAACCGCTGTTTCACATAACCGGTAGCTGTTTTCCAAAACAGCTCCGTCATGTAAACAGCTGAACGGCGTTTAGCGATTTTCCATAATCACTGAACTTTATCGTGTTACATATCAATGCAGCAAGTCAACGATAAGAGGTTATGTGAAACAGCGTCAAATCAAAGATCATATTGTAGATTTTAGTCCTAACTTTTGTCGCTCATGGCTGTGTGTGTCATAACAACAATAATATGAGTGAAATAAAAATAGTAAACAAAAAAATAATAGTAGTGAATGACCAGTTTTATGAAAGTCAGTCCTATAAATACTCATCTGCCTAGGCTTTTCCCAACTATGTTGGGGTCGGCTTCCAGTCTAACCGGATGCAGCTGAATACCAGTATTTTACATGGAGTGACTGCCTATCTGACCTCCACAACCCAGTTACTGGGTAATACGGTATCCCTTGGTAAGACTGGTTGTCAGACTTTCGGGCTCCTGACTACCCGTAACGACTATCAAAGAGCCACGAATGACAGCCGAGACCAACCGCTTAACGTGCGTTCCGAGGCACGGAGGAGTCCCGATATGTAAAAATGGTCACCCATCCACAGACTAACCGCGGTAAGCGAAGCTTAACCTGATCGATCGACCTGTGCGACTGTTATTATTTAGCCACGGGCCCCTCTATACTAAATAGGCAAATTACTGCGACCAGTTTGGAAGTAGCGCTCGCCGGCTGCTGCCGCGAGTTCCACAGTTCTAGCCTAACCTAAACCACTTAATTGATCAGGATACCCTAACTTAGTAACTGCAACTCTCATTGTGTAAGCCATTCTGCATTACATCTAAACGTGGGTAGCAGTTTTGTTAAACGTAACGCAATGACAATTGTTCAGCTGTTTTACATAACGAAGCTGTTTTGTAAAGCAGCTAGCGGTTATATAAAACAGCGGATTTGACAGTTCATCTGCGACAGTTACACAGGCAACCTACCCTTTAAAACGGAACACAGCAACGCTGCTTGGCGGCAGAAAAAAGCATGATGGTAGTAATAATTACTAGGATGAGCAGCCGGTCGATTCTGTAAAAATCTCACCGTGAAATCATAAGTGAAGTGAGCACTTAATAGTGTTAATCTCTAGCGAATGACAGCTCACTCCACGCTCACTTCACCCAAGCTTTCACGGTGAGATGGTTACAGAATCGCACGGCTGTTGTACAAAATAATACTAGTTTAAAAAGTAAGTTTTAATTCTAATAACCCATAGTGGTACCAGCCCTAGAAAATCATAAATAATACAATATCTTAGGTGCACGTCATAATGAAAATGACATGTACTTTTTAATTACGACCCAGAAATAATACCTATGTGAGTTAAGTATTAAGTAGCAATTTTATTGAGATATAATTATTTTAATTACCACTAATAATTATTGACTGAAATATATATGTATCAAAAAAAATCGTCCGTATCAACAGGAATAGTGCCCAAAAGGCTGGCAGCATTGCCACATTGTATGGCGATGCTGATTCTTTGGCCAAGAAATAGGCCAGCCCTCTGGTCACGTGAAGAGTCGACTAACCGCTTTTCGATATCTCGGAAAACCAAGTGGCCACTCGTACCCCATGGCCCTAGTGTTTCAACCCCAAACGGCTCGAACATATAACTTCCAATAAGCAGGGTAATTGCGTAACACACTATCAGTAGCAATGGGTTTCATTTTGACCGTTCATCAACATCCATTGCGTTATTTACGTTATTGAGCAGACAATTTTTCCAACATATGGAGCAATGAATTAGCAATATGCTTCGAAATTATTCAAATTGACAGTAATAGAGTGTTAGGCAATCAGGGTGCAGTTTCTAATATTAAATATTTATTATATTATAATGCCGGTCTTGTGAGGGGCCCGTGGCTAAATAATAACAACCGCACGGTTCCATCGATCAGGTTAAGTTACGCTTGCCGCGGTTGGTCCGTGGATGGGTGACCTTCTTCACAAACCAAGACCCCTCCGTGCCTCGGAAAGCACGTTGAGCCGTTGGTCCCGGCTGTCATTCGTGGATCTTTGACAGTCGTTACGGGTCGTCAGTAACCCGAAAGTCTGACAACCAGTCTTACCAAGGGGTATCGTATCATCCAGTAACTGGGTTGTGGAGGTCCGATAGGCAGTCGCTCCGTGTAAAATACTGGTATTCAGCTGCATCCGGTTAGACTGGAAGCCGACCCCAACATAGTTGGGAAAAGGCTAGGCAGATGAATGTTAGTTACTTACTATTGTACAGAATCAAGTTCTTCTCATTTAACAGACAGCTATGCTGCTGGGGAGAATTCGTTACGCTACTTCTTCCCAGCCAAAGCACCAAGAAGTGGTTAAGTGCGGGCGATTTGGGGAATTGTCTTATGTAATTTTGAAGTTCAAAATGTGCTGATTCTTTACCCAGTTTTAATCAACGCCATCTAGTCCCAAACTAAGGAGAGCTTGTGCTATGAGTACTAGACAACAGATGAACATACATATATATTTCTAAATACATACATATTATAGATAAATTACACCCAGACAAAGAACAAATGATCGTGTTCATCACACAAACATTTGTCCTAAGTGGGAATCGAACCCACGACCTTGCGCATAGCAGTCAGGGCCACTGACCACTAGGCCAACAGGCTTGTCTGTGTGTTTGATGACAGCTAATAGAGATAAACTAAATGCTGCGCAGACTACGAATAAAGGGCCCTTTCGGATAAGGAGGTGAAAAATGCCCCCGAACGTAATGATATAACACGGAGTCTTCCATATAGGGAATACAAAGGTATGCTCATTTTACCCCCTAGCACCAATTTTAAAATTCTAAAAAAAATCACAGTGATTCTTTGACTCATAGTACATAACATATATTTGTTTTGTGATTTCTATTTGTTTTGTTTTTTTTTAATGAATTTTTAAACGTTTTCAAGGTACGAAAAAATTTGAATTTCCCTCCAAAAAATTACACTTGGTGCGCGCCTTCAAGACCTTAAAAATGACGCAAGGATCATTAAGAAAGCTTCAAATGCGGCTGAGATATTTGAAAAAAACGAAAAAACTTATTTTCGTAATAAAACGGTCACGTGACCACCAATAAGACTGAAACTTTGGGAATGAGCATACCTTTGTATTCCCTGTATGGAAGACTCCGTGTTATATCATTACGTTCGGGGGCATTTTACACCTCCTTATCCGAAAGGGCCCTTTACATAAGGACAGAAAGATGATGGGATTCCCTTTATAGAATGCAACTAAAACCACGAGCAACAGCTATAATCGTTTCACAATAAACGCTGACCATTGACAAAGCTGACTTCAAATAGACCTTCCACGAACGTCTAAGTTAGTAAAACTTTCTATGCAAAACTGTCATCGCTGGCCTCAACCAAGAAGTATAGAATGTTGATCAGTTTGTCAATGATTGAAAAGCCGTCTTGGCTTTTCAATCGTGTAAATGGATTTTTATATTACAGCTACTAGCCTATCGTGGTTCATTTTCTTTAGTTGAAAACCTCCTGAGTCCGCCATATACAACATTATTTTTAGTATAGGTACTGCAAACCTGAATATAGTTTGTTCAGAATAAGTAACTGAATCGATTCCGATAGTTTTTACACCATGTTATATTTTGTCCCAAAAATATTTAAAAATGGTAACAAGTTGGACACCGAGCGACACTAAGTACATATCCGTAATCATATGCGCACAACACAGGGTCACAGCACAGCCGGTCGGCCGGCGGCGCGTGAAAAGTGGTAACCAACTTTTTGTACAGACAATCAGGTAACATAACAAGCTTATATCATCTTCGTGATTTTTCATGAGATAGTTTTGAAATTTTGTACATAGATTCTTTACATAAAAATACTAGACACGTGTTTCGAGTTTGCCATATACTAAAAATAATGTTGTAAGTATATACATTTTTTTTTTTTTTGTTAAAAAACACCAAGATGCCGAAACACCGGTTGTCCTTCATAAAGGACAAAATGGGAGATGGCCCTGAGTCCTGAGATTATATAACATTTGAATTCTCATTGCTTGACTAAATCAGGTGTAGCAGCGGCGATTTTTAAACGAAAAACTAATATGCGTGTTAGGAAGTACGTCCGGTTATTACAAATGTATATCAGACGTGCGATTCTGTAACCATCACACCGTGAAAGCTTGTGTGAAGTGAGCGTGGAGTGAGCTGTCATTCGCTAGGGATTGACACTATTAAGAGCTCACTTCACTTATGATTTCACGGTGAGATTTTTACAGAATCGACCGGCTGGACTTTATGACATACGATAATTTGTCCGTTATAATGACCTGAATTCGTCAGGAGGATAACTTGAACATTATTAAAATGCTGTAACGAATTAAAGTCATAAATCGGTGCACCGTCTGCGGGGAAACCCTTGGTCAGGTCATATGAGGACCATGCAGATGTCTGAGATGGCCTTTGAGAAAAGTACCACACAGATTTGAGTGGACCTATCTCGATACAAATGATTAGCGATGGTTTGGATACCATGACATTTTAATATGAGGTATTTCGGGTTGCCGTGGCCCTTGGCACAGGCAACTGAAGGAACACGGGTGGGTTTTAGTCAGTAAAATTCTGACACACCCTCCCGCTCCGCCCAGAGCGGGAGATGCTATTTCATAGATTTCCACCAAAAAAAAAAAAAAAAATAGGGAGAATTCCGGTTCCGCATTGTCCTCACGTATGGATATCATAAGCAACATGGCTGATGTTCTGATGTTCATATACGAGAAGGTGCTTACAAGCAGCGGGTCGATTCTGTTAGAATCTCACCGTGAGAAGTTATGTGAAGTGAGCTGTTATTCCTTCGGATGCTAGAGATTGACACTAATGACAGCTCACTTTAAGCTCACTTCACCCGAGTTATCACGGTGAGATTTTTACAGAATATTACTACTGACCATCGGCTTATTTGCCGCAGACCTATCCATTTTCTTTCCTAAGTCTACGTCTAAAACGAAGCTTAATAACCCAGCTAGGTAATTTTCTTTGTAGTACGCCGCAACTCGGAACTGCTTGGCTATTTTCTTTTTAAAAATTCATAGGGATCAAATTATGGCGGTTCCGAGCTCACAGTTTAGTTTTAAATTCACTTTAAGTGATGTTCTATAAGCTTTGTCGTCAAAGGGGATATCAATAGATTATATAAAAGGTCACTGGACTGTGATTACTGAAGTTGTTTATTACGGGAATACTAGCATTAGCAAGAATCTAAGGATCTAACGTATTACGTAGGTATTATAAAAACACCTGTGACGCGGGCAATTCATATCATTAACGAACTTCGTATCAAAATTTATTTGTTCACGTGTCATTTGTGTGAATTCAATAGGACACTGTTATTTATTTTATGTTATAATATATTAATTAATTATAGAAAGTATAGTTAGCATATTATTGTGTTCAGCATTTTGTATATAAAGCATTGTGTTAAAGTTCCTAATACTTTTTAGTTAATTAGTTTAAGTTTCTTGTATTATATTTAAATTGTAAATAATTGGGACGATTCTGCCGGTCGATTCTGTAAAAATCTCACCGTGAATCATAAGTGAAGTGAGCTTGAAGTGAGCAGTGTCAATAGTGTTAATCCCTAATGACAGCTCACTCCACGCTCACTTCACCCAAGTTTTCAGGGTGAGATGATTACAGAATCGCACGGCTGTTGTCTAAATTAAAGTTCAGTGCATGTTTTTCTTTCTATTTCATTAAGAAAAGGACAGAAGATAAATTTTAGTTTAGTCCTGTCAAATTAATCAGCGCCTGACTTAAATTGACGTAATTTTGGTAGGCTAGTTTTTAATGACGTCTACATTTGTATGGAGTAGTGTCAGGCGCTGATTAATTTGACAGGACTAAACTAAAATTGATCTTCTGTCTGTTTGGGGTTTGAATCTAGGAAAAAAAAAACAAAGTTGTTTTACTGACTAAGTATCTGTTTTGCTATTTTATTTTAAAATCCCACAAAATGGTAGTGTTTTGACAACTAAAATACATGTTTTGAAATTACATAAAATGATCAGTAGAATTAGCATAAAAAATTTCATTAGAATCTCGATTATGATTGTAAATGGTTGTTTAGTCATTCCCTAGCATCAGCGGGATGACACTGACAGCTCAGTGATTTTTTTACAGAATAGATATGCTGGCTTGGTAAAGGGCTAATTTTTCAGTAGTCCGGTAACTTTTATCTGAAGAATAAATATGAAAATTTGCCATATTTTCCATACAAAAGCTGTCAAATCGCAACGTTTATTCCTCAGAGAAAAATTATCTTACTATTAAAAATCAGCTCTCAATCTAATTTTATGGAGCAAAGTAATGATTTTTTAAATAAATTTAATCAAAATTACATAGGTACACAATCATATTAACTACAAAGTCAATTTTTTTTTATTGTTTTGATTCATGTTACCTAGAGAAAAAGTTAAAAAAAAAATATTCCTTTTTCCATCCATGGAACCAAAATGATTCCCAAGGTCGACATCATCTTCATTTGACCCAGCTCTAACCTGATTAAATTCTTCCATTGCGGGACAAAACACGAAAACATTACATTAGCATAGCAAAAAGATGTTTTCATTGAGGTTTATTCATCACAAAAAAACCGGTGTGAAGTGCGAGTGACTCGCGCACTACGGGTTCCATACATAACTAAATTTTAAATTAAATTTTTGGTATTCGTAAATTTTATTATAAAAATGGCTACATACTGGGATGAGGCCTAAGCTTGTATGTAGGAGTTATTTATTATTTATTTATTTAATACTTCAAGCACATAAATGTACAGAAGCAGACTTAATGCCATGCACGTAATGGCATTTTCTATTTATAGTTTTCTAAATAGAACAGCCGAGTAATTGCGTACACATAACATAACAATTGATCGCAATCGCTTTCATTCTGACAGTTCACCCACGTTCATTGCGTTATTTACGTTGCTGTACAGACAAATTTTTCAAACCTATGATGCAATGGATTAGCCATATCCTTCAAAACTCTCGGATTGTGATTGAAAGTCTGTTACGCAATTAAAAGTACTTTAAAAATAAAGTTTTTTTTTTTCGTTGTCTCTTGTATGTAATTCAATTCAGTTTATTTATTAATTAACAATTCATTTGGCATTCGAATATAATCGAGCATGAAACATCGTCTCTATAACAGAACGATCCCTGGCGCCTTATTCTCTATGACACAATTAACGAAGCTGCGCGAAATTAAGTCGAGATTCGCGGAAATATCTAAGGAATTGATGTGGTTTCGAAGTAAAGAATTTTTAAGGAGTCATCGTGAATGGGGGCCGTGTTTGTTAGCTTTTTTTTTTAAATCTAAGTAATTATTATGGACCACAATGGCAGCCTTATGTACAGACGCTAGCACATCAAGCTACTACAATCTGTCAAAGGTCTTTAATAGATTTTCAACTTTATCGCTAAAGCATAAGGTTCAAAGTTGATTGGGAAAATTGGACAGTTTTGGGTAGCTTGATGTGCTGGCGTCTGTACATTATTTTTGCAAAAATTCTAACTATCTTGCTATTATATTTGTATAAGTATTGGTGTGTGCTAGCTGACGTATCTATAGCAACTTTTTTTTGTGTTTCGTATAGGTAATTACTTGGCATACTACTTTATATAATCATGTTCTTCTAATTTAACAGACAGCTGAGCCGCTGAGGAGTTTACTGCAGATGTGGCTGCTTTTTCCGATGTAAAGCACTAGGAAGTTGTGAAAGGCGAGCGTTTTGGGGGACTTATGCATATTATTATATTTCTGTGCATTGGATAAAAATGCAACATCAGTACTTTAGTAAAGGAAAAGTACACTGTAAAAAGTAAAAGCTGACTTAGGCTTTATTGCCTTGTAGTAAGGGTTATAACAGTTCAAAAAGTGATGATTATCAAAGTAGTTTGAATAAATGACTTTTGATTTTAATTAAGGTTTTAACGATACAGCCCCGTAAGAATAGACACATAGACAGGCAGCGTAAGCTTAGTAACAAAGTCCCGTTGGCACTTCTTGGTTGCGGAACCCTAAAAAACGAACAAAATAATGATGGAGGACTTGTATAACAAAAATATTCGTTGAACTGTTCCTCTCAAGGGTCGGGACGTACTTGAATAATATACATTTGTATTCACAATAAGACATGAAATCATTTTTTCCTGTAACTGTGGTAGTTTGTATTCAAATATACCTATTTCACGATGTTTTATAACAAATACTGGATTAGGTTAGGCGCAAGACTGCGATTTTCTGAAGATATTAATTATATCTTTGAGTTTGAATAGATAGGTAAAGTCCGTGAAATTAATTGATGAGCAAATTGACTACCGCCTTAAATTATCACAACTTCCTGTCATTCTCTCACAGTTTCAAGAATAAACGGTGTCAATTTGCTTTACAATTAATTTCCCTGACTACCTATGTTTAACCGTTTTGAAGCTTATGATCACAATTATTATAATTATCAAAACCAATAAAATTGCTTTTGCCACAGGGATAAATAAAGGCAATAAAATCTATATACGAGTAAATAAAACAAAGTCGGGTTAGTTTTTAAAATCTATACAAATTAGACAAAGTCGGGTTAGTTTTTAAAATGTAAGTATATAAATTTAACAAAGTCGGGTTTCCATTTATAACTCAAGAATAGTCGGACCAATTTTTATGATCTATGATTTGTTGGATTCGTCTTCACCCCGAATAGCAGAATAACTATTAAAACATGGGAAAACTATACAAAAATAATTCATTTTCTCATACATTTTTTATGGAACGGCTTGTTTGATGATGATATCTTCAGAACGGACTGACATTATATAAACAATATTAACAACATTGATTTAATACAATGGAATGCAATAAAGAATTGAGTATTGAGTATTGGATGATTTCGATAATTTTTTATATCAGATGAATTATTGATTCTGAGGCGGTACGAAGTTCGCCGAGTCAGTTAGTTCTAAATACACAACGTGTAACGTTAAATGCGCAACACCTGAAAATAGTTTGATCAGAATAACGAGCAGAATTAATTGAACCACTTTTTAATATGGGTCACATTTTTCAAAAAATCTTCATTAAAAACGTTGCCTTGTGTATTTATTAATAGGTCAAGCAAGCCAATGTCAGCGCGGCGCAGCGGCCCGGTGACGACTCCTCCCTCGATAAAGCGTCGTCGCAGACGCAAGAAACGATCAGAATGGCCAGTACAACAGCACATAAAACCTTTACAATTTTTTTAATTACTTATTCTCTGAAATAGGTCAATTGAATTAAAAATCAGTTGGGGTGTCTGAGGTTTTGCGCATTTAACGTTACACGTTGCATAATTACGCCTGGATTGTCCAAAGGGGTAAACCAGGCGTATTTGGGCAGCATAAATGGCGAAAGATGAGTGTATACAATAATTATGTGAGATACTTATTTATACAGTGTATAAGATAAGATAAGATTTATTATTCTCACCACAATATTACAAAATACATATTACATGGTATCAGAGTTGACAAAATTTTAATATTGTGGGAGTCCGCCCTTTTACAAAATGCTATTTTTTTTTTATGATACTGACAACATTATAGATAAAAAATCAATGTTATAAAAAGATGGTGGCTCGAGTGGTAATTAAAATTTTATTGTTTATGTCCACTGTAGTAGTGTTGGCCATTTACTTATTTGTACACTCATCATCTGTACTATATAATTTGTAGAGAATATAATAAATGTTTATTTATAGTCAATATATACCCCCTTACTAATAAGCGTTGTATAGCGTCTGTATAGTTACACAACGCTTTGTCTTCTCCTTGCGAAAGTCAAATTACTGACGAAAGAAAGAGAGAAATCGGTAACTATTCATCTGATATAACACGTTTATTTGTGACGGGTTATAGTGTAGGTACTTTTTTGTTGTTCTGAAATTTTATTAGAAGCTTTTATCCAGTGGCATGTCAACCTCATCATAACTTAAAACGGACATAGGGTACCTTTCAACCCAATAAAAAGTGCTGTTCCCGAGGAAAACAATAATAACGTTATTTTGATAATAGATGGCGCCACGTGTCTTTCGAATCATGATTATATAACAGCCGTGCGATTCTGTAACCATCTCACCGTGAAAGCTTGGATGAAGTGAGATGTCATTCGCTAGGGATTAACACTATTAAGAGCTCACTTCACTTATGATTTCACGGTGAGATTTTTACAGAATTGACCAGCAGAAATCTAAATTAATGCGAGCGAAGCTGCGGGCAAAAGCTAGTAGAAATATACAATGTGTAACTTGATTAACGCACAACCTTTTAAGGGGTCATTGTACTCATCATTATGAACATATTTTACTATGGGACCAAACCCGAAATCGCGAAAAAAAAGTCACCTGTTCCCTACATTTTGACGAGTTATGCGAACATAAATGTAGGGAACAGCTGATTTTTTTTTTGCGAATTCGTGTTTGGTCCCATAGTAAAAGTTGTTCATAATGATGAGTACAATGACCCCTTAAGAGGTTGTGCGTTATTTAAGTTACACCTTGTATATTAACGACTAAAAATCGCAACAGAAATTCGCAAACTCGCCTGAAACTTATTATACGCCGCTCGGGGAACGAGTTTCATTGCGATACCTTCATTCAGGAAATTGAGTTTGAGCAAACTTGCGTTAAATTTCAGTCGAGAGCTATTCACTTGTTTTATTTACAACAGTTACGAGTGACGACTCTGCCGAGACCGTTTTCGATGTAGGGTGTGATTATAAAATAGGTCTATGGGATTCATCATCTGCTAAGTCGTTTATTTATTTATTTAAACTTCTCGCACAAAAGGTACAAAGGCGGACTTAATGCCTTAGACATTCTCTACCAGTCAACCAAGGGTGGTGAAGAGATTAGATGACAGGTGCTTCGGTGGACACGACGATGATAAAAATTAAAAAAAAAACACTAGACAAATACATAAATAGGTTATAAACACATACATATGATTTACTATAATATATATTTAAAATATATAAATATTTACGTGTATATATACAGGGTGGCTCATTCAGAGCGGTCAGTATGGGAAAGTCTGAAACTATAAGATATACGTAGATCTGTTCTTAGGAACCATGTCATCGATTTTAATAACAAGAAAAACTGCATTCACACATTTAAAAAAAACATATACTCAGCTCGGGAACCGAACACGGTTGTTTTGAAAAAAAAAAAAAAACTAACACTATTTCTATTTAGATATCGATTGTGTAGGTCTTAAGCAGTAAATGTTTCTACGGAACATGATGTCTAAAATGAATAAAAGGCATTGTTTTCACATACTTTTATTTATTTTAGTAGGTGTTCGAAGTGACCACCATTACAATATTCGACAAGTTCAGGCATGTAAACTTGTCTCTATGGTTGTTTGTAGATACCTCTTTGCTGCTTTTAGAGGCCTTAGGAGAATTGTCAGCAGAAGTAAGAGAACAACTTTATTTTCAACAGGATGGAGCACCTGCTCACAATAGTCGCATAGCTAGAGACTTTTTAACTGAGCACTTTTCCCAGAAATGGATTGGTACGAACGGCCCTATCAAATGGCCCGCGAGGTCGCCCGATTTAACGCCTCTAGACTATTTCTTGTGGGGTTATGTTAAGGATGAAGTGCTCAAAACATGCTTTGACACCGTTGAAGACCTAAAAGCAGCCATAGAGTCAATTTTAACGCAAATTCACCACATGAAGATATAAAATGTAATAGTAAGATCGTTACCTAAACGTGTTGAATATTGTATTGAAAAAAACGGTGGTCACTTCGAACACCCACTAAAATAAATAAAAGTATGTGAAAACAATGCCTTTTATTCATTTTAGACATCATGTTCCATAGAAACATTTACTTCTTAAGACCTACACAATCGATATCTAAATAGAAATAGTGTTAGTTTTTTTTTTTTCAAAACGACTGGGTTCGGTTCCCGAGCTGAGTACAGGTTTTTTTTTAAATGTATGAATGCAGTTTTTCTTGTTATTAAAATCGATGACATGGTTCCTAAGAACAGATCTTCGTATATCTTATAGTTTCAGACTTTCCCATACTGACCGCTCTGAATGAGCCACCCTGTATATCTATAATATATAAATATAAACAAATTCAAAGAAGAGAGGTGTTGAGATGACTCTACGCTATTTATTTTGAAACCAGTGCGTCGGGCTATACTCATAACTATCTGACCTTCACAACTTAGTTTCTACACGGTGAGAAAATTCTTATAAAAATTACTGTGCACCTACAGAACATTTTCTGAGTGAGATTGGGAAAAAAAATCACTATTTGTCCAATAAATTTTACTGTACAGCATAAGAATTTTTACTGTGCTAGCATGGTAATTTTTCCGTTACCACTCAAATGCACTCAGATTATGAGACAGTACAATAATTTTACTAAGATTTTTCTCTCCGTGTAGGTAAAATGTTTTGACGATACCTCTAAAGCTGTTTGTCAGACTTCCAGGCTTCTGACTACCCGTAACGACTGCCAAAGATCTACAAATGAGAGCCGGGACCAACGGCTTAACGTGCTTTTGGAGGCACGGAGGGGTAGGTATGTAATCAATGGTCACCCATCCCCGGGCCTCGGAAACGTTGCTTAACCTTGAAGATCGACTCCAACTGCTGTTATCATTTATCCACGAGCCTCCGTTGGGCAATGGACGATACTTTGGTCAAAAATCCTTACTTTTTAATTTATACAATACCAGCTGCACCTCACGGTTTCACCCGCGTAAGTTTCGATTCCGTGGGAATATTGGGATAAAAAGTGCCAGCTATGTACCTATCAAGTTTCATCGGAATCGGTTTATTAGTTTTTGCGTGAAGAAGTAACAAACATAATACTGGGTGTCCGAAAAGTCATGGATTACCTTTCACCTGCTGATGGGCCACATTGGGATCTACCAATAAAAAAAACGACCATGGTAAAAGTCTTATGGTTTCCGAGTTTTTTGATGTTTAATGAAATTTTGGAAAATCTCTACCTTTGATCAGTTTTTTCCATGCCATTTCTACGAATGAAAACTTTTTCGAGTACAGGCTTTTTTATTTTCATCTTGAATCAGCCTACTATCGATTGAATACAAGAAAGTTACAGATATCGTCTTATAAATACCTAAAATTTGGGTTCAAACTATATACTAAAAATGTTCACCAAAAAAAAATTTTACCTTATTTTTGATCGGCCCTGGTGAAAAAAAAATATTATTGGTAGTTCATTTTTTTTAATTGGTAGATTCCAATGTGGCCCATCAGCAGGTAAAAGGTAATCCATGACTTTTCGGACAGCCTGTATATATATATACTTACTAACACAAACTTTCACAATCAGAGTAGGATTTGATTACTGGAGACACAGTAATTAAATGTTTCACGGCTAATATTTCACTGGATGGAGGAAACAAAAATTAAAAATATACCTAAACAAAATATAACCTTTCCACAGTCGGGTAAAAAATTTACCAAGACACGGGATTATAATACCACAAAAGTCAAAGTACAACACGTGAACTAACGCTAGTGCTACAAATATAACTGACGTTTGACATAAAAATGTAGGTTACAGAGTGTTTTTATACATTCCGCCGCTCTTAATTTTTAAATTCATAACTGAATAACGAAAACTCGCCAGCCTGTCCGTCAAATTGTTACAAAAATAGCACTTTTCTACATTTTGCGCAGAAAACTCTGTTATTTTGTTCTTTTAAAAAACCCAAATTTTTAATATTCCTGACAAAAAAATTGAAAAGAGGGGCCCTTGTGCCACGGGCCCCTCTCTTTTTTTAACAGTCGCACAGATCTATCGATCAGGTTAAGCTACGCTTGCTGCGGTTGGGTTGTGGATGGGTGACCATCTTTACATACCGAGACCCCTCTGTGCCTCGGAAAGCACGTTAAGCCGTTGGTCCCGGCTGTCATTCGTGGATCTTTGACAGTCGTTACGGGTAGTCAGAAGCCCGGGTAGAAAGTCTGACAAAAAGTCTTACCAAGAGGCATCGTGTTACCCTGTAACTGGGTTGTTGAGGTCTCTATATATGTAAGATTTACTGTAAAAGATGTACATGTTACTGCAATAAACTTTTTTGATTTTTTTTTTTGTTTTTTTGTTGAGGTCATAAAGGCAGTAACTCCATGTAAAATACCAGTATTCAGTTGCATCTGGTTAAACTGGAAGTTGACTCCAACATATTATAGTTGGGAACAGGCTAGGCAGATAGATAATAAGAGAGATAGAAATTTATTAATGAACAAGCCGTGTGTATGGGATTCTTCATGGGCAAAAATGACGAACTTCCATATAAACTTTCATCCCTTATTTCACCCCTTGTAGGGATGAATTTTCAAAAATCCTACTTAATTGATCACTTTCGTTATAGAAGGAATTCTTGTACAAAATGTCATGCTTCTAGATCTAGCGGTTTAGGCTGTGTTGCCTATCAGTAAATTCATTCATTTTAAGATTTTTTATTAAGTAGAAGAAGATACAGAGGTATGACATGCCATGCCATGACATGTTTTAAATGTAAATGAGGCCAATGCGTATAGAAAAAATCGCTACTCGCACGCAAAAGTGACAAAAATCCCATTCCATTTTCCAGACACTATCCTAACTTCTTTCCAACAAACGCCATCTACCTTCTCACCGGGGAACCGATCCCGGACCAACCCCTCTCTAACAGATCGATGTTGTTATAAATAAACCGTCTAGCCGGGGTGGGGCTACCCCAGGGCACTGAGTATGTAACCATACAGAAGGTGAAGTCCTTACAGCGCGGCGAGCAAAAACGCACGAACACAGCGAGTGCCCTCGCGCCTGGCGTTGATTTGAAGGTAAGTAGAAGCTGCATCCAAGGGGCCAGCACCTTCTGAATTTGACATTATTATAGGTATTATTATAGGGTTTCGTACCAAAATGGCAAAAAGGAACCCTTATGGTGCGACTCAGTCTATCTGTCTGTCACAGCTGGATATCTCAAGAATTACTAATGCTATCAACTTGAAATTTGGAATAGTTTTAGATGACGTGTGCCCAACTATTTTTGAAATAAGAAAGAAATAAAAACATATTTATTTTTTCGAACATGGACAGAAAGGGTGGTCTTAAAAATTCGAAATGGGGAAACTAGGGCATGTGGGGTATCATATGAAAGAATACTGTTTACACATTCTCAAACATATAGTTTTAGGCCGCATAGTTTTCGACTTTTGATGAAAAATGAATTAAAAAAAAAAGTTACCCCTCTTATCTCCGAAGTTTGCATAGAAAAAAATCTGAAATTATTCTATGTAATAGAAGTTTATGTAAAGATTACCTATAGGAAAAATAAAACTATGTCTCTAAACAGCACACTTTCACGGGGAAAAAAATGAAAATTGAATATATAATGGTACGAAACTCTCGGTGCGTTAGTCAGACTTGCTCTTGTCCGGTCTTTTTTTTTTTATTTAGAGACAATCTTTTATTATAAAAAATGCATATTCGTATTATGTTAAAACATTTTAAAAATAAAATATTGTATGCCTTTCCACCAGAGATGTGCGAAGCTGCGTAGCAATGCGGATATGGTAGGTATATCAACCAATAGGATTGTTTCGTTATCATACCACAGTTTAGCTGAGAGAGATATAAAGTTAGTGAGATAGAGCTTAGTTGTGGTGGAATGGGGTACGAACCATGGGTACAACGAAGCTAAGTTGGCACACGCACAAAATGCATCTTCATAACACATCGTTTCGAAGCTTAGCTGCAGCGCTTAGCTCGCACATCTCTGTTGGACAGCCAGCTTTAGAAGCCTAAGGGTGCGTTTCCACAGAAGCGGAGCTGCGCGGAGCGGAGCGGAGACGTGTAGGAATCGTCCAATCACAGACGAGACGAGTGACGCGATGAGGATTTCAACCATTGTGATTAGTCGATTCCTGCACGTCTCTGCTCCGCTTCGCCCAGCTCCGCTTCTGTGGAAACGCACCCTAAGGCCTAAGTCACGTCGTGGTAGCACGTGGCATGCTGTAAACAGCTTCTTTAATTTTGTTTTCTCCGCAGTCGCTGTCGCAAGACGCGTGTCGCTTGAGCGTTTAGTTCGTGGCCACGGGCTAAAGGTTTGGTTTCCAAAGAAAGAGGTGACCGGAGAAACAATAAAAGCTGCCCAAATACATATCGTTATTAGAAGTTATTCAACAGTTATTAAGATATTTAATATTTTTTTATCATTTTTCCTCTCAACCAAAGCACCTGCCATCTAATCTGTTCACCACCCTTGGTTGACTGGTAGAGAATGCCTAAGGCGTTAAGTCCGCCTTTGTAACTTTTGTGCGAAAAGTTTAAATAAATAAATAAAGCATAATGTGAAATACTGATGAAAATGACAGATTTTCATGGCGGTCGATATGATATGACAGACAACATTCTTCTGAAGCCGTAACGGTAAACTTAAACAAATGACAGTCGCTGGCACACGCTGTAGAGCGCTGTAAAGCGTGTGTTTTTTCTTTGTGCGTTTTTGCACGTTCATCATAATTCTCCTGTCTTATTCTCAATTTATTTGGTGTTGGTGCAACATGTGTTTTTCTTTCATACTTCTCTATTAGTCGTCATCTCAGTAATCACCCACTTTCTAGCCATATCACACAGTCCATCCATCTTTTTTTTGCCTTCCCCTATTCTTACTTTTCTTGTGCGTTTTCAGTCGTCGTACAGAGCCAGCCTTCTGCAGTTATCTAGTCTGTGGCTAAGAGGTCGATGACCTCAATGCATGGCTCTTTGATTCCTGCTCTATACTTTATGGGGTGACTTTTGCTTTAGGATGGAGACCGGTCAAGTGTGAGTTTCATTTGCGGTGATTTAATTTTTGTGTTTAACTTCTGTGCTAAAGAATATTTAAAATACTTCAGTAGTTTAGTAGATACATTTGTATCTAAATAGTGTATTGAAGGGTTTTTAGTTTACTGATTTCCTGATAATATTTCTAGTCGCTAATCTAGCATTTGTGATTTAAAAACTATCTCTCTATTTAAATGTCGATTAAAAGAGCATTACCTTTCCTCTATATATCTCTATGTACAGACGCCAGCACATCAAGCTACCCAAAACTGTCAAATTTTCCCAATCAACTTTGAACCTTATGCTTTGGTAATAAAGCTGAAAATCTATTAAAGATATTTGACAGATTGTAGTAGCTTGATGTGCTGGCGTCTGTACATATACTGGATGCTTTTTAATGGGCTCTAAATTTTTACATGGTGTTCTACTCATGAATATGAACAACTTTCACTATGGGACTAACTCTGAAATTGCGAAAATAAAATCAGCTGTTTAATACAAAAGTTCAATACCTACTTGACCAAAATGTATGACACAGCTGATTTTTTTTTTCATGATCTCAGACTCAGAGTTGGTTCCATAGTGAAAGTTGTTCATATTCATGAGTAGAATAAGCCTGTAAAATTTGGAGCCTGCAAAAAAAGCAGCCTGTATTTGTATATATTTTAGAATGATGTATTTATTTAAGTATTCTTATGTTAATTTTCGCATTATATGTGTAGGTATATTTAATATGTTAGTTTTAGACTTCACACATTCATATTTTTCTCTTCATGTTCTCACACACGCAGGTCTGCTGGAAGAAATTTCTTAAGAAATAAGCAGTACCTTTGTACTCAAATTATATTTATGTCATATCCATATGAATGTTACTGTGTGTACATAAATAATAAAATAAATAAATAAATATGTATTTATTTTCACAGATAGGTACTTTTTACATAATAATGATATAATAAAATAATATTCCAAAACTTTCACACAACGCCATCTAGTCCCAAACTAAGCAGAGCTTGTGCTATGAGTACTAGACAACTGACAAACATACATATATATTTCTAAGTACATACATATTATAGACAAATTACACCCAGACAAAGAACAAATGATCGTGCTCGTCACACAAACATTTGTCCTAGGTGGGAATCGAACCCACGACATTGCGCATAGCAGGCAGGGCCACTGACCACTAGACCTACAGGCCTGTCATATACATATATAAGCTTATAACAATCTTAAAAAATAACAATATGTATTGTACAGACGCCAGCACATCAAGCTACTACAATCTCATCATCTGCCTAGCCTTTTCCCAACTATGTTGGGGTCAGCTTCCAGTCTAACCGGATGCAGCTGAATACCAGTATTTTACATGGAGCGACTGCCTATCTGACCTCCACAACCCAGTTACAGGGTAATACGATACCCCTAGGTAAGACTGGTTGTCAGATTTTCGGGCTTCTGACACCCGTAACGACTGTCAAAGATCTACGAATGACAGCCGGGACCAACGGCTTAACGTGCTTTCCGAGGCACGGCGGGGTCTCGGTATGTAAAGATGGTCACCCATCCACAGACCAACCGCGGCAAGCGTAGCTTAACCTGATCGATCGACCTGTGCGGCTGTTATTATTTAGCCACGCTACTACAATCTGTCTTTCTTTAATAGATTTTTCAAAGTTGATTGGGTAAATTTGACAGTTTCGGGTAGCTTGATGTGCTGGCGTCTGTACATAAAAAGGAAGGGGAAGAATCATAAGGCATCAAAAAATTCGACAGGATGTTATATGTTTTAGTAAAATATTTTCTTGTGAAAAGAAAGTCAAAGAAATACCAACCTACCTTTTGAGGTTTTTCCTTCAACTTTGAAAATGGATTTAGTAATTATATATATATTTTTAATTATATATAATTATATATTATAGGTATACGAATGGTTTTTCAAGCAAAATCAAAATATTTTATTATACACTAGCATCCGCTCGCAACTTCGTTTACGTAGAATTCGGAAATCCCACCGTTTAAATCCTATTACCCGTTTTCTCGGAGGAATGAAGCATTTTCCCGCGGTAAAAAGTAGCCTATGTTACTCGTGGATAATGTAGCTTTCGAATGGTGAAAGAATTTTTAAAAACGGTCCAGTAGTTTTTGAGCCTATTCATTACAATCAAATAAACAAACAAACAAAGTTTTCCTCTTTATAATATTAGTGTAGATAAACGCCAGAAGTTATGTACAGAGGCCAGCACATCAAGCTACCCGAAACTGTCAAATTTTACTTTGTACCTTAGGTTTTAGCGATAAAGTTGAAAATCTATTAAACTTTGACAGATTGTAGTAGCTTGATGTGCGTCTGTACACAGTTCCAATACGGTCACTATATGCCCCCCTAGGCCCTAGGAGGATATACAACGTGTAACGTTAAATGCGCAACACCTCAGACACCCCAACTGTTTTTTAATTCAATTGACCTATTTCACAGAGAAATTAAATAATTAAAAAAATTGTAAAGGTTTTATGTGATGTTTTGGTTTTACTGGCCATTCTGATCGTTTCTTGCGTCTGCGACGATGCTTTACCGAGGGAGGAGTCGTCACCGGTCCGCTGCGCCGCGCTGACATTGGCTTGCATGACCTATTTATAAATAGATACGGCAACGTTTTTAATGAAGATTTTTTTGAAAAATGTGACCTATATTAAAAAGTGGTTCAATTAATAATGATTCTGCTCGTTATTCTGATCAAACTATTTTCAGGTTTTGCGCATTTAACGTTACACGTTGTATAGTGACCTTATTGGTGGAGGCAACACCATTGGACCTAGGGTGTCGCCTCCGGGCATAACTCACATCTGCCTTGTAAATATCTTTTGTTAGTCGCCTTTCATTCAACCTCTCAACAAGACCAAACCATCTAAGCATACTCTTTAGAATCTTTGTCACTACATCTTCTTTCTTATGTTTGACACTAATTTGTAGGTATTTCAAAAGAAACACTCAGGTTGCTTTCTGGTAACTAGTTTAAACTAACCGTAAAAACATTTTCAGGACAAATCTCTTTTCTGGAAAAACTCCTTTGAGGAAATTTTCTTTAACACCAGGATTTTTAACAAAAGTAATTCCTTTTTGGGGTTCCGTGCCCGAAGCGTGCCAACGGGACCCTATTACTAAGGCCCCGTGTCCGTCCGTATGTCACTGGGTTGTATATTTTGAACCGTAATAGGTAGACACTTGAAATTTTTATAGAGTTTGTACTGCTATGTCCGCTATAATAACAAAAATAATAAGAATAAAATAAAGCTAACATTAAAAAGGGGGTCCCCACACAAGAAACGTGTAAAAAAAATCTGGAGTATAAATATTACAGTCTGGAACCCTTCGTTTCGTATGCAAGTCCGACTCGCACTTGGCCGCTTTTTAACAGTAAATAAACCCTAGCGAAGTGAAATAATTTAATTGAATTATTTTTCGAAAGAGATTTGCTAAAATGTCCTTTGGAGTAGGGCAATTAGGGCATTTGTTAATTGGGACCTATTTTGAATAAGTTGTATAGACCTCAAAAGTAGTAACTGACTTTTAGAGCCTTATTTTTTTAAGTCATCATCTGTCTAGCCTTTTCCCAATTATGTCGAGGTCACCTTTCCGTCTAACCAGATGCAGCTGAATACTAGTATTTTCTAGAAAATTATGAGATTAAAAAAACCTATTCCCCTTATTACAAAACAAGGGTTTTCTTTAGATCGTGTTTGAACCACCGCAGTCGTATCGCAGACGTCACCCGAAAAGCAGCCAAGCTCAAATGGGACCGGGCCGGATACGTCCACCGCATGTCGGATCCATTGTGGGCTAAGGCTCTGAACTCACTATGTCGTGACGACTTTTTTGTGTATTGAAATGGAGGCGTTCAATGTCCACACAATAATATAGAAAGACACGATTAACTGTCATCCACGACTTTCTTTTTACAGTGACGACATATTGTCAAGTCAATGAGAACGGCTAGCGCGACAGTTGTAAAACGATAAAAAAACGTCACGACTTATCGTGACGGCAAATCATGTGTCGTTATTGTGACTATCTATCGTAGCCACGATAAAAATATCGTATCACGACATCAACTCAACGACATCAACCCATCTTGTCAACATAGGATGATTCCAAAACTTTTTTTTCTTCGCTTGCTTCATCTTCCGCCTTTTTAAAAAGTGATAATGTTATCTTCATCCATTGTACTCGGGAACTATACACACTACCAAACCTTAATTCCGTAACACACTATTACTCTCAATTTGAATCATTTTGAAGCATATTGCTAATCCATTGCTCCATATGTTGGAAAAAAGTGTCTGCTCAACAACGTAAATAACGCAATGAATGTTGTTGAACTGTCAAAATGAAATCCATTGCTACTGACAGTGTGTTACGCAATTACCCTGCTGGTCTTCTAGAGGCGACTGATGTGCCAACGACAAGGTGACTGCCGTCAACAGTAAAAATGTCGTTACGATCCAATGGGAACAGCTAGATACGACAGTCGTCTAACGATAAATTAATCGTCGCCACTTTGTCGTGACGACAGATAATCGTGTAGTTTTAAGTGTCGTGGCTTATATGTTTAAATGGAGGTGTTCACATATAGAACGACACGATTTACTGTCGTCTACAACATTTTTTGCAGTGACAACAGATTGTGACAGTGGGAACGGCTAGCACGACAGTCGTAAAACGATAAAAAAATCATTACGACTAAATCGTGACCGCAAATCAACGATAAAATGTCGTCGCGATCCAATGGGAACAGCTAGATACGATAGTCGCTAAACGATAAATAAAAATTGACGACAAACAATCGTATTAATGGGAACAGCTAGAGAGGACAGTCGTCCAACGATAAATTAATCGTTATGACATAGTGGGAACGCGCTATTAATGAGAACAGCTAGAGACGACAGTCGTCCAACGATAAATTAATCGTTACGACATAGTGGGTACGCGCCCTTAGACCAACATAGCATGGGTCCCTGAAAACTTCCAACGGCATCGCGGAAGACCCAGGCTTAGATGGTGGGATGAACTTGGCGCCTTTAAGAGGGATTGGTCCACATTGGCTCAGGATCGAGTAGAGAGGAAAAAGAAAAGGGAGACCTTTACTGTGCGTCAATAATAGTACATTGTTCACCGAGAGGAGAAAGTGACCGACTACCGTCGAGGGTGTCGTTTGAAGCCCGAGCCGTAGGCAAGGGCTTTAAAACACCCGAGATCGGGAATCGCACTTTCTCTCGAGTGATACATAGTGCTTTATACTACACCTACGAGGAAAATAAAAAACGAAATCTTTATTTTACTTTCTACGAAAACTGCGTCCTCAAACAACACACAAATTGGAAATGGCGCCAATGGCGTCTGCAATTTTCACATGTTCTTTTTTCAAATTGTTTATCCTGCCGCCGCAGGGTCGCACTGCCAGCCCGACATCATCCAACACACAGCTAGTGGCCAGTGTCATTTTGCGAACTTGGAGATAAAAACTCACTGTAAAAACTTTTTGGCTTTTGATATTTAGGTTACCGGCGCATAGTCTTACCCAAAATTAAAAAAGAAAAACCACGTAAGAAATGGATTTTCATACACTTTTCTCTCCCGCTCAGATGCGTTTTCTCCCCGCATATTTGTTCGATATGCAATGACGTACTTTCTACCGTAAATTTGATAAAGTATCAAGGTACTTTCCAAGCAGGTGTAGTATAAAGGCTAATTGTTATTATTTATTCAAACACCGAGCTAGATATTGAATTCTTAATTCAATATGTTGCTCGGTGTTTGAATCACCTAACTGCTAGTCAATTCTGTAAAAATCTCACCGTGAAATCATAATTGAAGTGAGCACTTAATAGTGTTAATGCCTACCATTAGGGAATGACAGAGCTCACTTCCCGCTCACTTCACCCAAGCTTTCACGGTCAGGTGGTTACAGAATCGCACGGCTTTTATAGAAATGGAGTTCTTTATACAAAAATGACAGCTTAGTTCGGTGCTAATTTGTCATTTTAGAAGGTGTATGACTTAATCTTTACAGATTTTTAAGTATTTTTTTTTTAATTATAAAAAATAGTGAACAACGAACCTAATCTAAGAAATATTATACAAAGTGTTCTATGACCTTGCGCCATCTATCGGGTAGCATACGTCGCGAAAGAAACTTACAAGCTTTGAGGTTATAAAATCATGGACGCATTTACGCACATCATCCAGCGTTTTGAACTGTTTATTCACTAAGCCGTGCTGCATTGTCCGGAACAAATGATAATCAGATGGGGCCAAGTCTGGTGAATATGCCGCGTGCGGGAGAACTTCCCATCCCAAATTCCCAGAGGGTCTTTTGAGTCGCACGAGCAACGTGAGATCGAGCGTTTTCATGCAGCTGTATGACTTCTCGGCTTCCTTGGCCTGTTCTGATCCAGTTCTTTGCTCAATTTATTCAGTTGTCGACTGTAGCGCTCCTCTGTCACCGTCTGACCAGTTTCCAGAAGTTCATAATAAAGCACACCCTTCATATCCCACCAGATACACAGAAGAACTTTCTTGAGCTGTAGAGGGTTGGTTGAATAGTATTAAGAACTTTGCCTAAATCGAAATAAAGTTTGAAATAGAAATACTGGCACAAAAGTTTACTCCAGCCGGTCGATTCTGTAAAAATCTCACCGTGAAATCATAGGTGAAGTGAGCACTTAATAGTGTTAATCCCTAGCGAATGACAGCTCACTCCACGCTCACTTCACCCAAGCTTTCACGGTGAGATGGTTACAGAATCGCACGGCAGAACTAACGTTAGTTTTCGTTTTGTAATAAGACGGATTATGTTTTCGCTAAATGCCCTGTAAAAATTGAACAGTGACACCAATTTGAAGGGGCTTCAGCGCTAAAAAAGTCCTTTTGGTTTAAATTAATTTGTTTTAATTTACGTTTGAAGTGGCATAATTAGGGGTCATGGCTCTTTGCAGGGAAATAATTTTATTCTTTGGCCTTTTTCGTGGACGGATTTACTTGCCAAAAAAAAAAAAAATCTTTTGTAACATTTATAGAAACAACTTTAGAGTCTGCGTCATTGGTCTACGGGTAGTAAGCTCCTGGGTTTCGATTCCCGGGTCAGGCAAATTGTTTCTGGATTTTTCCATCTGGAATTTCTCAGTAGTAGCCCGGTGTTTGGATTTGTGCCCAGTTACAGTAGCCGGCACATAACTTGGCAAGAGTCCTCCCCTTTTCCTCTCCTTTCTTTAACTTTCTTCTAAACAGACGTGTTTAAAATAAATTATGGAAATAACCATAGAATAATTACAAGCAATCAAAGTGATATTTTTTTGTTGCACTAAGTGTACATGCGCAAACTTATTCGCACTACGGCAAAACCTTGCCAAGTTACGTGCCGCTGACTGTAGTGGCAATAAGCTCGCCCCTATTATCCTATTACTGGTGAAATGTGGGTATAATGGTAAACCTCTGCCTACCCCTTCGGGGATTACAAGCGTGGCGTTATGTTATGAATTTTAGAGTCATCGACTTAATCTCCGTTCGCGATTTATTTGCCAAAAATGTAAACAAAAAATTATGAGTTTAAGGAAAAATAACTTTCGAACCTACAAAATAAAGTCACAACTTCGAAAATGTTTATATCTTTTTCAATAGTGCTTAGTCACTCTGAAATCAACTTAATCGCCATTAAAATAAAGTTGGTAAGTAGTATTTGTTTAACTAGAAATAAAATTAACTTTTAATACACGTTTGAATAGTCTTTACAATTTCACTTTATAAAATGCATTTGGTTTTTTTATTCGTAGATGATCACTGGCGATTTAATATATCGTGGTCCACTTGGAATTCCCGGATGTCTCCGGTCCGGAATGGGTACATGTTACATCTCCAACCCGCCGGTCGATTCTGTAAAAATCTCACCGTGAAATCATAAGTGAAGTCAGCACTTAATAGTGTTAATCCCTAGCGAATGACAACTCACTCCACGCTCACTTCACCCAAGCTTTCACGGTGAGATGGTAACAGAATCGCACGGCTGATAAAGTGTCTTAGTCATGGTAAACTCACTTTGAAACAAGCAACTTTCGTAGTAACTCACCGACTGTTTGACATTTCAAAATTACACGTAAATGGTTTTAAGGAAATACATGCTTTGAGTTTGATTTCGATCTCTGCCTAGTCTATCACAAAAGTAATTGAATTCACCAACTTCAAAATCACGATTCAAAATTCGTCATCGAATCCTACGACACACACCGTACGTCGTTCGGTTTGCGACCTAAATCGGGTCGTGTGGTTGCCTGGTTGCCGTCGCCGCTCGGTTGGCTGGTTGCTCCCGGTTATTCGGTTACAGTCGCACTGATTAGCACCTGACGCTCAGCTTTTTGGGGTGTGGAGTAAAGAGAGGCGAGGAGCGGTTTAAGGAAAATTTTGGTCAAAAATATGTGTTTTTATTAGCCTATTAACTTACATAAATTGCATAATCAGCTTACAATGTTCCCAATGCTGGGACACAGTTCTCCTCTCTGTGAGAGGGAGTGGGCCGTAATCCACCACGCGGGCTGATGTAGATACCGGCCGGGCAGATGTCACATGTCTTCGAAACGCCGACCTCATCTAGTTTAAAAAAAAAAAACGACGGGTACTCCGGGAGTGCCGGCAGAAGTGAAAACTTGAATATTAACGTTGTGCATTTTTGATATTTTGGAATGGTTAGGGAATAATTTTGGACGAATTGCTTTAATTATCAGTATAAAATAACTATCATTTATGTGGTAGAATACAATATTTATTTATTGCGCTATCGTACACAAACATGACAATTTATATTACATTAAAAAGCTTAAACACACACGAACATTCGCGCAAGCGCCCTGCGCCCGCCTAAACGAAACAGCAGGCGCAGGCATACATTTTCGCCGCGCCGTAGAAAGAGAGGGGGATACTTCCTCTCCTACGCCGCGCCGGCTGTCTACTCTCCATCTGTCTTACGAATTTTCGATCAGGTCACGTGTCCTGACGCGAGTTTAACATTTTTTACCCATTACAAAAAAAAGTGTACAACGCTGCTAAAGAAGTTTTCACTTCAAAAATATGATTGACATGTACAAGTGTTTGTACAAACCTACTTACTTTATCATTTATCGAACTTTTGATTCTAGGATATGCTAGTTTCTTCACGATGTTGAGAGCAGTGGTTATGAAATTAAATTCACAAAAGTAAAGTGCCTGCCTGGGTCCGAACTCACGACCTACAACTCGTAAATCACGGGCGATAACACTGGGCCACTGCTCTCAGCTCTTATTAACTTACTGTTAACTAATGAATAAGTACGTAAGTAAAGAGTTTTAGAAAGAGACTATGATAAATGATAAATGATATATGATAAATGATAAATGATTTATTTTCTGTAAGTAGGTTTGTACAAACACTTTTACATGTCAATCATATTTTTTTTTTAAACTAGATGAGGTCGGCGTTTCCTATCTGACTACTCTGAGAAGAAAGGCCGAAACAAACTCAGAGGTCACAGTCTCTTTTAAAGCCATAAGTAACAAACATGTATGACGTTCTATAAAGCCGAACTTTTCATGAAACCTGATGTGCTATACTTACTCTGACTCTATTCAATCAAAATCAAAATCAAAAGTCATTTATTCAAACTAGGCTGAGAATCAGCACTTTTCGAACGTCAAAATTACAAAAGACAGTCCCCCAAAACGCCCGCCCTTCACCACTTCCTAGTGCTTTCGCTGGGAAGAAGAAGTGGCGCAACAAACTCCCCAGCAGCACAGCTGTCTGTTCAGTTAGAAAATACTTGACTGAAAACAATATAAGGTATGCAAAGTAATTAACATTACAAGACACAGGACACTAAATTTAATTATTTGCCATATGTCAGCTAGCAACGCCAATATACCAAGAAATACAATAAAAAACTATACGTACTCAAGCAAAAATTAATAAATGAAAATTAAATAAAAGCCTCCAGGTATGAAAGGCGTGACCGCTAACATATTTATGCAATGCTGGGTTCTGTTTACATAGCTGTCGCTTGAAGTCACAAATAATAAACTAGGACCATCGAAGGAAACTAAATAAACAAGTTATTACTAATGATAACAATAATAAAACCATGGTCAGCAAGACGACCAGTCACCACAAGCAGCACCCGTTCACGAGCATAACGCAAAGATCAGCCATTACCCCCCTCGCCGTATTTGAGGGAAGGAGGCTGTATATATTGTATTAATTGTTCATGTTACCAGTTTACCGCCCTTACGAGTGAGGTGCATCTGAATGAACTGAGACAGGTAGGTATACTCAAAACACATAAATATATATTCCCTGAAGTGTGTCCTGAAGAGTTGTATACCCATATTTGGTTATCTATGTTTAAGTCTCATGTCCCATGATATGTCAAAAATGTCTAAATCTCGATATGTCATTTTAACAGGCGGAGGTAGTGTAAAATCGCTATCCTGTCCCAGCTTGTTCCCGACATGTAGACATGTTCGCGTGACATGACAGGGAGCGGCGATTTTCTCACAGAATTGATTAATTTATTAAGTTTCATATAATTACGGCGTCTTATTTGATCGGTAGATCGTAACTTGTAGCTTTTGAAGCGATTTCATACTAAAGGGGTATACGCACAACTCTTTTAGTGGTCAATGACCCCTTCTCTACTCATCATTATGAACAACTTTTACTATAGGACCAAACCTGAAATCAAGAAAAAAATATCAGCTGCACTCTACATTTATGTTCGTATAACTCGTCAAAATGTAGGGAACAGATGATGTTTTTTTCGCGATTTCTGTTTTGGTCCCATTGTAAAAGTTGTTCATAATGATGAGTACTATGACCCCTTATGAGGTTGTGCGTTATTTGAGTTACAACTTGTATAAAAGTTAAATTATTAACGATTCATCCAAGGAAATTCAATCAAGTACTGACATTGCTTTGCTTCAGAAGGACTTGGACGCAATCCGCGAGTGGTGTCAAAGTAACAAGATGACTCTCAATGCCGTAAAGTGTTATCATATAACATTTACACGAAAAAAGTTGATTCATCCTTCAGCATATCACTTAAACGGCATAACTCTTCAAAAAGTCGATACCATTCGCGATTTGGGAGTCCAACTTGATAGTAAACTATCCTTCATAAATCACGTTGACACCATTGTCGCCAAAGCAAATAAAGTGTCGGGATTTGTGAAAAGAACTTGCAAGGAATTCCGGTCATGTGGCACACTCAGGGTTCTCTATAACTCTCTGGTGAGAAGTATACTGGAATATGCATCTCCTGTATGGAATCCCGCGTATCGTGTCCACATAGACAGAATAGAACGCATTCAAAAAAAGTTTACGAGATATCTCCGCTTCAGATCACAGACTTGTGATCGCGAAGCTGATTATCCTCAAAGGCTCTGTCATTTCAGGATGGGCTCCTTAGAGCAACGAAGAAGCTGCTCAGACTTAATTTTCCTTTATAAGACCCTCCACAATTTGGCGAATGTACCGGAGTTGGTTTCGGAGATCAGTCTAAATGTGCCCCGCCGTACCTCATACAGATCCGATTTTAAAACAGAAACATTTAAAATGCCAAAAAATAGAACTAATCTTGGTCGTTCAGCTCCTTTATACCGGTTTTTGTCTAGCTACAATAAGCTGAGCACGCGCACTAACAACTTGGACATATTCTCGAATAGTCTGAATGAATTCAGACGATACATCCTCAGTCCTCGATCAACTTGTTAGTTGATTCCCTGTTACAAAAAGGTAATTTGTGTGACTTCATTTAATGCATTTATATTGTACAACTTAATTTAATTTTTTAACTCAATCAATTTTATTCTTCCAATTTTAATTGTAATTAATGTAATGTCCTAATTTATCTGTTATTTTTGTAGTCTTAATTTATAATTGTTTTTCTATTCTAACTCAATCGATGTTTCTAATTTTTTTGAATTATACTGTATTTTAGTTTAATTTAACTACTTGACATTTTAATATAATTTATTTTTTTAACTCAAACTTTAATCTATTTTATTCTTTCAATTCTAATTGTAATTAATGTATTATGTCCTAATTTATTTGTATTTTTGTAGTTTTACTTTATAATTGTTTTTCTATTGTAATTTAATCGATGTTTTTAATTTTTTTTGAATTATACTGTATTTTAGTTCAATTTTGCTACTCGACATTTTAAATTTAATTTTGATTTACTAAATTACTAAATTATTAATTTTGTTACCATACATTTCCATTTAATTTTTTTAGTAACGATTATACAAGTGCTGTGCACACCTATAAGTGACGAATTCACCACAACGTTGTTTAAATAGAATATGTCTAATGTAATGAGTTAGTGAATAATTCGTTGGTGTGTCAATAAATAAATAAATAAATAAATAAATATTTCAATTCATGTCCAGTTATATTGAAGTTCCCCCATGTAATAGCAGAGCAGAAGTGGCCCAGTGCTAACGGCCGCTGGAGTTAGGTCGTAGGTTCGAACCCAGACAGGCGTTTTACTATGTGTAAATTATTTCATCACCACAGCTCTCAAAACGGTGAAGGAAAACATCGTGAGGAAACCGGCATGTCCTAGAACCAAAAATTCGAAGACATGTGACATCTACCAACCCGCACTGGGCCGCGTGGTGGATTATGGCCCACTCCCTCTCACAGAGAGGAGGCCTGTGTCTTAGCAGTGGGAACATTGTAGCCTGATATTATTATTATTAATCAAGTAAAGTCATTGCGTCATTGTTTGTCAGAGGGCATCACCATCTGTCTGGCCTTGTCCCAAATATGATGTGGTCAGCTTCCAGTCTCACCGGTTGCAGTTGATTAATGGTATTTTAAATGGAGTGACTGCCTATCTGACCTGCACAATCCCATTTCTGGGTACGACGATACCCCTTGATAAGACTGAATTTCAAATTTTTGGGGCTTGAGAACGACTGCCAGAGAACCAGGAATGACAGCCGGGACCAACGGCTTAACGTGCTTTCCGAGGCACGGAGGGGTCTTGGTATGTAAAGATGTTCACACATCCACGGAACGTCCGCGGCAAGCGAGCTTAACCTAATCGATGGAAGAGTGCAGCTGTTATTACTTAGCTACAAACCCAGAGAGGTGTACAATAGAGATTCTGTGTCAGAGGTGTCAAAACTAAAGAGGAACGCGACTATCGAACGATTTAAATCTTTGTCGCTGTTATCTTTCTCATAACAGGACTGGAGGGGCCCGTGGCTAAATAATAATAGCCGCACAGTTCGATCGATCAGGTAAAGCTACGCTTGCCGCGGTTGGTCTGTGGGTGGGTGACCATCTTTACATACCGAGACCCCTCCGTGCCTCGGAAAGCACGTTAAGCCGTTGGTCCCGGCTGTCATTTTAGATCTTTGACAGTCGTTACGGGTAGTCAGAAGCCCGAAAATCTGACAACCAGTCTTACCAAGGAGTATCGTACTACCCAGTAACTGGGTTGTGGAGGTCAGATAGGCAGTCGCTCCATATAAAATACTGGTATTCAGCTGCATCCGCTTAGACTGGAAGCCGACCCGAACATAGTTGGGAAAAGGCTAGGCAGATGATGATGATAATCATTCTCATAACAGTCGTCACGACGGTCGTCAAAACAGCCACCAATCTTCTAGGAAACCGTGGCTTTACCAAGAGATACGGGGCTCTCGTTACACCATGCACCATGCATCTTATTTTAGACGAAAACTAAAGTTCCAAGCTATTTTGAACATGTGTGGTGAAGCTACCTATACTTAAGAGACACTTTGACCAGCCCTGATTATCAACTGCCTTGCAAATGATTACGGTACGGCACCTGAAAAAATAGTGCCCCAGATCGAATCCTTAGGAAAAGTTTCTTAATGTTGACTGACATATTGGATGGGTCTGTCAGGAGTTCCTGACATGAGTAAAAGTTTGTTATCTCCCTAATCAAGACAGACAACTGTCTGTCTTGATTAGGGAGATAACAAACTTTAGAATCAAAGATTGCGAAATAAAATGAAATTGTTTGTGCTGTAAATAGGATATCGGAATCACTTTTACACGTCATATTATTAAAAAAAAGCTAGATGGGTTCGAATCAGGGTTCATGCGTGGCCGCTTTAAAAAGAAAACAAAGCTGCGGACACTAGGTATTCCAGGCTCCATATGAAAATCTTCATTTCTCCTCCATTTGTAAGAAAACACAAACAGGAAAATGAAAACATCTATTAATATTATTTATTACCCTTGAGAATTTTCCTTCCCTAATTATGGAAAGTAATCTAATTTTTCCCTATCAAGGGACAAAACCCCCTAACACGACCTCAGCAATTTTATTAGTCCGAATCCGTCCTCTAATTACCCTGTGACAAGTAACTCAGTACCTACATACTTACCTAAATCCATAGATAATATCCAATCTACATCTAGGTATAATAATAAGAAGGGATTTGATTTTTTGTATGTTTGTTTGTAATGGATAAACTCAAAAGATACCAAACTGATTTTATCCCTACAGAGCATGATTTTCCTTATTGGCTTAAAAAAAATACACTAGCCTGCAAATATGATGCCATTTCTCGAAAAAAATTTTACAAAAATCATAACTCAATAGAAATGTATGTTTTTGTGTATGACCCATATATGGCACATCATGAATTAATGGGAATTTGTGAAATTTGAAAAATTCCTTTTTAACAATTTTTGGCTATTGTTATACGCCGCTCGTTAATCGTATTCGAAGTACACACCTACCGATTTGAAGAAAACATAAATAGTCAAATGTTTATTCAGATCTATCCAAAATATTTGGTACTAAATTCGAAACTCAAATACATAATAATCTTGTCAACACTAGATTACGCTACTTGGATTGATTTTTGAAATATAAGACATATTGTAGCATTACGCTACATAAAACCTCCTTTTGTTTTTTTTTAAGAAAAAAACTATTCAACCTTGCTTATTTTTCTTTTTCTACTTGGCGTATGGATTTTTCAAAATTAGATTTTGAAGAAAAATTGTGACACCCCTTGCCATTTTTTTTGTCATTCACCTGAGAGGTACCATATTCGTTCCAAGAGCTTTGTTATATTAATTAGATGTTTAATTTTAAATTTTTATCCGTATAATTATGATCTAACCGTGCTTGTGGAAATATTGATTTTTCTTTGGACCTGGTGATATCCAGCTAACAGAGGGCTATTTCGCCCTCTCCCGATACCTGGGAGCTTTCTGGTGATACGACCCACTATTAGTTATATTCAAAACTGCAGCAACGATATATTCGCCAATCTTTTGTTCATGCTCTTGAACTAAAGCTTACCACAACACAGTTTGCTTGGTATACAAACTTGATTTTTTTTACTTTATAATATTGGACGTGAACGGGTTCCACTTCCGTAAAAGGAGTCTGTCAACCTTGGAATTCTCCCTTCCTTTGATCCAGATTTATTTACCCACACTTGTGTGATACCGTCATCACCAAAAATGTTTACAATCAAGAAGATCAGAAACCCATAGAGAAGAAGAAGACTAATATTAGATACCATTACCTATTGTTAATACTAATTTTAAATTTGACCCAGTTGTAAATAGTAATACAAAACCGTGAATGTATTTTATAAAATTAAATATAAACAATTTCGGATTCCTCGACTGAAGCTTCAGCCTAGGGTCCTTATTTATCCATTCACGGTGAATGTTCCTTAAACTTTATCTTTAAATTCAATTATTTTATTCCAATATTATTATTTTCTTCTTTATTTTTTTTAAAAAACTCGTCTTGTGTAAATATTTTTAAAATAAATTTCGTGTAGTGGTAAAAGTTTTTTTTATTTTTATAACCCTACAGTTTGGCGACTGTAGCATTACGCTACATAAAACCTCCTTTTGTTTTTTTTTTTAAGAAAAAAACTATTCAACCTTGCTTATTTTTCTTTTTCTACTTGGCGTATGGATTTTTCAAAATTAGATTTTGAAGAAAAATTGTGACACCCCTTGCCATTTTTTTTGTCATTCACCTGAGAGGTACCATATTCGTTCCAAGAGCTTTGTTATATTAATTAGATGTTTAATTTTAAATTTTTATCCGTATAATTATGATCTAACCGTGCTTGTGGAAATATTGATTTTTCTTTGGACCTGGTGATATCCAGCTAACAGAGGGCTATTTCGCCCTCTCCCGATACCTGGGAGCTTTCTGGTGATACGACCCACTATTAGTTATATTCAAAACTGCAGCAACGATATATTCGCCAATCTTTTGTTCATGCTCTTGAACTAAAGCTTACCACAACACAGTTTGCTTGGTATACAAACTTGATTTTTTTACTTTATAATATTGGACGTGAACGGGTTCCACTTCCGTAAAAGGAGTCTGTCAACCTTGGAATTCTCCCTTCCTTTGATCCAGATTTATTTACCCACACTTGTGTGATACCGTCATCACCAAAAATGTTTACAATCAAGAAGATCAGAAACCCATAGAGAAGAAGAAGACTAATATTAGATACCATTACCTATTGTTAATACTAATTTTAAATTTGACCCAGTTGTAAATAGTAATACAAAACCGTGAATGTATTTTATAAAATTAAATATAAACAATTTCGGATTCCTGAACGAGACTGAAGCTTCAGCCTAGGGTCCTTATTTATCCATTCACGGTGAATGTTCCTTAAACTTTATCTTTAAATTCAATTATTTTATTCCAATATTATTATTTTCTTCTTTATTTTTTTTAAAAAACTCGTCTTGTGTAAATATTTTTAAAATAAATTTCGTGTAGTGGTAAAAGTTTTTTTTATTTTTATAACCCTACAATATGTATTTCGGTATGTCCCATATGTGGGACACTATGGCTCTGTAGGGTTAGAATTTTATTTCACCCACAGAAAGTAAAGTAACATGGGTTGTATATTTTTTTTAACCGACTTCAAAAAAAGGAGGAGGTTATCAATTCGACTGTATTTTTTTTTTTTTTTTTTTTTTTTTTTTTTTTTTTTTTTTTTATGTTTGTTACCTCATAATAACCGACTGGGTGAACCGATTTTCATGATTCTTTTTTTATTTGAAAGCTGGGGCTTCCCGTGTGGTCCCATTGTCACCATTTCAATATCTGATGATGGGATCTTGTAGAAATCGGGGGAACTCTTCAATAAATAACAGCAGATTAACCGCGATTGTTGCTATAGCATATCTAAGCATCGTTTACACCATCACACAACATGATATCACGCCTGTACTCACTACAAAGGTTATAATTTTTTTTTATTATAATAATAATTAATACCAGTAAAACAACCGCGATTGCTGCTATCGCATATGTATGCATTGTTTACGCAATCGCATAACATAACATCACGTCTGTACCCTATAAACGCAGATGCAGCTTCCTGTCAGTGATATTTACATAGCAAGTAGTGTTTATATGAATTTGATTGGGGTAGATATAACTAAAAAGTGAAAAATAAAAAATTTTATATAAAAAAAAACAACCGACTTCCAAAAAAACACTACATAGTGAAAAATAATTTTAATTTCGGAAGTCGGTGTCAAAAAACCAAAATGCGGAACCAGCGACACCGACTTCCAAAATTAAAATTATTTTTCACTTTGTAGTGTTTTTTTGGAAGTCGGTTGTTTTTTTTTATATAAAATTTTTTTCCAAAATATCGAGGACCCTATGAAAACTGCAAGAATATAAACCCGGCGGCGGCGGCCAGCCTCAACGGAGACTAGCCTTCGGCGCGGGGGATATTATAGTCCACATGACACGTGCAATTTGACAGGACTAAACTAATATTTATCATCTGTCCTTTTTTTATTGAATTAGAAAGAAAAAAATGCACTGAACTTAAATTTAGTTCCTTTTGTGAACAAGGTAATCGGCGCCATTATCTCATTAAAGCCACACTCGACAAAACATGTCAGCTTACATCCACCATCGCTGTTGACGACTCAATGCGTCTCGCGTGCACCTACGTAGTCTGTGGCAGACTGCAACGTATACTATTACAAGGTAACTCGACACGATCTGTGCATACCAGCACGCTATGGAAGCTGGGCAATGTTGTGTTGTAATGTGGTAGTTATAACGCTTGTTTTCCACGAATTGATAGGCAGAAGTCTTTGGAACAGTAGGCCGCAAATTAGTGGTAACAAAACCAGTACCTGCCAGTCGATTGTGTAAAAATCTCAACGTGAAATCATAAGTGAAGTGAGCACTTAATAGTGTTAAACCCTAGCGAATAACAGCTCACTCCACGCTCACTTCACCCAAGCTTTCACGGTGAAGTGGTTACAGAATCGCACGGCCGAATTTAAAAATCTCTCTTCTGAATCTGAATTTGAAATTTTGAAGTCATATAACTAATCCAATGTTTCATGTGTTCGAAAACATTTTCTGCTGAACAACATAAATAACGAAATAGATGTTGTTCAATCAATCAATCAACTCAGCCTATCGCAGTCCACTGCTGGACATAGGCCTCTCCCAGGCTGCGCCACAACACCCAGTCGATTGTGTAAAAATCTCACCGTGAAATCATAAGTGAAGTGAGCACTTAATAGTGTTAAACCCTAGCGAATGACAGCTCACACCACGCTCACTTCACCCAAGCTTTCACGGTGAGATGGTTACAGAATCGCACGGATGCAGTCCTTTTAGCTCTGACAACTGCAACCCATCAGCAACCTTAATAATAAATAATGGCCTCCCGACCGATTTCGATCACGGTGGGCAATCTCAACTGAGATAAGCCAAGTACGCAGGAAACATTATAGTGCACAAGTATGTGCAAACACAGGTCCACTCTCTGCTCCTTTACTCTCATAGTCCGATGGGACGGCAATCCGACACGAGCGGGGAGAGATCAGGCGCAGGATCAACGCCTTTACGTGCTTTCCGAGACACGGGGGCATTAAACCGCCATTTTCCAAACTCCGGGCTGTTACTAAGAAATTCCTAGGAAAACCCAATAATACTTTTACCCGACCTGGGAAACGAACCCAGGACCCCACGCTCAGCAGTCGCACTTGCAACCAGGAGACCAACGGGACAGTCCAATACCTTGTTACAATAACATTATACAACGTGTAACGTTAAATGCGCAAAACCTGAAAATAGTTTGATCAGAATAACGAGCAGAATTAATTGAACCACTTTTTAATATAGGTCACATTTTTCAAAAAATCTTCATTAAAAACGTTGCCGTGTCTATTTATTAATAGGTCAAGCAAGCCAATGTCAGCGCGGCGCAGCGGCCCGGTGACGACTCCTCCCTCCGCAAAGCGTCGTCGCAGACGCAAGAAACGATCAGAATGGCCAGTAAAACTAAAACAGCACATAAAACCTTTACAATTTTTTAAATGACTTATTTTCTCTCTGAGATAGGTCAATTGAATTAAAAATCAGTTGGGGTGTCTGAGGTTTTGCGCATTTAACGTTGCACGCTATAGATCACTGTGATTTTGACAGACTTGACAGTAGCAGCAACCCAAAAGCAACGTTATTGTTACGAGATTAAAGATCACTGTGATATAAACGTTGAATAGCGTCTGTATAGTTACACAACGCTTTGTCTTCTTCTTTCAAAAGCCAAATTACTAACGACTGACAGAGAGAAATCGATGTGTATCTATTCACCGGATATTTAAATACGATTATTAGTACAGAGGCAAATTTCGAAAAGGCCGAACAAGAATCTTGATTTTTAACTTCCTGATTAAGGAAGTTATAGTCATCACCCCAATTTTCGCAATCGATTTTTTTTCGATGTCTATACGTTTTGAGGTGTCCTGAGTAATCCAAGACAGATTTTTTTAAATTAGGTTTCATACTTACGTACCTAGTTACCTGCCAAATTTAGCCCGTAATATCCCAATTCTGGGTTATAAAAACAAAAATAAATAAATTAACACAAAAAAAATATATTTTGCAATTACATACAATGCAAAACACGCATGAGTTGGAGACCACCTTTTAAGGAAGAAGATGCTTGTGTTAGGTGAACTCCGCTCTTCCACTTATATATAAGTGGTATGCAATTGAAAAACAAAAAACATGAGTACACAATATAAAAAAAAAAAAACAAAAAAAAAAGGAGCGCACTTGTGTGATTTATGCGAGTGAATTTTTGCTTTTTTTTTTTTTTTTTTTTAAATGGCATCTCGCAGTTCAACCTATGAGGTTGTCGACTGCTTAACCGGGCTTGCCTGTGGATGCCTCAATAAATTAAGGCCTCCAGCCAGGGCTTAAAAACTTAAAAACTAAGCGACTACACGCTAAGGGCACCCCCTGTGGGGTACGGACCTCGGCTTAGGGCGTCGCTGGGAGAGGGCAGCAAGGGACAGGCTGGATCGGAATTATTTAGGGGCGAATTTTGTACTACAGGCTCAGCGGCGCGGGCTGGCTCGAGCAAGGGTCGGGGCGGACATGCTATGGGGGGTCGCGACGGGCCTCGACGGCGAGGACGGAGTGAATTTTTGCGTGCGCGCGCGCGTTTTTGTGTGCGTGTGCGTTTGCATGTGCGTTTGCGTATGCATGTGCGTGTGCGTGTGCGTGTGCGTGTGCGGGTGCGTGTGCGTGTGCGTGTGCGTGTGCGTGTGCGTGTGCGTGTGCGTGTGTGTGTGTGTGTGTGTATGTGTGGGTGTGTGTAATAGTGTGAGTGGCATTGTGTTAATGAGTTACCTACTAAGTGTAAGTTGACCTTTTTCTAATTTTATTAGGCTTAGGTTTAGGTTAGCCCTGCGACAATGTCTTGGGATCGGGAGAAGCTGGACACTGGGTAAAGTCGTCCCTTTCCATTTTCCACGCACATAAATAATTTATATTTATGAAAAGCTATTGAAATCATGCATGAGAAGAGTCAAAGAGGCTTTTTTATTACTTTAGTCGAACTCATTCCTCGCGTAGTAGGTACGCCCACATTTGTCCACTATCCCATTTAAAGGCTCCGGCAGAAGGGCGCGACGCGACAGCGCCACGCGACTCTAGTAGAACAACTTTTATGAAAATTTCATGGAGATAGTTCTACCAGAATCGCGTCGCACCCTCGCGTCGCGTCGCGCCTGTCTGTGGGAGCCTTAACCCTTAAATTGATTTTGTCCGTTTTAAAGGACGCAGTATTTCCACGCACACAGACGCTGTTTTAACACTCCTAAGCACTGTACCACAACTTCACATATAATATGCCATGTCCGTTTTATGTGACGTAGTTTCATGTACCACAACTGCACATATAATGGACAATGTCCGTTTTATGTGACATTGTAAAAACAATAAAAAAAATACAAAAAAAATTTTTTTTTTCTTTATCCTTGTTTCAATCCTAATTTCAACCCATATACGCAATTTCAATATTATACACACAAGAAATCTAAGGGTGACAATTTAAGGGTTAATTGGGGGCGAGTCTATTAATATCAACCGGATTAGGATAGTGTTTGCGGAAATCTATGGTAGATAAATCCAATTAACACTTTGCCCGACCTAGGAAACGAACCCAAAACTACAGTCACAAAAGTCGCACCTACGACCCCTTAAACCAATTGCTAAAAATAATTTTGAATGTCACACTTATAAATTAGCATGAATTTTTTCACAAAGAATACTACGACTTTTCAAAGCTGGTGGAATATTGTATTTACATTAAAATAAAGCTGTTTACTTTACTTTTGCAACAAGCCTACAAAAAATATTAATGCAAAAATAGCAAAATCTCAAATTCTTTCATGCCTTCACGCTATCCACTTCATAAGCTAGATAGATATCGTGTTACTACGCACGCGATTCGAAAATAGAACTGCCGCCATCTTTGATTCGTTGACATAATGAAAATTGACAGGTTACTGAGATGTGGTGGGACAGACTGACACGCCAGTTTGGGTAGTCAGCTGTGATGGTAACTCAATGTGAGGATCGTACTATTGGTACTCGAATATTATTCACCTTAACTATCCTTTCCTTCCACGTATTGCTGGGGCGTTTGTTGCGCCACTTTTTCCCAGCTGAAGCACTAGGAAGTGGTGAAGGACGTATTCTAATGTAATTTTTGACGTTCAAAAAGTGCTGATCCTCAACATAAGATGATTTTTGAAATTCCCATGTTACATAATAGTCACATCTAAAATGCCTATCTATCAGTACTTTAGTGCGCATAACTCGAAAACGCTTTATTTGTTAACGTTTGCATATTCACAGATAACTAGTTCAGTCATCTAGTTTTTAAAATATGATTGACGAGTAAGGCGATGCCACACGGGCGTTGCCAATTCGTTGTGTGGGCGCTGCGATACTTGAGCAGTACTTATACGATTCGTACTTATACATTATTTAAGCGTCATACCACACGGTGCGTTAAAACTATGTATGTGCCGCGACGGAACGCGTGCGCATCGGACAAGGGGACAGGAAGACGAAGCAGGGAGGGGTGCTGCGGTGAGACAACAGAGCGCAGCACAGTATTTTTTTAAAATACTGAAGGTGGACATCGACGTCGTGAAGGTGAAGATGCGACGTCGGGATAAGCTTTCTTGTGATGCGACATTGCAGTGCACACACTGCGTCAAAATCACTGCACTGCGACGACGCAACGCATTGGCAACTCCCGTGTGGCATCGCTGTAAAAGTGTTTGTACAAACCTACTTACAGAATCAAAATCATTTGTCATAACTTTTTTTTTTCTCCGACTAGGCCTTTTTTTTGGGTGGGAAATTATCAAATAACTTTTCCCGTTCTAGGCGGAGCGGGAGGGTGTGTCAGACTTTTCAGTTGCCTGTGCCAAGGGCCAGGGTAACTCTTTCCAACAACCCGCGACCCTGGCAGGCATCGGCCCTAGCGGATCCCGTCAGTTACTGCTGACATCTCTTTGAGGCGCGCGTAGAACATAACGCGCCGTCGACCCGGGCCTGGTCCTTACCGGACGGCGAACTGCCCATTGCTCGCCGTCCGCAAGCCCGTGCCTACGGTGGCCGGGAGTCCGACAAGGCCTCAGTATCCATTCCAGATAATTTGGAACTCAATGACACTGCTTGGTAGTACAAAGAGGTATGATGGTACAGTCCTTCAATTATTGTAGCTTGTGACAGCAGCAACTAAAGAGTAACCTAATATTAACGAAAATAAAGATCATTGTGATTTTGACAGGTGAACTCGTCAGTGGCACAGTGTCAGTAGTGTTACAGATAATAAAGATCACTGTGAGTAGTACTTTACTGGACAATTTACAGACCAACAAGTCCGGGGTATTAACACTTTGACGGGCGGTACTAATATACTAATTCCATCTACTGAGACATTACTAATTTCAACATATTGCCTATGGGCGTAGCGTCAGCACACATCATCAGAAAACATATACAACGTGTAACGTTAAATGCGCAAAACCTGAAAATACTTTGATCAGAATAACGAGCAGAATTAATTGAACCACTTTTTAATACAGGTCACATTTTTCAAAAAATCTTCATTAAAAACGTTGCCGTGTCTATTTATTAATAGGTCAAGCAAGCCAATGTCAGCGCGGCGCAGCGGCCCGGTGACGACTCCTCCCTCGGTAAAGCGTCGTCGCAGACGCAAGAAACGGTCAGAATGGCTAGTAAAACTAAAACAGCACATAAAACCTTTACAATTTTTATTAATGACTTATTTTCTGTCTGAAATAGGTCAATTGAATTAGAAATCAGTTGGGGTGTCTGAGGTTTTGCGCATTTAACGTTACACGTTGTATGTATAAAGAATTTTTAATCATAGTATTGTGCCAGTACGGAAGTCATAAATTGTACCTGTGGTGACAGTACGAATTGCTGCGCCTTATGAAAGTATGCAAAATCGATCGTCATCGAACGTACTGATTTTATTTAAGTAAAAACTTAGACGTCGCGCGACGTACTATCGCATCATTTTTGAGACATTAACGCCCATAGGCGGTACCGCCCGTCAACGTGTTAAATAATCTCTTTGTAACTATAGTAGGCGACAATACATGCAACTCGCTTGTTCATGACAAAACAGAATAACACGGGGCCAGATGACGAAATAGAAACGATTAAAACAAGTAAATACAAATACTTCATTATTTTGTGCAACATAAAAGTACTCCTGTATCCCTCAATGGGGTAGGCAGTAGTCTGTCCGTATAGTACAGAAAAATAGTGCCTATATATTTTTGCAACTATATATTTATGCAAAGGCATTAAGCTACGCTTGCCGCAGTTTGTCCGTGGATGGATGACCATCTTCACATACCATGACCCCTCCGTGCCTCGGAAAGCACGTTAAGCTGTTGGTCCCAGTCTTACCAAGGGGTATTGCATTACCCAGTAACTGGGTTTTGGAGGTCAGATAGGCAGTCGCCCAATGTAAAATACTGGTATTTAGCTGCATCCGGTTAGACTGGAAGCCGACCCCAACATAGTTGGGAAAAGGCTAGGCAGATGATGATCTATCTCAAACAACAATTTTATTGCTACATGATGGTGTAGGAAATTGCTTGATTCTATCGTGACGTCATATTTTACCAGTATTGCTCAGAATCGAGCAATTAAGCTAAATGAAGCAGGCGAGCTATACAGCTCTCTAACCCATAATAACTTCGTGTAGGTACATGACCTAAAGTTCTGCCTACACCATAAAATAATACAGAGCGTGATAGAGATCATATCAAGTACATTATATTGGCGCGTCAGAATAAATATTTAACTTTTTAATGGTTATACTTAATTGATATTTCATCGAAGTAACCCACACAATGTTTAAGGCGAAGTTATTTGAACACAGCAGTGCGATTCTGTAACGATCTCACCGTGAAAACTTAGGTGTAGTGCAAAAAAGAGCGTGGAGTGAGCTGTCAGTGTCATCCCACCTGATACTAGGGATTGACCAAGCATACATTTACAATCAAAATCGAGATTTTATTAACTAATATTTTTTATGCTAATTCTATTGGTCATTTTATATAATTTCAAAGCTAGTATTTACGTCATGCTCCCTGGCGGAACCACCTCTGCTGTAACAAGTATAACTTACATGAACAATTCTATGAAATGTCTATAAAATTCTAGTCCTACTAAAAAAAAGTCTATATCCCTAGTTTCGACGTAAACTTTTATTTAAAGTGGTTGCGCTGCGGAGTATCCTCCCCGGCGAAACCACCATGATATTTCTATTAGTATACATAGTATAAGCAAATATGTAGTATCAAATAATTCTATAACAATTCTATATTGAACTAGCACCCCTAAATCCTCAGTCTAATTTAAATATACGAACAAAACGGTGCCTCAAACTTTGATTTCGAAATAGTAGCTAAGTGCCTAGATTAAAGTTCTTAGCAAATAACGTTTACGTCAAATATCATACAATGTCCTTTAGACGTTTAGTTTATAAGCATACAGATAATTATTTTCTTGTTTGTTTGTTCGAGGATTTAGGGGTGTTAGTTCAATATAGAATTGTTATAGAATTATTTGATACTACATATTTGCTTATACTATGTATACTAATAGAAATATCATGGTGGTTTCGCCGGGGAGGATACTCCGCAGCGCAACCACTTTAAATAAAAGTTTACGTCGAAACTAGGGATATAGACTTTTTTTTTAATAGGACTAGAATTTTATAGACATTTCATAGAATTGTTCATGTAAGTTATACTTGTTACAGCAAAGGTGGTTCCGCCAGGGAGCATGACGTTAGTATTTTAGTATTTTAGCTAGTATTTTGTAGGGTTTTAATCTAGGAAAATGAAGACTAGTCCTTATACAACGTGTAACATTAAATGTGCAAAACCTCAGACACCCCAACTGATTTTTAATTCAATTAACCTATTTCAGAGAGAAAATAAGTTATTAAAAAAATTGTAAAGGTTTTATGTTTTGTTTTAGTTTTACTGGCCATTCTGATCGTTTCTTGCGTCTGCGACGTCGCTTTATCGAGGCAGGAGTCGTCACCGGGCCGCTGCGCCGCGCTGACATTAGCTTGCTTAATCTATTAATAAATAGACACGGCAACGTTTTTAATGAAGATTTTTTTTTAAATGTGACCTATATTAAAAAGTGGTTCAATTAATTCTGCTCGTTATTCTGATCAAACTATTTTCAGGTTTTGCGCATTTAACGTTACACGTTGTATAAGGACTAGTGCGTGGTGGTAGATGTCACATGTCTTTGAATTTTTAGTTCGAGGTCTATGCCGGTTTCCTCACGATGTTTTCCTTCACCGTTTTGAGACTTTCTCTCTCTCTCTTATTTCATCACCACTACTGGTGATGAAATAATTTGCATAAAATAAAGTACACGTCTGGGTTCGAACCAACGACCTACAACTCGTAAGTCGCGGCCGTTACCACTGGGCAACCACTGCTCCCATTGCATGCTTGCCTATAAGTAACTCACGCACTCAAGACTTGGCGATAAACGTAGATCCTTCGCCTTAACATCGTAGTGTGCAAAAAAAGTCCGACCACGCCCTTTCCAACGGCGATGCTATCAGCACATTGAATACTGTACTCATCGTTAATAAGTAAGCCAATGAACCATCGATGTTTATTAAAAACAAAACTATTAAATTCGCGGTGTTTTAAATAACAAGATAAAACTATTAGGTCGAAGAAAGAACAAGCATGAAGAAACCTTAAATAAACAAATGCTACTACGATATTGCCAACTATTTAAATGATGTAGGTACAGATGCCAGCACATCAAGCTACCTGAAACTGTCAAATTTTCCCAATCGACTTTGAACCTTACACTTTAGCGATAAAGTTGAAAATCTGTTTAAGAAATCTGACAGATTGTAGTTGCTTGATGTGCTGGCGTCTGTACATAAACTCACACCATCTTCCTGTGGGAGTAGGCAGAAACTACGGTGATTGACTACTGCTAGCGGTCTATGACCCATAAAAAAACATTATATCTTTTTTTTAACTTTATCGTGTTTAGCTATCGATTCCAATAACGTCTGCAAAGTTTCGCTAAGCATTATAATTTGACCTTGTTTATCCTAGGGATGTTATGTTATTTTTCGGATATGTAGATAGAAGGAAACGTAACACCTATTATGCTATTATGAATTCCATCATCATCTGCCTAGTCTTTTCCCAACTATGTTTGGGTCGGCTTCCAGTCTAACCGGATGCAGCTGAATATCAGTATTTTACATGGATCGACTGCCTATCTGACCTCCACAACCCAGTCACTGGGTAATACGATACCCTAGGTAAGACTGGTTGTCAGACTTTCGGGTTTCTGACTACCCGTAACGACTGTCAAAGATCTACGAATGACAGCCTGGACCAACGACCTGGCTCTCAATCGTAACTGTTATACACGTATATTCCAATTGCATAAAACACAACAAAGCATGACACACAATAATTACCGAAAAGTGAAACGGATTGGCCAAATAACATAATATCTAATAATAGGTGACAAACAATCTAGCCGTGACCGGCTTTAGGCACATAATGGCTTGAAATGCGGCCGGCATTGCGACACGGACGGACATACGAATCGTATTGTGACAATTCTATTATTTCTGATCACTTGTGGTAAGAACTTGGGTCAATTTTTGTTAAGTAACGAATTCTATAGGTATTTTTTTGTTTTGCCAAGTAATGATTGATTACTTTTCTTTCGTTCTTTCTTATACATATTTCTTTCTGAGTGTAGAGTAAGGAACAAGAAAATACAGATAAATTATCTTTAAATTGACCTATCGTCAGTGAAGTTCTAATAGTGCGTAAGTCATTTTATGATGTTTTGAGATTTGAATTTCATTATTGGGATTTTCACTACTAGATTATTGGGATTTTCACGAGTTCAAACCATCACAGAGTTCAGTTATATTAATAACTAAACACAATATGGCCTTAAGCGTAACTTACATTCATTTCACACAGTTTTTTCACTCTCCTGTAAAGTAGCCATTTTTGACTTCCGTACTGTTAGAACTTCACTGACGTCGTCTTCGACCCATGTTATTTAGGGTCGTTACAACTTTTTTTTATCTGAAATCATAATATCAAACCTACGTTTACAGTTAAATGATGACACGGTAATGCATATCATTCAGCCTACCTATATCGAAACAGCCGGTTGATTCTGTAACCATCTCACCGTGAAAACTTGGGTGAAGTGAGCGTGGAGTGATCTGTCATTAGGGATTAACACTATTGACACTGCTCACTTCAAGCTCACTTCACGGTGAGATTTTTACAGAATCAACCGTCCACGTCAATTCCTTGGTTAATCACGACATATTATGCTATTAACGTATTCTCTATGACACAATGGCGTGGTTTGAACTGTCAAAACACATATTGTCCACGCGGTTGACATTTCGATTCATTGCCCTTAACAAGACACTAAATCGACATGGTTTGGACGTGGTAAGATTTCGCGGGGAATAATATATTACTGAGGCCCTGAACGGGAAGAACCGGCTGACACACGCGGTTATTTTGACATCTTGATGACACTTGACGTCGATGACATTGACAGCGTCAAATTGTCGAGCCGCGGCGCCAACCAAAACGGCGCCAAACTTTAATGTAGGTTTGCTTATCCTTTTGGCGCCGTACAGGACTATCTGTTTTTATTTTAATTTAACTTTTTTTTATGTTTATAAGAGTGTGTTTAGTTTAGTTTGTGATATTCCTGTGCGAGTCCCAATAATTACTTTTTCTTACCAAAATAAAGCGCTAAAGTGCTAATGTTCTTAGTTTTCATGGTCAGCCTGTCGGTATCTGTGACCAATACTTATCGTTGAGACAACAATCGTGTTGCAGAGTTGATTATTGCATTCGGTTACTAGATGTTTAAGGCGAAGGCAGTAGAAATTCACCTTAATACTGGCTGTTACTCAGATTCTGATTCGAATTTATTTATTTAAAAACTACAGCAACAGATTCTAGGAGAATTAAGCATCGGCTTCGAGCGGTAGCCGCCACATAACGGCCGCAATGATCTCATGAAAATGATGGCGGCGGCTATTGACTTACGGTGTCAAAAAACGCTCTCTAAAAAAACACACCAACTTACTTCCATAAATAACGTTCCAGTGACGTCATTTACCGGTAAATTGCGGACGCTAAGTGGGAATGTGGGTGGCAACCGCTCTTCTAGAAAACCGTAGCTTTACTTAACGCAATTCTATGGAAACTTGTGAAACTTAGACATGGTGTACTTGATTGCATCGTTAGTCTAGCGGTTGTAAATCTGCTGAGGAAGCGGTCCATGTCCTTAGTTCAAAATCAAAAATCAAAATCAAAATCAAAAGTCATTTATTCAAACTAGGCTGAGAATCAGCACTTTTCGAATGTCAAAATTACAAAAGACAGTCCCCCAAAACGCCCGCCCTTCACCACTTCCTAGTGCTTTCGCTGGGAAGAAGTGGCGCAACAAACTCCCCAGCAGCACAACTGTCTGTTCAGTTAGAAAATACTTGACTGAATACAATACAAGGTATGCAAAGTAATTAACATTACAAGACACAGAACACTAAATTTCATTATTTGCCACGTTCGATCCACGAGTCGGTCAAATTGTAGTTCGTTTTTTCAGAAACTCGGCAAAATCGAAACAATTTATATTCCAGTCTAGAGTGCAAATGTCTAGGACACGTCTCAGTATATTATGTCCTGTGTGCCCTCTGGGCTTAGAAAGCACGCGCGGAATAAACGTAACGTAAATTCGTACATTTTTCGCACATATTATTTCTCTTAACCTATAAGTTCCGTTAATCCAACTAGGCCTTGGGATTCCAGGACATGCGTTTCCGCGTATTCACCTTAGGACGGATTTTTTTGGTGCATAAACGGTATAGCATTATTGGTGCTTATCGCAAAGAAAATATAGGTACAGACGCCAGCACATCAAGCCGTAACTGTAAAATTTTCCCAAACAACTTCGGAGCTAAAAGCGATAAAGTTGAAATACTATTAAATAAACTTGACAGACGGTACTCGTAGTAGCTTGATGAGCTGGCGTCTGTACATACTTTATCATACTCGTAGTTGAATTTTTTATTTAAAAATCGTTCGAATTCACATTGTTCGTAATTGAGCCTCTGATACCTGCACATTAGTGGATACTACGGATTATGGTAACCCTAAAATCGTTGCTAAATTCCGGTCTGACTTGATTAAGATTGCCATCGTCATGCTAAGAAGAAGACGAATTGAAACCAAATTATACAACAGTAAAAGCCTTCAGTAACGACTCGCCGCAAAAATCAAAGTCGAATCATCTATTTTCTAATTGGCACATAGCATATAAAAAACTTTTAAACGTTAAGTTAATAGAAAAATAGAATTTATTCGAGACGCCCCTTCCAAAAGGTAGTTTCGTACTGCGGCAAGAGATCGCAACACGTTCAAACACGTTCACTTCACATTTAAGCAACGTTGACAGTTAAATTCGACGTCGCCTTAAATGAGCTAGTTTAATATCACGACTTGACCTCTATAGCTTGGAGGCAACAAAACCTTGCAACATTTAACTCAACTCATTATGTTCTGGGATTCCTTTAAATAGTTACAACCAATGATATTGGCGCGATTCCCTTGTTCACAAACTGAACTAAATTTAAGTTCAGTGCATCTTTTTCTTTCTATTTCATTAAGAAAAGGACAAAAGTTAAATATTAGTTTAGTCCTGTCAAATTAGTCAGCGCCTGACGTAAAATGCTGTCCTTACATTTTGACTTCGTAGGTGTATAATAAGCATTTTTATTTATTACGGACGAAAAGTTGCTATAGGGGTCTCAATCATGTGTCCATGGTTTGAGTTTGCGCGTCGATGCCCTGCCACCCTGTATCTTGTGGTTGCGAAAGTATCGTTCGTTCCCGCGACCCCCGGCGTAGGTGAGAGAGGGAACACCGGGGTGATTTTTAGTCAGTAAGAGTCTGACAGACCCCGCTGCCCGCCCCAGGGCGGCGGACATCCATGAGGATTTTCCAACCCGAGAACAAAAAAAAAGGGTTCTCAATCATGTGACATTGCTTCAATGTCATGTAGCACAAGTAAATGAAAACATCCGAAAACCGTTTTGTAGTTATACCTACAAATTTGTACGGAACCCTCGGTGCGTGAGTCCGTCTCGCACTTGACCGGTTTTTTTCATATATCGACTGCCGCAACAAACACTATCGAAACTGCAAATCACGTACTTCAAAGGAGAGCAATTCAAAGTTGTAATTCGATGCAAAATATTTTGCATTCGATGCTAAATATTTAAATATATTTATATTTAAATATTTATTTTTTTTTATTTATATTTTATTTTTATTTTTGCGATGTTAATACAAAATATTTTGTATTTTGTTTTTTGTTTTGTATTTTGTATTTTTATTTTATTATTTTTAATATTTTGTATTATTAACTTCAGTAAAATTATATATTATATAATTTTACTGAAGTTAATACAAAATATTTTGCATCGAATTACAACTTTGAATTGCTCTCCTTTGAAATGCGTGATTTGCAGTTTCGACAGTGTTTGTTGCGGCAGTCGATATTGGAAGGTGTGTTTGAACTTTGACATACTATTCTATTCATTACTCATGTGGCTCAGAGTTGTAACTAAGATAAGTTTCAAACCTATATTTACGCTAACAAAGAAGGGGTTGCTCGTCCCGCTGGAGGTTGCTTGTTTCCATTTAGCTTAAACGTACAAAGGTAGACGCCGCGCAATTTCACAGGCCGAACAAATTCATCACCTTCAGAGTATTTCAGTCCAATGCTTCGCGATTCCACGTCGGATCAGACGAAGTTATTTGATAGTAGGTATAATTATACAGTTCGTCGGTTGGTGTCGTAGGAATGCCCTGTGACGTCACAGACAGTCTGCGTACTATGTTGTGGACGCGCGCCAAAAGACGTGTAGGGCTGCCCGTTCAAAAGAAGTGCAGAAAAAAGTTTCTTCAAAAGCGGATTTGGTGAAAGTTATGTACAGACGCCAGCACATCAAGCTACCCAAAACTAAAATTTTCCTAATCAACTTTGAACCTTATGCTTTAGGGATAAAGTTGAAAATCTCTATTAAAAAAAATTAACAGATTGTAGTAGCTTGATGTCCTGGCAGTGGCATCTGTACATATTTGTGGTCATACATTTAAATATAAATAATAATAATAGCCTCCCGACCGATTTCCGCCACGGTGACCAATCTCAACGGAGATTAACCAAGTACGCAGGAGATATTATAGTGCACAAGTGTGTGCGCAAACGCAGGCACATTTAAATATACAATTTGTAACTTAAATAACGCACAACATCTTAAGGGATCATTGTACTCATCATTATGAACAACTTTTACTATGGGACCAAACCTGAAATCGCGAAAAAAAATCAGCTGTTCCCTACATTTTGACGAGTTATGCAAACATAAATGTAGGGAACAGCAGATTTTTTTTTCGCAATTAGGGTTTGGTCATATCAATAATATCAGTAGTGACCCAGTGGTAAAAAATCAACTATTAATTAATAATGAATTTAGTTACATTACAATTTTATTTAAACGGGGGGGGGGGGGGGGGTTGATTGCATTTTTTTTTGTTTTCTGTTTGATTTTTTTATTTTATGTACAATGGCTTCTGTTGGCAACCCTACACTACAAATGCGTAAGCTGCGCAGACGCAGAACAAAACGTCTCCATTACTTCGTTGTTTTTTATCCAACTAATTATCCGTACCCAATGCCAAACACTAAGACAATGCTATTTAGTTTTATTTAGTCGCTTTTACTCTATTTAGTTTTACATAACGTCTAGACGGAGAATGACAGGCTAAAATTAGTCGCTCATCTGGACGCATTCCTTAGGTCAGTTTTAGACCACCCTGTGGAACTTCTAGTGATTTAGCAGACTTCAAAAAGGGGGAGGTTCCCAATTCATTTTCGTTATATTTGTTTTTATATAAATAATAATAAATAATAAAATGTTTATTTTTCTTCCACAAATAACACTTATTGACTAAAAGTTAAAAAAAAAATGAGAGAAAATAATAATAATAACAATAATTATGATTTTGGACAATGTTCATTTGTGGGAGACTGGTGCCTAAACTAAGCCGTGACTTGTATTTCAGGTCACCAGGGACAGGCACAAATATCATCAAAAACATGATTAAAGTTACACTTTTATGGTATCCCTTGCAATGTGGCTGACATATTGAGCGTTATAAGGGCAAAAACAAATAAAATAAAATAGAACGTAAAAAAGTAAATTAATAAACAATAATAAAATCTTAAATTTGTATGAAGTTTAGTGGAGTTCAAAGTGCATGTGGAATGTTATGTATGTCTGTTTGGGTTATATTATTACCTTTACTGAGATTTTTTTGTTTCTGTAGATCAATCATCACCATCATCTGCCTAGCCTTTGGGGTCGGCTTCCAGTCTAACTGGATACAGAATAATAATAATCAATAATATAATAATCTACTGACTAAGTACCAGTATTTTACGTGGAGCCACTGCCTATCTGACCTCCTCAACCCAGTTATTCGGTAACACGCTACGCCTTGGTAATACAGGTTGTTACTTCTGACGATCCTCAACGACTGTCAAAGATCCAAAAATGACAGCCGCGACCAAAGGTTTAACATGCGTGTACATAAAAATATACAGGATGTCAGGAAAACTCGACGTATTCGTTATAAAGGGATTATACGAGTACTAGAGGTCATTAGCAACAAAGAACCTCGCACAAAATGCTAGGAAAAAGCCGTTCGGTGAATTTGGCTGAAATTTTGGGTACAACATAGTTTATTACACGTACGTATGTCACTTTGAGTTGATTGAATTTGGGATTATTTGTTATTGATTGGATTGTCGCTACGGAACATAGTAGAAGTTATTTATTTACAAAATGCTTATAATGCTTCTCGTGACGAGGACTTTAAGCCTTCAGAATTTTCTGTTTCAAATAAAATTATGGAATATAGATAAACATGCAAGTATACTTCGTTTTTATTAAATTTCGATTTCCTAATTTGATGTAAATATCCATTACCTAATATTTTTCAGATACAGTATTGACAAAAAAAATTATATATTTTTGTTGATTTTTCCAGTACTAGATACTTGATGAGCTTACTTTATGTAGCAAAGCACATTGATCCTTTTCATTTACAAGGTGAGTGTTAATACTGCTCAAACATGGCCGCTGACGAACCCTTTCACGATCTTCTTCGTTGAAAAGTGCCTCGAATTGGTTCGAACCATTCCTATCTTGTGGCGTAAGTGATGTCGTGGCGTCCGTAAAACGTTTGGGCGTTCCAAGTGTACGATACCAAATAATGCTTGTATTATGCGAAAATGAACCTGCATTTCTAATGTGTTCAGCTAAGGTAGCAACAGACGCCTTGCATTCAGCTAAGACAGCACATGATGTTGCTTCTGGTGTAGTTTTATACGAAACAGACTGGGAGCCACAAGAATGCATGCTTTGTGTATAGGATATGTCAGCATCTACCTCTGATTCTTTAATCGCTAGACACGATAAACATTCTGGATTTAGCTGAAATGGAGATTGCGAGATCTTGAATAATGATGCTGGTGTCTGGGAAGATGCACATAGACATGTGTACGACGACAAGTTCGAGACTGAAGCGATTTCTCTAATATGACAATCCATAGAATTCACTGATGGTAAGATCATCTTTCTTAGTGCATTTAGCCTGTTATCTGTAACAACTATGGCACTATCAATGCTAGTTTCTATTGTGTCTGATAATGTTACTGTGCAATCTGACTGGCTAGCTTTTGCACGCTTTAAAGAATTGCTTGTGGTACTTGGAGAAGGGCTTGCAATTGCAAACAAACATTTTGATTGGGTACTGGCATTTTTACCCATCCGAATGGCGCCGCAATTCGGAATGCAGTAAGTACTTTTATCTCCTGAATACTTTTTTGTAGGCTTTTCTGCAGACTTTTCTGCAGGTTTTCCTGCAGGCTTTTCTGCAGACTTCTCTTCAGGCTTTTTTAGAGGTTTTTCTGGTAGATTTTGAACGAATGAATGCGCAGATGTTGATTCAGATTTGAATGTGAGTTTTGTCTTCATGGGATCTGATAATTCTTTAGACTGATTTTCGCTAGCAGACACTACGATACAGGAACACGTGGTTGAGCCCAATAACGAGGACGCAGTGGATTCCGATGACCATTTATTCATCATGAGTCTTTTGGGAGAACCGACGCATGAAGACTGCTCATTTCTCGGAAGGGAATAACTTGTTGGAATCATGTAAGATCCAGTTGTGCTGAAACATGAAGATCCACAAGTACAGGTCTCACTGGACTGACGGGTTGCGGAGGCTTTAGAGGGCACAGTCTCAGGGCACCCACAGGGTTTAAGAGTTACATTAGGTTTTGGAGTCCTACTGGGCTTAGTGGTCACAATGGGCGCAGGACATCTACAGGGCTCAAATGATTCACTAGCATTTTCGGCCTCACATGGCATCGAGATATCATTAGGCTTCGTGGCCCCACTCAGCTCAGAAGTCACCCTAGACTTTGAGGTCACACACGGCTTAAAGGTTTCACTAGACTTTGGGGTCCCACAGGGCTTAGAGGAGACACTAGGTTTTGGGGTCCCACAGGGATTAGCGGTTTTACTGGGCGTTGAGGCCCCACAGATCTTAAAACGCTTAGAGATTTCACTTTGCTTTGGGGTCCCACACGGCTCAAAAGTTTCAATAGGTTTTGAGGCCTGTTGGGACCTCCAGGTTTTACTGGGTACACGGCTCATACCGGAAGTCGGAGATAGGGAATCACTGGTTTTAGAGGTACAACTGGGCGTTCTGGACTCACTGAATTTAAAGGTACGACTAGGAGTTTGGGACCCGCTGGTTTTAGAAGTGCAACTGGGTGATCGGGTCCCACCGCGTTTTTTGCCCCCACCGCTCCTATCACCTCTGTTGCTACGATTGTATTGACCTCCACTATCACAGGGGCTCTTGACTCCGCCGCCATCTTTCTCAGGACGAGGCATTCGTGTTTCAGTTTGTATTGTAATTATTTGTTTTTCCTCGCTTATGCTTCCATCTGGATTCATAATTCTCGTCACCTTGATTTTTTCTTCAAACCTTTTTTCAAATTCACCCAATGTCGTTTTGTTAACTGGTTCTAATTCGTATACATCTGACTGTACTTCCGACCGTTCTGACGGTGTTACCGGTGGCTTACTACAAATTGATAGTTGTTCACGGGCGACCACACTTGGTGTTGCAGAACACACTTTAGGACCACCACGCGGTGATGGGGCGGAGGACAAGTCCTTAATTTTTCCCTTGACTTCATCACAACACTTGATAAAACTTTCGATTCTTGGAGTTTTTTTCGAAGCCTGCAATTCCTTTGCTATTTGTAAGATTTCATTTAAGTGTTTTATGAGATGATCCAAACGTTGCTGAGTCGCAATTGATAAAGCTTTTTCCTCTTTAGGTGGCGGCATCTTTGTGGAACATGGGTCGACTTTACGTGGTGGTGGGATAATTGGTTCTACTTTAGGTGGTGGTGAGATAATTGGTTCGACTTTAGGTGGTGGCGGTGCTCTTGTGGCACAACTACATGGGTCAACTTTAGGTGGTGGCGGGATAATTGTTTCGACTTTAGGTGGTGGCGGGATAATTGGTTCGACTTTAGGTGATGCCGGTATTTTTGTGGCACAAGTACAAGGATCTGCTTCAGGTGTTGGCGGCATAACTGGTTCAACTTTAGGTGGTGGCGGTACTTTTGTGGCACAAGTGCATGGGTCTACTTCAGGTGTTGGCGGCATAACTGGTTCAACTTTAGGTGGTGGCGGTACTTTTGTGGCACAAGTGCATTGGTCTGCTTCAGGTGTTGGCGGCATAACCGGTTCAACTTTAGGTGGTGGCGGTACTTTTGTGGCACAACTACATGGGTAGGAACATATAGGTTCTTCTTCAGACTTTTCAGTATCTGTCGATTTTGGTTTTACGTTTTTATACTTCAGTTGTTTGAATCGTTTCAATCTGAATGACTCTTCTCTCTCTTGTTCATCCAGCTCAGACACAATGTATCTCATTGTTATAACAATCCTTGGTATAACGCATCTCGTTAGAACATTCTGTTTCCTGCGAATTTCATAAAAACCTTTTGTTGATATTCTGCATTTTTTTTATAAATCCGCTGAACTCACCCTTCATTATTTATTTAAATTTCGTTTATCGTTTATGCAATTTAGGTAATACTGATATTTCAAAACTGATATTTAAAAAAAAATTGTACAGTACTTGTCATGTCAGCGCTCTTGTCATGTCAGTGGTTTGTCACTTTTTTTTAATACCAGTAAGATACACGTATCTTGTTATTAAAATATAAGTGAAATGGTGAAAACATACATTGATTTTATGTGTCACAAATATTACATCGCTTTGGGGCTGTTAATTTTTTACGTAAGACAATTTGAGGGGGGGGGGGGGGGGTTTGGGAGTCCGAACAAGTCTTGTTTCTTCTTACCTGGGGGTGGAAGGGGTCTAAATTATTCTAGATACTAATCTCACGTAAGATTCAAATGGGGGAGGGATTCATTCAAGTCTTATTTTTTCTTACGTATGGGAGAGCGGGGTCAGAAATTAGTTGAAATTGTCTTACGTAATAAATGAACGGCCCCTTTGCAGTGTTTCATTTCTACCAGGTAAAGAATCTCTCTGTTTAGACCTGACAGGTTATTTTTTTTGTTTTAATAAAGATCTTTGTCTAAACCTCAATTACATGTTTTCTTAAAATCTAGCTCACTCTAGCCTAAAAGAAAATAGGAACTTGTTACGGCCCCGCCACCGCCAGATGGTGCACGGCAGGACTTTCTACCGCCGTGCCTGCGGAGTCATACAGCGAGCCCAGACGCGCCCGCGACTTCACCTCACGCCGCCAGAGGCGTCAGTCATCGCCCCACAGTCGCATTGCAGACGTCGCAGAAATCAGCACTTCGCACGTCACAGAACTTTAGACGTATTCAGAACTTCAGAGGTTCCGAACTTGTATACTTAATAGATACAATACAACAGATTCATACCAGTGTAGATACTGGTATGAATCTGTTGTATTGTATCTATTAAGTATCGTCCATTATTCTGTTGTCTAATGGCGAGTTGATAGACGATGAGGAGTAGCTCCTTAGTACCAAGGGACCCGTTCTTACATCCATTTTGAGAGGCAGACATGATGGACTTGGCGTCTATATGTTTGTTAATTTTAGCTCTCATGGATGTAAGTACATTATAGACCGGCGGTAAACACGTGATAGGCCTATGATTTTTGGGTTCCGCGGTGCTATCTGATTTATGAAGCAGGTGGGTAATTCCTGTCGTTAACCACGGTAGCGAACCAGACTCTAAAGCAGTCTGGAACTGAGATGCCAAGCGAGCGTGCAACCTTGAGAACCATTTGATCCAAAAGTTATGCAGCCCGTCCGGCCCTGGAGACTTCTAGTTGGGCAACGGACGGACTGCACGAGCTAAATCTTGGGGGCAGATGGTAATAGCCCCCATTTCTGGTATTGGATCGCAGGATCGCTCGACTTCCCGAGCCCAGTCAACTTCGATGTGACTGACAGGCATCAAGCAGATACTGCGCCAGACTCATCATCACCCAGGCACATGTCAGCCACATCTTGACTATTATTATTATTATTATAGTTCACTCGTGGATATATAACCCCTTAAAATATTGTAAACTCATTATTGTTAGACGTCATACGAGTATGTTGCAAAATGTTTTTTTTTTTTTTAAGTTTCTCAATTTGGGTTTTCTCCGTGATTTTTTTCTTACTCCCTCCTGACACCCCAGAGAAAAAGAGGTTCAAATCCTCTGTAAAGTAGTAACAAATAACTGCATAGTAATATACAACATTATTTTTAGTATATGGAAAACCTAAAACACGTGTCTAGTATTTTTATGTAAAGAATCTATGTACAAAATTTCAAAACTGTATCATGAAAAATCACGAAGTTATAAGCTATTACCTGATTGTCCGTACAAAAAGTTGGTTACCACTTAACACGCGCCGCCGGCCGACCGGCTGTGACCTGTGTTGTGCGCATATGATTGCGGATATGTACTTAGTGTCGCTCGGTGTCCAACTTGTTGGCTTTTTTTAAATATTTTTGTGACAAAATATAACATCGTGTAAAAAATATTGGAATCGATTCAGTGACTTATTCTGAACAAACTATATTCAGGTTTGCAATACACTAAAAATAATGTTGTATATGGACTATTAAGACATTTTATTATTGTATTATGATGTAAATGATAATGTTTATTGAAAATGAAAACACATTCACAATAATTGGGTGTAAAAAAAAAAAAATATGACAGAAACGAAGCTCCGTATCTTCAACAATGCTACCACCTCCTTATATATTCTCCCTGTTATCATTGAACGCACTGTTTTACCATAAAGTCCCCCTTCTTGCCTCCATGTTGCTCAGTAGATTTTTATCAGCTAAATTACGATAGAAATTAACCAAATAATTCTTTAAAGGACTGTTACATGATCACATCGGTAAAACTGAATCATCATCACTTGTCGTTGGACTGGCACAGAAGAACGGATCTTGCTCAACAGTCTCAATTACATGGCTTCTTTCCAGAGAAATCAACGTATCCGCAGACACACATGACCAAAGAAACGGTGGGTATGGAGATGTCAAGTCCAAATTTCTGATTAAGGTTTCAGATTTTATATTCCTCACAGTTTGTATGAACCCTTTCGTAACCGGTATGTTACATAAATTAACTCTCTTAGCACTTTTTCCTGAGGCACATGATCCACACGAGCTGGTCTTGGATGGCGGCTTCTGTGAGTAAATATCACATTGCTTTCCAGTTGATGCACATGATATACACGAACTGGTCCTTGACGGTGGCTTCCGTCCGTCGTAAACACGTTGCTTTACAGTAACTATCTCCGTTTCTTCAACAATGCTACCATCGATCTCCTTATATGTTCTCAATGTTGTCGTTGTACTCACTGTTTTTTGACCCGCCTTCGGATCCGTCTTTTTCTTTTTCTCTTTTGGTATTATTATAACTTTTACTGAGTTTTGGCTTTTACTTCTTATCGCGGATAAATTGGGACCACTGTCTGCGGATTTCGATTTTTCTGGACGTGCAACTTGATACGACTGAGAATTGCATGAATGTGTCGATGGCTGTTTATGGACGCAAGTAAATTCAGTACAAGGTAATGGTGGCGCAGAATCTTGGGTAGACTTCGATTTGCAAGATTGTTGCGATTGGTGGCTGACAGCACTCTGGCCACCGCATGTAGTTGTAGTGCCCTGTTCGGAAGGAACTAAAGCTCCAGCGCTGCAAGAATTCCCCGAAGTCGCATGGCTGCTTGCTTTTATACATGGACAACTAGATTCAGTTGGAGTTTTAGGCGGAGTTTTGGGACAAGTGCTTTTCCCGCATCCCACTGGTGGGCCTGCCTTGTGGCTATCAAGCTTAGTTTTGATAGTTTGACAGTTTTGATAAAATGTTTCGATGCTATCCGATATTAACGCGCCATCTTTATATTTTGTTAAAAAACCTATAATATCGTTTAGATTAAATAGCAAGTCTTCAATCACTTGTGGTTTTGGTTCATTGTGGGGTTCTATTTTTGTTTTTATTTCAACACAACTTTTAATGAACTCCTCTACGCTTTCACTTACTAGTCCTTTATCTTTCGCTTCTTTGCTTAATAATATACTATAGTCAATTTTGTTCAGTAGTTTTTCTATACTGCTAACCGAAGGTGTTCCTCTGCATGATTTTAGTCTGTCGAGTTTAGCTTTAAATTCTTTACAACACGACATAAAGCTACTTACAGTTGTAGCCGATAGATCTTCTTTTTGTACAATAGTTGTTATTTTTTCCAAATTTGTGACTTTATCTTTCAAACGATCTAGTTTTTCTTTAACTATTTTCTTACATTGGAACTCCTGTATTTTAATTTTAACAGATTTACAACATTTTAAAAAATCTTCTGCACTTTTAGACAATAATCCCTCGCATTGATAGTGATTAGTCATGCAAATAACTTGATCAATATGACTTTCTAATTCTTCTATACGATTTTTGGACATTGCCTCCAAGCTTAAAGGTTTGGAGGCACCCATTGGATCTATCATAGGACTGGGTTTGAAAATGTACTCTGGTATTGTCGTCTTCACCTTGGATATTGGCATTAAATTCATAGCAGTTTCAAAACCCTCAGGTTTGGCTGTCTTACAATCACCAGTTTGCACTGGTTTAGGTGCTTCTAATTTAATTTGACATGAACAAGAGCTCACGGTTTTCCCAATGTTCCCACATTTCGAACATACTCTATCTTTGATCGTGCCTTCACTAACTTCAATTAGTTTTTTCAACTGAACTTTCAGCTTTCCCAGATCACATTTAGTTAGCCCAAACTCCTTTTCTGGTGACGCTGTCAAAAATTGTCAATATATAAATTATGGACTTTTGTAATCATTCATAGTTTTAGATACAATTACTGAATTACTACTTGTTATAAAATCTTATATTACCTAGGTATAAGATATATTATAAGGTATCTTTGATGCTCTAAATAATATATAACAAAAACCCTTGTTATTCCTGATAGCGATGTAAACATATAATGCAAGTAGAGTTACAATTTTTTTACTGAAAATGAAATACGTGTGTTGCTCAAAATATGTATTAGGTAATTAGTTAACTTGCTATGTACGAGAATCGAATTGATTTTTATTATCCCGCAGAAGGTGCAAAAAGTGGAGAATCCCGGAGATAAAGAAAAGGATAGGGATGCCTCTTTGTTTTGGACGAGGAGTGAGGCCTAGAATCCTTCATTACGCACAGGATTTAATGTAGCACCTGCAGCATAGCACACTGCTTTATCCCCTAAGTGAATAATCAACGAGTATTGTTTTTAAGTAATGTTATTGCAGTACCTATGAGCATCTTTCGGGTTTTTGTTAACACTTTCTATAGATGTTCTGATTTTGCCTCATTATGTCTATTTAATTCTTACTTTCAATTGTTTCATTTCGCTTCTTCTCGAAAACTGCTCGTGGCCTTGAGTTTTAGACTATAATCATAATGTCTAATCTTTCCCCAACTGTGTTGGACTAGGTTTCCAGTCTAACCATATGCAGCTTTTACATGGAGCGATCTGACCTCCACAACGCAGTAACTGGGCAACACGATACCCCTTGGTAAAGCGGGTTCCAGACTTCTGACAACCCGTAACGACTACCGGCAATCCATGAATAACAGCCTGACTTAAATTAACATGCTTTCCGAGGCAAGGCGGGATCTCGCCTGTATTTAAAGACGGTCGCCCATCCACGAACCGGCCTAGGCAAGCCTAGCCTAATCGATGGACCTGTGCGGCTACTATTACATACATAGCCACGAGGTGAAAGTCAAAATGGCGGGTGTATCACAGCGAATTAAATTATACCAATTACCAAAAAAATGTACCTAAAATTCTCTATTTAGTAATCGGTATTGGTTTGGTGGTTTGTCTTATTCTGGCGGTTTTTCTGATTTTCTGCGTTTTGGCGCAAGAGACTAGCTGTCTGGTCTCACGTGTTAGGAGGAAAAGATAACTCCTTGATTTTACATTTGATGGCATCGCAACAATAAACGCTTAGTGAAATAGGAAGGCAACCTACGTTCAGTTTCCAGTTTCTCTGCCAGTCGTACAACTTCAACAATGTGGTTCATGAGAAGTTCCAAAGGATCTAATTTTGGAGGCTCAGGCACTACTATTGGTTCTGGTTTTGGAGCAGTTATTGGTTCAGGCTTCAGTTCAACTTTTGGCTCAGGTTTGGTTTTAGGTTCAGATTCTGGCTCAAGTTTTTCGGGTTCTTTTTCATCTTCATCTCGATCCTTCTTTGGTTTATTGGGACCTGCATTTTTATACTTCAATTGTTTGAATCGTTTCAATCTGAATGACTCTTCTCTCTCTTGTTCATCCAGCTCAGACACAATGTATCTCATTGTAATAATAATCCTTGGTATAACGCACCTCGTTAGAACATTCTGTTTCCTGAGAATACAAACCTCGTGTTTATTTTCTGCATTTTCTTTTATAGATCTGCTGAACTCACCCTTTCTAACATATCTTAAAATTTTATGTTTATTGTATTCAATATAATATTATGATTTATTTTAAAAAATCTTCTATGCTTTTCCACTGAATAAATTAGCTTGGCAATATTTTTATGTACCTTGGAGATTACGCCTAACTAAAATATTTAAAAATAAACAAAATGGCTGATATATTTGCGTTTGTTTGTCAAACAAAATCGCTGTGCAGAATTTAGTTTCTCCCAGTTAATACTTCTAAATCTTACAGGTTTTATATTTTCTTCTCAAATAAATGTATTCGATCGACTAATAGTGCTACAAGGATCTAATTTGGCGCCTGAATCACTACATAGTATAAAACAAAGTCGCTTCCCGCTGTCTGTCCCTATGTATGCTTAAATCTTTAAAACTACGCAACGGATTTTGATGCGGTTTTTTTTAATAGAGAGAGTAATTCAAGAGGAAGGTTTATATGTATAATAAATGCATAATATAGTAGAGAAACACTGATCATTTTAGGGGTTTCTAATGTGATGTCGTAAATAAACACATTTTTTTGCGCTTACATTGCAAACGCTGGCTTAACCCTACGAGATAGATCAAAATAATGTACTACAGTATTGTACATCTTAAAAAGGTCTACAAAAAAATCCGCGACGGCATATGTCTATCTCTTAGGGATAACCCACAATAACCATTTTTTATCCTATACTTTTTAAGAAAAATAATGGCTCTAAAATTATCAGTGTTTTTCTACTATATTATGCATGTATTATATGCATATAAACCTTCCTCTTGAATCACTCTATCTATTAAAAAAAAACCGCATCAAAATCCGTTGCTTATTTTTAAAGTTCTAAGCATACATAGAGACAGACAGACAGCGGGAAGCGACTTTGTTTTATACTATGTAGTGATAGTGATCAGCATTGCACCCGTGCGAAGCCGGGGCGGGTCGCTAGTTATTAATATTTTGAAGTTGTTCGTATCCCTTTCCAACCGAGTTGAAGTGATCGTGAGTTTCGACTTTACAAAATTCTGAGCACGATCGAGCGACTATCAAATTATTCCTGAACCTCACGTATGTGAGGATCTGACTGCTGAAGACCAGGTAGCATGAGATTTTTTCCAGTATTTTTCACAGGACCTCTGAACACTTTCCAAAGGATTAATAAGTTTTTAGTGATTTATGTGAAATTTTTACTCCCGGTTGCAAAGGGGTATATTATATCTCCGGAGCATTGGGTCCTGGTCCTTTGGAAGGCGTACGAGGGGCTGACGCCAACTCGCAGAGGCCCGTTAGATTTTTAATGGAATGGGGCACCAACCTTTATTATTATTATCATTTATTCATAAAGAATCGACAGACTAGACGTTGATAGGAGGCGTTGTTAAAAACATTTGTGAAATTGTCACTTATATTGTTATATTACCATGCGCCAAAAGATCTTTGTACAAGAGCCGGTCGATTCCGTAAAAATCTCACCGTGAAATCATAAGTGAAGTGAGCACTTAATAGTGTTAATCCCTAGCGAATGACAGCTCACTCCAAGCTCACTTCACCCAAGCTTTCACGGTGAGATGGTTACAGAATCGCACGGCTGTACCTTTGTACAGATCTTATTTGCGCTTTATTTACATTTGGCTGTATTTATAATAAAGAACACAAATAAATACTCTATGTTTTACACAACAATACAGCCCTTTCACAGTTATTTTACTTCTGAATTGACATCACTGTCAAAATCAAAGTGATATTTATTCTTATTACAATAAGGTTACTGTTGGGTTGTTGCCACTGACTAATCTGCCAAAACACAGTAGTCTTTATTCACTTATAATATGGTTTTAGTTGGGTTGTTGCTCTCAGAGGTAAGATAAATGCGAAAGGACTGTAAAATAAGCTGTATGACGTCTAAAAAATAAAATAATAATAATTCAGTGTCATTTTTTTTTCAACGGATGGCGTGGTATACCAGGGTCGCGCATTGTTCGAAAGAGTTACCGTGGCCCTTGGCACAGGCAACTGAAGGAACACGGGTGGGTTTTAGTCAGTAAAAGTGTAACACCCTCCCGCTCCGCCCAGAGCGGGAGAAGTTATTTGATAATTTCTCACACAAAAAAAATAGGGGGTAGGGTGGTTAAGAAGAACTCATTGAGTAAATATTCTTCTGATTTACAATAATAATTATTTTCATTTAAAAAAATAATTTATACTTTTATTATGAAAAATCACCTACCTTAATACGCACTCAATATGTTAAATGTTGGTGGATATAGGATTAACAAAGGAATTGCTATTTCCCATTTATAAAGCTCTTAATAAAAGGCCGGAAAAATAATATTTATTGAAAAACATTCACAATAAGTGATCATTATTCAAAATAACTTAATATTTTGTAAAGACTAATGCAATGTCTTAAAGTCTTTATTACTTAGGGTGCTGGCAGCTGGACGGCCACAACCAAGATTGAATCAACAAAGAATTTGATGATGGTCTTCCGTATTCTTGGTAGCACAATTTTCTTGAGCACGTTTTCTCTCCTCGACAAAACAGAATTTTAAATATGTAGTTGCCGTAAACCACTCTTTCTTCAAATAAAAAAAACCCACTGCATCCGTTTTAAATCTCTATTCTTATATGCTGGTCCTTCTCAATTCCAAGTAGTTTCTAGTTGTTGAATTTCAATAGTAAATTCTCTGTATCTCTGTGTTGAACTCACGAACGCGAACTTGCAAACTCAACGGCGCCGGCTCGCCGTAAACCAAGCCGCCTATAAACCGCCTAGTGCGTATAGACAAGACGGCAGGTAGCCGTCAAGCGGGCCTCGGCCTTCATTCAACCACCGCGGTTGAAATTTTGAGGCGGTTAAGTGCGTAGAATCATAAGCGGTTGCGATTAAAATGCAAAATCCGCTAGCAGAGCGAGTAGCCGCCCCCGCGGTTAACCGCTAGTGCGTAAGATGCCTAACAATTAACCGAGGTTATTTCATAAGATGTTGTCTCATGAGAGTTTCTATAAAATGAAATACAGTACCGATGGCGCATAGAGCTGTATATAAAGAGTAAGTACAAAGTCGAACTTTTTCTGGAACACGATCTGCCTAGACTTTTCCCCAAATATATTGGGGTGGGCTTCCCGTCCAACCGGGTGTAGCTGCATCCCAGTATTTCACATGAAGCGACTGCCTATTTGACCTTCATAACCCAGTTACTGGGTAGTACAATAACCCTTGGTAAGACTGGATGTCAGACTTTCGGACTACAAACGATACTGTATACTACGACTGGCAAAATTGATACGCAAGTCTGCTAATTTACGAAATTGCAATGGTCTCTCCTTTGTGAGTTTTGACATATTTGCGAACTCCTAATTGCGTAACACAGTATCGATCTCTCAATGATTAATAATTTTGATGCATATTGCTAATCCACTGCTTCAAATGTTCGAAAAATTTGTCTGCTCAACAACGTAAATAACGCAATGAATGTTGTTGAACTGACAAAATGAAAATCATTGCTACTGATAGTGTGTTTCGCAACTAGCCCGCTGGTAACGCAGCAAAAAGTTTATTATAATAAAATAGTGTTAAGTCCAGTAACGCTATTCGTTGAACGGTATAAAGTTAGGGAAAATAAGCTTTTTTTAAGATATTTAAGTACTTAAATAAAGGTACTGTCCAGTCCTTACAACTAAGAGAAGGAAGGGTGAGTTCATCGGCAGTCTGGCCCTAAATTTAGGGTTATTTTACATAACTATAGAAACTAGACACAACTTCTAACTACAAAAAATATAACTTTGTTTTAAGTAAAGTTAAAAGAAACAATTTTTAAAATTCTACAGAAGCACATCAAGTTACCCGAAACTGTAAAATTTTCCCAATCAACTTTTACCCTTATATTTTAGCAATAAAGTTGAAAATCTATTAAAGAAATTTAACAGATTGTCGGAGCTTGATGTGCTGGCGTCTAATACATTAAGTTTTTTTTTTAATACTTCATTTTGAAACTGAATTATAATACTTTTAAATAAAACCGTTTCGTAATCCCAAAACAATATATTTCTACAAATAAAAACTACGAACAGAATTTAAATTAAAATTTAGCAAAAATAATTGTTCGTTTGTTGTTGTTGTTCGCGCGAGCGCCTTATTCCTTGGCGATTTTTTTTTTTTTGCGTACCTGGTTTACAACACACTGCCTAGCGCAGAGTTCAAAATCCAACAGTCTGCTGGGATGCGCTCTGTTGGATTCTTAACGCTCAGCTCAAGACAGAGAGTTGAAAATCCAGTGCGCGATAAAATCCCGCCGCGATATTTTTACGTCCATGCGAACGTGGGCAAACAGAAAAATATTAAAGGTATTGATAATATTGTTTGAATAAATAAAACCAAATACCTAAAATTCTTATCTCACTTTGCATTAAAAATATAAGCATACAATACTCACTTAAATATTAATAATAGCATGATCCAAACTTTACATACATTTTGTCTTTATTTTTTCGACACGCCCCTGCTTCGCAAGGGTGCAATTGTGACATGTCAAAACATCAAAAAGGGCTTTGAAGATCCGTGCAAACATTTTTTTTTTTCAAAATGGCGGCCATGCATGAAACCTTTATACAACGTGTAACGTTAAATGCGCAAAACCTTAGACACCCTAACTGATTTTTAATTCAATTGACCTATTTCAGAGAAAAAATAAGTCATTAAAAAATTGTAAAGGTTTTATGTGCTGTTTTAGTTTTACTGGCCATTCTGATCGTTTCTTGCGTCTGCGACGACGCTTTATCGAGTTGCATCGTTTGCATCGATAAAGTCGCGATGCTTTAGCGCGTTAGTAGCGCGTTGGCATCGCTTATGTAGCGCGTTGCAAATGCGACTAAAGCGCGTTAGTAGCGATGCTAGCGATCATCGCTACAAAATGTCGCCGTGGGCGAGGGGCCTTAGGTATGCCAGACTCCGTAAAAATATCCTTCAATCCCCTTTCTATGCTCTATGTAAGTTAATTGTTGACAAATAATACAACTTCCATCCACCCTCCGGAAATGAATGCTCTAAATGACGCAAACCAGCACCCTAATTGCTTAATCAGCGTTTCCCAACCTTTTTCAGCTACGGACCCCCCTAGGGAATCAAGCAAAGTTTTCACGGACCCCTTAATAAAATAAACAGCAAAAAAAATTCGGATTAGGTATTTATTTTAGTTATTCCAGATACAACATAGGTTCTCATAACTGTTTATTATTATGTATGGTCCAGAGATGACACCGCGGACCCCCATACATATACTTGCGGATCCCCAGGGGTCCGCGGACCGCAGGTTGGGAATCAATATCTTAGTGCACAATCGCACTCACTCTGAATCATTTTGACTGAATCATTTTGAAGGATATTGCTAAACCATTGTTTCATATGTTCGAAGAATTTGTCTGCTCAACAACGTAAATAACGCAATGAATGATGTTGAACTGTCAAAATGAAAGCCAATGGTACTTCATTCTTCACTTCATTTTGGAAAGCACGTTAAACCGTTGGTCCCGGCTGTCATTCGTGGATCTTTGACAGTTGTTACGGGTAGTCAGAAGCCCGAAAGTCTGACAACCAGTCTTACCAAGGGGTATCGTATTACCCAGTAACTGGGTTGTGGAGGTCAGATAGGCAGTCGCTCCATGTAAAATACTGGTATTCAGCTGCATCTGGTTAGACTGGAAGCCGACCCCAACATAGTTAGGAAAAGGCTAGGCAGATGATGATGATGATGATGATATATGTTGGTCTCATAATGAACGCTGTTCATAAGTAGAAGTTGATAGGTCTTCAGTTAGGCTACGTACGCATTGACAGGTAGCTTTTTTAGCGCCTAGATCCTACTGACGTAACATCCTTAGATACACGCTAGGCGACTAACGAAGGCGCCAAGTGCGCAGTGCGGCTGGTTGCGAAGATTCTAGGGTGTTCGCTTCACTTCGCTACTCGCAAGGCGCTAAACAAACCACATGTCAGTGCGTACGTAGCCTTACACAACACAAAACAACAACTACAATACAACACACAACAAAGAAACAATACAATGCAATGCATGCAAATTTTCATAGCAACTTGTAGTAAATTGTAAAGAATTTGTATCAATTTTGTTGCTATACGATTTTTGACAGGCGGTATCATGACACTCTGTCTCTTTCTATCGAATAGCGTTACTTTTTGAAAGCCGCCATTTTGAACTTGTTTTAATTAGATATTTCTGATGTTCTACCCTGTCGGCCAATTATCGCACTAAAAAAATTTTCAAATTTAAGTCGCAATATGATCTCAGCGACGATCAGTGTCAAAAACTTGTCTACAGTTCGTTCTCAGTTATTTTACCTCCGATTTGTCATCACTGTCCAAATCAAAGTGATCTTTATTCTCATTGTCATAAGCAGGGTAATTGCGTAACACACTATCAGGGGTGTCATTTTGACAGTTCGACAACATTCATTACGTTATTTACGTTGTTGAGCAGACACATTTTTCGAACATATGGAACAATGGATTAGCAATATGCTTCATAATGATTCATATTGAGAGTAATAGTGTGTTACGCAATCAGGGTGAAGGTTGCTGTTGGGTTACTAGCTGCAAAATAAATGTCATCTTTATTTTTTTAGAATAATGTTACTGTTAGGTTGCCAGACGTAAAATAACTGTGAACGAACTGAACAACCGAAGTAAATGGTACCTAATGGTAAATTTTGATAGATTGAGACTGAGATTAATATATTTTCTTCAAAATACGGGAATTGCCTCTCAGCGTAATACGGCTTAGCTTGACTGCAGCAATGGTTTCCATTTTGACAGTTCAACAACATTCATTGCGTTATTTACGTTGTTGAGCAGAGAAATTTACGAATATAACAAGCAATAGATAAGCAATATCCTTCAAAATCATTCAGATTGTCGTTGAAAGTATTACGCCATTAGGGTGCAAGTGTGAGTAAAAAGTAAACTATAAAAATGTTGTAGCAATACAACGTGTAACGTTAAATGCGCAAAACCTGAAAATAGTTTAATCAAAATAACGAGCAGAATTAATTGAACCACTTTTTTAAAATAGGTCACATTTTTCAAAAAATCTTCATTAAAAACGTTGCTGTGTCTATTTATGGACTTTATTTAGACAAGTTGATAACTGTACAAAATGTCTTCACATAATCCAATGTTAATACCACATTTAAAAAAAAAAAAAAACATATATACAACGTGTAACGCTAAATGCGCAAAACCTGAAAATAGTTTGATCACAATAACGAGCAGAAGTAATTGAACCATTTTTTAATATAGGTCATATTTTTCGCCGTGTCTATTTATTAATAGGTCAAGCAAGCCAATGTCAGCGCGGCGCAGCGGCCCGGTGACGACTCCTCCCTCGGTAAAGCGTCGTCGCAGACGCAAGAAACGATCAGAATGGCCAGTAAAACTAAAACAGCACATAAAACCTTTACATTTTTTTAAATCACTTATTTTCATTCTGAAATAAGTTAATTGAATTAAAAATCAGTTGCGGTGTCTGAGGTTTTGCGCATTTAACGTTACACATTGTATAAATGCACATTGTTGCTATGCTATATTGAACAGGAGTTACTGTAATTTCTATTGTAGGTATACCAGTTTTCTCATCGGTCGCAAATGAAAGAAAATGTAAGTAGTTTGAATCATGCTATTTATTTTAAAAGACATTAAACAATAAATTGTTTGCTGACAGCAACTAAGAAATTATTGTGCAACAAAGAACTTAGTTGAGAAGAATATACAGCCAACCAAGACATGATAAATTGTCAAAAACATAAATTATCTGTCATAATGCTGAGCTGAGGCCCTTTTGGCATTACAATCTTTGTTTTCTATTTTTATAGTTATAAGGTGTATGGTTTTATTTTGCTGTAATGCCAATAAAGGCATTTTCCTTTCTTTCTTTCTTTCAAAAAAAAAATTCTAATCCATCATCATTATTTTTTTTTTATGCTCTTATTCTTAACCCTCACTTTTGGGGCCTAAGTGAGGGTTACGATACTCTGTAAAGTTCTTCGTACTTCTTTAACTTTATGTTGTAAAAAAGCGCCAGTCGTAGGAAACACTTACCTACCAACTTTCAGAAATAACGTTTCATTGACGTCAGTCGCCGGCAAATGGCGGATGACACCCTAGCATTATTATAGGCCTAATTGCTTGACATCCTCTATAAACTGTCAAAGAATGAGAGTTGTCATAGAATGACAGTTGTCATAAAATTCATTCTTTGACAGTTGTCATTCTTTGGCAGCTGTCATTATTTGACAGTTTTATGAAATGGCTACAATGCACGGGAAACTGACAGTGTATCAATTTGGTAAACCATCATTAATTTCCCCGACCGTACTTATCTAAACATCTTGGTCGGCTAATAACTTCGATATTTATGCACAAAAATGTATTAGTTGCTGTCAAAATCATTTGACTACTGCCACTTACTTGGTGGCATTCTTGTGGGCCAGGTCAATCTCCACGAACGTGTTTTGAAACTGACAAATCAAGACCATAATTCTGATGAGCTCCAACCACGCTTCTTTACACTCCTGGATGACCATTCCACCCTTACTCATACCCAAATATTGGTAGGAATCACAGCCCATCTGTGAACGAAAAGATAACTGAATAAATTTCTTTGAAAATACCTTAATCTGCCTAGCCGTTTTTTAAATTAGATAACTGGCAACCCACCCTCCCCCTTTTTTTGGGTGAGAAGTTATTTGATAATTTACCACCCAAAAAACTTATCCCATGCGGAGCGGGAGGGCATGTCAGACTTTTCCTGACTAAAACCCACCCGTGTTAGTTCAGTTGCCTGTGCGAAGGGCCACGGTAACTCTTTCGAACAACCCGCGACTCTGGCAAGCATCGGCCCTGGCGGACCCCGTCAGTTACTGCTGACATCTCCTTGAGCCAGGCCTGGTCCTTACTGGACGCCCGGTGTCACCACTGCGTCGACTGCCGGGAGGACACGGCGCGGCATACGCTGGCAGAGTGTGCCGCTTGGGAGGAGCCGCGCCGTGCCCTCATCTCAGGAGTAGGCAGTGACCTATCGCTGCCGGCCGTGGTCGAGTCTATGGTCGGCAGCGAGGAGTCCTGGGACGCGGTGGTTTCCTTCTGCGAAACAGTCGTCTCGCAGAAGGAGGCTGCGGAAAGGGAGAGGGAGATCTCATCCCCTCACCCGGCCCGCAGCAGGCGCACCGGGCGTCGGGGGAGGGCGGATAACGCCCTCTTCCAGCCCCCCTAAATGGGTCCAGGGGCGACGGACTTGGGGACGTCCGTCGCCCCCCACACATCAGGACCCGAGGCGGCGGCGCGTAGTGTTCCACACGCGCCCCTCTTAGACGTCGCGGGGGGAGTTTAACACCTCACTCCCCCCCCCCCGACACGAGGAGGCCCGCACGAGTGGGCCAGCACCAGCCGGGGGTTGCGGAAGTATCGTTCGTTCCCGCGACCCCTGGCGTAGGTGAGAGAGGGAACACCGGGGTGGTTTTTAGTCAGCAAGAGTCTGACAGACCCCGCAGCCCGCCCCAGGGCGGCGGACATCCATGAGGATTTTCCACATCGTAACAAAAAAAAAAAAGGCCTGCTCCTTACCGGACGGCGAACTGACCATTGCTCGCCGTCCGCATGCCCGCGCCTACGGTGGCCGGGAATCGGCTTTTGACTCCCGACACGCAGGGCGTCTTCTGCGATTGCCTCTCCCTCACGCGTTCCGCCTCCTCCTTCGCAAGCATTACTGCTTCGCAGAAGGAGGTGACCGCTTCCCATGCAACTGGTGACCTACCCTTGCTTGGCACGGCTTTTACAACTACACTGTCGGCTAGGTTAACCGTTTTTTGACAGATGGAGTTAATGATTGCAGCAACGTAACATTTCGATTTGTATTTAGTAACGATTATCGATATTTTGATATAGAATAAAAATTGGTGCGGTTTCTACGTCTCTGCTTCTTATTATTAAATACAATACTTATTTGGTTGTTTCATTTATCTATATATTTTATTGATATACAGGTTGAAATTGAAAACGTGCGACAAATCGAAATGAGAGATTGTACTCATCATTGTGAACAACATTTACTATGAGATAAAACGTGTAATCGCAAATAAAAAATCAGCTGTTCCCTACATTTATGTTCGCATAACTCGTCAAAATGTAGGGAACAGCTGATTTTTTTTTTTCGCAATTTCAGATTTGGTCCCATGGTAAAAGTTGTTCATAATGATGAGTACAATCTCCCATTTCGATTTGTCGCATGTTTTCAATTTCACCCTGTATAAGGTCCCATTGAAATAGATGGACATACTTTTAGAAATCATTCAGACCACCAAAATAAGGACAATGGTAAAAAATATATACAACGTGTAACGTTAAATGCGCAAAACCTCAGACACCCCAACTGATTTTTAATTCAATTAACCAATTCCAGAGAGAAAATAAGTCATTTAAAAAACTGTAAAGGTTTTATGTGCTGTTTTAGTTTTACTGGCCATTCTGATCGTTTCTTGCGTCTGCGACGACGCTTTATCGAGGGAGGAGTCGTCACCGGGCCGCTGCGCCGCGTTGACATTGGCTTGCTTGACCTATTAATAAATAGACACGGCAACGTTTTTAATGAAGATTTTTTGAAAAATGTGACCTATATCAAAAAGTGGTTCAATTAATTCTGTTCTTTATTCTGATTAAACTATTTTCAGGTTTTCCACATTTAACGTTACACGTTGTATAAGAAAAACGCATTACATACTTACAAGAAAAATACTCGTAATCAGTTAACGAAAATACACTAATGTGCCAGGAATTTATTATTTTAGGTCAAACTAAAATCACTTTAATCAGTTTTTTTAGGGTTCCATACCCAAAGGGTGAAAAGGAACCCTATTACTCCCGCTCCGCTGTCCGTCCGTCCGTTCGTACGTCCGTCCGCCCTTCGATCTATCACCAGGCTGTATCTCATGAACCGTGATAGTTAAACAGTTGAAATTTTCACAGATGATGTATTTCCATTGCCGCTATAACAACAAATACTAAAAAACAGAATAAAATAAATATTTAAGGAGGCTCCCATACAAAAGATATGATATTTTTTTTGCCGTTTTTCTAGATAATGGTACGGAACCCTTCGTGCGTGAATCCGACTCGCGCTTGGCCGGTTTTTTACTTGGATATCAGTCTTTGGTGAGACGTACTGAGCGCTGTGTTAAGATTTGTCCATCTATTTTAATGGGACCCGACGCGGTATCGTATAAGTAGATTTAAAGTTTTTCTATACTGAATATTAATTATAATGTAAAATGAATGAAAAAAAAACATTTATTCCAGCCTTAATGGGAGAGGTTTCAAAACAAATTCTAAAAATAGTGCTTTGTCCACTTATTTTTTTCTTAGTTATCAATTATTATGTAACTACACTAAGTAGGTACATCTAAGGGCTGGTTTTTCAATCGACAAATGGTTTTTACTTTTTTTTTTTGGAGGGGCCCGTGGCTAAATAATAACAGCCGCACAGGTCAATCGATCAGGTTAAGCTACGCTTGCCGCGGTTGGTCTGTGGATGGGTGACCATCTTTACATACCGAGACCCCTCCGTGCTTCGGAAAGCACGTTAAGCCGTTGGTCCCGGCTGTCATTCGTAGATCTTTGAAAGTCGTTACGGGTAGTCAGAAGCCCGAAAGTCTGACAACCAGTCTTACCTAGGGGTATCGTATTACCCAGTAACTGGGTTATGGAGGTCAGATAGGCAGTCGCTCCATGTAAAATACTGGTATTCAACTGCATCCGGTTAGACTGGAAGCCGACCCCAACATAGTTGGGAAAAAGGCTAGGCAGATGATGAGATGGTTTTTACTCGTGGAATAAAATTGACTGATTTGTATGTAAAAAAACTATCAAAAATTTTGTTGTTTAGTTGGAAAAATCAGCTCATAAATAAATAATACAAATATTTACTAGTCCAAAAAAGAATCGCCCCCGGGTGGGCTCGAACCACCAACCTTTCGGTTAACAGCCGAACGCGCTAGCCATTGCGCCACGGAGGCTATTGGCGAGACTTCGAAATTTTAAATTGCTTTGCAAGACTAGGTGCACACGAAGACAAAACAAGCTATAAATTTCCAATTTTAGCTGACCTGACATTGTATAGGCTTTTCGTACAATGAGAGGTCAGCTTATACTGGAAATGTATAGTTTGATAAATTGTCTTGCATACCTAATAGATCGAACGTGGCTTTATAAGTTTTCCTGATTCAACCCAAATACCCGCCTGTGTCACGCAAAGCAAGGGTTCCATACTTTTGGGAAGGTAATTTGAGCAAAAGGGGTGAAAATGGGAATAATACAGGGTCAAATTCAACCTAGCGAAACTCGGCAGACGTGATGGTATCGATATCTAAGCATGATAAATCAAAAAATAAAATAATTTGATAATTTTTTTGTGGGGTCATCGACCGCACTTAGTTAAAAAAAGAAAAAAAAAACTAGTGTAATTGCACTTGAAATATCAGCTTAAAAATCGGTATTTTTCTGGTGTAAACTTTACAGACGTGACGGTTTTCCATATCATCAAAAAACAAGTCCTTTTTTTTTTTTTTTATCGAAAAAAAGTTCTTATTTATCACGTTTTAGTTGTACCTACCCCACACAAATTCATATAACACAACTTGCTACGTAAATATCACTGACAGGAAGTTATTAAAACATCATTAACATAAACTAAGTGTACATTCGTAATTAAATCATAAAAAAATATAGACTTTAAGTAAAGTACGAATTTCTTTATCCAATTTTTTGCAGACTCGATTCCTGAACTATTTAAAATAAATTTACTTACAAAGTACGGAACCCTCGGTGGGCGAGGCCGACTCGCACCTGTCCTGTCTTGTTTTTTTTTTTTTGTAATTTGCGTTTAGATAGTGCAGAATAAACTATATTATTTATCTTTTAAGAGGACAGTACGAAATCCGCACGGATGAAGTCGCGAGCGAAGCTAGTACAGCCGCCAGCACAAAGCAAAAAAGCAAAATCTATCAAATTTCTTTAATAGGTTTTCAACTTTATTGCTAAAGTATAAGGTTCAAAGTTGATTGGGAAAAATTGTCAGTTCCGGTTAGCTTGATGTGCTGGCGTCTGTACATCATATAACTCACCTCCACAAGGTGCAGGTTTCTCACTTTCACTCCTGAAACACTTCTTGAAGTTGAGCTAACTGTTACACATGCCTGAAACAAAAGAATGCATAACATAGTCTCACGTCTGTAAGCCCCGAAGGGTTAGACAGAAGTGTGGTTTAATACGCCTACATTTTGCCAGCCGCACGGGTCGATCGATCAGGTTAAGCTACGCTTGCCGCGGTTGGTCTGTGAATGGGTGACCATCTTTACATACCGGGACTCCTCCGTGCCTCGGAAAGCACGTTAAGCCGTTGGTCCCGGCTGTCATTCGTGGATCTTTGACAGTCGTTACGGCTAGTCAGGAGCCCGAAACTCAGACAAGACAACCAGTCTTACCAAGGGGTATCGTATTACCCAGTAACTGGGTTGTGGAGGTCCGATAGGCAGTCGCTCTATGTAAAATACTGGTATTCAGACGGAACGACAGCGGACGGACGGACAGCGGAGCGGGAGTAATAGAGTTCCGTTTTTCCCGTTGGGTACGGAACCCTAAAAAACTGTGCGCAATTATACAAGGTGTAACTTAAATAACGCACAACCTCTTAAGGGGTCATTGTACTCATCATTATGAACAACTTTTACTATGGGACCAAACCGGAAATCGCGAAAAAAAAAATCAGCTGTTCCCTACATTTTGACGAGTTATGCGAACATAAATGTAGGGAACAGCAGATTTTTTTTTCGCGATTTCAGGTTTGGTCCCATAGTAAAAGTTGTTCATAATGATGAGTACAATGACCCCTTAAGAGGTTGTGCGTTATTTAAGTTACACCTTGTATAATTGCGCACAGTTTTTTAGGGTTCCGTGCCCAACGGAAAAACGGAACTCTATTACTCCCGCTCCGCTGTCCGTCCGTCCGTACGTTTGTCACCAGACTGTATCTCATGAACCGTGATAGTTAACAGTTGAAATTTTCTCAGATGATGTATTTCTGTTGCCGCTATAACAACAAATACTAAAAAACAGAATAAAATAAATATTTAAGGGGGCTCCCATACAACAGACATAATTTTTTTGCCGTTTTTATAGATAATGGTTCCCTTCGTGCATAATTTTATTTAATTGCTCCGAATTTCTCAGGTTTAAAACGTTTGGAAATGACCTTGTCCACGCCCCTATTCGATTTAATCCATACTTCCAGGAACACCCTGTATAATACCTGTTAGTAAGATATTGTGGCTACTAAGATGCTCCGTAGCTACTGGCGAACTCTATTTCCGGACACATTATTTTCTTCTTGTACAGAAGCCAGCACATCAAGCTACCCGAAATTGTCAAATTTTCCCAATCTCAAACTCAAAAACTCAAACTCAATCTCAAAGTGATGGCCTGAAACACAGGTTTGAATAAACCTAGATTAGGCAGGTCGCAACATATAATTTCAATTTATAGTTAGTTAAATATACTGTAAGTACCTCTAATTAATATACTTCAGTTGCACATCCATTTTACTAGACACTAAGTAAATCATTGTATAAGACTATACTATACAACATGTAACGTTAAATGCGCAAAACCTCAGACACCCCAACTGATTTTTAATTCAATTGACCTATTTCAGAGAGAAAATAAATCATTAAAAATTGTAAAGGTTTTATGTGCTGTTTTAGTTTTACTGGCCATTCTGATCGTTTCTTACGTCTGCGACGACGCTTTATCGAGGGAGGAGTCGTCACCGGGCCGCTGCGCCGCGCTGACATTGGGTTGCTTGACCTATTAAGAAATAGACACGGCAACGTTATTAATGAAGATTTTTTGAAAAATGTGACCTATATTAAAAAGTGGTTCAATTAATTCTGCTCGTTATTCTGATCAAACTATTTTCAGGTTTTGCGCATTTAACGTTACACGTTGTATATTAACTTTCTGTAGCTATTTAAACACACCTCTTTTGTAAAAGTATATGAATAAAATTATTATTATTATTATTAAAGCATTTATTTCAAGTAAACCAATTACAGGCACTTTTGAATTGTCAAGGGGTCGGTCAGTCAGAAAGATGAAGCTAGTTGCACATTCCAAAGCGTAGTAGGTACCTGTGGAGAAGAACGGGCAAGAAACTCCACGGACACTCTTTTAAATCATAAAAATTGTTACAAAATTTTGGTTAAGTACATCATTCAAGTTGAAATTATACATGTGAGAACAATGTAGAAAGACGTGCACGTTAAAAGCGTCCGTACTAAAAAAGATAAAAACAAAAAAAAAACAATTCAGAAATGAAAATAGGTACTTAGATTAAGATAAAAATAAGCCGTGGCGGCTAAGAGATGACCAGTCCCTACTGGCGGCGCCCGTTCACGAACATGACGTATGGATCAGCACCATTTAGCTCAACCATTTTGAAGGGAACTTAATGATCCAACACACACGCCACCACCAGCGAGACAATCAACTTTGAACCTTAAGGTCACAGCTCATTACAGCCACCCGGCACCCACCCCGCACCGCCTCGTCGCACGGCGTCCACTCGTTGTCGACAGGTGGTCCACGGGTGGACGCCGCGTTACCACCATCGCGTAATGTAAAATTTTACAAACCGCGAATTGAATGAAGGGAGGGTGGGGAGCGGCGCATTGGTAGTATAAGTTGTGTTATGTTGTATTTATTTACATTATTTTTAAGTTATATTATTATAGTACTTATTGTATTTGTGATAATTTTGTATGTATTCGTTTATAGTTTGTTTGTAGTAGTATGTATTGTTTTTTCTATAGGCCTTAGTTGCCTGAAATAAAGGAATAAATAAATAAAAATAAAAATAAATAAATTGCCAACGTATCGTCCTCGCGTGAATCATTCGCGGGCAGCGCGCGGTCCACTCGGGACCCGCGCGTTGGCAATGCGCAGGCAACGCAAGGCAAGCATGCGAGCAGCGAGTTGTCACCGAGTGGTCCACCCGCCGTCCGCGCGTGGAGGGCTTACGGCCGAGGCGATCCGGTGACGCTAAGGAGTTGATGTAGTGAGCGCATACCCATACAAGTCCATATAAAGAATACTAGCCGCAGGAGGCGAGGCGGTGCGGAGTGGCTGCCGGGTGGCTCTAATGAGCTGTGACCTTTATACTTCGATAAAGTTGAAAATCTATTAAAGAAAGAAAGATTGTAGTAGATTGATGTGCTGGCGTCTATACAATGTTTTAAATTAACACTTTCGTCACAGGCGCCGTGGCTTAGTTGGTTAAAGCGCCTGTCTAGTAAACAGGAGATCGTGAGTTCGAATCTCGCCGGGGCCTTAGTGGATTATACTTTTTTTAGAACCTTTTACCATGGTTTCAGTATATGATTCTGAACCCCTCTGCTTTAAAATATATCCTCGGTTATTTAAAAAAAAAATCGCCATTAAATACATTTTAACCGCGTAGGTACTGCAATTTTCTATGAAAAAGCAGATTTTTTTTTTTTGTAACTGACAAAAAATCTACAGCCGGTCGATTCTGGAAAAATCTCACCGTGATAACTAAGGTGAAGTGAGCTTAGAGTGAGCTGTGAGTCATGCTCATTTCGCACTTCACGCTCACTTCACCCAAGTATTCACGGTGAGATGGTTACAGAATCGCACGGCAGGATTTAGAATGATATGCTACTGTGTCCGTCACTTGTCCCTAAACATTCATTAGGAAACCAGCGTCAGAGAGCATCTGTCTGGCATTAATGCTGAACTGAAGCTTCATGGCGCAGCTGTAAGGCACACACTATTTGTTGTTTGAAACAATATGTTTATGATGTAAATTTTGTATTTTCTGTTTCACAAACTGTGTCCTAATAAAATTTATTCTTTCTTTCTTTCTTTATTTGCTGAATTCATTGTTACAGTTTGCGCGTCGAAATCACTGCCAACCTGCACTCTAATTGGGTAGTTGCATGATATTGAATACTATATATTCTAGTAGATAATATATCCACACATGTAATACAATAATAGAATTCGAAATCAAATTTGAAATCGGTCGAAAAATAAAAAACTTATAACTTATAGAAACTTTTTGTCTATCTCTTTCTCGCAAAACGAAGTTTTGCATGTAATTTATATGGCGATACTGAACTATGACGTCACAATTCAGTATTTCCCTCTCTGTCTAATTGAGAGTTTTGAACGCTCATATCTTTTCAATTTTTAAAGATATTAAAAAACTGTTTATACCAAGCTATTAGTGAGGTAAAAAAGCTTCAATTTAAATAATAAAAAAAAAAATAGTCAACTCGCGGATTGCGTAACACATTATTACTCTCAATTTGAATCATTTTGAAGCATATTGCTAATCCATTGCTCCATATGTTCGAAAAATGTATCTGGTCAACAACGTAAATAAGGCAATGAATGTTGTTGAACTGTCAAAATGAAACCCATTGCTACTGATAGTGTGTTACGCAATTACCCCGCAGTATAGTGTATACGAATAGCTCACAAAAACCCATAGTGCTTGACTATCCGGCAACCACCGGATACGCTATTGACTCTATATGAGACTCTATATGACTATATATCTGGATGTTATTTTTTTTCAGGCTCCAAATTTTTACAGGCTGTTCTACTCATGAATATGAACAACTTCCACTATGGGACCAACTCTGAAATTACGAAAACAAAATCAGCTGTTTAATACAAAAGTTCAATACCTACTTGACCAAAATGTATGAAACAGCTGATTTTATTTTCGTGATCTCAGAGTTGGTCGCATAGTGAAAGTTGTTCATATTCATGAGTAGAACACCCTGTAAAAATTTGGAGCCTGAAAAAAAAAACATTCTGTATAATCCACCACGAAGGCCCCGGCGAGATTCGAACTCACGATCTCCTGTTTACTAGACAGGCGCTTTAACCAACTAAGCCACGGCGCCTCTGGGCGCTTTTCTAGAATAAAGCTATCGTTTACTAGAAAAGCGGTAACCATCCACATAGCATCCGCAATTTACCGGCGAATAACGTCACTGAAACTTTATTTATGAAAGTAAGTTGGTGTCTTTTCGTATGTATTACCCAGTAACTGGGTTATGGTGGTCAGATAGGCAGTCGCTCCATGTAAAATACTGGTAAGTATTCAATTGCATCCGGTTAGACTGGAAGCCGACCCCAACATAGTTGGGAAAAGGCTACGGAGATGATGTAGCATTAACAATCAACAAATTAGTAATAAGTGGATACTGTTGCTCGTAGTATAATAAGTATTTTGTTTAATTAGTAAGATAGTACAGACGCCAGCACATCAAGCTACCCGAAACTGTCACATTTTCCCAATCAACTTTGGACCTTATTCCTCAGCGATAAAGTTGAAAATCTATTAACCTTTTGACCGCCACGGACGGCTATAGCCGACAAACGAAAACGTGCCAAACACGCCACCGACGTCTACAGCCGTCAAGAAAACTACATTTTTTGAAAAATGTCGTTTATAGCCTATGTCGGCTATAGCCGGCCGTGGCGGTCAAAAGGTTAATAGAATAGAATAGAATAGAATACTCTTTATTATGTACACCATATAGATTACAGACATAAATATGGAAACTTTTACAAAGGGTGACACAATGGGCGGTCTTATCGCTAAGAGCGATCTTTTAAAGACAACCTTTGGATGGATTGAAAAGGGAAGGAGAGACAAATATATGTTTGACAGATTATAGTAGCTTGATGTGCTGGCGTCTGTACGCTTGTATAACTTTTAATTCTACTCCTGTTTTTTACCCCGAAATAAAAAAAAAGTCTCCCCGTGCTTAAAAATAATGTAGCCTACATATTATATTAATATTTATGCTAGAAGTATCGCGGTCGCATAGAGTTTGATTGTGCTACCACTGATCCTTGACGTACTTCAGGCGAGCTTTTCTACCAAACATATCATTTTAATAATAATAATAATATTCGACAACTTTCACACAACGCCATCTAGTCCCAAACTAAGCAGAGCTTGTGCTATGAGTACTAGACAACTGATAAACATACATATATATTTCTAAATACATACATATTATAAATAAATTACACCCAGACAAAGAACAAATGATCGTGCTCATCACACAAACATTTGTCCTAGGTGGGAATCGAACCCACGACCTTGAGCATAGCAGTCAGGGCCACTGACCACTAGACCAACAGGCCTGTCAAAAAAACAATGTTCAAAAAATCCTGTTCTTGCACAACGTTTTAAAATACGTGGGTGAATCAAATATAAACCGGACTTTTTTTATTATTGGTCTCGGAGTGAACTGACGCGCTATGTGCTGTTCTATGTGTTAGGGGGGATCATCTACGGGAGGGGGGGATACTACTCCGGCTCAGTATAGTTTATTGCGTGCCAGTAGCATCATGTCTGAGCAGGAGGTACATAAGTCTGTTGAGCAACGACTTATCATAAAAAATTAACACGGGAGGGCATAAAACCTTCCGAAATTTTTCATCGATTGACTCTACAGTTTGATAAGAATACGCTTTCAAGAATTCAAGTGTAGGAATATCAAAAAAAAATTTCAAATGGAGCACGCCGATTTCACACTGACCAGCTAGTGGAATCATTTGTGTGCAATTGGCTAAAGGCACGACCGACTACTTTGTTCGATAATGGCATCAAGAAACATCCCCTGCGCTGGGAAAAATGTGTTAATAGAAGGGGAGATTATGTAGAAAAATACAATATAATTACATTTTTTTATAATGATACATGCGTATTTTTTTTTTACTTAAGTCCGGTTTATATTTGATCCACCCACGTAACACATCATAGATACCGTGGCTTAGTTGGTTAAAGCGCCTGTCTAGTAAACAGGAGATCGTGAGTTCGAATCTCGCCGGGGCCTAGGTGGATTATACTTTTTTATAACCAAAAATTGATGGAAACTACGAGTAAGTCAATAGCACATCTGGAGGTTGCCGAATACACAAGCACTATGGCTTTTTGTGAGCTATTCGCATATTTAACCTTTAAGGCGAAAGTGTCAGAAAAATCATATCTATTTATTTAATCATTCAAGCACATAAATGTACAGAGGCGGACTTAATGCCATAGGCATTTTCTACCAGTCAACCTTTGGGTGATGCAGAGACAACAGCCGTGCGATTCTGCAACCATCTCACCGTGAAAGCTTGGGTGAAGTGAGCGTGGAGTGAGCTGTCATTCGCTAGGGACTAACACTATTAAGTGCTCACTTCACTTATGATTTCACGGTGAGATTTTTACAGAATCGACCGGCTTTAGTAGTTTATACAATTTGAAGGCCCGTATCAGGCTGTATGTTGATCCAAATATGAAATGATGTTTAAACGCCTGTCTTGTAAACAGAAGATCGTGAGTTCGAATCTCACCGGGGAATTGGTGGATTTTTAAAATATATTTCTTTTTACTACGCTGACACTGACAGCCTTTATCCGGAAGAGATTACCCCTGTTTATAGACATCTGCAGTGCCAAATGATTTGCTAAAATGTTATTTGCTTGCGGGTTAATTGCGTACCCAACACACTAATAACAGCTTTCAGAACAATCCCAGAACCGAAAAAAATACTATGTAATGTTATATTTCAATGAAACCATTTACAGGCGCTTTTGAATTGTCCAATAGTCGGTCAAATAGTCAGAAATTTGAAGCTAATTCCAAAACGTACATCTCTGTGGAGAAGAACGGGCAAGAAACTCCAAGGACACTTTTTTAAATCAAGATATTACAAAATCCTGCTATATAACTAGCTCAGATTTAGACTGACAAGAACGATGTACTCGTTCTTGTCAGTCTAAATCTGAGCTAGTTAAAACTCGCTATAATATCATCAATACAACTCGTTGAAAATGAGAAATGAGGTCGTTCTCAAAAGTTCAACCCAAAAAGTGACTATTTTTGTAACATCTGTTTTTCTTTGGAAGTTTCTTTCGTTCATTCATGCCGTTAACCCGTGAGAAGGCGCGCCTATTTTTCTTACACGAGTAGGCGCGTGCGAGCAAATTGCTCACACTATCATAAATGTTTATATTTTTAGTGTTTCTATATTTATTGGCTTATAATGTATTTAAATAAATAACACAAGGTTTAGTAAGTAAGAAAACAAGTATTTTAATCAAAACTATTAAACATAATAGCAACTTCTAACGCAAATATCAAAACAACCTAGTATTAATTAATTTTTTTGGCACGTTTCATAAAAATCACAATAAAAACTGTTCCATAACAAAAACTAAAAAGTGTTATTCATCCATTAAATCTACACTAATGTGCCTCTCGAAACACACTGAACACATGTATTTTACATGTTCGGTGCGAAGTAATTGCTGGGCGCGTGATGAGCAAATTGCCGCACGTTGGTACACGGCCTCCACAAACGCCTTGCTGCGCGGTCGCAACGCCACTGAGCGGATCGAGAATTGCGTCAGGGGAGAGGGGGTGAATATTTAGGAAGGTACTTAAGTGCTTGAATTGGTGTGGCATGGGAAAGACAAAAAATTTTTGAATTAGATTTTTGTGTGAGCAAATTGCTCATAGCGCGCCTTCTCACGGGTTAAAAGAAAGAGATAGAAAAAAAAAATTTATATAAAAAAAAACAACCGACTTCCAAAAAAACACTAAAAATTGTGAAAAATAATTTTAATTTTGGAAGTCGGTGTCGTTGGTTCCGCATTTTGGTTTTTTGACACCGACTTCCGAAATTAAAATTATTTTTCACAATTTTTAGTGTTTTTTTGGAAGTCGGTTGTTTTTTTTTTATATAAAATTTTTTATTTTTCACTTTTTAGTTATATCTACCCCAATCAAATTCATATAAACACTACTTGCTATGTAAATATCAGTGACAGGAAGCTGCATCTGCGTTTATAGGGTAGAGACGTGATGTTATGTTGTGCGATTGCGTAAAAAATGCATACAGATGCGATAGCAGCAGTCGCGGTTGTTTTACTGGTATTAATTATTAAAATAATAAAAAAAAATTATAACCTTTGTAGTGAGTACAGGCGTGATATTATGTTGTGTGATGGTGTAAACAATGCTTAGATATGCTATAGCAACAATCGCGGTTAATCTGCTGTTATTTATTGAAGAGTTCCCCCGATTTCTACAAGATCCCATCATCAGATATTGAAATGGTGACAATGGGACCACACGGGAAGCACCAGCTTTCAAATAAAAAAAGAATCATGAAAATCGGTTCACCCAGTCGGTTATTATGAGGTAACAAACATAAAAAAAAAAAAAAAAAAAAAATACATTCGAATTGATAACCTCCTCCTTTTTTTGAAGTCGGTTAAGAAACCTACTTACTTAAAGTCTGGCTGTCGAGAGAATGCGTTCTTGACACCTGTCAATTGCATACATACGAATACGTGTTTTTCGAATTTGATCGTTATTAGCTACTAGAATTGTCGCGCTGACAGGTGTCAGAAACGCATTCTCTTGACGGCCGAACTGTAAGTTGATTATTTTTTTATCTCTTTCTTTTATATATAAGAAAGATATAAAAGAAAGAGATTAAAAAAATCAACAATAAAAAAATTTTAAAAAGACAACGCACAGCCTAAGCCGCTGGTTCTAAAAGCATGACATTTTGCACAAGAGTTCCTCGTACGAGTGTTAAGGATTTATTTTTGAATATTCATCCCCTAAAGGGATTAACTAAATAGGGGATGAACGTTTGTGGAGAATTTCCTAATTTTTGCTGATGAGAAATCCCATTGGACACAGCCTGTTATGATATAAAAAGCAGCCAAGTGTGAGTCTGACACGCACACGAAGGGTTCCGTACCACAAAGCCAAAAAACGCCAAAAAAAACCGGGTCTTGCATAGACACCCACTTTATTTTTTAATATTTTTTTTATTGTTAAACCGGCAATAGAAATACACTGTGTGAAAATTTCAACTGTCTACCTATTCTTGAGATATAGCCCGCTGACAGACAGACGGACGGACGGACGGATGGATGAACTGCCGAGGCTTAGTAATAGAGTCTCGTTGGAACCCTTTGGGTACAAAAATCATAAATAAATAAATTATATTAGAAATAATTGCGAAAAAATCACAAAAGCGTTTTGCCGTGTGAATGTAATAAACACATTCTTATTTTACGTTAAAAAAATCTTTGTAGTGTCACAGTAAAATTATCTTTCTTTAATATTTCAAAAAGAAACCACGAAGGCCCCGGCGAGATTCGAACTCACGATCTCCTGTTTACTAGACAGGCGCTTTAACCAACTAAGCCACGGCGCCTGCGGGTATCCACGTGAATTTCATGTTTCAGGTTCTTTGTATGCAAGTAAACTATATTCATGACCTGTAGAATGTAAAACGTAAGTAAGTATAGTTCTAATACATACTCTGCCTTTTTTCAGTCTTTACAAATAGCGTCTGGCAAAACTAAAAATAATTTTGTTTTGTTATTGAAACAACTTCACTGGTTTTCGTGGCCGTTTTATTTCACGGTTCATGAAAATCCGCTATTTATAGTAAGTATAAAAATATCCGATATTTATCCATTTTATATCGTGTATAAAAAAGACGCGATTTTTATTATGTAAGAGGTTTCAATGTGTTTGAGTTGCAGAATATTAATTTGTGTTTGATTATTTAACGTTTTTATTGTAAAAGTAACAAAAAGTTGCGAGCATTTCATAAATATACACAGGATTTCATACATATATGTACAGACACAGGGTATCCTAGTGCGGGATCCAGGTTACATACGTAACCTACAATGAACCCTATGTTATAGTTATAAAGGTTTGAATTTCAATAAAAAGCTAACCGTATTGGCGCGAGAATAGCTCATACCGAGGTGAAAACGATGAAGAAGAATATTAACAACGTGCTAAAATTGGCTAAATGATAACAGCCGCACGGGTCGATCGAAGGGAACCTAGGCTTGCCGCGGTCATTTCTTGGATGGGTGACCATCCATTACATATCGAGACCCTCCGTGCCTCGAAAAGCACGCCAAGCCATTGGTCCCGGCTGTCATTCATAGATCTTTGACAGCCATTACGGGTAGTCAGAAGTCCAAAAGACTGACAACCATTCTTACCAAGGAGTATCGTGTTACCCAGTAACTGGGTTGTGGAGGTCAGATAGGCAGTCGCTCCATTTAAAATACTGGTATTCAGCTGCATCCGGCTAGGCTGAGAAATTACCCTAACAGAGTTGGGAAAAGGCTAGGCAGACTGACTGTGTGACCGCATTGTTCTTTAAATATTCAAAGAAAAACAATTTATATAAATGAATAAACATAATTATAATACCTATGAACAGGCACGTATATAAAAATAATCTAAAATATTTAAGTACTTCTTGCAGATAAAATACTTACTAATAATAACTTATCTATAAGTGAAATGTTAGTATCTTATTGGCGATCTCCTGACTTTGATTATAATTTATGTAACTTAAAACTTGTTCCCACAAAAACAACTTAATTATCACCTAAAACAGCACCCTAATTGTGTAACACACTATTATTACTCTCAATTTGAATCATTTTGAAGCATATTGCTAATCCATTGCTCCATATGTTCGAAAAATGTGTCTGCTCAACAACGCCGTAAATAACGCAATGAATGTTGTTGAACTGTCAAAATGAAACCCATTGCTACTGATAGTGTGTTACGCAATTACCCTGCAGGGTTTCCTCTCTCCTACCCGTTTGCTGTGACCTACAGGGTCCATAATGATCTAAATCATACAACTTGTAACGTTAAATGCGCAAAACCTCAGACACCTCAACTGATTTTTAATTCAATTGACCTATTTCAGAGAGAAAATAAAACATTTAAAAATTGTAAAGGTTTTATGTGCTGTTTTAGTTTTACTGGCAATTCTGATCGTTTCTTGCGTCTGCGACGACGCTCTATCGAGGGAGAAGTCGTCAGCTGGCCGTTTGTGTTTGTTTACCTATTTTGCGCATGTGATGGCTTGCTTGACCTATTAATAAATAGACATTGCAACGTTTTTAACCCGTGAGAAGGCGCGCCTAATTTTCTTACACGAGTAGGCGCGTGCGAGCAAATTGCTCACACTATCATAAATGTTTATATTTTTAGTGTTTCTATATTTATTGGCTTATAATGTATTTAAATAAATAACACAAGGTTTAGTAAGTAAGAAAACAAGTATTTTAATCAAAACTATTAAACATAATAGCAACTTCTAATGCAAATAACAAAACAACCTAGTATTAATGAATTTTTTTGGCACGTTTCATAAAAATCACAATAAAAACTGTTCCATAACAAAAACTAAAAAGTGTTATTCATCCATTAAATCTACACTAATGTGCCTCTCGAAACACACTGAACACATGTATTTTACATGTTCGGTGCAAAGTAATTGCTGGGCGCGTGATGAGCAAATTGCCGCACGTTGGTACACGGCCTCCACAAACGCCTTGCTGCGCGGTCGCAACGCCACTGAGCGGATCGAGAATTGCGTCAGGGGAGAGGGGGTGAATATTTAGGAAGGTACTTAAGTGCTTGAATTGGTGTGGCATGGGAAAGACAAAAAATTTTTGAATTAGATTTTTGTGTGAGCAAATTGCTCATAGCGCGCCTTCTCACGGGTTAATGAAGATTTTTTGAAAAATATGACCTATATTAAAAAGTGGTTCAATTGATTCTGTTCGTTATTCTGATCAAACTATTTCCAGGTTTTGCGCATTTAACGTTCCACGTTGTATATTCACACAAGCATCCTACAGTATCCGGCAAACAGGATGCTTGTGTGAATATGTATATTTAAACACGCACACCACTAAACGGGATCCTGCAAAAAACCGTACTTCCAAAAAACGGGATCTTGCCGTGGGAAAGAGCCCTAACACTGCGTCAGAAGGCGTCACGACACGACACGACACAGTAATATGAATCCAGCTTTACGCTGTGCCTTGTAGACGTATTTTCAAATGATAAGAATGGTGTGTATTCGTTTAATACTATGTACACCCTGTATTATGTATTGTAAAGTCATATTTAAAGCGTTTCAGCAACGCCTCCGTGGCGCAATGGCTAGCGCGTTCGGCTGTTAACCGAAAGGTTGGTGGTTCGAGCCCACCCGGGGGCGAATCTTTTAGCATCACGTCAATAATTGATAAGCATTTAGAAATAGAGGTGACGTGTTAGTTAAAATATACAAAAAAAAAATCTTTTTGGTTATAAAGATAATTTTGTAATAATTTAACTTATCACTAAAATGCGATAATCACGTCGCGTCGCGTGTTCACATTAATCGACATGGCAAGTTTTCTTATCTAAACAGAAGAAATACTCACGACAATAATAAACTAATACAATATGTCCCGGAATTAACGCACATCACCAAACACTCCAATTAGAATATTATGTTATTATCATAATTCATTCACTGATTTTTTATTAATATTTCCGATTTTTCTGAATATTTTTTTTTCTTTGTTTATTTATTCAATTAGTTATACTGATTGTGGGACAAAATTGTGGTAGGTATTTCATTCATTTTAATAAATATTTTCGGTTTGTTTTGACTATACTCGTACAGCGGAAGTGTGACTGTAATTTACGTACTTAGTTATAATGATTATTTATTTATTTAATACTTCAAGCACATAAATGTACAGAGGCGGACATAATGCCATAGGCATTTTCTACCAGTCAACCTTTGGGTGAAGCAGAGACAAACAGTAGTAGGTGCAATAATGAAAATTGAGGAATAAATATTTTAAATACAAAGATACGCATAAACTATTAAAACTATAAATATAACATATACCTAATTACATATAAGCACAAATAAATAATATACAAAAATACATGAATATACTAAACAGAAATAAGACAAACATCCTGAATTCCTGGGAGAGCGCATTCCTCAGAGAGATAGTCTGAATGAAGAAGGAAGAGTGAAAGAAGTCTAATAATAATAATAATTAGTCAGCACTTGACGTAAATTTACGTATTTTTAGTAGTCAATTTTTTAATCACGTCTAAACTTGTCTATGGAGTATCTTAATTTGACAGGACTAAACTAATACTTATCTTCGGTCCTTTTCTTAATGAAATAGAAAGAAACAGATGCACTGAACTAAAATTTAGTTTAGTTTGTGGACAAGGGGGTCGGCGCCAATTACCCTTGTCACAATAATTTTGACAGGCCTGTTAGTCTAGTGGTCAGTGGCCCTGACTGCTATACACAAGGTCGTGGGTTCGATTCCCACCCAGGACAAATGTTTGTGTGATGAGCACGATCATTTGTTCTGTGTCTGGGTGTAATTTATCTATAATATGTATGTATTTAGAAATATATATGTATGTTTATCAGTTGTCTAGTACCCATAGCACAAGCTCTGCTTAGTTTGGGACTAGATGGCGTTGTGTGAAAGTTGTGGAATATTATATTATATTTTAGGAGTAGTTTATTTCTACTTATTTTTATGGAAATGTAAGAACACTATTTGGTTAATCAATTTTGTAATTTGCTTATCTATTTCAGCGTTCACGAGTTTCTCTTCATGCAGGAACGCTACATCAATAAGTGACTTCTGTCCGAGACTTCGTTTGCGTGAAATTTCTTGTTCCTCTGCTCGCGCTTTTACTTCGTTTTCGCATAGTGTTCTTTCTTACTTTTTTTTATTTGCTCGGCCCTTACGAGTCCTAGCGTGATGTTATATAACCTATAGCCTTCATCAAGAACTGCCGGTCGATTCTGGAAAATTCTCACCGTGATAACTAAGGTGAAGTAAGCTTAGAGTGAGCTGTGAGTCATGCTGATGCTAGGGATTGACACTATTGACGACTCACTTCAACCAAGCTTTCACGGTGAGATGGTTACAGAATCGCACGGCAGGATTTAGAATGATATGCTGTTGTGTCCGTCACTTGTCCCTTAACGTTCATTAGGAAACCAGCGTCAGAGAGAATCTGTCTGGCATTAATACTGTCTTCGTATGTTTTCATCGTGTTTAGATATCGATAACCATAACTTCTGCGAAGTTTACACAAAAAATAACTGCCGGTCGATTCTGGAAAAGTCTCACCGTGATAACTAAGGTGAAATGAGCTTAGAGTGAGCTGTGAGTCATGCTGATGCTAGGGATTAACACTATTGACGACTCACACCATGCTCACGTCACCCAATCGCACGGCTGGGATGTCAAATGCAAAAAGATCTTTTCAAATCCGACAGGCAGTTCCAGAGATTAACGCGTTGAAACCAACAAACAAACTCTTCGGCTTTGTTGTTAGATGCTAGATGATTTTGCGACGTTCTCATCGATCTATCACCTTATTCGCAACCAGAATCCCGTCAGTGATGGTAGTATAATCCCAATACAACGTGATATTACCAGTTCCGGGAACTGGGTCGGGCACATACCTGTAGTACGGCACTCCCGATTCCACAAGAGTCCATTTCATAGAAGATTTCAGAGCAAGTTGCTGTGGTTTTGCTACTAGACTAGACAACTATCTATTTGGGTTACATAAATGGGTCCAGGGACGACGGACTTGGGGACGTCCGTCGCCCCCACACATCAGGACCCGAGGTGGCGGCTCGTAGTGTTCCACGCGCGCCCCTCTTAGACGTCGCGGGGGGAGTTTAACACTCCCCCCTTCTGACACGAGGAGGCCCGCAGGAGCGGGCCAGCACCAGCCGGGGGTTGCGGAAGTATCGTTCGTTCCCGCGAACCCCGGCGTAGGTGAGAGAGAGAACACCGGGGTGGTTTTTACTCAGTAAGAGTCTGACAGACCCCGCCGTCCGCCCCAGGGCGGCGGACATCCATGAGAATTTTCCACCCCGAAACAAAAAAAAAAAAAAAAGTTTTATCCGACATAGCTTGCAGAGTAAGCTAACTGAAGTGGCAATGGGCTGGCCATGTCTGTCGAAGGGCCGATGGCCGGTGGAGCAGACGAGTCCTGGAGTGGAGACCGCGTATCGGCAAGCGTAGTGTGGGACGCCCCCCAGCTAAATGGACGGACGACCTAAAGAAGGTGGCTGGGGTAGACTGGATGCGGAAGGCGCATGACAGGGTGTTGTGGCGCAGTCTGGGAGAGTCCTATGCCCAGCAGTGGACTGCGATAGGCTGAGTTGATGAACACTTAACACAACAAAATTCGTTTGTCCCAGTTCACTGGAAACGTGTTATTTGTCTAATTATACAGCGTGTAACGGAAGGGGGGTATCAACCCTGAAGGAGGTGAATGTGCTCATGAAACTCAACAACTTTCCCCAAAGAACATAGGTCGAAATATGAAAAAAAAAATTGGCCCTCTGTTACAAAACTGACTACCAGCTGATTGATTTACTATGGGAGGGCCAAATTTTATTTTCATATTTCGACCTATGTTCTTTGGGGAAAGTTGTTGAGTTTCATGAGCACATTCACCTCCTTCAGGGTTGATACCCCCTTTCCGTTACACGCTGTAGACATGTATTTGGAGGATAAAAATATACACACTGGGTAAACTTTTAATACTAAATAACTTTGTTTAATAGTTCTTCCAAAAAAGAATCGCCCCCGGGTGGGCTCGAACCACCAACCTTTCGGTTAACAGCCGAACGCGCTAGCCATTGCGCCACGGAGGCTGTAGAGATGTCACTGAAATATATACTTACATATACGAGGGGCCCGTGGCTAAATAACAACAGCCACACAGATCGAACGATCTGGTTAAGCTACGCTTGCGCGGTTGGTCTGTGGATGGGTGACCATCTTTACATACCGAGACCCCTCCGTGCCTCGGAAAGCACGTTAAGCCGTTGGTCCCGGCTGTCATTCGTAGATCTTTGACAGTCGTTACGGGTAGTCAGAAGCCCGAAAGTCAACCAGTCTTACCTAGAGGTATCGTATTACCCCGTAACTGGGTTGTGGAGGTCAGATAGGCAGTCGCTCCATGTAAAATAGTGGTATTCAGCTGCATCCGGTTAGACTGGAAGCCGACCCCAACATAGTTGGGAAAAGGCTAGGCAGATGATGATATACTTACATATAGAGACTAGATAATACCTACAGCATCATCATCATCGTCGCTACTACCGAAAGACGTCCACTGTTGGGCATAAGCTTGGGGGACAAGCACCGCAACCTCGACCGGCACCCTAATTGCGTAACACATTATTCCTCTCAATTTGAATCATTTTGACGCATATTGCTAATCCATTGCTCCATATGTTCGAAAAATGTGTCTGCTCAACAACGTAAATAACGCAATGAATGTTGTTGAATTGTCAAAATGAAACCCATTGCTACTGATAGTCTGTTACGCAATTACCCTCCGGTTCTGTATTTCCCGCATCTTAATATGGGACATCAAGATGAACTTGCTGGACGTACGGCCACCAAAGTAACCACGGCTGGCGGATATAGTTGAATTCTACTAAGAAATAGATAGATGTTTTCAATGAAATTTATTTTAATTAACAGAAAACAAACACTTCATTTGAAGGGTACAGGGGAGAAACAAGGAATGTCACAAGAAATTGGGTAGTTGCATGATATTGAATACTATATATTCTAGTATCCACACATGTAATACAATAATAGAATTCGAAATCAAATTTGAAATCGGTCGAAAAATAAAAAACTTATAACTTAAGGAAAACTTTTTGTCTATCTCTTTCTCGCAAAACGAAGTTTTGCATGTAATTTATATGGCGATACTGAACTATGACGTCACAATTCAGTATTTCCCTCTCTGTCTAATTGAGAGTTTTGAACGCTCATATCTTTTAAATTTTTAAAAATATTAAAAAACTGGTTATACCAAGCTATTAGTGAGGTAAAAAAGCTTCAATTTAAATAATAAAAAAAAATTTGTCAACTCGCGGATTAAAATATTAATTAAGTATTAACTTTTCGCGCGTATTTTTATATAACAAAATGTAAAAAGCGTAAAAACAAACATAGTCCCTTATTAGAACAATATATGAGACATTCCATGTTTTTGTACCTTAAAAAAGTTAATTACTTTCTTTTTTTCAATTTTTATTTAATTTTTAATAATTGCTAAAAGTTTATTTGTATCTACAGCTGATCTCTGTAAGTCAAACTTAAGTTTATTTCAGTAATTTCCAAAAAAGTAATAAACTTTCAAACATTAAAATGTTAATTAAACAAAAAGCTGTTTTAGTGACATTTCTTGTTTTGCCCTTGTACCCTTCATTTATGAAATTAAATTTCATTCGAAAACATCCATCGATTTCTTAGTAATCTTCAGTTATATCCGACGACCCTGGTTACCTATCTCTTTTGGTGACTGTACTTTTAAGCAGCATTGGATTGTATAAAAAGAATCGCCCCCGGGTGGGCTCGAACCACCAACCTTTCGGTTAACAGCCGAACGCGCTAGCCATTGCGCCACGGAGGCTATGACTCCATGTTTTATAATATAGACTCATTGTTTTTTTTAATAGAAATAGCGTATAGATGCCATCTGCCTAGCCTTTTCCCAACTATGTTGGGGTCGGCTACCAGTCTAACTGGATGCAGCTGAATACCAGTATTTTACATGGAGCGATTGCCTATCTGACCTCCACAACCCAGTAGGTATCTAGGGAATACGATACCCCTTGGTAAGACTGGTTGTCGGACTTTCGGGCTTCTGACGACCCGTAACGACTGTCATAGATCCACGAATGACAGCCGGGACCAACAGCTTAACGTGCTTTCCGAGGCACGGAGGGGTCTTGGTACGTGAAGATGGTCACCCATCCACGGACCAACCGCGGCAAGGGTAGCTTAACCGGATCGATCGACCTGTGTGGCTGTTAATACATAGCCACAAGCCCCTCTAGTATATAGATGTGATAATGATAAATATATTCGGAAGTGGGGTTATGCAAACACTTTAAAGGCGGATCCACACCTACACACGTGTAGCGGACGCGCACGAACCGTGCACACTACACGCTTCGCACGGCTATGAACCAAAATTGATGTGTCTATTTGTAATGTAAAAATTTTAGCTTTTTACTATATGCATATGAAAGTATATAGGTAAGTAAGTACGGTTAGATACAACAAAAACAAAACAATTTTTAAAGTGTTGTCTGTGTGTGTTTGTTCCGGCTTTTCTCCGCAACGGCTAGGCCGATTTGGACGGCACTTCCACTGGCAGATAGCTGATGATAAAAGGAGTAGGTAGGTACTTACTTTCATTTTAGTACTTTTACTTTTATTTTTAGTAGCGCGGAACCTTAATTATTTTTTTAAAAACAAATTCGATTTTATAATCTAATATGTTTTTGACATGTATAAGAACAAAGTCGCGGGCACAGCTTGTACAGACGCCAGCACATCAAGCTACCCCAAACTGACAAATTTTCCCAATCAATTTTGAACCTAATCTTTTAGACATAAAGTTGAAAATCTATTAAAGAAATTTGACAGATTGTAGTAGCTTGATGTGCTGGCGTCTGTACAAAATAAACTAACAAACTTTGTTTAATAGTTCTTCCCAAAAAAGATTCGCCCCCGGGTGGGCTCGAACCACCAACCTTTCGGTTAACAGCCGAACGCGCTAGCCATTGCGCCACGGAGGCTATGAGTTTAGGTCTTATAATATTCACTCATTTTTTTATATGAATAGTAGAGGACTAGGAGATAAGTACGATTGGACAAATACTTTAAAGGCGGATCCACGTGTGCGCACGTGTAGCGCTCGCACACGAACCGTGCACACTACGCGCCTCGAACGACTATGGACACGTCACACACTGCGCGCGGGTCGCAAACAGATTACGTTTGCGAGCATGATTTGTTTGTGCTTTATTGGGTGATTTAGTATGGACACGTTCGAAGACACTTCGCGAAACCACGGAAAAGTGCACGTCGTGATTATCACAAGTTGCACGCGAACCGCTCGTTAGCCTCTATCCAAAATAGTGTCCGTGGAGTTTCTTGCCTGTTCTTTTCCGTAGGTACGACCCTTTGACAATTCAAAATTGCCTGTAATTTTTTTTTTTTTAAATTGGTACCTTTATTTCCAATTTTACGATTTGCCAATCAACCTATCAACTTATTGCAAGAATAGAATCAACTTATTGCAAGTTGATTCTATGACAATATGCTTGCATAAATCACTGATTACTCCACTGGCACCCAAGCTAAGATTAAACTTGTGTTATGGGTGCCAGGACTCTCGCTGTTCATACGTTTCTCAATTTATACAAAAACTAGTCCGGAGTTACATTAGGTAAGTAGCTATTAATTGAGTACAAAAAGAAAACAAAGTTATAAAAACAAGGAAACAAACGATAGAAAGGATTAAATATAAAAGATAAATAAAAATGTATAGCCTCTCTCTACCTATAGTGTGAATTGGGTAGTTGCATGATATTGAATACTATATATTCTAGTAGATAATATATCCACACATGTAATACAATAATAGAATTCGAAATCAAATTTGAAATCGGTCGAAAAATAAAAAACTTATAACTTATAGAAACTTTTTGTCTATCTCTTTCTCGCAAAACGAAGTTTTGCATGTAATCTATATGGCGATACTGAACTATGACGTCACAATTCAGTATTTCCCTCTCTGTCTAATTGAGAGTTTTGAACGCTCATATTTTTTCAATTTTTAAAAATATTAAAAAACTGTTTATACCTACCAAGCTATTAGTGAGGTAAAAAAGCTTCAATTTAAATAATAAAAAAAAATTAGTCAACTCGCGGATTAGGTGAGGTTTGTGGTGTAAAGTGTAAGTGTATGACTGTATATGTCCTGTGTATGTTTTATGTATATGTGTCGTGTGTGTGTGTGTGTGATGTATGCGCTTGTAGTATGTTGTTTAAAATTTGAAAAGGCAGAAATTTTTAGAAAGGCTTTCCAAGTAACTTTTCAGTCTCCTCGTAGGTAAGGGTGGTGAGCCACTGAGTGACTTTCTTTTTACATTCGAATTTATTTAAGCCATAAATATTGCATTGTTTGTTAACTTTATAATAAATTCGACTACTTAATACTCGAAAGTGTCTTTCGGCCAATTTAGTTTTGTAACGTTCTATAGGGGAGGCCGGGGCTGGAAGTTCCGATTTTCAAATAACATGAAAATTTATGATGAAAATGATAAGATTTCAATATTAATATTAGATTTTATTAAAAAGTCTTAATCGGTCTCTGTAATAGTAAAGTCATTTCTGCTAGTTTCTCTATATTTTTTTTTGTACAGGCATTTTTTTACAAAATTTCGGAAGGGAACATTCAACCCCACTTTGGGGCGAGTTGTTCCATGTGTGGGGCAAATTGTGCCACTTAGATAATATTAATAAAGTATAAGGATAATGTATGGTTTCTCTGGTTAAATAAAACAATAAATAATTTCTATAGTTAGGTTCATTTATTTAGTTGTTATGCAATGCTATAAACTTTAAAAAACAACGAAAAAACATTACTAGCTACAACTAGATTCACATTTTGTATTGGTTTACAAAAATTGAGATCTATTAGCTTATAAATCTTACGACCTACATACTTAAGGATACAAAAAAATCGTACTGGAAAGGATACTCGAGATAAACACTTTTTTATAACTAAAAATATTGGCAATTCCATAACAGAACTTAAAAAAAAGACAACAAAATATAACTGGAAATCTTCAGATAAATGTTTCTTTTATTAATTATTAAGAGATTTATCAAGTAAAAAAAAATATCACAAACATAACTGCACTTATTTTAACTACATAACACAACGGGTAACCTTCATGCACACGTTTCATTAATAAATTTAATGATAAGTGAGATCAAAACTCACAATTATAATCAAATACCAAAATGAAACTGCTAACGTCAATATTATTTATCATCTTGAAGTTATCAAATTATCATTAAATCAGTCGTAATCAACTTTGGTAACTTTTATTTTTATTCATCGTTAAATTCTTCATCTGACTCATTTAAGATTCACCATTTAAGGATCGATTGGGGTAAGTTGTTCCGGGGAACAACCAGCCCCTTTAGGAGGGAACTTGTAGCCCCAAATTATATTTTTGTATAAAAACTGTCATGTTAGCAAATTAACAAATTCAATTGAAAAAACATTCAAGCTATAAGATACCTAACTAATGCCACTCTAAAATTGGAAAGATGCACATAAATCGGCCAATAATAAAGAAAAATAGACCAAAAAGTTTAAACACGAAAAAATTTACTCACGTGGTGTTCTAATAGCACGGTGCATACAGCCACTCTTCCGCCGCCGTCGGAGCAACTAAGATGGCCGCCAACGCGGCGTGTCACCTGATGCTTAAACGACGCACTTCTCGTGTATTGCTACCTCTTTTCTTTACAAAGTTATTACTGTCGGAACAACGTGCCCCGGGAACTTCCAGCCCCGGCCTCCCCTAGGACAGACATATTTTGATCTCAAATTTGCCAGACGACCAGTACTGCACTGGTTCATTCTTACATAGTATAAAACAAAGTCGCCGAAATGTCTGTACGCGCGTAACTTCCGAATGTCTGCACCAAATTGGATAATTCATTTTTGTTGTGTTTGGTGTTGCCAGGGCAAGGTTTGTATGAAATAAAATTTCGGAAATTCGAAAAACAACATTGCACCGGTGCGAAGCTGGGGCGGGCCGCTATTTTGCAATAAAGTCTTTGAGTTTGAAATGTGTCCCTATCTGTTCCTAAGATGCATGCGAACCGCACTGTTCGTGCACGAGAGTAGGTCGCCGTGTTAAAGACAAAACCGACTATCTACGATTTTTTCAGTTTTTCACTTTAATATACCATTAGATAAAGAATCAAATGCCGATTCGAATGGTATATTAAATTGCACAACTGAAAAAATCGTAGATAGTCGGTTTTGCCTTTAACACGGCGAGGTGTAGTTAGACACGTCATTAATATTTTAAAAACTAGATGAAGTCGGTGTTTCCTATACGACTACAAACTCAGAGGTCACAGTCTCTTTTAAAGTCCTGACATACCATTTTTTTCGTTTTTCATATTAAATTTATTCTAACACTTGCTGTGACGTCGAAAAAACAAATCGGATTTATTAGGTTTTAATATTTTTGCGCGGAACCCTAATTATTTTTCTAAAATAAAAGGGCTTTCTAAGTTACTCCAATATATCAGCTATCCGCCAGTGTATGACCCGTCAAATTCGGTCCAGCCGTTTCGGATATTAGCCGGAACAAAGCGAGAGCGGCAACAGTGCGGGGGTCGAGAGCCAAGTTAACTCTTAATAGATTTTCAACTTTATCGCCAAATCATAAAGTTCAAAGTTGATTGAGAAAATCTGACAGTTTCGGGTAGCTTGATGTACTGGCGTCTGTACGTAGATTGAACAGACGTTTGTGACGATGTCTCCATTTTTGTAGAACTGTAGTTAGCTCATAATAATGTTAAAACCAGCCCTTACTTGCTTAGGAATACCCTCGAGGACCGTTGCGTTCATGGTAGGGAAGAAGTACCTGGCGCGAGCCAGCAGCATGAACGCGGTCCTCAATTTCAGTCCGTAGTCTTTCATGACTCTGTAAAATAAAGATGAAATAACACACAACCTCATAAAAAGTTGTTCGTATAAAGTTGTTCGTAATGATGAGTACAATGACCCCTTCATTTTACTCATCATTACGAACAACTTTTACTATGGAACCAAACCTGAAAACGCGAAAAAACATCCGGTTTGGTCCCATAGTAAAAGTTGTTCATAATGATGAGTACAATGACCTCTTATGAGGTTGTGCGTTCAGTCTGGGATATGTTTTATATGATATCTTTAGACAGCTGTGCTGCTAGGGAGTTAGAGTGGGAAGTATCGACAACTAAACACAATAAAACAAAAGCAAAACAGATTTCGGAGATCAGACTCATACTTCAAGTAACAAAACTCCCAGAGCTCATTGACCCCCCAATAAAAAACATCAATTATTGCTAACTCTGTAAGCTCGGTAATCTTATTTTACATTAGTGGGGTACCCGGCTTCGCTCAGGAACATTCCACGACATTTTAGAATGTTCTGGAATGTTATAGAATACTCGAATGTTCCCGAACATTCCAGAATGTTGTGTGAACATTGAGGAATGCTCTCGAATACTCTCGAATGTTCTGGAATGTTCTAGAAATTTGTAGAGGGCGAAAATTCCAGCCCTTAAATCATCAAAACCATGCCCTTCAGGTAAAAACGGGAACCTTCTTCGTGGAAAGGAGATGGAGGGTTACCATATAACTTCCTTGATCGTACCGAGACTCATTTCTGGGTTTTAGCGGCACGCACATTGTACACTTTCTTTTATAATAAATATATATTGATTATGACTCACGTTGCCATCTCTATGGAAAGTCTCCGGAGCTCTTTGCCAGTCGCCAGGGCGGTCCACTTCATCAGCTTTTTTCCCAATTGTGCGAGATGAAGTCTGTTTCTCATCTGCTGTAGAGCCACCAGCGAGGGCATGACTGGATACCTGACGGCACCCATGGACGCTTCATCTTCCTCGTCTGGAAAAAAACCGCGTTGAAATCAGTTCATCGGTTTGGGAAGGCTGCCACGGGCATATACAACGTGTAACGTTAAATGCGCAAAACCTGAAAATAGTTTGATCAGAATAACGAGCAGAATTAATTGAACCACTTTTTAATATAGGACACATTTTTCAAAAAATCTTCATTAAAAACGTTGCCGTGTCTATTTATTAATAGGTCAAGCAAGCCAATGTCAGCGCGGCGCAGCGGCCCGGTGACGACTCCTCCCTCGATAAAGCGTCGTCGCAGACTCAAGAAACGATCAGAATGGCCAGTAAAACTAAAACAGCACATAAAACCTTTACATTTTTTTTAATGACTTATTATCTCTCTGATAGGTCAATTGAATTAAAAATCAGTTGGGGTGTCTGAGGTTTTACGCATTTAACGTTACACGTTGTAGATAACGACTTCTTAGTTTTAATACGCCACTTTGGGCCTTGGGGATTTATGCCTTAATTAAAATAAAGAAAGAAAATGCATTTCTTGGCTTTCATATTGATCGCTCTGATCACAGCTGATTTTAGTGCTCGTTAGCACGCACAGTAAATGGTTCCGTAGTTAAGATGAATATTAGCGCTCACACAGTATTAGGTCATCCCACTTCCAGTGTCATATTTTTTTATTATTATTATTTTACAAAAACTGACTACTATACTATATAACCTTGTGACACTAATCAATAATCTCCACCACTATTAATCACTCGCTCCCAGACTGCTGGCAAATCTTGAACACCATTTAAAGTACCACTTTCATTTAATTCATCAATAATGCTCTTTAGTTTAATATCTAACTCCTTTTTGCTATTGTATCGAGTACCCGACAATTTCCTCTTCACATGGCCAAAACAATTGAAATCACAAGGATTCATATCCGGGGAATATGGCGGCTGAATAATTTCAATCCATCCTTTATCTTCAATTAAATTCTGAACTATTTTTGATTTGTGCGGTCTGGCGTTATCATGTAAAATTATAGGACTCGTTATATGATGTTCGTCTGCCCAAATAGGAATATTTTCTTCAAAAATGACTTATATCGCTCTCCAGTTATAGTTGTATTTTCATCATAAGTTCTCCAAAAAGCAATGCCTCTGACATCCATAGCTACTATTAGTAGTACTTTTCGTTCATGTAGCACTGCACGTGGTAAATGTTCAGCTGAAGTGCCCGGTTCCACACAACATCGTGACTGATGTCTTTGACGAGGAGTATAAAATTCAACCCAAGTTTCATCAAGGCATATGAATCTATTAAGTATATTTTGCTTACGGCGATACCACGATAAATGGCTACGCGCAGTTTCATAACGAAACTCCGTCTGATCCGTGTTCAGAGTGTGGGGCACCCACACTGCACTTTTATTGACCAGACATAAATCCTCCGTGAGTACTCTATGTATAGTGGAATGAGGAATGTTAAGTTGAGTGGAGAGATCACTGACACTGACCCTACGTGACTGACGAAGTGCTTCCTTGATTTTGTCCCTTGCTTCTAATCTAGTCGATGATAATGATCGAGGTGCTCGCGGCTCATCTTCAGCTGTGGTTCTTCCTTGTTTGTACATTTCAAGCCATCGCTGTACGGTTCTTTTATTTAAGGCGTTACGACCAACACACTTTACCAGTAAGTCGTGCGCAACTCCTCCAGAGTAGTTGAGTAAAGCACAAAACTTTAGAAATATACGTTGCTCCACTACATTAATAGATTTTTTTAAATCTTCCATTTTAAATCAATGCACGTCTTGACAATACAACACACCAAATTAAACTAACATGATTGTACAAGACAACACATGTATTAAATATTGCATACCATTGCGCAATACATAAATATTGGAAATAAAAAATATGACACTGGAAGTGGGATGACCTAATATCTTTTGAATTATAGACCGCTATTAAGAGAGATTCTTCGACCAGCGGGGTAATTGCGTAACACACTATCAGTAGCAATGAGTTTTACTTTGACAGTTTAACAACATTCATTGCGGTGTTTACGTTGTTGAGCAGACATATCTTTTTGAACATATGAAGCAATGTATTAGCATCATCCTTCAAAATTGTTTGGATTGTTTATAGTGTGTTATTATTACGTAAAACTCTCATCCCTCAATCAAGGCTTTTTATAAATTGGACGTCTTGTCCTCTCAGGTAATAAACATTGGTATGAAGGTGTTATGAATGCCACCAATATGGCCGTGCTGCAAAAACTTGCCGAGAGATCATTAACACGTGTTGTCACTGATGTACCCTGGAAGGCAACCGGTCGCAAACCCACCAACTCCCTAGCCTTTTCCCTACTAATTTGGGGTTGGCTTCCAGTCTAACCGGATGCAGCTGAGTATCAGTATTTTGCATGGAGCGACTGCCTATCTGACCTCCACAACCCAGTTACTGGATAATACGATACCCCTTGGTAAGACTAGTTGTCAGGCTTTTGGACTTCTGACGAACCGTAATGGCTGTCAAAGATCCACGAATGACAATCAAGACCAACGGCTTAACGTGCTTTCCGAGGCACGGAGGGTCCTGGTATGTAAAGATAGTCACCTATCAGTTACAACTTAGCCACAAATCCATAGTCATCTTTGTTTTCATATTTTGCAATAGTCCTGCACCAACCGGGGGTTGTCCGTGAGTGCATCTGCAGAGTGTATAGGTGCATATATTAAAAACGTCTAACGGGCCTCTGTGAGTTGGCTTCGGCCCCTCGTACGGCCTTCCAAAGGTCCAAGATCTTAGGGTCCCGGGATACGAGTTGCCTTGGGCAGAAATTGCCGCAGCAAGATAAACTTGTTCAAGTGGAGATTCATAGACGACTCCGCGTTGGAGTGTAAATGTGGTGATGTTTCACAAATGGTGGGACACACAATATCGTGTCCTACGTGTCCTGTCAGCTGCACGTTACAGGAACTGTTGGACGCTAGTGATGGCGCCAAACGCGTAGCCGAATTCTGAGCCGAGTCCATTAAGATTGCCATCGACACGCTAATAAGAAGAATGTCAAAGGTGTAAAAATTCTTACCACCCATGTTTGTTGAATGTGGTTGGTTTTGGTTTCGGCTTCTTTCTAATATCGGTGTCCTTTTCTACTATTGCTGTGCTTGAAAATAAAACATTTTTCTTACGACTATTTCATTTTTGGACATAGACAGACGGATATTAGATGCAAATATGCAACTCCATATTTTTACTTTACTTCATAGTCATTTGGGAAATTGAAAACTTTGAAATTTGCTAATTTTTTCCCGTTTTTTAGCCCGTCATTGTGACTTGTGACAGATTTTTTATATTTATGTCATATAAATTACGAAAATATTCTTTGTCGTTTTATGACGTTAACAGAAAGGAAAGATTTTTTTTTAAGAAGAATTTATTCAATTTCTTTTAAGCTAACTCTTAGGGTACGATCACACGTACTACAACCACGACAATACGTGGAAGGCCGCTAACAGACGTTGCCTGAGGTAGCTGCGCGGTGCGGGAGGGGTGATAGTTGTCACAAGTTGACGAATCACTGAGCTCTCGCATCACGTCACCACACCCCTCCCGCACCGCACAGCTACCTCAGGCAACGTCACCGTTAAGCGGTCGGCCAATAAAATTCGCATTTTAGTTTTTCGACATCAAAATAGCACCCTATCTCGTTTTCTTCATGGAGTAGAAAGAAGATGCTTGTGTAGAAAACAACTAAAATAGATGTATCGCCCCCAGGTGGGCTCGAACCACCAATCTATTCTTTGTCTGGGTGTAATTTATCTATAATATGTATGTATTTAGAAATATATATATGTATGTTTATCAGTTGTCTAGTACTCATAGCACAAGCTCTGCTTAGTTTGGGACTAGATGGCGTTGTGTGAAAGTTGTGGAATATTATTATTATTATAATCTTTTGGTTAACAGCTGAACGCGCCATTGCGCCACAGAGGCTGTCGTTAGAACAGCTGAATATTAGGGGCTTCATTGATAGCCTACTAGTTAAGCATCTAATATCAATGCCAGTGCCGCCATATACTGGCACTAAAACTACCAAGTCTTTAAGTCAGACGAAGACTTAATACCTATTTCCCTTGAGCCTGGGAAGTTAGCTAAAATTACTAATCACTTAGTTCCTGAGAAATAACGTTTTGTTCACACTGAGACACTTTTAGTCACATCTAAGTTGAAGTGTTCTGTAAGCCACTTTTAAGCACTGCTTTTATTGGGAAAAATAGTCGCATAGTACTCGTAACTAACGCATAGTCAACAAAAAAAAAAGTAAATTATCAACTGTCCCATACAAAACTCCAATACTTACTCGACCCAAATGTACGGGACGGGTGTTTTTTTTTTCGCGATTACGTTTTTGCAGACAGTTGTTCAATTTGATGGTTTGTTTGACACCCTTACATTTATAACCAGCAGTGCTATTCTGTAAAAATCTCACCGTGAGAACTTAGGTGAAGTGAGCTGTCATTATGGATTAACCCTATTGACACTGCTCACTTCAAGCTCACTTCACTTATGATTTCACCGTGAGATTTTTACAGAATCGACCGGCAGATCTATCTGATATATGCTGTATACAAGGTTATTTTAAATTGGCTAGCTAAACTCCACAGACGCGATGGGTATCGATATCTGAACACGATAAAATAAAAATACATATAAAGATTTGATGTTTTTTTTTTTTGGAAAGTCAACGACCGCTTTTATTGTTGTTACTTGACGTATGAGTTGAGATAAACTGTTTTCATATGTTTTTATAGTGTTTAGATATTGATAACCATAACGTCTGCGAAGGTTACACAAACAATAACTGCCGGTCGATTCTGGAAAAATCTCACCGTGATAACTAAGGTGAAATGAGCTTAGAGTGAGCTGTGAGTCATGCTGATGCTAGGGATTGACACTATTGACGACTCACTCCACGCTCACTTCACCCAAGTTTTCACGGTGAGATGGTTAAAGAATCGCACGGCAGATTTTTAAGCTGATATTTCAAATGTCTACAATAACTGCGGTCGATGACCCCACAACAAAATTCATCAAATTATTTTTTTTTTATTTATGTACGTGACGCCAGCACATCAAGCTACCCGAAACTGTCAAATTTTCTCAATCATCTTTGAACCTCATGCTTTGGCAATAAAGTTGAAAATCTATTAAAGAAATATGACAGATTGTAGTAGCTTGATGTGCAGACATGTTTAGAAATCAATACACATCGCGTCTGCGGAATTTAGCTAGCCAATTTAAATTACCCTGTATGTCTCAGTCTGTGCAAGAGCTTATACACTTTCAGCGCACTCTCTAAGGATTACAGCGCGGCGGTGTAATAATTGCCTAAAATTGCCTTTTTAATACACTTACCGTAACACCACCTTGGCAAGGCAAAGCTAAATAATGAATGAACTTTGCTAGAGTTTTAGGATGTGTTCGTCTTAACCCTCTATGACTCATAAGCTGGGATTTTTTTGATGTTTTGGATTAGAGATGATTACAAAAAAATAAAATACACGTATTTCTGGGTTTTCATTATTTTTAATTAATTGGAAAAAAATTACAAAAATTGCAACAATCACTTTTACCAACGAAAACAAAATAAAATGTGAAAAGTATTCAAAAATAACGTTACAAAATAAATTTCAAACACTTACCACTCCAATTTATCAACACAGCGTGTAACGGAAGGGGGGTATCAACCCTGAAGGAGGTGAATGTGCTCATGAAACTCAACAACTTTCCCCAAAGAACATAGGTCGAAATATGAAAAAAAAATTTGGCCCTCCCTTACAAAACTGACTACCAGCTGATTGATTTACTATGGGAGGGCCAAATTTTTTTTTCATATTTCGACCTATGTTCTTTGGGGAAAGTTTTTGAGTTTCATGAGCACATTCACCTCCGCCTCTAACAAGAGGCGCCGTCTAGTCGTATTTTTTGGTACTAGTTCATTAGTTCGGAGTACAGACTAGGACAGTGCGCGATTACGTTATGAAATCAATCATTTTAAATTTCGAAGCGTTTGTACGGTATGTTGCCCACAGTCTACACTATGCTATAGAGGGTTAAAGACTCTGTCTCTGGGGTGGGCAAGCATAATATTCAGCCTAAAATATTCCCACTTCTGGGACACAAGCCTCCTCTCTGCGATAGGGGGAAAGCTGTGATCCACCACGCGGGACCAGTGCGGGTTGGTAGATGTCACATGTCTTCGAATTTTTGGTTCTCTAAAACACACTGGTTTCCTCACGATGTTTCCCTTCACCGTTTTGAAGGTACGTAGTGGTGATGAAATAATTTACACAAAGTAGGATTCGAACTTACGACCTTCAACTCGTCAGGCGTATTTCCATTGGGCCAACACTGCTCTCAAGATATGACGACGAGCGTGTAAAAAAAAAACTTAAATGGATGTTGCTCCAAGGCCCCGGCGAGATTCGAACTCACGATCTCCTGTTTACAAGACAGGCGCTTTAACCAACTAAGCCACGGCGCCTGTGATATGCTACTTCATTAATACGATGTACAGTCAACCGCACGTGTGTAATCTACTTTAACTACTTTATACTACTTTAACCTTGAGTTGGCCTAGCGTAGTACTAGTTCATTCAATATACGGAGTTTTAATAGAATACAAGGACATCTCGACATACCAAGACCCCTCCGTTAAGCCGTTGGTCCCGGCTGTCATTCGTGGATCTTTGACAGTCGTTACGGGTCGTCAGTAGCCCGAAAGTCTGACAACCAGTCAGACAAATGTCGGTGTGATAAAAAGTCGCACAGACAAAATTCTATAGAAGTCTGTATGAAAGTCTGTATCGTGTGGACCTACCATTATGGGCATATGATTAGTTCGGGGCCCGAAATAATTACGAATGACAGCTCAGCATGATGTGACAGTTTTCCCTACTCCCGATGATTGTGTTTTTGCCCGTCCGCAAATTATAATTTGACACTTGCTTCGAAGGGTCAACTACTTTCAGATGGGCCCGTATCTTCGTTGACGGACATCGAGAGTAGACACTGAGGCCAACTTATACTGGTCTAGTACAGACATACGATCGACTGTACCTGTCACAGATAAAATTCAAGGGTCGCTAAACGGCTAAGGGCGGGGTAATTGCGTAACACGTATAAAATTACAACTGTATTGATAAATCTAATTGTATATCATACTTACAGATATATTTTATTTTTAGTATCTCAAGAAACTAAAAATAAAATAATTTTGCAAGTTGTACAAACATCCAAAGCTATGGAAGTGCGGAGTCTCCTAACACAGGCGTCATCATGCTTAAAAGGAGGCTCCAATCATAAACTAATGTAAACTAGTTGGTACAGAAATAAACATTTTGTATTTTGTATTTATTTTTGTATATTAACATTTGATACTAAATTAAATGACTAATTAACTTACTATACAAATAAATACAAAACAGAAGGACACTTTTAGGCGTCGAAGTACTAGTCCGCATCGCTGTCATTGGAAACGTGCCCAGAAGACTGGCAGCATTGCCGCGTTGAATGGCAATGCTAATTCATTGGCCAAAGAACGACCCAGCCCTCTGGTCACGTAAAGTGTCGACCAGCCGGCGAGAAATTTCCTTGAAAAGGAGACGCGCACTGGGGCCCCATATACCCGAGCATTTCGACCCCAAACGGCTCAAAGCTGTAGTTACCCATAAGGTTACAGTATTTGCGCCGCTTGAGGGTCTCAGCAGCCGCAGGAGCGGCGCCAGGAACCTCAGATCGCCGTGCTAGGAATATCAGATGGCGCAAGGGTATCGACACAACATCAACACACAACCAGACTTACCAAAGGGTTTCGTGTTACCCAGTAACTGGGTTGTGGAGGTCATATAGCGACTGCTCCATGCAAAATACTGGTATTCATCTGCATCAGGTTAGACTGCATGCTGACCCCAAAAAAAATTGGGGAAAAGGCTAAGCAGATTATGAGTTATTTAGTCATTTAATTTAGTATATGTATTATAAGATAGATGTAATTTCGATTTAATAGAATAGAATAGAAAGACTTTATTTCGGACACAAGTATCCATATTGTGTTAGTAACATACAAAAAAAAATAACTTATTGCCTAGTGTTAGTACAAATCAACCTCCGCACAAACTGCTGTACAATCGGAGAGCCGAGGCTCCCAGCTACAGTTTTCAGGATGCTGTTTCGACTGCCCCTCACTCTACTCAGTAGCGACGCAGTTTTCTTGCGTATAAATAGCATATAAAAGCCGTCGGTGCGGGCTTGCGCAAACATTTCCGACGCGCTACCTCAACAACATCCTGAAAGCATTGTTATATTGGACGCGCAGGACATCCAGCGATCTCTTAGCATAATCGCTCGAATCTACATTACGTGACGTACTAGGGCCCCTGATAATAGAAGATAGACAAGCATAGAATCATTTTTCATCATAGGTACCCCCAACTCTATAAAATGCATATACCTACTCTAATCCTTTTATGTGCAATTCCGTACAACGCATCCACCATTGAACTAGTGGTGTACGGGGCCTATGGGGTGTGTTCTATGGTAAAAGCTATGTTCATTATACAAATTATGGAGTCGCACAGTTCTCGAGTGGCGCGCTTGTCACCATATCTAGAGGTGTGAATGATTGTAAATGAGCTACGATGTATTATGGAGTTGGTATTCAATTTATTGCATATGAAAAATATTTAGACACAAGCCGGTCGATTCTGTAAAAATGTCACCGTGAAATCATAAGTGAGTGAGTACTTAATAGTGTTAATCCCTAGCGAATGACAGCTCACTCCACGCTCACTTCACCCAAGCTTTCACGGTGAGATGGTTACAGAATCGCACGGAAGGTGTCATTGAATTAAGTTGAAATCAGCAGTGCGATTCAGTAATCATCTCACAATGAAAACTTAGGTGAAGTGAGCGTGGAGTGAGCTGTCAGTGTCGTCCCATCTGATACTAGGGATTGACTAAGCATACATTTACAATCATATTCGAGATTTTAATAATATTCTTTATGCAAATTGTATTGATCATTTTATATAATTTCAACGCTAGTATTTTAGTTGTCAAAACATTACTATTTGGTGGGGTTTTAAAATAGAATAGCAAAACAGAAACTCCGTCAGAATCTCAAGGGTTTTTTTTTCCTAGAGTAGTCCTGACGAGTCGAATAGAATTAGCACAAAAAATATTATTAAAATCTCGATTATGATTGTAAATGTTTGCTTGGTCAATCCCTAGCATCAGTGGGATGACACTGACAGGTCACTCCACGCAAGTTTTCACGGTGAGATTTTTACTGAATCGACATACAGATCTTGCTGCCCAAAACTCCGCCACTTCCATGGCGTCATCGCGGTAGCAGCGCAAAGATCACTTTGATTGCATGTTTTGGGACACAAAGGGCCGCATAGGAGTTGCAGCATGGTGTACGACACAGCTCCACAAACACACCCTACTGCCGTTCCGTGGAGGTAGCCGCACTTCAACAGGTTGGAGTAACATATCATATCCTCATTTGACTCCGGACACGGTTCAGCCGTGCGATTCTGTAACCATCTCATCGTGAAACGATGAAAATGCCATGTTTTTCTTCCTTGCTGAAAGTGATATTCAGCTTAAGGCTACTTTGCCAGTACCTAGAGTTGTTTTAGTAGGTAGATCGTAGGGGCGAACCCAAGCGGGCACTTTATTTTGTGTAGTTATTTTATCATCACTGTTCTCAAAACGTGAGCAAAAAAATCGAATACTTCTGTCATCCACCATCCAATACTGAGCCCGCATGTTGGATAACTTACGACTCACTCTTTCTCTCACAGAGAGGAGACCTGTCGTGCGATTCTGTAACTATCTCACCGTGAAAACTTTGAGTGAAGTGAGCGTGGAGTGAGCTGCCATTCGCTAGGGATTAACACCATTGAGTGCTCACTTCACTTATGATTTCACGGTGAGATTCTTACTGAATCGACCGGCAGGTTTCACTTGCTCACTGCGGTACAGATTTATTATTACGTACCTAAATGCAAAATCAATCCATTAGTAATTCCGTGTACGCACATACCTCATCAGATTGAAAAGCGAAGGAGGTGTGAAAGAGGGTTGCAGGCTCTTTGTCAGGTTATAATAGCCATTGTACGGCTGTGTCACGCGTTCTGTAACCCACCCAGCTTACAAAGACCCCTCACCACCCCTTAACAACCCCCCGCGGTAGGACAAAACTGGGGTCGTAAAGGGGGGAAGGGGTCAAGTGAAAATGGTTACGATAGTCCGTATTATAAGTGAGTTTATTATTTTTAAAGTAAGGAATCTCTTTCTGTTTTAAGAGGGGTGTCGAAGTGTCGAGAAATTCTTTAATGAACCTCGGTGGGTATTTTTTTTTTTTTATCTGTGTACATGTTTAATTTGTTTATCGTGTAGGACTTATCTCGGCTCAGTTTGTGTCAGAATGAACAAAAAAAGAAAAAAAAAAGAAATAATACTTATGAATAACAATGTTGCACCAGCAAGACACATTAGGGGCCATTCAAATATTACGTAAGCACTACGGGGGGGGGGGGGGGGGGGGACTTTGCCTTAGTTATTTTGATGACATGGGGATGGGGTTCTGGATGGTGATTACGTCAGCAGTATTTATTTCTTTACTTTTTCGGATTTTCTACAAAAGCCAATTTTGGTTTGAACACAAATATTTTGAATACAAAGTTAATTAATGCAAAAAATCTGCTTGCGTAATACTTGAACGGCCCTTTACACTAGTTTACATGGTTTTTGTCCTTGCAATGAAAAGTGTTTTTTCTTAACGATTGAGGTGGACTGAGTTTAAAAAAAATATGAAAAATATCAAACACATCACGTTTCCGAAATATTTATTATTATTGATTTACAAAAAAAAATGAATTGCTTTAACTTTTTTTTGTATTTTTTTTATTTGTGTCTGTGTCACTTATATATCTTTGTTATTTCTATCAAATCCAAATGTCTTAGTGACAGAAGTAACAGTCATTTTCGTGGTTGGACGGTTCCCTCCATATCATTGGCATCTTAAAATTCAAAAATGTTTTTTCACCTGTAGCCCAGGAGCTTAGCGTTTTTCTACATCTTTCACAAAAAGATATTTATTAATTTTATATTTTCTTAGATATAATAAGCTCACCGCAAACATAACAAAATCGGTCAGGATGTATTTTACAAAACCTATTTGTCATTTTTAATACTATATTTATTTAACTGAACACCATCATCTGCCGAGCCTTTTCCCAACTACGTTGGGGTCGGCTTCTAGTCTAACCGGATGCAGCTGAATACAAGTATTTTACATGGAGCGACTGCCTATCTGACCTCCACAACCCAGTTACTGGGTAATACGAAAACCCCTAGGTAAGACTGGTTGTCAGATTTTCGAGCTTCGACTACCCGTAGCGACTGTCAAAGATCTACGAATGACAGCCGGGACCAACGGCTTAACGTGCCTTCCGAGGCACGGCGGGGTCTTGGTATGTAAAGATGGTCGCCCATCCACAGACCAACTGCGGGAAGCTTAGCTTAACCTGATCGATCGACCCGTGCGGCTGTTATTACTTAGCCACAAGCCCCTCTTATTATTTAACTGAACACCACTGCATCAAAATTTTAGAATGAATTCAGAACCAACTTGTTAGTAGTTTGATAGTAAAATGTGATGATAACTTAATTTTTTGACGTGATAAAAACAAAACAAATACATGTTTGCGCTTAGTTACTGCCACTAAGTAAAGCAATATGAAATTCACTGGAAGGACGACCTTTATTTTATTTTGTAAGCTAGTGTTATTAACTCTGTGTAGTGTTTGGGTCACCAAGACACGAAAAGAATATACGGAATCGAATCAGTAGTTCCGAAGATTACTACCTACATACAAACTCACAAATATCTCTTTATAATATTAGTATTAGACAACACAAGTCTTTAAATAAATAATGAAATCATAAATATAATCATATTTATTTATAGTATTTTTAAGTTACATTATTATAGTATTATATTTGTGATAATTTTGTATGTATTAGTTTATAAGTATGTTTGTAGTAGTATGTATTGTTTTTTCTATGGGCCTTAGTTGCCTGAAATAAAGGAATAAACAATATAAATAAATAAATAAAAATAAATACTTACGTTATAACTTTGAGTTCACTTTTTTTTTCCACTGACATTAAAATTAGTTTTTACAGACGAGCAATATAATAAAGGCACTTGCAAAGTGCTTAAAGAAATCTAAATATTTCCTGGGACTAGCTTAGCAGACGTACGAATGCACTTATTGAAGAATGGGAGAGGAATCTGCTACTCAGAATGCCAAATCGCAGAGGCAATACGAATATTGAAAGATTAAAAAATTAAGTTTCAATTTCGTAACCCCACTTTAAGAGATTGTATTTTGTCCAAATGAACCTATTTCGTTTTTTTCATCTTTTACAATTAATTTATTTTTCTTTCGATTTTGTGTTTTAATGCATTATTAATTGCATTTCAATGTTGCTTTACACTTCAAGAAGGGCAGTTCTTGTAATTTTATGAACGTTCACAATCAGATACTGCAAAACGCAAGAAAATTTAAATCTCGTGAGCTACCGTGACGCTTTCGCCTTAAGAAAATGCTGTAGCAATATAGCTAATCTGCGTTCTTAGTTGCCCAAACATGTAAACATATATGAGTTTTTGGGAAAATAACTTTTTTTTTTTTGGCTTCGCACGGTTTGTGCATTCAGCCAGTGTAAAATAACTTTAATTCCTACAAAATAAAGTTCAGCCGTGCGATTCTGTAACTATCTCACCGTGAAAACTTGGGTGAAGTGAGCGTGGAGTGAGCTGGCATTAGGGATTAACACTATTGACACTGCTCACTTCAAGCTCACTTCACTTATGATTTCACGGTGAGATTTTTACACAATCAACCGGCTGTTTACGCAAAAACTTCAATTTTTTTTAAACTTCTTCAATATTGCTAGTCACTCTGAAATCAACTTAATTTCTATTGAAATAAAGTTGAAATTTGTTTAACGTGAAATAACATCAATTTGAAACTGAATAGACTAGTAACTAATACATATAACAATGAAGGTAGTTTAATAAGGAATTTAACAAAGAGGCTTTTGAGACGACATTCCTTATCGATTGCAAAGATATTTTGTGTTGAAGGGTCTCGTGGCTAAATGGTGACAGTCGCATGGGTCGGTCGAATGCTGCGGTGAGTTTTTAGATGGGTAACCATTCCAGACGTAGAAAGAAAGAAAGAAAGAAAAGAAAGAAAAACGTTTATTCTGCACAAACAAAACGCACGTTACAAATAAAAAACAAAATAATAATAAAAAAATAAAAAGACAAAATATACAACGTAGCCAAAAGCCTCGTACTTAAGCGCTTGATGTCAGGACCAGGGACCAAAGACAACACATACATTAATCAAGATGCGCCCGTACGTACTGACATCCCTCCATGCCTCAGAAAAACTACTAGTCTCAGCTGCCATTCGTAGATCTTTTACGGGTAGCCAGCCGGAAAGTCTTGCCAAAAGGTATCGTGTTACCCAGTAACTGGGTTCTGGAGGTCAAATAGGCAGTCACTTCATGTAAGATACTTACTGGTATTCAGCTGCATCCGATTATACTGGAAGATAAATTAAAGAGTTGAAAGTTTTACAGTATTGTCTATTGCTTGATGTCAGAGTAGGTCACAGTATAATACTCGTATTTTGTCACGGGCCCCTCTGTAAAACGGAAAACTTATTTATTACTAGCTGTGAATACCCGCTTCGCTGGGTCATTTTTAATTGTATAGTTATTTGTTAATGTCAATAATCTATCACTACTTACTTCATAATCTTTTCATATATGTATACTAAATTTTTTTATTAAAGAAGAAGTGGTGGGGGGCGCCCGACGTGACGGCACAGTGAGCTGCGCGCGGTACATGGACATTGCAACATTACTTTATTTTTCTAAAATATAAGATTTTTTTCTAAAATAAGAGTAGCCTAAGTTACTCCTTATTACATCAGCTACCTGCCAATAAAAGTCCCGTCAAAATCGGTCCAGCCATTTCAGAGATTAGCCGCAACAAATAGACAGACAGACACACAAAAATTGTAAAAAATGTTATTTTGGTGTATGTACCGTATATAATATTCATATGCATGTAGTAAAAAACGGTTATTTCAAAATATTGAAATAACCGTTTTTGGAGTGTCTGTTTGTAATAACAAACAGACACTCCAATTTTATTTATACGTAGATAGTATGTCATACATAGTATGACATCTACAATATTATTTACATTACTTATATAATATTGAAACATTTAATTCTGCTATTTTTTATTGACATTACACCATTATTATTGATCGCTATTTTTAATATAAACTCCTTATTATTTTAAATGAAAAGAATTGTTCTTAATTTAATTTTATGAATTGCATTGTAATCCAAATTTAAATTATAATATTATTATTTTCGTCTTTTTATGTTACTGCTAGTTACTAAATGTGCATGCTTTACGTATAACAAAGATGTAAAATCTTAATATTTGTCCTGCTGAAATGCCGAGTACAGTGAAACCCATAGATCTTAAGAACTTATGTTAGCTACCTATATTCTTGAAAATAAAAAAAAATATATTATATCATTCATTTGATAGTAATTAATTATAATAATACTAGCAGCGTCCCGCGGTTTCACCCGCATAAGTCTCGAATCCGTAAGAATATCGAGATAAAAAGTATTCTATGTGTTAATCCTGGTTATAAACTATCTGTGTGCCGAATTTCATCAATCCAGCTGTTTGAGCGTGAAGAAGTAACAAACACACACACACGCACACACACACACACACACACACACACACACACACACACACACACATACACAAACTCTCGCCTTTATTATTTGAGGAATAAATATTGCGGTTTTACAGCGTTTGTATAGAAAATATGTCACACTGTCATAACTATTCTTCAGATAGAAGTTATTTGACTACTGAAAAATCAGATCTAAGTTGTGATAATTGTCTATTGTTTGTGTCACTACAGCCAGATTTGATTTCAAAATTTACGGAAATAATCATAATACCTACCGGTCGATTCTGGAAAAATCTCACCGTGATAACTAAGATGAACTGAGCTTAGAGTGAGCTGTGAGTCATGCTGATGCTAGGAATTTACACTATTGACGACTCACTCCACGCTCACTTCACCCAAGTTTTCACGGTGAGATGGTTACAGAATCGCACGGCTATAGTCAAAAAAGAAACACTGGAACTAAACTTACTTGAGAAGGCCTAAACAAAACTTCATTTTCGTTATTTGTACGAGTAATTAATTAGTCGTAATAATAAAGGCTTTTTCAGTATTATTTATTTTATTTGATAGCACCGTTATTCCGTAGCAGTAAGAGCGATTTTCGCAGTCCTCACTGCAGATACATAAAAAACATTCTGTTTTATAAAACAGCATCAAAATACAGATCTCCAGCCATTAAACCACCCTCAGTCTCCACATAATTATATTCACGACTACTTTTCTAATACTTTGCACTAGCTCTCCCCTTTCCCCTATTTTCTAGGCAATGTGCCAACCCTAGTAGAAAGTAATTCAAAAGTACAGACGCCAGCACACCAAGCTACCCGAAACTATCAGATTTTCCTAATCAACTTTGAACCTTATGGTTTAGCGATAAAGTTGAAAATCTATGAAAGAAATGTGACAGATTGTAGTAGCTTGATGTGCTGGCGTCTGTACATAGTGTATGCTTTGCGAGGGGACATCCTTATGTGGCAGAGGCTTTGATGTAAGTGAATAGAAATATGTCAAGAGATATGCGTAAACCCATCTTAGTATGCGTGTCTTGTGGGTAGATTCAAGTCTGTCTTTTAGCACTTTTTTTTTTTCGGTAAATTGTAACAGAAAAGTGTTTGCTATCCATCGGGGTAGTTGTGTCATAAGTCATAAGTCATTTATTCATTTGTTAACACAGGTACAATAAATAGTTGTTATTAAAAAAGTACAAGCGCGCTATGTTAGACCCGAATGCGTACAAATATTTATAAAGGTCATTGAGATTTTAAATTGATAACATAATTACATTAATGGAATGCCTATAATATCATTTGATTTTGACAAAAATAAAAACAAAGAAAAATATATAAATGTCAAAAGTAAGTGTAAGTTTACCATGTCAATATTCAAATCATGCCCAGACACAAAAAAAAAGCAAAAAAAAAAGCAAAAGCAAAAGTAGCAATGGCTTTCATTTTGACAGTTCAACAACATTCATTGCGTTATTTACGTTGTTGTGCAGATAAATTTTTCGAACATATGAAGCAATGGATTAGCAATATCTTTCAAAATGATTCACATTGTGATTACGCAAGTAGTGTCGGTTGTCAGTTACCAAACAGCCGGTCGATTCTGTAAAAATCTCACCGTGAAATCATAATTAGTGAAGTGAGCACTTAATAGTGTTAATCCCTAGCGAATGACAGCTCACTCCACGCTCACTTCACCCAAGCTTTCACGGTGAGATGTTTACAGAATCGCACGTTAGGTATCAGGAGTTGGACAGATTGAACACAAGTTGTGACGTCATGAGTAGCTTAAAAATATAGGGTCGGTAAGTCGGTAGAAAATAAACTAAAAATGCTTTGATTTTTTTTTGTGGAGAGTCAACCATCGCTGGTAGTTTTGTTACTTGTGTGTTGAGTTGAGAAAATCTGTTTTCTTTTAATTTATCGTGTTTGGATATTGAAAACCCTCACGCCTGTGAAGCTTACACAAAAAATAACTGTAGTGATATTCTATGTATAAAAATCTCACCGTGAGAACTTAGGTGAAGTGAGCTTGAAGTAGGATTCAGTAGACGACTAATGCTAGAGATTAACACTACTGAGATTGACTGCTCACTTCAAGCTCACTTCACCTATGATTTCACGGTGAGATTTTTACAGAATCGACCGGCAGATACTTCAAGTGACTAAACTAGCTGCGGTCAATGACCCCGCAAAAAAAATTCAGTCATCGTGCAGCTCAACTCAGAACTTATGGGAACTATATTAACGGTCAGCATAATGAGCTTCCATATTTTCCTAGAAATTTAGCGACATTCTTATATTTTTTTGCTTTTTAAAAATTCAGTTTTCTAAAAATCAAAAAATATACCTCACTCTCAGTTCTAACAACAAATCTTTAAAAAAACCGGCCAAGCGCGAGTCGGATTCGCGCACGAAGGGTTCCGTACCATTATCTATAAAAACGGCAAAAAAATCATGTCTGTTGTATGGGAGCCCCCTTAAATATTTATTTTATTCTGTTTTTTTAGTATTTGTTGTTATAGCGGCAACAGGAATACATCATCTGTGAAAATTTCAACTGTCTAACTATCACGGTTCATGAGATACAGCCTGGTGACAGACGGACGGACGGACGGACGGACAGCGGAGCGGGAGTATAGTGGGTTTCTTTTTACCCTTTGGATACGGAACCCTAAAAATGATCTGAGGTTGCACTATTACCAGTATGACTGATTGTGTTGTTATGTGTCGTGGAAATATTGTAATCATTTTAATGTAACCCTTATAAAATTAATTTGCTTTCTCAAATGCAAATGCTCCCACGGCTAGGACACAGGCCTCCTCTCGGTAAGAAGGAGTGGGCTGTAATCCACCACGCGGGCCCAGTGCGGGTTGGTAGATGTCACATGTCTTCGAATTTCTGGTTCTAGGACATGCCGGTTTCCTCACGATGTTTTCCTTCACCGTTTTGAGAGCAGTGGCGATGAAATAATTTACACATAGTAAAACGCCTGTCTGGGTTCGAACCTACGACCTTCAACTCGTAAGTCGCGGCCGCCACTGCTCCAACAAGAATAGGCGACAAAAAGTATCATTATACAAGTATTCCTGAAAGCACGACATGAATGTATTACAATACCCTGAAATGTCGGTTATGAATAATGCATAAACTCCTTGCTTCCCGTACTTATCTTGCGTCGACGACTTGACGAGAAACTTGGATGATAAACAACGATGAAAATGCCATGTTTTTCGTCCTTGCTGAAAGTGATATTCAGCTTACGGCTACTTTGCCAGTACCTAGAGTTGTTTTATTAGGTAGATCGTCAGTGCGAACCCAAGCGGGCACTTTATTTTGTGTAATTATTTTATCATCACTGTTCTCAAAACGTGAGAAAACCAGTATTTCCTACTGCAAAAAAGTCGAAGACTTGTGTCATCCACCAAACAACACTAACTTAAGGCCCATTCTTTCTCTCACATAGAGGAAACCAGCTGGTCGATTCTGTAAAAATCTCACCGTGAAATCATAAGTGAAGTGAGCACTTAATAGTGTTAATCCCTAGCGAATGACAGCTCACTCCACGCTCACTTCACCCAAGCTTTCACGGTGAGATGGTTACAGAATCGCATGGCGGCATGTCGATTCTGTAAAAATCTCACCGTGAAAACTTGCGTGGAGTGACCTGTCAGTGTCATCCCACTGATGCTAGGAATTGACCAAGCAAACATTTACAATCGATATTTTAATAATATTTTTTATGCTAATACTATTGATCATTTTATATATAATTTCAAAGCTAGTACATATTTTAGTTGCCAAAACATCGCTATATAAGGACTAGTCTAGGAAAAAAAAAGAAAAAAAAGAACATTGCGATTCTGACCAAGTTCCTACGCGTAGCATGAACTCATGAACTCTTCTATGGTTACTCTACGAAGAATAGACATCGCTTTCTATACAAAGTGACATTTCTGTTTTTTTTATTTTTGACATCCCGCCGTAGAAATCCTTCTACAATCTATCATGTTGTCTTTTGTTTCTCAACCTTAGCGAATACACTTTGTTTGCTTCAACCTTGACATTGGCAGAATCATCAATAAAACGATGGAGCCATTACTATAAAATTGTATTGGTATTTTGTTTCTTCAAAATCAAAATCAAATCAAAATCAAAAGTCATTTATTCAAACTAGGCTGAGAATCAGCACTTTTCGAACGTCAAAATTACAAAAGACAGTCCCCCAAAACGCCCGCCCTTCACCACTTCCTAGTGCTTTCGCTGGGAAGAAGAAGTGGCGCAACAAACTCCCCAGCAGCACAGCTGTCTGTTCAGTTAGAAAATATACTTGACTGAATACAATACAAGGTATGCAAAGCAATTAACATTACAAGACACAGAACGCTAAATTAAATTATTTGCCATATGTCAGCTGGCAACGCCAATATACCAAGAAATACAATAAAAAACTATACGTACTCAAGCAAAAATTAATAAATGGAAATTAAATAAAAGCCTCCAGGTGTAAAGGGCGTGACCGCTAACATATTTATGCAATGCTGGGTTGAGTTTACATAGCTGTCGCTTGAAGTCACAAATGATAAACTAGGACCATAAGGAAACTAAATAAACAAGTTATTAATAATGATAACAATGATAAAACCATGGTCAGCAAGACGACCAGTCACCACAAGCAGCACCCGTTCACGAGCATAACGCAAAGGTCAGCCATTACCCCCCTCGCCATATTTGAGGGAAGGAGACAACCCGACCCCCGACGCTACCGCAAGCAGTGACATCTAAGGGAGCATGACGAACTTGCTGCCGGTTGCTCAGGTAAGAATTATATGATCAATTGTCGAGGTCACTAGCTAACCACATATTGCAATCAACTCATTAGAAAACATTGCAATGGGTTGATTATGTCAATAATAAAATTAAAATTAATTTAAACTGATTTGACTTATACAGCCCAATAAAAAAACAATTGTATAATGAGCTCATATAACCTATCAGTAATTCTTTGTAAATTAATTCTGGAGAAAGAACATAAACATTGTCTTGAGTTAATCAGGGCGACCAACTATTCTTATCGTTTAAGTAGTCGTTGATAGAATAGTATGCCTTTGAACAAAGGTTAGATTTTACTTGAGCTTTAAATGCATTAAAAGGCAAATCTAGCAAAGAAGAGGGTAGCTTGTTATAAAAGGCTATACCAAGACCAACAAATGAGTTATGAACAAATGAGTTATCATATGCGTGATTACCAGCAAGAAACGAAAGACAATATCGAACAGAATTGTACAGTACCGAGTACAACGAATTTAAGCGATCTAGTTTTTTTTTTTATGTTTTACCACCAGTATTAAATGTTCAAAAAACTTTTCCCCCTAAACTCATGTAAAAATTACCAAATCACTCGCCATTTTGAGCCACAGCTTAGCCCGTAACTGGGACACGATGAGGCACGGAGTGTTCACATTATGCGAGCAAGCGCACAGCTAAACACCTATTACTCGCACACGCAGCCACTCCAGGGGACATAGACCTCGCTATATGCAGCTAGACTTGAGAAAAACTAGACCAGCCGATCTGCCGGTCGATTCTGTAACCATCTCACCGTGAAAAAATCATAAGTGAAGTGAGCACTTAATAGTGTTAACGCAAAGGGCATTAGGAATGAATGACAGCTCACTTCCCGCTTACTTCACCTAAGTTCTCACGGTGAGATTTTTACAGAATAACACTGCAGCCGGTCGATTCTGTAAAAATCTCACCGTGAAATCATAAGTGAAGTGAGCACTTAATAGTGTTAATCCTTTGCATTAGGAATGAATGACAGCTCACTTCCCGCTTACTTCACCTAAGTTCTCACGGTGAGATTTTTACAGAATAACACTGCAGCCGGTCGATTCTGTAAAAATCTCACCGTGAAATCATAAGTGAAGTGAGCACTTAATAGTGTTAATCTCTAGCGAATGACAGCTCACTCCACGCTCACTTCACCCAAGCATTCACAGTGAGATGGTTACAGAATCGCACGGCTGTTCGGTAAAAATCTTACCATGAAAACTTGGGTGAAGTGAGCTGTCAATAGTGTCAATCCCTCGCATCAGGTGGAATGACAGCGCACTTCAAGTTTACTTCACCTGATGCAGCGGAGTATCTACGTAACACACTGTCAGTAGCAATGGCCTTTCATTTTGACATTTCAACGACATTCATTGCGTTATTTACGTTGTTGATGATATGAAGCAATGGATTAGCTTTATCCTTCAAAATGATTCATCCTTCAGATTATCCTTCAGAATGATTGTGTGTGATTAGTAGCGTGTTACACAATTAGAGTCCCAGATGCAGATCTGTTACAAAGAAGCTGAAAAAAAAATTGTTCAATTGTACTAAAATAGTTACGAGTGGTGATAGTAGACTGTACAGACGTCAGCACATCAAGCTACTACAATCTGTCAAATCAATTGATTTTCAACTTTATCGCTAAAGCACACGGTTTTTATTTTTGTGCGGGAAATTATCAAATAACTTCTCCCGCTCTGGGCGGAGCGGGAGGGTGTGTCAGACTTTTAGTGACTAAAACCCACCCGTGTTCCTTCAGTTGCCTATGCCAAGGGCCACGGTAACTCTTTCGAACAATCCACGACCTTGTCAGAAGCACAAGGTTCAATGTTGATTGGGAAAATTTGACAGTTTCGGGTAGCTTGATGTGCTGGCGTCTGTACAGTCAATGAATCATATGCTGTGTACTCCGTTTTGTCGTGATAAAGCAATTACATCATCATCTTATTTGGGGTCGGCGCAACATGTATTTATCTTCCATACTTCTTCTTCCATCTACATTCTTCTTCCATCTTCCATACTTCTTTGTCCACTTTTAAAATTATGAAAAAAAATCACTTCCTCTCTCCTTAAACAGCACCATTATATTTTCTTTACTCCTGTTTCATGTCTATTGTTATATGTATATATTTACTGTATTTATTTTATCGTGTAAATAGTACACCACAGACTACCTACAATACTTGTCTCTCCTTCCCTTTTCAATCCATCCAAAGGTTGTCTTTAAAAGATCGCTCTTAGCGATAAGACCGCCCATTGTGTCACCCTTTGTAAAATTTCTGTATTTATGTCTGTAATCTATATGGTGTACATAATAAAGAGTATTCTATTCTATTCCATACTCCTCTATTAGTCGTCATCTCGGTAGTACCCCCCCTTTCTAACCATATCATCATTGACACCGTCCATCCATCGTTTCTTTGGTCTTCCTCTACTCTTATATCCATAGACATTCATACATGTCCGTTCACTGTCATTTTACATCTGACAGCTGCAACCCAACAGCAACCCTATTACAACAACAATAAAGATCACTGTGATTTTGACAGACTTGACAGTTATAGCAACCCAACAGCAACCCTGTCACGAGATACTCACCCCACTCCTCGTTGATCACTGTGATATTAGCAACGATACAAAATCAGAGGAAAAATTGCTGTGAAAGTACTGTAATTTTCATTTTATATTCTCGGAAATAAATGGCTTTCCAATTCATATAAAACCAAAGAAGTTCAAACTTTTGAAGACAAACTTCGCCGATTCTGTAACCATCTCACCGTGAAAGCTTGGGTGAAGTGAGCGTGGTGTGAGCTGTCATTCGCTAAGGATTAACACTATTAATTGCTCACTTCACTTATGATTTTACGGTGAGATTTTTACAGAATCGACCGGCAGGCGTCGATTCGATAATTGAACGAGAATCGAGTGTGAAATTTCAAGGACGCGTCACGTGTACGCACATTTCGTCACACGAAAGAAAAGAAAGATATAACTCTCTCTGTCTCTCACACCAAATCTCTTAATTCTCTATTTTTTTAAGAAGCTTCACTTCTACCACGTCTATGGTGCAGCACGCGCTTATTTTTATAATTTTTTTTTTGAGCCGCCTCTAAAAGTTTCATAAGTCTACCTACTTCTTTGATCGTGCTAGGGCTGGGGAAAGTATACACTTTTATAGTTAAATTAGACCACACCGTCGCATAAATGTGATTTTCCGTTGCCATTCGTATACGCACTACACGCATGTACTAAGCGTTGGAGAAGAATCAAGTTTGTTTTCATCTTTCCAACTTTTACTATCGGATCAAATCCAAAATCGCGAAAAAAAATTCAACTGTTCCCTACATTTTGACGACTCGTACGAACATAAACGTAGGGAACAGCTGATTTTTTTTCCGCGATTTCGGATTTGGTCCGATAGTAAAAGTTGTTTGTTGTCATGAGTAGAATCATGTGTTTAAGTATCGGTCACTATTACCAGTCACCCTATATAGAAATTCAGTTATTATGTAGAAGAAAAAAGCGGCCAAGTGCGAGTTGGACTCGCACACGAAGGGTTCCGTACTATCGTCCAATATTTAACACAAACAAAAATACATTTGTAAAAAAACACGTTTCTTGTATGCCTTTTAATTTTTTTACTTTATTTTATTCAACTCATAATGCGAAGCATTGTGGAGTGCTTTACGATCGATTTTTTTTTCAAAAAAAAATTCCGTCTATCAAGTGTGAAACCTGAAAATATTGTAGCTGGCGAAAAAATCAATTAATTGAGTCATTTTTTTTTGCAATTGATTCGTTTCACCCATAGGAGGGCCCTATTGAAAATAGCTCTTTTTTTCAAAGTAGTTTAGTTATAATTAATAAAAAACTAACTAATATAAATCTATATCTATGGTTTTTTATACGATCAAATGAGCATTATGAGCCGTGCACTTTTTTATTATTTGTTCTTATAGTACACACGCACACTAAAAATTTCAAGTGTCTACCCATTACGGTTCAAATGATACAGCCTTATGACAGACGGATGGAGGGAGGAACAACGAAACTTTAGTAATTGCGTGCGGAATACTAAAAATTAAGGTCAGAGAAAATGCGATTAAAAAACAGATTACTTAATCAAATACAAAAATGACTTAATTATTATTTTACACCGTCGCCATCTGTATTACCTCGGTGACATTTACGCAATATCTTGTTAGCGGGTAAAAAGCGCGCGAATTTATGTTTTCTTTTTCGAGTGTCATTTCAAATGTTCACCGCTTGTTTATGGTTCGATGAGGCTCTATTGACAACTAGTTGTTTTTTTTATTTTATTTTTTAAAGTAAGTAATGAATAAAGGAACAAGCACCTTTAGATGTGAAACTGCACCACAATTGCGTAACACCTTTTTCTATCATAATACATTGCTTCATATGTTTGAAAAATTCGTCTGCTCGACAACGTAAATAAGGCTATGAATGTTGTCGAATTTCGTTTTATGAATGTTGCTGTCAGTGTCATCCCACCTGACACTAGGGATTGACCAAGCATACATTTACAACCATAATCGAGATTTTAATAATATTAATAGTAACAAACAATAACAAGCTGTGAATATTTTATTTTAATTATTGTTAGTGCGTGACGCGCTCGCACCTCAGGCTATATAAGGACTAGTCTAGAAAAAATAATAATTAAAAAACCACTTTGAGATTCTGACTGAGTTTCTGTTTGACTATTTTATTTTAAAACCCCACAAACTAATAGTAATGTTTTGACAACTAAAATACTAGCTTTGAAATTATATAAAACTAGCATCCGCCCGCAACTTCGTTTGCGTGGAATTCGGAATTCCCGCCGTTTAAGTCCTACTACCCGTTTTCCCGTAGCAATGAAGCATTTTCCCGCGTTAAAAAGTAGCGTATGTTCATCAGGGATAATGTCGGCGGCTAATGGTAAAACAATTTTTCAAATCGGTCCACTAGTTACGGAGCCTATTCAATACAACCAAACAATCAAATCTTTCCTCTTTATAATATTAGCGTAGATGACCAAAAGAACTAACATAAAAAATAATATTAGAATCTCGATTATGATTGTAAATGTTTGCTTGGTCAATCCCTAGCATCAGTAGGATGACACTGACAGCTCACTCCACGCCAGTTTTCACGGTGAGATTTTTGCAGAATCGACTGGCTGTGTTGCTTGGGTGTCCATAGGATACCATTACAACTGGAAGGGGATCTCTGGGCTACCTATATGCCAGTAATTTCATGAATTGTATAATGCTGCTTAACGCCTAAGATAGTCGTTAGTATACGGTTAGCAGTGACATCGAAGCACACTGTAACTATGGATTCAGTACCTACGTGATTCTAAACCACATGCGCTGAAAATTATCCTCGTTTATTAAAAAAAAATATGTGACGGACGGACAGCGGAGTGGTAGTAATAGGGTTCCTTTTTACCCTTTGGGTACGGAACCCTAAAAAAGCAAAAAAGTTCTGTTCATCGACCCTGTGAACGAATGAAACTTTTTCCCTGACCGGGAATATTCTAAGAATACAATTAAAAATCCAAAATAACCTAACATTATATGAATATTAGGTCCCAAATAATATACATATAACATTTTTTTTTATTTAACCTTGGCTTCTATGTAATAAAACGAATGTTCAATTTATTATGGTACACGACAGAATACAGAACTTTATTAAAAATGTACTGAATTTGAAAAACAATAAACATTTTCCTTTACTAACAGCGCCGCCCTGAAGTTTTAAGAAATACTGGTTTTAAACTATTGAATCAACTTGTAATTTGTGTGTTTTTACAGCCGCTTTAGGAGTATTGTCTTTTTACATAATATATGAACTGTGAAATTATTATAATGAAACAGTGTCCATAGTTATCGTGTATATGTCGCTGCCAACTGGTTTCATTAGCCATTCTTCATGTTTTCTTCATTCTTCATTTTACAGCTAAATATTAATAAAATATTACTTACGAATTGAAATATTTCTTAGGACTCATTTTTATTTAGTTTACATCTCATTTTTTGTTACCTAGTTAACTACCTGCCGCTTTAAGTCAATCACCAATCAATCAATCGCCAATTTAAATGTCTAAAATAATAAAATAAAATAGTTTTTTTCTCACCACAATACATTTTACAATTTCTAGAAATATAATTTTGAAATACCTTTACAAAACCAAACAATATTTGTTATTTAAATGTCTGGGATAGACAAGTAGTTTAACGTTAGCGATCCAAGTCATTTACCTAGCTGTTTGATTGAATGGCTGAATATCATACAGGCCGCTAGTTGAACGGCGCCGTTTGGTTAAAAGGCTAGGCAGTTAACTGATTGGCTGATTAATCTAGTTGACTACGACATATACACAGCTGTTTTTGATAAATAACGAATAACTGACGCATAACATATCAAAGAATCAGTGGTTTTAAGCAGAGCTGGATTCAAATATTTTAATACCTATTAAGCAAGCAAGCTGAAGTGGCAAAGGGCTGGCCATGGAACTGCAGGGTAATTGCGTAACACACTATCCGTAGCAATGGGTTTCATTTTGACTTTTTGACTGCTGCGCTTCGTGTCGCGGGTTAGATTCCCGCACGGAACAAATATTTGTATGACCTGCAAGTAGTTGTTCCGGGTCTGGCTGTTTGTGTATGTGAGTTTCAAATGTTTGTAAACGCACCCACAATACAGGAGACATTCCTAATGTGGGGCAACGTTTTAAAAAAAAATGCGTTTGTACAACTATGGGACGACTAGAATCGATTTTGACATTTCAACAACTTTCCTTGCGTAATTTAAGTTGTTGAGCAGACACATTTATCGAACATATGGAGCAATGGATTAGCAATATGCTTCAAAATTATTCAAATGGAGAGTATTAGTGTGTTACGCAATTAGGGTGGTGATGGCCGTTGGCTTAGGCATGTTCTTGAGTGATGAGCTCAAATCGGAAAACGTAAGGTGGGACTCCCTCAAGCTAGATGGAGCGACGGTTTTTACAGAGTGCCTGGTAGCAGCTGGATGAGAGTTGCCGAGAATCGAGCTGAATGGCGTGCAATTGGAGAGGCCTATGTCCAGCAGTGGACTGCTGTATCCTGATGATGAGGTAGGTACCTATTTATATTAGAATTTAGGCTGCCTTAATACCTCCCTGTAATTTAAACAATTTTCTTTAATATAAATGGCAAGAAAATAATTATAACTTATTGTAATTAGTAAAGTATTGTTGTGTCTTAAGCATTTTTTGGAAGGCAATCGTTTATTCAAAATGAAACTATTTTTCTTTCTTGTAATTTTATTTGTAGGATCTGTTTACGCTGATTTAGGTAAGTTTCAACAGACTTTACGAAAAGGCAAACGCCAAAGAAAGAACGGATCAGGGTGACAGTGACATCGATGCACTGTTAACTGTAAACTGCCGGTCGATTCTGTAAAAATCTCACCGTGAAAACTTGCGTGGAGTGAGCTCTCAGTGTCATCCTACTGATGCTAGGGGATTCAGTAAGCAAACATTTACAATCATAATCGAGATTTTAATAATATTTTTTATGCTAATTATATTGATCATTACATTTTCATTTTAATTTCAAAGTTAGTTTTTTAATTGTCAAAACCCATGTTTAATCTCACGTAGTTTCGTGAATCGGGTGAAGTGGTCACGCCGACTCGTCAGGACTACCGTGCGACTCTGTAACCATCTCACCGTGAAAACTTGGGTGAAGTGAGCGTGGAGTGAGTCGTCAATAGTGTCAATCCCTAGCATCAGTATGACTCACAGCTCACTCTAAGCTTACTTCACCTTAGTTATCACGATGAGATTTTTCCAGAATCGACCGGCTTGTCTAGGAAAAAAGGAAAAAAAAAACTACATTGAGATTATTTTCATTTGGATAGATAGTTTGTCTCAAATAAAAACTTTATAAAAAACAAATTTTGTTATTTTCTTTAACTTTTAAATTTGATACGACACCTTAAGATGTAAACGTAGGAACTTGAAATTTTATTTTTATATCTCTAAGAATGTCGATCATCCATTGGTGATACAGGAGTAACAAAGTTTAAATTTTATTTTGTTTCACTCCACCCTATTGGTCAATCCCTAGTATCAGGTGGGATGACACTGACAGCTCACTCGACGCTCACTTCACCTAAGTTTTCACGGTGAGATGGTTACAGAATCGCACTACTGTATCGATAAAATTCAGCACATGATTCTAGAGTCCCTAGCGTAAAAAAATCATTGGGCACGATTGTGTGGAAACTACTGTACAGATATAAAATAGGATAGAATAGACAAATTAACGTCTCTAGTTTACGATATCATGGGTTGCATTAGTGTGGGTTCTGTCTGTTAGGCCAAAAAAATTAAAGTGTATTTTTCGAAGTGTATTGTCTATGTACAAGGTATAACTCAAATAACGCACAACCTCTTAAGGGGTCATTGTACTCATCATTATGAACAACTTTTACTATGGGACCAAAACAGAAATTCCGAAAAAAATCAGCTGTTCCCTACATTTTGACGAGTTATGCGAACATAAGTGTAGGGAACAGTTAATTTTGTTTCGCGATTTCCGGTTGGTCCCATAGTAAAAGTACATGTGCATCCATTGTAACAGGTTGCGCGTCTTTGTGGATAGAAGACCAGCAGCGCCCCGCGGTTTCATCCGCATAAGTTTCGGTCCCGTGGGAATATCGGGATAATAATAATAATATTCCACAACTTTCACACAACGCCATCTAGTCCCAAACTAAGCAGAGTAAAAAAGTATCCTATGTGTTAATCCTGGTTAAAAACTATCTGTGTGCCAAATTTCATCCAAATCTGTTCAGTACAACAAACAAACATCCATCCATCCTCACTAACTTTCGCGTTTATAATATTAGTAGGAAGTAGGATAGGGCGAAAACTTGCGGCGCATAACTCAAATAAATAAGAATAAGGGCAGAAGGATGACGATGTAGACATTATGTTCATTTAATGATGTTTTCTGTTTCAGATCCTATATGCCTGCAACCGCGTGAAATCGGACTTTGTCGTGCTGCCATTCCTAAGTACGCATTCCCCGTATTATTATTATTATTATTTTTTAATAATTATAGTACATACTAATTCCATGCTTTTTTCAGATATTTCTACAACTCTACTTCTGGCAGTTGTGAAAGTTTTCTCTATGGTGGATGCGGTGCAAATGAGAACAATTTTGACACTTTCTGTCAGTGTCGCAAAGCTTGCCGTGCCTAAAGTATTATAACTATAAATTCGAGAACATTATTATAACCTTTTTTTTTTTTGGGTGGGATATTATGAAATAACTTCTCCCGCTCCGGGCGGAGCGGGAGGGTGTGTCAGACGACTGACTAAAGCCCACCCGTGTTCCTTCAGTTGTCTGTGTCAGGGGCTACGGTAACTTTTTCGAACAACCCGCGACCCTGACAGGCATCGGCCCTAGCGGAAACCGTCAGTTAGTGCAGACATCTCTTTGAGGCGCGCGTGGAACACATCCGTCGACCCGGGCCTGGTCCTTACCGGACGGCGAACTGCCCATTGCTCGCCGCCCGCAAGCCCGCGCCTACGGTAGCCGGGAATCAGCTCTCGACTCCAGACGCCCAGGACGTCTCCTGCGGCGACTAGGGGCGTGAGGGCGCAAAAGATTACCTCTCTCTCTCGCATTCCACCTCCTCCTTCGCAAGCATTACTGCTTCGCAGAAAGAGGTGTCGGGTTCACATGCACTCTTGCTCCATACCATAGCCTGGACCAGGCCCGGACGCGAGAGATCGCCGCCGCCGATCGTTGCCGTGAGGACGCGGTGGTGCTCCGCCAAAGTCGGGCAGACTTCCACATTATTATAACCTCTTACTCATAAATTGTTGGTCGCATACAAGGTCAAATTGGCAATACTTTACAGAAATGAAAAATTACTTTAAACTCATAATTATTATTTCAACTACAACAGCCGCACGGGTCGACCTTCAAGGGCAAGTAACGCTTGCTGGGGCCGGTTCGTGGATGGGTGACCATTCATTCCATAGCGAGACCCCTTCGTGCCTCGGAAAGCATGTTAAGCTGTTGGTCCCCGCTGTCATTAGTAGAACTTTAAGAGTCATTACGGGTCGTCAGAAGCCTGAAAATCTGACAGCCAGTCTTGCCAAGGGGCGTCGTGTTACCCAGTTACTGGGTTATGGAAGTCAGATAGGCAGTCGCTCCATGTAAAACACTGGTATTCAGGTTAGACAGGAAGCCGATCCCAACATAATTGGGAAAAGGCCAGGCAAATTGACTGAGTTATTAACTCAAGTAACTGCACTTCCAGCGGCCAATTTATTCAGCGGTAGGTAAACTTGAAATTATGAGTTTTTGTTTATGGTTTTATCATCATTGGACATCGACACCATCGTGAAGTTCCGCTACTGAATTTAATTTGACCTTGTATAATAACTACAGCCGTGCGATTCTGTAACAATCTCACCGTGAAAACTTGGGTGAAGTGAGCATGGAGTGAGTCGTCAATAGTGACAATCCCCAGCATCAGTATGACACAGCTCACTCTAAGCTCACTTCACCTTAGTTATCAAGGTGAGATTTTTCCAGAATCGACCGGCAGTTCTGTTTTATTTTGTTGTTGAATTCAACACACACTCCTCCTTCACTCTATATTTCAATTTGTTTTGTTTCATTTGTCCTGTTTGTCCTTTATTTCTTAACAATAAAATTATAATCGCTTTATTGTCATACAAGTAAGTTCACAAGTAAATCTGACAAATAATTACCTATTGAGAGCGGGGTGGTGGCCCAGAGGCACTGACCTCCATATACAACGTGTAACGTTAAATGCGCAAAACCTGAAAATAGTTTGATCAGAATAACGAGCAGAATTCATTGAACCACTTTCGAATATAGGTCATATTTAAAAAAAAATCTTCATTAAAAACGTTGCCGTGTCTATTTATTAATAGGTCAAGCAAGCCAATGTCAGCGCGGCGCAGCGGCCCGGTGACGACTCTTCACTCTATAAAGCGTCGTCGCAGACGGAAGAAACGATCAGAATGGCCAGTAAAACTAAAACAGTACACAAAACCTTAACAATTTTTTAAATGACTTATTTTCTCTCTGACATAGGCCAATTGAATTAAAAATCAGTTGGGGTGTCTGAGGTTTTGCGCATTTAACGTTGTATACAAGTACGCTGGACCTATGATAAGCCGGGCCATAGTGAGGCGATTCGATTTTCGCCATTTTGGCGCTGATCGCAGAAGTGGGTGGGAACGGAAATAATAATAGAGATGGGACAATGAGATAAAATGCATTTTCGACCATCAGGTAATACTATTTCTATGTTTCCGATAGATACAGATATCACCTCACCTCTTATTTATGTATCAACTAAATTAATACGACACAACAAAGAAGCTTAATCGCGTTAAACCTCCAAAAACACTTTAAAAACACGGGAGACAATCCAAACGAGACAGCGGCCATTTGCAAGTTACGTCAGATTTAGTTCTCTTCCCACGCTTTGGGGGCGCTTCAAATAGGCACACTAAAGAGCTGTCATTTCAAAGGGTATCGTAAGTCCAGCGTACTTGTACATATGGAGGTCAGTGCCCAGAGGTAATGGCCGCCAGTTACGAGTTGTACTACTGACGATAGTTCTAGGACTCGTCGACGAATATATCGACTAATAGAGAGGTCATCTGCCTAGCCTTTTCCCAACTATGTTGACGTCGGCTTCCAGTCTAACCGGATGCAGCTGAATACTAGTATTTTACATGGAGCGACTGCCTATCTGACCTGCACAACCCAGTTATTGGGTAATACGATACCCCTAGGTAAGACTGGTTGTCAGACTTTCGGGCTTCTGACTACCCGTAACGACTGTCAAAGATCCACGAATGACAGCCGGGACGGATTGACCGGCTTAACGTGCTTTCCGAGGCACGGAGGAGTCTCGATATGTAAAGATGGGCACCCATCCACGGACCAACCGCGGGAAGAGTAGCTTAACCTGATCGATCGACCTGTGCGGCTGTTATTATTTAGCCACGGGCCCCTCACTAACAGTGGTCGATGACCCCACAAAAAATATCATCAAATTATTTTTGTTCTTTTTTTATCAGGTTTAGATATTGATACGCATCACGTCTGTGGAGTTTGCCTAGCTAATTTAATTTGACCCGATATATAAAATTAGAAAAACTATTGACATTTTCTTTATCCTGAAGTTTCAAGAAATATTAGTTATCCACTCTTAAATCAACTTATATTTGTGTGGTTTTCTGCTGCTTGAGGATTATGTCTTTTTACATAATAAACCTAAGTACTGTGAAATTATTTATATATTTTTTATAGTTATCGTGCATACACAGCCGTTATTGATAATGAATTACTGTCTCATAACATATTTAATTATCAGTGGTCTTGAGCAGGGCCGGACTAAAAACATAAGTATTTTAGTCCGGCCCTGCTGTATGTACTATCTAGTGTATATACCTATATGTGCTGATATGTATGTACAGACGCCAGCACATCAAGCTACTACAATCTGTCAGATTTCTTTAACAGATTTTCAACTTTAGCGCTAAATCATATGGTTCAAAGTTGATTGGGAAAATCTGACAGTTTCGGGTAGCTTGATGTGCTGGCGTCTGTACGTACATATCTACTTACCTACAAACCGAAACACAGTGCTAGGTACAAACACCAGCACATCAAGCTACTACAATCTGTCAAATTTCTTTAACACATTTACAACTTTATCGCTAAGGCATAAGGCTCAAAGTTGATTGGGAAAATTTGACAGTTTCAGGTCAACATCATCTGCCTAGCCTTTTCCCAATTATGTTAGGGTTTTCAGTCTGACAGGATTCAGCTGAATACCAGCATGTCGATTCTGTAAAAATCTCACCGTGAAAACTTGCGTGAAGTGAGCTGTCAGTGTCATCCCATCTGATACTAGGGATTGACCAAGCAAACATTTGCTGAGTTTGGGATTTTGTGATAGTCTAATCTGTTAGATAGATAAATCAATTTTCCACTACTTGAACACATTGTGCACATTATATTTTTTTCATTATATTCCATTAATATTGAATAAACTAAAGAAACTAAATCAAAATAAACACTGGTATAATTTCATTAAGTTTGATATAGTTGTTTTTACATTTTTTTTTCAATCCCGGGAACCCGGGATTACTTATTTATTCAGAAAGGAATGTCCATATTATTCTTTTGTGGGAAGAAGTTTACGTATACAATGTGTCCGGTCATGGACTAGCGATATTCTGGGTACTTGTATAGCAACTTTTCTAGTACACAAATTCACTACACACTAGGGTCCAATCCACTTCCCCGCTATTTGGCAGGCATTTTGCTTTTTTTTATTGATATACTCTCTACGGGTGTACAAAAAAGTCATATATCTAAAAGTTTTGCTCCTATTGAGATGAAAGTAGGCTATTCGGAGGGCAACAATATTGTCTATCGTTTAAATTACGATCACATTTCACATTTTTGTAACTTAAAAAAAAGTTAAACTCTAAAAAAAAACAAAAAATTGCGCCAATCAACAAATTATTGTAAATTATTGCAAAACAACCCCTATAATCCTTTTTTTTTTTTCTATATCGACAGATTTTGAGCAAATCTACAATACAAAATTAAATTAACATTCATATTATTTTAGTGGATTGGACCCTAGTGTATCTGTGTACTAGAATAGTTGTTATATAATTAAAATTTAAATATTTTTATTTTGAATCTAAGTATTTTCATTTCTGAATTGTTTTTTTTTTGTTTTTATCTTTTTTAGTACGGACGCTTTTAACGTGCACGTCTTTCTTCATCGTTCTCACATGTATAATTTCAACTTGAATGATGTAACCAAAATTTTGTAACATATTTTATGATTTAAAAGAGTGTCCGTGGAGTTTCTTGCCCGTTCTTCTCCACAGGTACCTACTTCGCTTTGGAATGGGCAACTAGCTTCATCTTTCTGACTGACCGACCCCTTGACAATTCAAAAGGGCCTGTAATTGGTTTACTTGAAATAAATGCTTTGAGTTTGAGTTTGAGTTTGATTAGTACTTAAAATATCGCTAGTCCATGACCGGACACACTGTATAAGCGCCCAATTATCCGATCACTGATAATCACTAAAAATTAAAGAAGCCTTAATACATCCCTGTTATTCAAACTATTTTCTTTAATATAAATAGCATGAAATTAATATTGTAACTTATTGCAGTTTGTATAAAGTATCGCGTTCAGTGCGTTTGATCCTCTACCTTTAAAATTTTCGGAAGACTACGTTAATTCAAAATGAAACTATTTTTCTTTCTTGTAATTTTAACTGTGGGAGTTGTTTACGGTGTCTTAGGTAAGTTTCAATGCATTATAAAAGAAGGAAAACGCCAAAAAACGTGTGGATATAATGTGTATTTGAAAAGATCACAATACACAGTAGCTAAATAATTGCGTTGCAATGCCTTTTTCTTTGGAACCTTCTTCGTCGCGCACACAACAGCCTCCCAAAGTTTCATCACTCGGCCGAGCCATTTTCGAGTTTTCCGTCAGAAGTTCGCCGTAACACCCCAACGCTGATATGCTGGATTCGTTTTCTCCTCTACCGATAATTTTTCTCCTAACAGCTAATTTTGTTTACATGTATGTATATATGTATCTATTTATGCATTGCAAACGTATTCTTGGTCAATCCCTAGTATCAGGTGGAATGACACTGACAGCTCACTCCATACTCACTTCACCTAAGTGTACACGGTGAGATTGTTACAGAATCGCACTGCAGGGAACTGCGTTGAAATTTTTCGTCAGTTATTAAAAAAAAAAATCCTGTTCCATAAATTTTCACTGCGTAGGTATAATTGCACTTTTTTAATGAAACCGCAGATTTCTTTTATAACTGACGTAATTTTATGCGCTAGGGGCCGACGGAGAATTTAGAATCGTGTGCTGAATTCATTGTTGCAGTTTGCCTGCCACCTTCTATAGTACATACTAATTCCATGCTTAATTTTTACCAACAGCGCTCCCGAATTTGACATTAGTGTAAAAACCACTCTGTATTTGGACAGCCCTTATTTTGTGACCGTTCACCGCTTTCTTAAGAAAGCGTAGCTGAAAGATGAATGGAAGACTAGCAGCTTCTCGGGATTTCATCTGTATTAGTTTGGATAGTGTGAGAATAGAATATCGGGGTAAAAAGTATCCTATATGTTAATCCTGGCTATAAACTATCTGTGTGCCAAATTTCATCAAAATTCGTACCGCAGTTTTTGCGTGAAAGAGTAAGAAACATCGATGCATCTATCCTCACAAACTTTCGCGATTATACGCGGGGCATAACTTAAAAAAATATGGATAAGGGCAGAAAGATGACGATGTAGACATTATTTTCATGCAATGATGTTTTGTGTTTCAGATCCTATATGCTGGCAACCACGTGAAATCGGACCTTGTCGTGCTGCCTTTCCTAGGTACGCATTCGCCGTATAATTAATTTTTTTCATTAAATAATTATAGTGCAGACGCCAGCGTATCAAGCTACTGCAATCTGTCAAATTTCTTTAATAGATTTTCAACTTTATCGTTAAAGCATAAGGTTTAAAGTTGATTGGGAAAATTTGACAGTTTTGGGTAGCTTGGTGTGCTAGCGTCTGTACATAGGGCGTAGCGTATTCGAAGTTTAGTTATCTATAACATTTAAAACTAGTCTTCGTAAAAAAACATGAAAAAAAAAGTTGGGACTTTGTCTTTCAATATCAGGAGATATTGAAGGCAACCAGAAGGTTCCCGGGTACGCTTCGGTAGAATAATAGTATCGTAATGACGGGAAAAACGTGACTCTTGGTTTCGTTATCTTGTTACACCTGTCAATTATGTCACTTCTTTTTACTATAACTAACTAATTATGTAACTTCTTCCCGGAATTAACACACACTACCCCACTTAGGATTTTATGTTATAATCATAAGACACACTGAATTTTTACTAGTACGTATAAAAAACATTGTTTCTTTTTACTAAAAGCTTACACTGATTGTGGTACACATTGCATAGTACATACTAATTCCATGCGTTTTTCAGATTTTTCTACAACGTGACTTCTGGCAGTTGTGAAAGTTTTACCTACGGTGGATGTAAGGGAAATAAGAACAATTTTAAGACTTTTTGTCAGTGTTCCAAAGCATGCCGTGCCTAGATTATTATAAAAATAAATTTCAGAAAATTCATATAACCATAATTATTAATATTCATGGCTGAAATTAATGCGAGTAAAAGTTCGCAGTCATAAAATCTTTTTTACAAGCGGCGGTTTTAGGCGTATACTAGAAATTATAAGTATACATATTTTATTTTTTATTTTTTCATCAATAGACATCGAATCCATTTCGTCTGTGAAGTTTCACCCCTGAATTTGATTTGTTCACCACTGTTCTGATTTATACCTATTGTTGATGAGTTCATACATCTTATTTTTCTATTTATTTTGTTTTAATTATTTTCATGTTCCAGCTACCTGCAGCTAATTGCGTAACACACTATTAGTCTCAATTTGAACAATTTTGAAGCATATTGCTAATCCATTGTTCCATATGTTCGAAAAGGGTGTCTGCTCAAAAACGTAAATAACGCAATGAATGTTGTTGAACTGTCAAAATGAAACTCGTTGCTACTGATAGTGTGTTACGCAATTACCCCTCAGATCGCTAATTCACTATAAACAATTAATGATTCCTAACATTTGATAGATAACAATACTTACCATAAAGTTTGTGTTGAATTGTTAATGTACAGACGCCAGCACATCAAGCTACCCAAAACTGCCAAATTTTCCCCGTAATCTTTGAACCTTATGCTTTAGCGATAAAGTTGAAAATCTATTAAAGAAAGACAGCTTGATGAGCTGGCGTCTGTACCATCGCCCCGCGCGTGTCTAGTGCCTTATTATCAAGGGTGGTTTATTTCGTGACAATTTTGACTCTTTTTATTTTCTTGGTCACGGGGCCCGAGTGCGCGTCTCCTTTTTAATGAAATTTCTCGCCGCCTGATCGACACTTCACATGACCAGAGGGCTGGGTATTTCTTTGGCCAAATAATTAGCATTGCCATTCAACGTGGCAATGCTGCCAGTCTTCTGGGCACGTTTCCTGATGACAGCGATGCGGATGAGTACTTCGACGCCTAAATCCTTTTGTTTTTTGTATTTATTTATATAGTTAGATAGTTCATTTTTTTTTTAATTTAGTACCTAGTTTAAATTATCTGTAATTTATATGGGGTACTTAACTAATTGAAATAATAATAAAGGGAAAAAAATATTTAAAAAAACAAAAAATTTCTTGGACAAATTATATTTTTTATTTGCAGTAAAATTGTTTATTCAGAATTATGAAATCTTTTAACAACTGAAAGAAAGAAAGAAAGAAAAAAAACGTTTATTCTGCACAAACAACTCGCACGTTACAAATAAAAACCAAATAAATAATGAAAAATAAAAAATAAAAAAAAGACATAAAATATACAACGTAGCCAAAAGCCTCGCACTCAAGCGCTTGAACTGCTGTACTATTTAAAGTGATAACCTTATGGCCACTCTGTATAGACATTGAATTCATTATATACTTACAATTTATAACGCAACTAACTATAATATACACATAATACACTAGGTACTAAATTAAATTACTAACTAACAAAATATACAAATTTAAAAAGACAATTAGACGTCAAAGTACTCGTCTGCATCGCTGTCATCCCGAATCGTACCCAGAAGACAGGCAGCATTGCCACCATTTATTTCCAATTGAACGTTTAGCCCCAATTTTATTAGTAAAGTCTACTTCCCATAACTGTACCCAAAAAAAAAAAACATCAAAACCCATTTACCATAAACGTAAAAACATAAAAGTAAGTAAAACAGAGATAAACAAAAAAATAAATAAGTAAAGCTAACTCCACACAAACGGAGAATAGACAAGAAAAAAGCTGCAACATTTTCTTATTGTGCGCCGCTTGGCAAAGGCAACTACGTTCTGCCTCTCATCATAAACCGTGTAAAAATAATATGGAAAAAGAGCGCGATACAGTGCTCTCAGTATAAAGACAGTGAAAGGAAACTGAAGGAAAAAAATGCTCTTATGCGATACTGAATTGCGTAAAAGCGCTACAAGACCGCGTTCAGTGAGTAAAAGGTAAGCATTTCGTGTGAATACGTTTATTTATTTATTATTCATTCATTTATTTCTGTACATGCGTTCCTTGCGAAGCATGTGTTGTGTAACTATGAGATGATAGGGTGAGAAATGATGAGATAAGGCAACAATACGTTGTAAAAGAAGATGTAGTGTCAAAATTTGACAAAGTATAATTAGAAGGTTTGGTCATGTTGAGGGGATGAGTGAAAGGCGACTAAGAAAAGGTATTTATAAGGCTGATGTGAGTGGAAACGCTGCGAGCGGACGCCATAGAAAGACGTAATAATGACCTCATTGATGATGTTCTTCAGAATGGTCAAGCGAGTAGTACTCCCACCAAACGTGCGCGTGTGACTGACAGGATAATTGCATAACACACTATCAGTAGCAATGGGTTTTATTTTGACAGTTGAACAACATTCATTGCGTTATTTACTTTGTTGAGCAGACACATTTTTCAAACATATGGAGCAATGGAATAGCAATATCATTCGAAATAATTCAGATTGAGATTGATAGAAATAAATTTAATTACAAATCGCAATAGTATTTTAAAAAAGTTATCCCCTAATTCAAATAGGTACTTCGGTATTGGTACTGGTACATACTTATTGAAACCATATGGATACCACACTTTCATTGGTCAAGCCCCAAAGAAAATAAGAATAAACAAAAAAACATGAACTTAAAAAAAAACAAATATAGGTACAGCATTTTTTATTGAAATCATGAGCAGAACATTTTTAAACTGCAAAATAGTTTTTATGTGAACACAGCCGAACGCAACCCTATTTAGTCCATAGAAAATGAACAATTTATTTTTTTCTATAGCACGCACTGGCCACTAGTTGGGTCACATTTAATAGCGTGGCATAGAATAAAATTCTAAATTGGAATTGATTCTTATTAATGGGAAAATGGTGGCGTGACTTTAACAGAATTAAAAGGATTTTATTAAAATAAATTAATGATTATTTGATTTGTTTTCGTGACCTTTAACCCTTTTAGTTTTAATTGAACATCAAATAACAAAGTTTAAACCTAAACAAATAGTCAAACCAATAAAAAAATATGTCATCCGTTTTCAAGGTCAGGTTTTTTTTGTTGGCACGTGGACAGGAGCTCATTGCAAATGCAGCTGTCAAATTCTTAATCATAAACTGGATGTGGTAGCCACTTGCACTTGCAAGAGCAATAAGATAACATTGAACTTGCCCGGAAATTGATTGTAATATCTACGTGTCATTGATTAAAAAATCCTAACATCGATAGCACCAAAACTTAAATTTCACACTGCCGCATCGTTAAACCATAGACAATTTTGAGCGGGCATTGTTGTTTACATCTTTGGCAAAGGGCTTTGAAGGTCCATGCCACACCTACTGTCGCGCCATATTGAAAATGTCAGCCACGCATGAGACCTATAGAAATCGGTATCTGACATCAATGCAAACAAAAGACAATATTAGACTAAATCTGATTCCGAGATATTAACGTTCAAAGTTGATGATTGAGTCACGTGATCGTAGATCGAAATCGTGACAGTAGTATCCCAGTCTCCATAAATCTTCAAACCCCTTTGAACATCCACACAGTACGCAGTAGAGCCCAAAATTATTATCATGGTCGGTAACACAGTCAAAACGGTATAAAATATTTGTAACAAACTCATAATTGCAATAAATATTTAAGTTTTTAATATGAAAATACATAAGTTTCGTCCTTTCTACCCCTATAATCTTTGATGCCGGACGACAAACAATCGTGCAATATAGACCTATTATTAATTGAAGCCTCGAGAGGAGGGTCGCATGCTTTAGTAGTCCAGCTGCTTGCCTAGACCAGGGGTCAGATGTTGAGGGCCTTGTGGGGTTGTCAGATTACAAATAAAAACATCAAAACAGTAGTTTTTTTAATCTTCTTTTTCTTGGTAAGTACAGACGCCAGCACATCAAGCTACCTGAAACTGTAAAAAATTCCCATCAACTTTTAACCTAATGCTTTAATGATAAAGTTGAAAATCTATTAAAGAAATTTGACAGATTGTAGTAGCTTGATGTGTGTAAGTTTATCCAATTTATGTATATTTATTTATCCTCTTTAATCAATATTAGCTTCGCCCCGCGGTGTCAACAGCATATTTTATGTCCCGGTCCCGTGGGAATATCGAGATAAAACATATCCTATGTCCTAATCCAGCCGGCCGATTCTGTAAAAATCTCACCGTGAAATCATAAGTGAAGTGAGCACTTAATAGTGTTAATCCCTAGCGAATGACAGCTCACTCCACGCTCACTTCACCCAAGCTTTCAAGGTGAGATGGTTACAGAATCGCACGGCAGGTGCATCTACCCATGTGCCATATTTGAAAGCGTAACAAACAAACCTACAAAAAACCAAATTGTTTCTTTATTAAGTATCACTACATAGTATAAAACAAAGTAGCTTCCCGCTGTCTGTCCCTATGTATGCTTAGATCTTTAAAACTTCGCAACGGATTTTTATGCGGTTTTTTTTAATAGATAGAATGATTCAAGAGGAAGGTTTATATGTATAATAAATGCATAATATAGTAGAGAAACACTGATAATTTTAGAGGTTTCTAATGTGATGTCGTAAATAAACACATTTTTTTGCGCTTACATTGCAAACGCTGGCTTAACCCTACGAGATAGATCAAAATAATGTACGACAGTATTGTACACCTTAAATAGGTCTACAAAAAAGTCCGCGATGGCATATGTCTATCTCTTAGGGATAACTCACAATAACCATTTTTTATCCTATACTTTTTAAGAGAAATAATGGCTCTAAAATTATCAGTGTTTCTGTACTATATTATGCATGTTATATATACATATAAACCTTCCTCTTGAATCACTCTATCTATTAAAAAAAACCCCATCAAAATTCGTTGCGTAGTTTTAAAGTTCTAAGCATACATAGAGACAGACAGACAGCGGGAAGCGACTTTGTTTTATACTATGTAGTGATAGTGATCAGCATTGCACCCGTGCGAAGCCGGGGCGGGTCGCTAGTGTATAATAATTCGCATAGAACCACTAATGTAGAATTCAAAATACCCCGCCATATCTAAAAAAATAATTTTGTTCTTAATTTTTACATATCTGTAGAGGTGAATGATATTTTTAGCAATTTTCAAACATATTTCTTGCCAACGCATCACATGTCACATTTTTGAATTGTCATTTTCATTCAAAATGATGTCAGCACGAAGGCGGAAAGATAATAAGCGACAAATAAAAAGGGGTTTGAAGATCCGTGGCATACTTTTTTTTTTTTGTTCTCGTGGTGGAAAATCCTCATGGATGTCCGCCGCCCTGGGGCGGGCGGCGGGGTCTGTCAGACTCTTGCTGACTAAAAACCACCCCGGTGTTCCCCTTCTTACGTACGCCGGGGGTCGCGGGAACGAACGATATTTCCGCAACCCCTGGCTGGTGCTGGCCCGCACCTGCGGGCCTCCTCGTGTCAGGGGGGAGTGAGGTGTTAAACTCCCCCCGTGACGTCTAAGAGGGGCACGCGTGGAACACTACGCGCCGCCGCCTCGGGTCCTGATGTATAGAGGGTGACGGACGTCCCCAAGTCCGTCACCCCTGGACCCATTTAGTGGGACTGGAAGAGGGCGTTGTCCGCCCTCCGCCGACGCCCGGTGCGCCTGCTGCGGGCCGGGTGAGGGGACGAGATCTCCCTCACCCTTTCCGGAGCCTCCTTCTGCGAGGCGACTGTTTCGCAGAAGGAAACCACCGCGTCCCAGGACTCTTCGCTGCCGACCATAGACTCGACCACGGCCGGCAGCGACAGGTCACTGCCTACTCCTGAGATGAGGGCACGGCGCGGCTCCTCCCAAGCGGCACACTGCCAGCGTATGCCACGCCGTGTTCTCCCGACAGTTGACGCAGTGGTGACACCGAGCATCCGGCTCCCTGCTCCGGCGACACAGGTACTTCCAGAAGCAACCATGCCCCGAGAGCACCTGCGTCACCCGAAACGATAGGGAGCCGTGCCTCCTCCCGAGCCATTCGTCGAGCACTGGTCGGATCGCCCCGACGCGTCGGGGCGAGGTAGCGAGGCCGGCGGTAGGGCGCAGAAGCCTGTCCCGCCACTCCGCCACCAGGATATCCCGGAATCCGTGGCATACCTACATTAACTACCTGTCCGCCATATTTAGACCTAACCAAACCTAGTCTTTTTAATTTTTGTTTAATTATATACTTTTATGACCGCAATGCAAACGACAGTCCCATCCTACCCTAAATACACAATACTACGGATTACCTTTCGGCCATGAACCTGAACAGACTCTTCGCATCATCATCATTTGGTTGAGTCATGATTTTATGGAACTCAAGACCCTAAACCCATCACCTTTATAGAGACTCGTATCGAACACAGTTCATCAATAAGTGATAAACTTACTTATGTCACGTTAATAAAACCAACATAAAAAAAATTACATTTTTTAATTGCGGCGAGCGTTGGCAACACCACGTCATGACCCTTCCTATTTTGAATAGTAAGTGCTTCTCTAAAAATTCTATGGTCATTATTTTCTAAGTATGATTTCTAATCTGTGGCTAGGTCCTCTAGGTTTATGGTTCCAATGGGAACTGGACCTAACGGACACACTTATAGGTTCATTATTCTTATAATTGATATGGAAAGGAGAGTAAAAGCCGGAAATACAGAGAATGGGGCTGTACAATCATACGATTGTAACTAACCAATCGATAAAAAAAATGTAATAAGACCAAAGAAACATTTTTTTTATACGATTCTGACATTTTTGTATTTTTTGCCAATATTAATTATTATTTTTAAATGAGTTGTTGAATATTTAAATTTAATTAATCACAATTTTAGTATGGGTTTTTATCTGTTCAGAATTTAAAATTGTTTATAGTTTAAATGTATGAGTGTAAAACTATGGACTAGATTTATGTCTGAAATAAGTAAATTATTATAAAAAAGTCTACTATAAAAATAGAATAAATTGATTCTAGTCGCCCCTTCCAAAAGGTAGTCTCGTATCGAGAAGAATGAGCAAGAAACTCCACCGTTACTCCTTTAAAATGTTTTACAATATTATGTATACATTATTAATTATATGTGAAGACGATGACTTACAATAAAATTATTATACCAGCCGGTCGATTCTGTAAAAATCTCACCGTGAAATCATAAGTGAAGTGAGCACTTAATAGTGTCCATCCCTACGATTACGGAATGACAGAGCTCACTTCCCGCTCACTTCACATAAGTTCTCCCGGTGAGATTTTTTACAGAATAGCACTGCTGTATAGGTAAAAATAATCACACTAATATTATAAAGGCGAAAGTTTGTGAGTATGTGTGTGTGTGTATGTTTGTTACTTCTGCATGCTCAAACGGCTGGACCAGTTTTGATGAAATTTGGCCCACAGATAGATTATAACCAGGATTAACACATAGAATACTTTTTATTCCGATATTCTCACGGGATCGAGATTTATACGGGTGAAACAGCGGGACGCAGCTGGTTCAAAATAAAGCAATGATAGGTAAATTATGTGATAGTTAAATGGTGGTCTCATATTTACAGATATTGTAAAGTAGGCAGTAACGAATGTCAAAGATCCACGAATGACAGCCGGGACCAACGGGTTTGCCATTTGGCGTACAAATACAGGGTGTCCCAGAAGTCGACGTCAAGTCGGAATCGGGAAATAGGCCAAGTCATATTAGTTAACAGAGAAATAAGAAAAAAAAAACCCTTACCAACTACTTACTTGCCAAACTCGCATAGTACCTACATTTTTTTTTCAGTCGAGTGAGTCATAGGTGAGCGAAGTATTCATTTTGAATATTTGGTTGCGCAAAAAGTGACATTTTCTTCCAAGCTGGAGCAGTTGGCTTTACATTTTAGGCAAGAGTTTACAGAAACGTTATTCAGGATCACATATAAAAAAAAGAAAAAGTTAAGATTTGTAGCAACAGGAGTGAAAAGAGTGTGACAGGGTGCAGATTTTCTTGATTTTTTTTTAATACCAATATTTTTTTTAAATACACAACTTATTTTTTTAAATATTTTTCTGATAACTAATAATAGTTCCGGCTTGACGTCAACTTCTGGGACATACTACATTTAGCTATAGTAATAATAATAATACCTACTTTTTTGGCTTTTGCCAAGTTGTGGGTGCCTGATTTAAATTAAGATCGTGACATTGTCAAACGAAATACATACTAAAACGTACAGACGCCAGCACATCAAGCTACCCGAAACTGTCAAATTTACAATATCTCTCGCAGATATCTATGTAAGTATACAAATAAATAACATTGAAATGTCTGTCTGTAATGTCAAAATAAGAGCTCTTTACTCAATGCATGTGAGGATATGATATAGGGTTAGGGTTCCGCGTTAAAAAATGAAAACTCATGAAATCCAGTTTGGTGTCCCACTTGGACGCGAACGAAGTCGCGAGCACAGCTACTATAAAATAAATGAAAACGTTTCAGTTGTAACATACATTGTATTTTTACGCGGCCATATCGGCCATTTTGTACACGTCACTGGTACCGAGCGGTAATTAATTTGTGGGAACCTACAAAAGTGGAAAAGCTAAAAAGTGTGGTGTAAGTGAAAAGATAACAGCGATTTTTCTTTGAAAATGCTTGGTTGTATTAAAATAGCAGCTACGATACTAAAAAAAACAATAATTATTATATCCGCCCTCTCAAAGATTACAGATAGCAAACTATGCATCAACATGCATCAAACGTCAATTTTAGCCAAAAGACGTCCACTGGTGGACATAGGCCATCCGCAAGCACCGCCACTTCGACCGCTTCTGTGTTTCTCACATCCAGTGAATTCCCGCGGTCTTTACAGATCACCGGTCCCTGTGGGAGGAGTTCCAACGCTTCGTCTTCTGGTACGCGGTCGCTATTCAGAAACAATGTTCCTCTCAACCAAAGCACCTGCCATCTACTCTCTCCAACACCCTTGGTTGACTGCTAGAGAATGCTTAAGGCGTTAAGTCCGCCTTTGTACATTTTTGTGCGAAAACTTTAAATAAATAAATAAACGCACGCCTACTTCCCATGGGGGCAGGTAGAAACTGCAGAACGCCACCTGCTACGATGCTTACATACTTTTTTTGCTTCATGTACGTTCATACGTCTTGTCATACACGAACGCCGGTTGCGAGTACTACGCACCTGACCTTCAGAACGTCGCGTCTCCAATAAGGTCACTATCTAGGGCGTTTCTTCCCGGCGTTTCCACTCACGTCTGCCTTGTAAATACCTTTATCTACACCCATGCTATAAATCCTCTATAAGTTTCTGAAAGAGTTTGCTTATTGCCAACATTAAAACCAGCATAATAACCATAATATAATCCCAACGAGTGTTATAATGTTGTACTAAATTTCAATATGCAACTCCTTTGCTTTTCGATCCCTTCCTTACTCATCCAACACATTCTCACTACTCAATGTTATCTTTATGAATTTCAAATCATCATTGTCATGCACGCGCGTTTTACTGCCACAGCGCCGTAATTAAAATAAAAAATAACAAAACTTATAGGTTATTTGAATTCACGTCGTATCCCGTTCCATGAATTTACATAGAGTTCTTACAACTCTACCCTATGGTTTTAGAACCTTTTATAGAGGATTCATATCATGGGTGTAGACAAAGTCTTGTATGCAACTGTACATAATTAGGTATTAAAACACTCATACTATTCTTACACTCAGCTTCGCCTCGTGTCATAAACCCGCATTCGTGTTTTAATACCCCTTATTATACAACAGTTGCATAAATAACTATTTATTCATCCTCTCATCATGACCAAACCATTTTTAAGCATACTCTTTTCATTTACAAACACACACGACTACTAGTTTTATGTCACTTTTCCCTCCTAACTTGTACCACACACAAATCGCGAATCAAGTGTCGATATATTAACCGTCGTCGTCGATATGGCCGACCTAAATGGCGCGCAAAAAAACCTGCGTTTTTTTTTTATATATGCCACCGAGAAGCACCGAATCTACCGCGTAGTGCCAACTTCGAAAATGGAACTCCATTAATTGAGTATTGGAAGTTAAATATGGGAAAAGAGGATTTAATGGATGCTGTTTTTAGGGAAAAGTTTTTTCTCTAATTGCCTAGTCTAGTGTTCGTGGCTAAATGACTACAGCTGCACGGGCCGATCGAAGGTTAAGCTAAGCTTACCGCGGTCGGTTCGTGGATGGACCAAAAATTAAGTTGGACTGCACGTTAAGTTGTTGGTCCTGGCTGTCATTCACAGATCTTTGACAATTCTTACGGGTAGTCAGAAGCCCCAAAAACCAGTCTTACCAAGGGTAAATAATCGTGTTACCCAGTACCTAGGTTGAGGAGATCAGATAGGCAGTCACTTCATACTGGAGGTTAATTGCGTAACACACTATCAGTAGCAATGGGTTTCATTTTGACAGTTCAACAGCATTCATTGCGTTATTTACGTTGCTGAGCAGATACATTTTTCCAACATATGGAGCAATGGATTAGCAATATGGTTCAAAATGATTCCAATTGAGAGGAATAGTGTGTTACGCAATTAGGGTGCAGGCCGGGTTTTCAGTTACATACGGTTATTGCTGCAACTGCTAAGCATGCGGTTCTGTGTTCGATCAAAGAGTCGGGCAAAGTGTTATTGGGTTTATCCTGTTTATCCATTAGGAACTTGTCAGTAGCAGCCCGGAGTCTGAATTCGTACCCGGTTAATGGCAATTAGCTCGCCCCCAATCACATGGGACTTTAACAGGTACACACAGGAATTACAAACGTGAAAGAATTACGGTACACGGAGAGAAAATTCTTAGAATAATTACCGTGCTCGTCACTATAAAGTGATTGCAAGTGACATCTACAGAAAATTTTCTAAGGGAGATTGGAAAAAAATCAATATTAGTCCAATAAATTTTACTGATAATTTTTCCATTAGCACTCAAATGCACTCAGATTATGAGACAGCACACTAATTTTTCTAAGATTTTTCTCTCCGTGTAGAAAAATACTAGGTACATTTTAAAATAAGAGAACAAAGTGCGTGAGAATTATAAAATAACCGCCACTTTGTTCTCTTATTTTAAAATATAATATTTTCTACCGTAATTATTTTCTATTGCACATTCTAACTAATCATTTCTATTCGCGCCAATCATTTCATTTCAATTTCGAACATGTCAAAATTCATTGAACCTTTCATTTTTATTCACACCAAATATTAATAAAAAATAAAATTTAATAAAAAAATATTCAGTCGACTGATTTTCAACGGCTATTATTTTCTCACAACGTCACTAGGCAAGACAATAGTACAAGTTATTAATAGTGCGTCATAGACAAAAGACTTCTCTATGGTTGAACGCCTCTACGATATGGGGGCTAAATAATGGGGTGTCGGTTTGAAGTTTTAATATTGTGAAATATCAAACGGGACTGGGAAAGTACCATCTCGTTAATATGCGGGATCAAAGACTTTTGTGCAGTCAGGGAACTTGATTGTTGAGCAAATTGACTACGTAAACTGTCCGTGTCTTCAAATTTCAACTGTCATTCTTTGACAGTTGTATGAAACGACAAATCTATACATAATGATAAATTTATTCCGTTTGCCGTGTCTGTCTGTGTGACGGCGTTGATCTTTTAAACTACGCTACGAATTGAAGCGGCTTACACCATTAATCAAAACATTTATTCCGGAAGCTTTTGGTGTCATAGACATAGAGGATGGACTGTGCAATCCCTATCCTAGCAGTAACTAAAATATGGTCAGAAAACGTGTGAGAGAGACGGCTATCGGATACTCCCCTGTTGTCATCTCTTTCTAAAATTCTGATTGGTCCACGTCACAACTCTGCAGGTGCGGATCATAACTACAAACCTACAGAGAGAGACAGAGCAGGGGAGTATCATCGCACTGTCCCTTTCTAACAAAGTGGACAATTTTGTGAGTGGATCGCGCAGTCCATCCTCTATTGTCTATGTTTGGTGTAAAATAGTTTCATATTAAACTTAAATATATTAAAGAACTGTCGATGTATTTTAAAGTCGTTAAGCCTGTGCCTAGCGGGGGCGGGTCGCTAGTTGCTTGATAAATTGTTTAGCAGAATGACAAACTACATCTATTTACCGTATTAGACAAATAGGGAAAGATTGTTGAGATATTTGATTAACTTATTTACAAAAATCCATTTTTAATCGATTCTGTAATAATCGATATATCGAGGGTATATATTTAATAAAAAAAATAAAATCAACACTAACCACCATCATTAATATTTTACTTGTTGTTTGCGCTTTAGTAAAGACGGACGTATAACCTTCCTAGTGACTTTTAAATTGGCTAATAATAATATTTACAGTTATAAGAAGCCCATGACTCGTTTTATTTTAACGTTAGAACCTAGATTTCCTATACTAATATTAATATAATTAGGATAAACTATTTTTTTTTTTCAGCCGGGCGTAATTTTGGAACAGTCTCACGTGTAGATAGTACTAATTCCATGGTTATAGCTATTCCATACAGTTTTCACTAAAGAGGTTACTACACCACTACACAGTCTAATACAAACCTTCAGTCCATTTGACGACTTGTTCTTGATAGATAGAGTTAATAAACCTATACTAGGCTCTTCTCTTTTACAGTCAAATCAGTAAAAAAAGAAATAAAAAGGTCGCGAAACCAACTTAAAACCAATAAAAACCTACCTGAGACTCCACAAAAAAATAATTTAATATTTTTATCACCATTTCCTAACCTTTTACGGTGTATATTTTATTTCGCGCCATTTTTAACGTCAAAATAAACGAATTGCCTCCAAAAGTGAATAAGGTTTTCATTAGACAAGATATTTTTTTCTAATGTCCTCAAAATGCGTCGCCAAGATCCTATCTCGTCCTTTCATAAGGCTCTCCATAGACATTAAAAAAAATATAAAGAGTTCTTAGGAAAAAAGTTGAAGATTTTCCTTCGAAGAGGCAGGAGGGGTGAATATTTTTTTTTAAGGCGGATGCGGTACTGCGGTATGTTTTTTTTTTTTTTGAGGTGTGTTTTGGGAATAATCAAACTTATTAAGGATGTAGGTACCTGTTTTACATGTTATAAATATTGCTCTTTATTTTTTAACTCGCTGACCCAGCGAACTTTGCAGAATCAAAAAAGCCGTACGATACAAAATGTATGAGAAAATGAATTATCATCATTTTTCTTTTTTTAGAATTTTCCCATCATTAGGTACATTGTTATTCTGCTATTCGAGGCGGAGACAAATCCAACAAATCAGATATCACTAAAATCGATCCAGCCTTTCTTGAGTCAAAATGGTTTAACTAACCCGACTTTGTTTTATTTATGTACATAATTAAGAGTATGTTCGAGTATTTCATATTTTCAAAAAACGGGAAAAATCGTTATAAAAGTGACAGCTATAAATTCAAGTGCTATCGGGTTCCTTTATTCAGAGTTAAATCCAATAAACATTCACTTTACCACCCTGGTAAGGGGGTTCTTCCTCGACGGAACAGCAGCAGGGCGTGAATGTGGAGCTATGTCACAAACCAAGTTCCCCCTCCTATCCTGCCCTCTGAGTCCCAAAACATGCAGTCAAAGTTACCTCTGCACTGCCATCGGCGACGCCGTGGAAGTGGCGAATTTTGGGCCAACAAGATCTGAAATACTGTCGAGCCAGAGACACTAAGAAGAAGAATGACCAATTCTTGGTGTGAGGATTTTCAGTCACTATTTCCTTCACTTTCAAACTGAAACTCAAAACTCAAAGCATTTATTTCAAGTAAACCAATTACAGGCACTTTTGAATTGTCAAGGGGTCGGTCAGTCAGAAAGATGAAGCTAGTTGCCCATTCCAAAGCGTAGTAGGTACCTGTGGAGAAGAACGGGCAAGAAACTCCACGGACACTCTTTTACATCATAAAAGTTGTTACAAAATTTTGGTTACATCATTCAAGTTGAAATTATACATGTGAGAACGATGTAGAAAGACGTGCACGTTAAAAGCGTCCGTACTAAAAAAGGTAAAACAAAAAAAAAATAATAACAATTCAGAAATGAAAATACTTAGATTAAAATAAAAATAAGCCGAGCTTTTGCAATGTTAACTTCAGTTGCAGACGTTGATGGCCTACCAGAGCGAGGTAAATCTTCCATCACATCTCGACCGCTTTTGAACGCTTTGTACCACTTATAAGCACGTGTTTTTAATAAAGTCGATTCACCGTAAGCCTTCTGTAACATTTTCAGTGACTCCGAACACGAAATTCCATTGGTTATGTAAAATTTAAGACAAACTCTTTGTTCGATGTTTTTGTCCATTATGAAATTCGTTATACACACTAGATATGATATAACTAAAAACAGCACTTTATTTAATCTAAATAACAGATGTGACTCAACCTCGCGCCAAAATGGAAAACAGTTGTGGCAATCTAACAAAACAAAAAAAAAAAAAAAAAAAGAATTTGGAACCATAAACAAATCATCCATTCCCGATACTTTTTTGACTGAATGTATTACGCCTTACAAGCATAATCAGCATACACTGCTCCCAGTGCTGGGACACAGGCATCCTCTCTGTGAGAGGGAATGGGCTATAATCCACCACGAGGGCCCAGTCGCGACTCCGCGGGTCAATGGATATAACATATCTTCGAATTTTTTGGTTCTAGGACATGCCGATTTCCTCACTATGTTTTTTCCTTCACCGTTTCGAGAGCAGTGGTGATGAATGAAAGTAAATTGCCTACCTGGGTTTGAACTCACGAGTCACTCGCAAGACAGGGCAGATGCCACTGGGCCACTGCTCTCCAACGCCTTACAAAGGATACACCGAATTACAGGTTACCCTGTACGAAGTGGGTAGTTTTTTTTTTTAATTGAAAAAGAACTAACAAATTCGAAACAATCGTTTCTTTCTTACTTCCGAGCCTCAAAACTTCGAAGCACCGTAAATAAATAATGTAGGTTATGGCATATTTCTCAAATATAAAGTCGTCCACCGTCCACCATCTTGGTTCTCTCAATGAGGCAATACAGCTGAAGTGTTGCCCACTTATAAAAATGTTGCCAAGTTAAATTAATACTTCACGCTACGCACTGAAGAGGGTAGGCTGGTCATTTTGTATTCCGTTATGGAAAATATATCATGAAATATTTTTGGGTTATCGAGAAGGCATTTTTTAGAAAAATGTTTTTGAGAGGAATGTGCTAAGTTGGGTCTAAGTGAAGGCTGATTGTTATATACTTTCGAGGACAACTTCACACTTCAAAAATGCTGATAAAAAAAATGTTTTCTCTTCGAATGAACATTGTTAAAAGCATAACTCGACGCTGTTTGACGTAGACGTTAAGAATTCTAGAAAATATATAGAAATGTGTTGTCCAGAGCGCACGGACGGAATGGTAATTTTTGCTTCAATTTTTTTTTTCGGAATTTGTTTTGGACTGCTAGAAATTATAAATATAGCGATTCGTCACACCCTTGAAAACATTAATTTTGATATTTATTATTTATTTATTTATCAATTCTATATTATTGTGATTTTTGACGTCCAAAAGTGTCTTATATGTGCCTAATTGAAATAACTGCTTTTATTTTGACTTTGATAATACGTGTGATATTTTTTTCAGCTATTTCTAAATAATTATGTTCATCCCCTTGAGAACAAAAATACTCCCAAAAATCGTCACTAATTATCTGAAGTATTCTTCTAATTCAATCTTTTAATAAATCATTAACAAAAAACTTTTATCACCTCTAAATAAAAAAAAAGTTACGAACCAAGGAGTCTTTGACACATTAGATAAATGCTAATGTGTGCCGAACTCGTCGTGTACAAGTCGTGATGGTAAACTAATGATGTAGGAAATGAAATGAGCTCATAGCACTTGTGATTGTTGCGAATCTATAGGTGACTATAGAGTGACGTAGGGAGCCGTATTCATAGTATTGTTAAGGCTTGTCATCTTGGGACGCTGTAGGATTTCGACGCCCTTTTATTCACAGGGAATGTTTAGATGCTCTCCGTTTGAGGACGAAGGCTTATGTTGGATTCACCACTAGACGACCATCTTTATCATAAACAGACGAGCTTCGGAATCTAAGTATACAGGCTGGCCCAAAAACGATGTCCAAAGAATTGGGGATTGAAGATTTTTATGTGGAGACTGGCATACCAACAGTTGCGCCATTTTGATCTTTTTTCAAAATGGCGCAACTGTTACAATTAAAACCTAAACCTAAACCTATTTAAATCGATAACTGACTTTAATGCAAATAGAAAACGTTATGTTGTATGTATACTTTAGGGAGGTACCCTAAAAAAAAGGTTTTTTTTTCATTACTTTATTTTACCACGTTGCCGGCGTGATTAATATGTATTCCTTGCAAATTATAGCTTTCTAGTACTAAGAGTCTCTGAGCTAAGCTGTGGACGGACGGAGGGACATGGCGAAACTATTATATAAGGGTTCCTTGTTGACTACGGAATCCTAAAAACATGGCATTTTCATCGTTGTTTATCTTCAACCTTTTTTTTTTTTGTTCTCGGGGTGAAAAATCCTCATGGATGTCCGCCGCCCTGGGGCGGGTGGCGGGGTCTGTCAGACTCTTACTGACTAAAAACCACTCCGGTGTTCCCTCTCTCACCTACGCTGGGGGTCGCGGGAACGAACGATACTTCCGCAACCCCCGGCTGGTGCTGCGGGCCGCCTCGTGTGAGGAGGGGGAGTGACGTGTTAAACCCCCCTCGACGTCTAAGAGGAGCGCGCGTGGAACACTACGCGCCGCCGCCTCGGGTCCTGATGTATGAGGGGCAACGGACGTGTTTATCTTCCACCTAACCTAACTACATCTAACACCTCCTTGTAACGTGGTGGATGACGGCCTACTCCCTCAGTAGGCCGTAATCCACCACGTGATCTCAGTACGAGTTAGTAGAGACTCTAGAACTCCATTTATACCTGTGTGAAACTCTCTCTCTAAAATCCGATGTGCCATATTAACGCCCAAATAGGTAGGTATTCAGTTTTATTACGAAAATTTTACACAGCGTAATTTACTTGGAAACATCACCAAGCTCGTTTCCAAATAAACAACTGAAGGTACGGTCAGTCGCACCCTGAACTATGGCTACGCTCTTTATCATCATCATCGTCTTTCTCGTGCCCTTTTCCCAATTTATTTGAAGTCGGCGCAACATGTATTTTTCTCCCATACCTCTCTATTAGAAAAATTTCTCCTCTCTCGAGGAGCTTGTGGCTAAGTAATAACAGCCGCACGGGTCGATCGATTAGATTAAAATACACTTGACGCGGTTAGTCCGTGGATGGGTAACCATCTTCGCATACCAAGATCCCCTCCATGCATCGAAGATCACGTTAATCCGTCGGTCCCGGCTGTCATTCGTGGATCTTTGACAGTCGTTACGGCTCGTCAGTAGCCCGAAAGTCTGACAACCAGTCTTACCAAGGGGTATCGTATTATCCAGTAACAGGGCTGTGGAGGTCAGATAGGCAGTCGCTCCATGCAAAATACTGGTATTTAGTTGCATCCGGTTAGACTGGAAGCCGACCCCAACGTAGTTGGGAAAAGGCTAGGCAGATGACCTCTCTATTAGTCGATATATTCGTCGACGAGTCCTAGAGTGGAGACCGTGTATCGGCAAGCGTAGTGTGGGACCACCCCAGCTAGATGGACGGCCTTAAAAAGGTGACTGAGACAGACTGGAAGCAGAAGGCGAAGGACAGAATGGCGCAGCCTGGGAGAGACCCACGTCCAGCAGTAGACAGCGATAAACTGAATTGAGTGATTTATCAGTTTATGAGTCGTCATCTTTGTAGTCACTCCCATTCAAAGGTTGTTTTTAAAAGATCGCTCTTAGCGATAAGACCGCCCATTGTGTCACCCTTTGTAAAATTTCTATTTTTATGTCTGTAATTAATATGGTGTACAGACGCCAGCACATCAAGCTACTAAAATCTGTCAAATTTCTTTAATAGATTTTCAACTTTGTCGCCAAAGCATAAAGTTCAGGGTTGATTAGAAAAAACTGACAGTTCCGGGTAGCTTGATGTGCTGGCGTCTGTACATAATAAAGAGTATTCCATTCTATTCTAGCCATACTCATCTTTGGCACAGTCCATCCATCGTTTCTTTGGTCCTTTACCGCTACGAAATACCTAAAGGCGCTGTCAAAGTCGAAACTTTCACCATGGATGTCTTTCATCATGGTTGACTGTACGCTCACTTAACTTCGTATGTCCATTTCATTAGGTGTAATAACAATAAAATGCTGTTGTCCTATACCGTAGTCCAAATGTGGTAACGTAAACACACCTTTACTGTCTATCTAGTAGGAATTACTTGGCACACTGCCAATGCACCCTATTTGACTGTTATACTGTGGTCAAATTAAATGCTGCTGGGGAGTTTTTTGTGCCATTTCTTCTCCCCAGCGAAAGCACTAAGAAGTGGTGAAGGGCGGGCGTTTTGGGGGACTGTCTTTTGTAATTTTGACGTTCGAAAAGTGCTGATTCTCAGCCTAGTTTGAATAAATGACTTTTGATTTTGATTTTGTATCATGCCCTTTGTCCCCTTTTAGGGAGACCTGTCCTACGGGGAGAACGGGAATACAAGTCACCACCCTAAATGCGTAACACACTTTCAACACAATCTGAAGATCAATTTTAAGGATATTACTAATCCATTGCTTCATAGTTCAAAAAATTTGTCTGCTTAACAACGTAAATAACGCAATGAATGTTGTTGAACTGTCAAAATGAAAGCCATTGCTACTGTTAGTGTACGCCATTGCCACGCTGGTTCATAGTTTTTTGTCAGCGAGTTATAGGAATTTCTTAGTTATTAATTTGTCCTAATGTAAGGTAAAAGCTTCTTCAGAGATAAAGCAATATTGTTAGGTTTCAGACCTTTAAGTCCAATGGGTATCCTATCTATGTATTTTATTTATCAAAGAGTCACAGATTGACTCGGTATCGGTATCGGTAATCGGAATGCTGTTTGATAGAAAAGTGCAATACTTGCGCGGTCAGAATGCATGCAACAACCTTTTTTTTTTTATTACTGACGATAAATTTCTACGATACTAGAACCCGTAGGGGACTCTAGTATCATATGCTGAATCCATGTCTAAAGTTTGCGCAATGAAAAAAAAATCTGTAAGGTACCTACAATGTGACATTTATTCGACTCTAAGTACAGACTATAAATACGGACGACTGCGTGTATTTCTATATTACCGTGGTACAGCAGCACGCTCTTTGACGAACCCACAGTTCGATAAAATGTAACACAGGGCTATCACCAACGCAATGCTTTAATTATTTTTACAATCTGTTACTAAAATTATATAACTAGCATAAAATTTTAACCAGTGCGCAAACTGTAACCATGAATTCAGCATAATATATGATTCTAGCCTTGAGTAGATTTTTTTTTTTTAATTGTCTGTCTTAGAAGGCAAAACGACAACACGTACGCGGTCATTTGTATGGAACAACTCATTTTTTTTTTATAACAGACGATAATTTTCTACGGTATCTATACGGTATATGTACGATATTCTACGAATCATATTATGCTGAATATTCATGGTTACACTTTGCGCACTGGATAAAAAAAAATCTGCCGTTCCAAATTTAAGTACTCGTATCGTCGCAAGATTTAAGTACTCGTATTTACCTACTTTGAATTTTTTTTTTATTAAATTCAATCAGATCAAGTTATTTAATTCACTTGTTTAACTACAGACGTAAATCTCGCGGCAAGCTTTTATATAATAATATACATGTATATACATACATATAAAATGTATAATGACGTTATAAAAATAAATAAAAAAATAAAATTTGTTTATTTCAGACTAAGTAATGTCCATATGTTGTTAAAAAGTTTAAATGAAAAGTTTATTTTATTCTTTTTAGCGGATTTAAATAAAAGCTTGTTTTTTAAAAAGTTTTTTTACTTGTAATTTATTTTTTACGCTTTATTTATTCGAGTTATTCTCAGCAAGCCCTTTCATTTGATACCCATATTGTATATGTGCATTAAAAAAAAACAGTCCGCTATCTTAGGTGTTCCACCATGTTGGATTTAGCTTTAACTAACCATGCATTGTCATCCAAACTAAACGTCTATACAAAAATATCTCTAATTTTCATACCATATTTATGACAAGTTTTTGACTTTGACTGTCGCTGAGATGAATTTGAACATTGTTTTAAGTACAAGAATTGGCCTTCAGCAGGGTAATTGCGTAACGCACTATCAGTAGCAATGGGTTTCATTTTAACAGTTCAACAAAACACTTTTTCACTTGACGTTGTTGAAGAGACACATTTTTCCAGCATATGGAGCAATGGGTTAGCAATATGCTTCATAATTATTCAAATTGAGAGTAATAGTGTGTTACGTAAATAGGGTGCAAATAGCGACCAGATTTTATACGTTTTTAATTGCGGGAATGCCTTCAGACCGCAGCTCTACGGAGTTGATACTTTTTCTTCTCCCAATTTTTGTACGGCAATTAAATTGTACCATCAGGGGAATGTCAGCAGATTGACGCATTGTGTTTTGTCCTTTTTATAGACTCATAAGACTGATAATAACTAATACTTATTAATAACAGATGTGATCTGATTATCCGGACAATTTAAGTTGATAGTCAATTTGCTAAACACTCCGTTACTCTGACTGTACTTAAATATCTGACAGTGGTTGTGTAACGGAAAAGGAGTGCTAATACTTGTATCTTTTTTTTTTCAATTTTTCTTGTTCTTCTAATTTTATATGACATCTATCAACCCCCACTGGACCTGCGTGGTGGATTACGGTCCACTCCCTCTCAATAAGATGAGACCTGTGTCCCAGCAGTGGGAATATTATAAGCTGATTATGCTTATGTAATTTTATGTGAAACATAAAAAGCATATCAATCTTTTTTTGGCCAATATTATAAAAGTGTCATCATCTCAACACACAAAATAATATTCTTTTCTAAGTCTTGTTTGACAGCCCTACGCCTAGATCTCCTCCCTCTAGGGTTGTGCAACAATAGCGCCGTGGGGTTGTAATTAAAAAAAAGCGCGTAACGTGCTGGCGTGAATTTTCACGCGTACCACTCAATGGGTTGTCTATGTGTGCGTATTTATAATATTGCGCGCGTATGTGTTTGAATTAGGAACGCATGTTCGCGATTTCAAATATATTTTTTTTCTTTTTAGCCTCTTTTTTTTTTGTTATCGAAGTAAATTTCTTCCTATTCCTTTTTATTATTATCTTTTGAAATAATTGTTTCGTAGTGGTATTTTTTTTTTTTTATTTGGTTCAATGTAACAAACAAGTTTTCTAAAATATTATACAAAATAAAACTAACTTACCTTTATTTTTCAAGAAGATGGAAGTATGGTCAATTAAAAAACGTAAAATCGCAAACACAAAAATTGCCCCTGTCGCATGTGTGTACCGAGCCTAAAATCATGAGATATGTAAGTAATTAAAACACTAGCTCGTGTTTAATCAGGGCTTATTTATTAGAATATATAAGTATATACTACTATGATATCACATGGGGGTGAAGAGATTTACTTTTTCAAAGGTGGCAGCTATATGGGACATCAAGACTTGGAAAACTACATAAAAAATATATATTACCGTAAGTTGGGGTGACTTTGCACCTAATTTAATCATGTAACTCGTAAATGTTAAATAAAAAGTTTTGTACATCTAAATATATAGATTAAAGGACTCTTATTAATTGAGAGATTAGATATTTTAGACTGCTTTTATTAACTAATCAACAGTGGCACATATTCAGGTAGGTACATTAATTTTTTTAAATGAAATTTGGCGCAAAGTATTCCCTTTGGAGGGGACATTTTGCGCCATTTTATAAAATCAGCCTTAACTCTTATACAATGAATACTGGGGCAATTATACCCCACATAGTTTATGGCGCAAACCTTCACTGCATTTCATTAAGCTCTTTTACATTATAAAAACGTGCTCTTGTGAATTTTTTTGACAGGCCAGTTACTTCTTTTGCGTTCAGAAATAAATAAAGCCATAAACGCATTTTTTTATTTTTTAATATGCTTTGAAAGTTTTTCGGATTTGGAGCAAAGTATTCCTGGCAGGCGCAAAATCACCCCAAGTTACGGTACCTATGTATTCGAATAACAAACTTGAGGAGTTTGGTTTTATAGTTAAATTGAGATTTGAAAAAATAATTTTTGCACTAATTGATAACCCAATTCTCGAGGAAGGCTTTTTAACATCACACTAGTACCATTAGGAGACGAGCAAAAAGAAAAAAGTTCCACTTCAAAAAGTTCGGCTTTGTAGAACTCATAATGTAACAATATGTCAATCTCATTTAACAGAATAAGAAAAAGGAGGAGGTTATGTATTTACCTATTTGGCGAGCTTTCTCTTATATGTCTCTTACTCTATTTCTTTCTTTAGTAATCATGGAAAAATCGGCGTGATTTTTCCGTGATTACTAAATAAAAAAATAAAAAAACGACGGGTTGCACTCCGGGATTGCCGGCAGAAGTGAAAACTTAAATATTAACGTTGTGCATTTTTTATATTTTGGAATGGTTAGGGAATCATTTTGCACGAATTGCTTTAATTATCAGTATAAAAGTACTATCATTTATGTCGTAGAATACAATATTTATTTATTGCGCTATCTTGCACAAACATGACAGTTTATATTACATTAAAAAGTTTATCTCTCAGAAAAATCAACTTCCATCCATAATTTCGACGACTTTTTCACCATCATTATTACCAGAACCATTATTTTATTATTTTTTTTATTTTTTCACGTCCACCGGAGGTGTGCCATATGTTCCACCAGTTATCTGTAGTTCCCAAATTGCAGATTTATTGTCGAGAGATGTACCTTCAAGTCTATCAATACATTCTAACTACAATTCTAATTAATTCATTCATTTAAGTTAAGTTTGTTTCTGTAACATAAACACACACGAACATTCGCGCAAGCACCCTGCCCCACCTAAACTAAACAACAGGCGCAGGCATACATTTTCGCCGCGCCGTAGAAAGAGAGGGGAATACTTCCTCGCCTACGCCGCGCCGCCGGCTGTGTACTCACCATCAGTCTTACGAATTTTCGATCAGGGTCACGTGTCCTGACGCGAGTTTTACACTTTTTACCCGTTACAAAAAAAGTGTACAACGCCGCTAAAGAAGTTTTCACTTCAAAAAAAGTATTTATTAGGCAGTGGGCCGATTTTCGTAATTATTTTTTCATTTGCTAGAGGAAGCGAGCACGGAGCACGGTGGCATAGAGATTGTATTAATTAACTTTGCTGAAGTATTTTTCAATTTAATACGTATTTAATCCACTTTGTGTATGTTGATGATGTTTTAGCTTTCTTTCAACTTTTGTGGGGTAGGTACCAAAACTATAAAGTGCAAAAAAAATGTTAACAATAAAAACAACCGACTTCCAAAAAAAACACTATATAACGTGAATATTACTTTAAAACTGTTTCTTTATGTTTCACTTTTCAGTGCGGCCTACCCCTTACGAAAACGTTCGTTACGCAATAAAACTCCACTGGTTGTCTTTTCTGTGTACAGACGCCAGCACATCACGCTACTACAATCTGTCAAATTTCTTTAATAGATTTTCAACTTGACCGCTAAAGGATAATGTTCAAAGTTGACTGCGAAAATTTGACAGTTTCGGGTAGCTTGATGTGCTGGCTACTGTAAGTAAAGCATTTAAAACTAGCCAATACATTAAAAACAAAAAATAAATAAGGACCTGTGCGAGGCCAAAAAGACTGTGATAACTTGGGTGAAGTAAGCGTGGAGTGAGTCGCCAATAGTGTCAATCCCTAGAATCAGCATGACTCACAGCTCACTTTAAGCTCACTTCAACTTAGTTATCAAGCTGAGATTTTTCCAGAATCGACCGGCAGATGTATTATTTATGTTATTGTTAGTTTAAAATCAATATATAAACACATAATCCTTTTGGAATAAATTATGTAAATAATGGTAAAAACTGCAATAAATCCGTTGAGTAGTTTAGAAGAACAAGGTGGTCACACAGGCAGACACGAAAAGTGACTTGTAGGCGGATCACACACTACAACGCGCCACGCAACGGGGCGCGGGAAATGAAGCCAAATTCCCCGCGCGGAAGCGCGTTTTTATTTATCACTACATAGTATAAAACAAAGTCGCTTCGCTGTCTGTCTGTCCCTATATATGCTAAGATCTTTAAAACTGCGCAACGGATTTTGATGCGGTTTATTTTAATAGATAGAGTGATTCAAGAGGAAGGTTTATATGTACAATACATGCATAATATAGTAGAGAAACACTGATAATTATAGAGGTTTCTAATGTAATGTCGTAAATAAACACATTTTTTGCGCTTACATTGTAAACGCTGGCTGAACCCGTCGAGATAGATCAAAATAATGTACTACAGTATTGTACACCTTAAAAAGGTATACAAAAAAGTCCGTAATGGTATTTGTCTATCTCTTAAGGATAACCCACAATAACCATTTTTTATCCTATACTTTTTACGAGAAATAATGGCTCTAAAATTATCAGTGTTTCTCCATTGCACCTGTGCGAAGCTGGGGCGGGTCGCTAGTTTATTTATAAATATACTTTATTGTACACCGCAAAAATACATAACAAAGATCGAACGCTAGAAAGGACATGCAGCAGTGCGATTCTGTAACCATATCACCGTGAAAACTTAGGTGAAGTGAGCGTGGAGTGAGCTGTCAGTGTCATCCCACCCGATACCTACTAAGGATTGACCAAGCATACATTTACAATCATAATCTAGATTTTAATAATATTTTTTATGCTAATTGTATTGATCATTTTATATAATTTCAAAGCTAGTATTTTAGTTGTCAAAACATTACTATTTTGTGGGGTTTTAAAATAAAATAGCAAAACAAAAAGTAGAATATCAATTCTCAAGTTTCGCTCCCCAACTTTGAATGTTAATATCTCGGAAACGTGACACGTTACATGGTTGGATCTAAGTTTGTTTTCTGTTTGCATTGATGTCAGCTATCGATTTATACAGGTATCATGCAGGAGGCAATCCTGCATGATATCTTATTGCATGCCCGATATTATGCCTGCATGATATTTATATTTTGAAAAAAAAAATGTCTGATTGGTAGGTATGCCACGCATCTTCAAAGTCCTTTGTGGATGCCTATGCATAGAATTTGTATGCAAAAAATCGCGCTCGGCGGCGCGATTCCTGCGCCCCGTCGCGTGGCGCGTTGTAGTGTGAAATCCATCATACAGTAGCGAAGTATTGCGTATACATATACCTATATAGATAATACATACATAGGTTTGTGCATATAGCATAGCCCTCCATCTGTAGGGAGTAGACACCTGGGATCTGAAAGAAAGTGGTATATTTTATTACACTGTCGTGATCAATCAATCTGCCTAGCTATGTTGGGGTCGGCTTCCAGTCTAACCGGATGCAGCTGAATACCAGTATTTTACACGGAGTGACTGCCTATCTGACATCTTCAACCCAGTTACTGGGTAACACGATACTCCTTGACAGGACTGGTTGTCAAACTCTCGGGCTTCTGACTACCTGTAACGACTGTCAATGATCTACGCATGACAGCCAAGCCTAACGGCTTAACTTGGTCTCCTAGGCACGATGGAGTCTCGATATTGTAATGGATGGTCACCCATCCATGAACTGACCGCGGCAAACGTAACTTAACCTTCGATCGACCCGTGCGGCTATTATTATTTAGTTAATATAATGTAATGATAATATGTAATATATGAATATATATGTAATGATTTATTTATTTTCTGTAAGTAGGTTGTACAAACCTACTTACAGAAAATAAATAAATCATTTATCATTTATCATTTATCATTAGCCACGAGCCCCTCATTACTCTGTCGTGATAACACGTCCGAATCAAACTGAAAAATCTAAAGGCGCACGTAACACACAATCAATTAGAATCTGATTCATTTTGACAGATGTGTCTAATACATTGCTTCATATTATGTTCGAAAAATTTGTCTGCTCAACAACGTAAATAACGCAATGAATATTGTTGAACTATCAAAATGAAACCCATTGCTACTGATAGCGTGTTACGCTACTACCCCACCCGCGGTCAAATCGTTTACTAGGTAAACGATTTGACTCTAAAAAGTTCTTATTGAGATATACAACCCATCTCAATAAGAACTTTTTAGAGTCAAAGACTTTATACTGATTAGTTAGGGATTTTACAATGTCGTTACGAGTAGTCAGAAGCCCGAAAGTCAACCCCAATATAGTTGGCAAAAGCCTAGGCAAATGGTGAAAGGGTAGGTACTTCGGGTAGACATTGAGTGTACAGTCTTACGAAGGGGTTTCGTATTACCCAGTGACTGGGTTGTGGAGGTCAGATAGGCAGTCGCTCCATGTGAAACACTGGTACTCAGCTGCATCCTGTTAGACTGGAAGCCAACCCCAATATAGCTGGGAAAAGGCCCGACAGATGATGATCTGCCAAATAACCAAACTACAGTTTATTCGGAATTGTGAAAAAGACTTTCAATGATTGAGGAGTTAACATGCAAACAGGCTTAAGTCACAATAATGTAAATTTTCAGAATATTGAAAAATCTGTAGAGAAACAGAATCTCTACAGATTTAAAAAAAAAAAAAAATTACATTATTGTAAAAAAAAAAATATTAGGTATAGAAAATTATTATAGAAAATTACATTATTAATTATTACATTATTAATTACATTATTGTAGAAAATTTACATTATTGTAATGTAAATTTTCAGAACACTGAAAAAATCTGAAAATTTACATTATTGTGACTTAAGCCTGTTTGCATGTTACCTCCTTGATTATCTTCCTATTTTGAGTCAAATACAAGTTAAAATTGTTATAAAACTTACCCCTAGCTTCACATAGGGCAAAAGTCACAAACACTAAAACAAGAAAATAAAATAATTTCATTTTATTTATGTAAAGTTGACTCGTACACGTCGAAACAATGTTTGAGCTGATTATATTGATATTATGTAGAGACGCCAGCACATCAAGCTACCCGAAACTGTCAGATTTTTCCAATCAACTTTGAACCTTATGCTTTAGCGATAAAGTTGAAAATCTATTAAAGAAATCTGACAGATTGTAGTAACTGGATGTGCTGGCGTCTGTACATTGCTATGTATATATTCGGCAATAGTTTTTTTTAAAGCAGGGACGTATTCAGTTAGGCTTACATCACAATTTGTCATATACAGGGTCAAGTGAAATTAGCAAGCGAAACTGCACGGACGTGATGGATATCGACATCTTAACATTTTTTTTCTTGGGTCATCGACCGCAGTTACTGCAGTCACTAGAAAATCAGTAAAAAAAAACAGATTTTTATTGTGTAAACTTCACACGAGGGGCTTGCCACAAGCCCGGAGAAAGAAAAAAGAAAAAGAAAGAAAATTGATATTCTGAGTAAGTTTCTGTTTTGCTATTTTATTTTAAAACCCCACAAAATAGTAATGTTTTGACAACTAAAATACTAGCTTTGAAATTATTTAAAATGAACAATAGAATAACAATACACTACACAACAATAGAATAAGCATGAAAAATATTATTAAAATCTCGATTATGATTGTAAATGTTTGCTTGGTCAATCCCTAGTACAACTCCTGCATGTCGATTCTGTAAAAATCTCACCGTGAAAACTTGCGTGGAGTGAGCTGTCAGTGTCATCCCACTGATGCTAGGGATTGACTAAGGGAACATTTACAATTATAATCGAGATTTTAAAAATATTTTTTTAGGCTAATTCTATTGATCATTTTATATAGGGTGACTGGTAATTACTGATCGATACTTAAACACGTGATTCTACTCATGACAACAAACAACTTTTACTATGGGACCAAACCTGAAATAGCAAAAAAAAAATTAACTATTGCCTACATTTTGACGACTCGTACGAACATAAATGTAGGGAACAGCTGATTTTTTTTTTCGCGATTTACCAGTCACCGTATATAATTTCAAAACTAGTCTTTTAGTTGTCAAAACTACTATTTTGTGGAGGTTTAAAATAAAATAGCAAAACAGAAATTTAGTCAGAATATCAATGTTGTTTTTTTTTTTTTTCCTAGACTAGTCCTTACATAAGGAATATCGAAAAAGACTAGTCCTTATATAAAGACTAGTTTTTTTTTTCCTAGATTGAAGCCCCACAAAATAGTAATGTTTTGACGATTAAAATATCAGTTGGATGACACTGACAGCTCACTCCACGAAGTTTTCACGGTGAGATTTTTACAGAATCGACATGCTGCTCGTTAAAACTTGATCATCGTAGTCTTACCCAACCACTTAGTTCATTATTACCCTATAATTTTCCCACTGTTGGGACACAGGCCTCCTATTGGTGAGAGAAAGTGGGCCGTAATCCACCACAATGGCCCAGTGCAGGTCGGTAGATGTCACATCTCATTGTTTTTTTTTTTTGCTCTAGGACATACCGGTTTCCTCACGATGTTTTCTTTCACCGTTTTAAAAACAGCGGTGATAAAATAATGTACACAAAGTAAAGCGCCTGTCTGGGTTCGAACCCACGACCTACAACTCGTAAGCCGCGGCCTTTACTACTTGGCCGACACTGCACTCTCTGAGGCAAGACAAGACACAAGACAAGACACTGGGCTCATATTTTATAATTGATGGAATACGGCCCGTAGCTAATATCGCTGAGGTCAACACATATCAGCAATCGTGACCTCAGATTCGATAACGAAATACGTTTGACCTTTTACTGAGAAATATTTACGTTTCACTTCTATCCCGGTAAACAATTATATTCCCCTCTTATCTTGAGGCAAATACGTTCAAAATCTAGTCCAATACCAATTCCAATGTTATAGTAATGGCTCCATGGGTTTATCGATGATTCTGCCAATGTCAAGGTTGAAGGAACAAAATTTAGTAGCAGTCTCATCTCAGCGACAAACAAATGTCAAAACCTTGTCAGTTGTACAGACGCCAGCACATCAAACTACTACAATCTGTCAAATTTCTTTAATAGTTTTTAACTTTATCGCTAAAGCATTAGGTTCAAAGTTGATTGGGAAAATCTGTCAGTTTCGGGTAGCTTGATGTGCTGGCGTCCGTACCTTGTCAGTTGTTAGTTTGTTATGTTGTATGTATTTATAGTATTTTTAAGTTATATTATTATAGTAATGTATTTGTGATACTTTTTTATGTATTAGTTTATAAGTATTCTAATATTTGTAGTAGTATGTATTGTTTTTTCTATGGGCCCTAGTTGCCTAAAATAAAAGAATAAATAAATAAATAAAAATGTAGAGAAATTAGAGGTATTTTTGACAGATTGCGGTTGAGCTAGACTGTGTGGCTATTTTTATTTAGCCACGGAATGCTCCCACACGCCACGACCCTAAAAAACCCTCTCACAAAGTCATAGAGGGAGAAGGGAGAAGAAAAGAAAGAGAGGCCTGTATCCCAGCAATCCTAATTGTGATTGGCTGATTATGCTCATACTATGCGCTTATTCTCAACCTTATTAATTTGGTGTATTATTTGTTATTTTGATTTTAAATAAGTAAAATGTCAAGCGTTCTTAATTAATAAGGTAAAGGAGACGGATACGCTTTCATACAATTTTGGGCCTGGATGTAAAAAGATGAAATTGGTGTCAATTGATAGCTACTATATTAACAAACAATCACTGAAAATTTTGCAGATTTTGGCAGTCTGAGAACCGAGATAAAAGAGATTTAGTAAAAGTGAGGTTACGTAACAATCTGTACTTAACAGCCGAGTTTTGAAGTGGGATTGTCATTTTTTACCCGACTTCCGAAGGAGGAGCCACAATTTACACAACGATCCATGATGTCAATCAATATCCAATCGGTAGGTCGTTCGTAGAATCCAAAATAAAAAAAACGAGCGACCCTTATAGTAGTCGCATATGATGTGTACAGTGTAACATCTGACATCTCACCTTGGTAATAAGCAACATTAACACTATATCCTGAAAAAAATAATTCAGGTATTATTTGAAATGAGTTTTCGTAACGAAGAATAATTGTTTTTAATAAAAATTGTATTTTATTTAATTAATACTAGGAGATTTAAAATTTTATATCACGGGCGCTTATTGGTCAAATCAAATAGCGCGCGCATCTGCAGCTTCCTGTTACACACTTTTGTTTCTTTTCACGAAATTACTCCCACAGATTGCAGGAAAGCGAGAGGAAAGATGTTATACATCAACAAGTCCAAGTTCAACGTTTAAGCGGGGTTTTCCGTGTCCGGTATGGTAGCAAGGCAAGGGTAGTACAAGAAGAAAGATCAGAAGTCCGTAGGAAAGCAGGGGTCGAATAAAATATCAATAAAAGTATGGGAGGAAACAGACTCAAAACGAACACGCACTAGACGATACGGTGCATGTCAAGTCAGAGTTAGCACAGGTTAAAAATACAATAATCGATTAGTAAACGTGAATTGATTTATCTTAATTATGTAGATATTTAATTAGTTTAAACTCTTAATACTTTAATTCTGAGAGATTTAATTATTTTAATTGAATTAATTATCTGGTGAAAGCATTTTCGTAAACAGTATGAACTCTGTAACGTTAACCGATTATAATTGAATCGATATTCCAATTACTTCGTAACCCTAACTTAATTATTGGATTTCTCATTTTCCAGATTGTAAACTGAGTTGATTTTTCACATTTTGAAATAGAAAAATATATCCTTTTTTTTAAGCCATACCTCAACTTATTACAATCAGGCCCAGAAATCCCCGTCTCCTTTTCCCTAATGGTCTCACTCCTTTTTCTGTAAGAAAAATGTGTGTTCGCACTAGTTCACATTACTTTGTACCGCAATTTAGTTTTGGCACAAGTTGTGAATTCGACGTGCCGATACAAGTATTTCGTCTAAAATCAGTTTTAGACAAATGCGTCCTTGTATTGTAGGTACTTATTGTAACTGCACCCTAATTGCGTAACACGCTATTCCTCTCAATTTGAATAATTTTAAAGCATATTGCTAATCCATTGCTCCATATGTTCGAAAAATGTGTCTGCTCAACAACGTAAATAACGCAATGAATGATGTTGAACTGTCAAAATGAAACCCACTGCTACTGATAGTGTGTTACGCAAGTACCCTGCTGGTCCCATAGTGTGGCAAAGCCATAATAAAAGAAGACATACGTCTTCTATCCGTCTATGTTAAAAGGTTCGTGAAGTTGCAACCGATATAAAGAGTTAGAAAAAAAAATCAGTTTTTTTTAATATTTTTTTAAAGTACCTAATAAATACAAATCATTTTTATTAATGCAATATTTTAAAACATCCGCCCCATCTCACTGACCCCGTATAATATAATTATAACAAACCACTAATCTAGAACAAGGATTTTTTTTAAAATAGCACCATTAATTACCAAAATGAATGAGCTATTGTTTATTTTCCTCAATTAATAGTTTATTTTCTTTATCCCCATTCAACAATTAAAGTATCCATAATTTCCTTAATCCATAACTCACTTTTTTACCAATTATAATAGGGCTATTAAATGACAATTATGTCATAAAATAATAATAGTTTGCACCGTGACCTCAAGTGGCATGATTAAACATAAAATGGAGTGCTACCTCATATGCTCACTCACAAAAACTCATGAAGAAGATTTTCGGTACAAACATCACACATCCCTAGCACACATCCTTCCCTTGTTTTGAACGTACAAAAACCTCGCTCCGCCGAGCTGTTTCCACTAGAACTGCGCCGAGCGAGGCTAGGTCAATGAAGTGATTCCATTGGTTCTTATCAAACACATCCCTCGCTACGCATCCTCGCACATCCCTGGTGGAAAGGTAACCTAAAGGCGTTTTACCTTACATTTGCCCAGTTGCGGTCTCCTCTCAAGTACACTGCCCCAACGGTCATTACTTCTATACATAAGATAGCTCGGCCCATTGCCACTACTGCTCGCTTTTCTATCAGAAAAAAAAATATGACTGGTATTCTGTGAGAGAAAGAATACAAGGCAGTTCACTGTTCCACGTTAGTTTTTAATTAAATTATTTACAATATTATGTGGGTTCCTTTTTATGTTTCTATGTCAATTAATATAATTGGTGTAGAACCGTTTTAATTAATAAATAAATCATTAGGTACTCCATTTTCTTCTTACTCTGTGTAAAATGGTGACAATGTTTCAGTAACCTTGTGACAATTTCATTGAGATAACTGCTTAAAACAATTGCTATTTATAGAAGTCCAGAAGTTACTATCAACTAGACGTCTTTGAAGAACTATAAAAATTATATTCAAGTCTTAGAAAAATATTATGAAAAGTTGGTGAAATTCTTATCGAAATTTGTCGTATATATGAAATAAGTTGTTTTACTACCACATACATCGTTTAATTTGATTTATTATCCAGGGTGAAAAGAATGTCGACTTTTTGGAGTTTCTGTGCCTTTTTGACACTCATCAATCTGGCGAACACACAGCAAATAAATGGCATGTATAACAATAATAATAATTTACTAAAATACAATTTCAGCAAGTCCCTATAATTCAAGCTCTGTAATGGTTAACGCTTGCCCAAATAATAAAGAAAAGCAAGACCTTTTTTTAATGAATACATAAGATTCTAAAACTCTGTAAGCTGAGGAGAAGTTCGTGGCTAAGAGTACAGCCCCGAAACATGATTTTTATTAACAGCCGCATGGGTCGATGATCAGTATGTCGATTCTGAAAACTTGCGTGGAGTGAGCTGTCAGTGTCATCTCACTGATGCTACAGATTGACCAAGCCACAAGCAAACATTTGACAGTTATAATCGAGATTTTAGTAATAGTTTTTATGCTGATTTTACTGATCATTTTATATAATTTAAAGCTAGTATTTTATTTGCCAAAACATCGCTATTTAAGGACTAGTCTAGGAAAAAAAAGAAAAAAAAACAACATTGAGATTCTGACTAAGTTTCCGTTTTGCTATTTTATTTTAAAACCCCACAAAATGGTAATGTTATGGCAACTAAAATTCTAGCTTTGAAATTATATCAAATAATCAATAGAATTAGCATAAAAATCTCGATTATGATTGTAAAATGTATGCTTGGTCAATTCCTAGTATCAGGTGGGATGACACTCACAGCTCACTCGACGCTCACTTCACCTAAGTTTAAAAAAAAAACAAAAAAAAATAAAAAAGAAAGGCACTACAATTTTCAATCTGAAGTCTATTTTCAGATGCTACCTGCCAATTACCTATCGATCCAGGCAACTGTGGCGTGCTATCTGTTCTGTCTACTCCTACCCTTAGGTAAGTTAAGAATATTGTTACTTTTTGCTAGCCCGTATCACTTTGAACCGAAAAAAAAAAAAGCCGACCAAAAAGGACCAAAACCATAAAACCGACCATTAAATCGTGAAGAGTAAACAGCTGTTCCGTATAGAGATGGGCAATCAACCGGGTTTAAACCCTGGTACTGGGTTTAAACCCTATAAAAACCCATTTATTCCCTCCCACGGGGTTTTTATTCGGGTGTTTATTGATTTGGTGAAATTTATCATTTTAAACATGGTAAATGTAAATATTTGTGAATGTTCTTGTACTATTCACTAATATTTACATACAGCGTGTAACGTTATATGCGCAAAACCTGAAAATAGTTTGATCAGAATAACGAGCAGTCACATTTTTCAAAAAATCTTCATTAAAAACGTCGCGCACGTCTATTTATTAATAGGTCAAGCAAGCCATCACATGCGCAAACCCGCCAAAATAGGTAACAAACACAAATTGTTGTCGACCAATTTAAATATTCTCATACGCGGGATAATAATAGCTTTTATTTCAATGCGAATACGAATCTTCCATACAGTACCATGAATAAGACAATTTGAAGTAAACAATAATGCTAGCTATCTTTTTTAGGGTTCCGTACGTCCGAATAAAAAACGGAACCCTTATAGGATCACTCGTGTGTCCGTCTGTCCGTCCGTCACAGTCAATTATCTCCGAATCAACTAGACCGATTAAGTTGAAATTGGGTACACGTATCAATTTCTGGGACCCAAACGCAGAGGTGTGACGTAAATAGACGAAATCTGTATATGGGGGTCACTTTTGGGGTCAAGATGGAAAATTAAAAAAAAAAAAATTAAACTGCATTGTGTGACATATCAAATGAAAGGGCTTATTGTGAGGATCTCAAATATATATTTTTTTGTAATTTTAAAATAAATAGTTTCCAAGTTATTCAAGAAAATAGACGAAAATTGACCATTCCCCCCCTTCTCTCCGAAACTACTGAACCTAAAATTTTGAAAAAAATACAGAAATTAGTTTTCTACTTATAGAATATGGGAAAACCTATAAGAAGTCCATGATATGAAAAATAACATGGTAAATCACTCAATATTGTGCGTACCAACTTACATTTGCAGTTGGAATGTATGGGAGAACATGATTTTCAACTACAATGTTAAGTTTGTTCTTGAAAATTATTATATAAATTCATTCCAGCTACGGAACCCTTCATTGTGTGTAGTCCGTCACGCACTTGAACGGTTTTTTTTAAACTTAAACTTAACCTAAGGGTTAGAAAGAGAAAATTAAATGACGATCTGTACGGAGGCGGAGCGTGCAAAATACGTGACAGTGGCCATGTTTACTTCAGTCTGAGCGGCGGCGCGGGCACATGCGTCGCAGGTGTAATTGTTTTATCCCGTTACCGGCGGCGCGTGCGCGCGAATTTCGCGACTATGAGTAAATTAAATAATACAATAATTGTTGTAGTACCCAAATCGTATTAGGTCCACGAGTCGTGGACCTAACACGATTTGGGTACTCCTAGTGTTTTTTGGAGTATAAATATCACTGATAGTGGTGCATTTAACAGCACATCAAGTTTGACAACTTACTCTTCGAACATGACATTTCAACAATTATTGTATTATTTCATTTACTCATAGTCGCGAAATTCGCGGCTATGAGTAAATAGAAACGGGGTAAAACAATTACACCTGCGAAGCATGTGCCCGCGCCGCTCAGACTGAAGTAAACGTGGCCACTGTCACGTATTTCGCACGCTCCGCCTCCGTACAGATCGTCATTTAATTTTCTCTTTCTAACCCTTAGGTTAAGTTTAAATTAAAAAAAAACCGGCCAAGTGCGTGACGGACCATGCACAATGAAGGGTTCCGTAGCTGGAATGAATTTATCCCAAGGACAAACTTAACATTGTAGTTGAAAATCATGTTCTCCCATACATTCCAACTGCAAATGTAAGTTGGTACGCACAATACTGAGTGATTTACCATGTTATTTTTCATATCATGGACTTCTCATAAGTTTTCCCATAATCTATAAATAGAAAACTAATTTCTGTATTTTTTTTCAAAATTTTAGGTTCAGTAGTTTCGGAGATAAGGGGGGGCGGGGAATGGTCAATTTTCGCCTACTTTCTTGAATAACTTAGAAACTGTTTATTTTAAAATTACAAAAAAATATATATTTGAGATCCTCACAATAAGCCCTTCATTTGATATATCACACAATGCAGTTTGCAGATATTTTGTTTTTTAATTTTCCATCTTGACCCCAAAAGTGCCCCCATATACAGATTTCGTCTATTTACGTCACACCTCTGCGTTTGGGTCACAGAAGTTGATATGTGTACCAAATTTCAACTTAATCAGATATGATTCGGAGATAATTGACTGTGACGGACGGACAGACGGACACACCAGTGATCCTATAAGGGTTCCGTTTTTTAATTCGGACGTACGGAACCCTAAAATGATAGATAGCATTATTGTTTACTTCAAATTGTCTTTGTGTACTGTATGGAAGATTCGTATTCGCATTGAAATAAAAGCTATTATTATCCCGCGTATGAGAATATTTAAATTAGTAGACAACAGTTTGTGTTTGTTACCTATTTTGGCGGGTTTGCGCATGTGATGGCTTGCTTGACCTATTAATAAATAGACACGGCGACGTTTTTAATGAAGATTTTTTGAAAAATGTGACTGCTTGTTATTCTGATCAAACTATTTTCAGGTTTTGCGCATTTAACGTTACAGGCTGTATGTAAATATTAGTGAATAGTACTAGAATATTCACAAATATTTACATTTACCATGTTTAAATTGATAAATTTCACCAAATCAATAAACACCCGAATAAAAACCCCGTGGGAGGGAATAAATGGGTTTTTATAGGGTTTAAACCCAGTACCAGGGTTTAAACCCGGTTGATTGCCCATCTCTAACTGTGATGAAATACTTGCATAAATAATACAATAATTGTTGAAATGTCATGTTCGAAGAGTACCTAAGTTGTCAAACTTGATGTGCTGTTAAATGCACCACTATCAGTGATATTTACACTCCAAAAAACACTAAAAGTACCCAAATCGTGTTAGGTCCACGACTGAAGATATTAGTGAAAGTACTTAATTTAGACCCGCTGTTTGGGTTTTTACTCGGGTTTAAACCCATTTAAACCCAAAAAACCCGGTTTAAACCCTCTGCCCATCTCTAGTTCCGTACATTTTGTCGATTTATATTCACACAAAATGTGTGTAACACAGCAGTTTTTTTTTTTTTCGCAACTTCGTGGTTGGTCCTATCTGTTTTGTGGTAGGTACCATTAAAGTATGTGGCTGTTCCCCGTTGGTCGCAAGTGCGTCTGCTGAGCGTGGAGTCCTGGTTTCGATTCCCAGGTCGGGTTATGTTATCCATTAGGAATTACTTAGTAACAGCCCGGTGTTTGAAGGTTAGTCTCTTGAGATTGGCCGCTATTTCCGAAATACGTCTGGAGCACTATTAGTGTCTAGGTACCTAGTAGAAAAACGCTTGTGGTCAGCGATTATTTTTCCGCTGTGGTGTTATTATGGCACATACGGCACCTGTAATGAATAATAACAATAATGAATGACACAACAGCTAATTATTTGACATTGATAGACATGATTGTAAAGAAAGCAGCACGTCAGTGGTAACAAATCCAGTATAAGCTGGCCTCGCATTGTATTGAAACTCCTTACTACGGTAGGTCAGCTCAAGGTCAAAGTGTTACCACCATGAAAATATTAAAAAAAGTAGTTACGTGCAACCGACCGCAGGTCGCGCTTCAATGCGCGACCTGCGGTCGGTTGCACGTAACCACTCTTAGCATGTCTCATAGCTTTCCTGCGAGAAATACTGGAATTGACATGCCGAGAGTAACTCAATTTGATTTTCACGAGGGAAAATACTAAATCGACGACGATCACGGATTTGTTATGCTCGAGAATTGCCTCGCATTTCGCAGTCGAAATTAATAATTTCCATTTTGCGTTCCTAAAAATATTATTGAACACTCTATTATAATGATTTTGACTACACAGAGAGAAAATTCTTAGAAAAATTACTGTGCTCGTCACTGTAAAGTGAGTGCAAGTGACATCTGCAGAAAATTTACTGAGTGAGATTGGGAAAAATTCACTTTTGTCCAATAAATTTTACTGTAGAGCATAAGAATTTTTACTGTGTGCAAATGCACTCAGATTATGAGACAGCACACTCATTTTTCTAAGATTTTTCTCTCCGTTTACTATTGTGAACCTTAAGTAATCATATTTTGGGGTCCTAAAAATACTTCATAGCTATGTCTCCTTCTTCTCCGTGTCGCTGGCACGACTGTATTTTAAATCTTGTTGGCCCAAAACTTTGCCAGTTCCACGGCGTCGTCGGTGGCAGCGCAGAGGTCAATTTGACTGCATGTTTTGGGACACAGAGGGCAGGAGAAGGTGGAGCATGGTTTGTGACATAACTCCACAATCACACCCTACTGCCGTTCCAAGGTAGGCCCACTTTACCAGGTTGGACTTAAATCTTCCCACTTGTGTCCGGACACGGTTCAGGGAGTTCTAAGTGAAGGACGGAAGGTTACACCCTGCAAGGAGATGCTCTTTTGCTGGTAGATGGTAAGTAGGAGGGGGAGAGTATCCCGCCACAGTTTGCAACGAGCGTTGGCGTAGCCAAGTAATTGCGACGAACCACAGTTCTACCCTTTTTTTTCCGGGGTGGAAAATGCTAATTGATGTCCTCAGCCCTGCGGCGGGCGGAGGGGTCTGTCAGACTCTTACTGACTAAAAACTACCCCGGTGTTCCATCTCACACCTACGCCAGGGGTCGCGGGAACGTACGATCCTTCCGCAACCCCCGACTGGTGCCGGCCCACCACTGTGGGTCTCCTTGGGTCAGGGGGGGAGTGAGGTGTCCGACTCCCCCCGCGACGTCTAAGAGGGTCCTGATTTGTGGGGGGCGACGGACGTCCCGGAGTCCGTCGCTTCTGGATCCATTTAAGGGGGCTAGAAGAGGGCGTTGTCCACCTTCCACCGACGCCTAGTGCGCCTGCTGCGGTCTGTGTGAGTGGACGAGATCTTTCGCTCCCTTTCCGCAGCCTCCTTCTGCGAGACGACTGTTTCGCAGAAGGAAACCACCACTTCCTAGGACTCTTCGCTGCCGACCATCGACTCGACTACGGCCTGCAGCGACAGCTCACTGCCTACTTCTGAGATGGTCACGGCGCAGCTCCTCCCAAGCGGCCAACCTAACCTAACTCGTTTGGTGATAATTGCAGATCGTCATCATCATCTGCCTAGCTTTTTCCAAAACTATGTTGGGGTCGGCTTCCAGTCTAACCGGATGCAGCTGAATACCAGTATTTTACATGGAGCGACTGCCTATCTGACCTCCACAATCCAGTTACTGGGTAATACGATACCCCCTAGTAAGACTGGTTATCAGAATTTCGGGCTTCTGACGACCTGTAACGACTGTCAATGAATCCACGAATGACAGCCGGGACCAACTGCTTAACGTGCTTTCCGAGGCACGGAGGGGTTTTGGTATGTAAAGAACGTCAATCCATCCACGGACCAAACGCGTCAATGAGTTTTTTAGAGAATCAACTAAATATGTTCCTTTTTCTCTTCAGGTATGGCTACGATAGGACTAGCGCCCGCTGTATCCAGTTCACCTACTCCGGCTGCGGCGGCAACACAAACAGATTCACCTCCTACAACCAATGTCTGACTACTTGCTTCTCATCTCAGCAGGTGTCTTTTAACGACTTCGTTAATTTAGTTGGATATGTATTGACTGGACAGAGCACTATAAATCGTTTAGTTGGGTGATATTTTGTTTTTATTTACCTATCCCGGTCCCAGCGGAGTAATCGCGTAACACACTAAGCGGTCGTTCACACAGTGCTGTCCTGTACGATATTTTACGATAAAAAGTTGAGATCACACGTCAACATCCTACTGTTCACAGAGTCAAAAACAAATGCAGTGTGAAACTACCATGTGATCCCAAAATTATACAGAAAAATAACGTACTGAATGACGCCGTGTGAACGTGGCCTAACAGTAGCAATGAGTTTCATTTTGACAGTTCATTGCGTTCATGCGCAACCTGTCCCAGCTAGCTTCTTTAGGTCGTCAGTTCATCTACATAGCTGGGAGGCGTCTCACGCTACGTTTGCCGATACGCGTTTGTGCCCGGACGATGTCAAAAGGTTCGTCCCCTATTACAAGGGACTCAAATATAAATGATGGAATCTGGGCGTACAGACGCCAGCACATCAAGCTACTAGGTACAATCTGCCAAATTTCTTTAATCAACTTTACTTCTTATTCTTTACTTTCTTTAATTAACATTTTTCTTTATTCAACTTTATCGCTAAAGCATTAGGTTCAAAGTTGATTGGGAAAATTTGACAGTTTCGGGTAGCTTGATGTGCTGGCGTCTGTACCATAGCCAAACATCTGCCTAACCCTTCGGGACATATTAGCGTGATGTTGGTAAAGAAAGAAAGAAAAATGCATTTATTGGCATTACTTACATCAAAATAATAATAATAATAATACACATTAAAACTATAAAACCAGAAAACAAAGACTATAATGCCAAAAGGGCCTCAGCTCAGCATAATGTCAGATGACAGCACAGTGTGTATCACCTGACGCTGATTTTCAGCTGCAACCCACGAGTGCCCTACGCTGGAATAACAAACACATAGGGAAGTACTCATTGTATGTCATATAACATCTCATTCTGCAGGCCAGCGTGGTCAAATGTCATATTGTTCCCACTGCTGGGACACAGGCGTCCTCTCTGCGAGAGGGAATGGGCCGTAATCCACCACGCAGGCCCAGTGCGTGTTGGTTGATGTCACATGTCTCCGAATTTTTGGTCCTAGGACATGCCGGTTTTCTCACGATCTTTTCCTTCGTTAGGTATAGACGCCAGCACATCAAGCTACTCGAAACTGTCAGATTTTCCCAATCAACTTTGAACCTTATGCTTTAGCGATAAAGTTGAAAATCTATTAAAGAAATCTGACAGATTGTAGTAGCTTGTACATATATTCTAAGGCCGTGTCCTAAGTAGCAAAAGCGTTCGTCGCGCATATACACGATTATTTATCGCGCCGATTTATGTGAAAAAGGCAGCGAACCACCCCTGCTTCACACGGTTGTTAAGACTTGGCAAATCATTGAGATTTTTTTATTATAAACATTTAAAAAAAAACCTTTGATAACCGACAGTATGCGCACTGGTTAAAAAATCCCTGTATCACGCACGATCAATCAAGTCGCGAATGAACGGCATTATTATTAAGATCGCGTAATCGCGTATTTACGCGACAATCGCTTTCGGTTGGGACGCAGGGAACGAGCAGTACTCAAAAAGTTTATCTGCCGTGCGATTCTGTAACCATCTCACCGTGAAAACTTGGGTGAAGTGAGCGTGGAGTGAGTCGTCAATAGTGTCAATCCCTAGCATCAGCATGACAGCCAGTCGATTCTGTAAAAATCTCACGGTGAAAGCTTGGGTGGAGTGAGCTGTCAGTGCCACTGATGCTAGGGATTGACCAAACAAACATTTGTATTCGATATTTTAATAATAATTTTTATGCTAATTCTATTGATCATTTCATATAATTTCAAAGCTAGTATTTTAGTTGTCAAAACATTACTATTTTGTGGGAGTTTAAAATAAAATAGCAAAACGGAAACTCAGATTCTCAATGTTGTTTTTATCTTTTTTCCTAGACTAGTTGAGGAGCGTCGGAACGAAAACCGATATATAATCGAATTTACCATATTTTTCACAAATTAAAAAAAAGCTTGTAAGTTTTTTAATGTTACAAAAGTGGAAAATTATAGCATGTCAATTTGCAGTTAAAGTGACATCGATTGATGTGTGAAACTTGACGGGGGGTACCTAGATACTTAATTTAGGGAGATACTTGGCGGACAAGTATGGATATATCGGTTTTTGACGCGATCATTTGGATATATCGGTTTTTGACGAAACCAAAATGGATATGTCGGTATTGAACTGAATTGAATTTGAACCGACCATTGTTGAATTGTGTAAAACTTAATAAGAATTATCGGTTTTTAATCCAACAACAAGAATATGTTGAATTTAAAAATGTATTTGTCGGGTTTGATTTGACCACAGTATTTTGATATTTTTTTTAAGATGGATGTAACTGTTTTTTAATTGATTTCTTTCCTGAAGGGTGTATAATTAAACATTTTGTAACAGAAAAAAATGAAAAAAAAATAATGTCTTAATTAAGACATATCGGTTTTTGTTCCGACGCTCCTCAGTTAGTCCTTATATAGAGTGCGACGATGTTCATCGTTGTTACATATTAACCCAAATCTATTCAACTAGACGAGATAACCGAGTGTGTCAAGTCATCGAGTGCTAACGGTGTGCCCGGCTGACGGACCATAGAATTTAATCCCACGTAGCTTGTGTGGCGTGATCACTTCACCCGATTCACGAAATGTCGGGAATCGGGTGAAGTGTTCCACGCCGCGCTTGCGCGTTAGGCACTGTCATTTTTGTTGTTGTCGAAGTGTTGTTCCCATGGTTACGAGAACCGCGTGATATTTGGTACATTCCGATTTGCGCTGTAGTTTTTTAGCACAATTTCGAAAATTCCACGTTAGTTTTAAAGATAAGATGCGACTCAAAATAAAACAGCACAACTGCCATTTGTGACAGCGCCCACGGTGATATTAATTAAGGGCATGGTCGGCGTAATCGCAAGATGGCACAAGCCATGACGTTATCTGGCTGTTCATGGGACGTCGTTGTCGTGCGATGACAGCGCAAATCGGAATGTACCAAATATCACGGTTTGATACAGTCGACTGTCGTTAATTCAAACCTGCAATAATTCGAACCTCTCTATAATTTAAAGTTATCACGAGTTCCCTACAAAATCTCTTTATATTTCGAACTAAATCAATACATTTTTATGCACTTGGTAATTCGAACAAAAAAATCATTGCTACGTAACAAAACGACGCGTTAATTCGAACTTATCGGCGCAACACTTAATAAATTCGAAGTTTTATTTATTTTCTCTCAAAAATTTCGTACCATTTGATATTTCAAACACTCGATAATTCGTAATATTTTAAGAGTCCCTCGAGTTTCGAATTAACGAGAGTCGACTGTACCTATATACAAGGTGTAACTTAAATAACGCACAACCTCTTAAGGGGTCATTGTACTCATCATTATGAACAACTTTTACTACGGGACCAAACCGGAAATCGCGAAAAAAAAAACAGCTGTTCGCTACATTTTGACGAATTATGCGAACATAAATTTAGGGAACAGCTGATTTTTTTTTCGCGATTTCAGGTTTGGTCCCATAGTAAAAGTAGTTCATAATGATGAGTACAATGACCCCTTAAGAGTTTGTGCGTTATTTAAGTTACACCTTGTATAGACTAAATATAAAAATGAAATTTATTTAAACAACATTGTTTTTAATAAAAATTGGGTAAGTTCGATTGTTAGCGTCTGTATTTTATATTACACCTTTTATTTATTATCTGGCAACATTTCATTTCGAAACTTCAGTTGTTATTAACCGGCAACGCCGAACCGCTCTTATTGGTCTGTGGTTTCAATTGGTGTATAGCTAACCAATCAGAGCGAGGCGCGCGTTGTGGCGGGCATTTGGAATTGTAAAAGGAATCTGTCGGGGATTCGGTGGTCAGTCGATCGTCGAGCAGTCCCCAGTGAACATCAAAAGAAATAGTGTACGTGTTTACTTGGTGTTAATTTTAAGGTAATGATGTATTTACACTTTTGCCATTTTATTGTGAAGTATTTTGATATTATGAAGTAAATATGTTTTCTGAACTGTTTATGGAGTCTTTCATTTACATTTCAGAAGTGGGATTAGCGGATTTTCACTCGTAAAAAAAAAAGAGGGCTTGAAATACGAGAGTTGAAACCCATCCGTTAATCCCGCCCACGCTTATTAGTTTTTCATTTTCTTCCCTTTTGCTTACACCCTTAACTTACATTGTAAAAGAAAAGCTCCATAAAATGTTTTAATGTGGTAAATTTCAACGATAGTTACATCAGTCACGTAAGTACCATTCTATTCTATTGGTAATTCAAAAAACGTTAATTGTCACTCATGTTTAAAATACCTAATTCAGGAAACTGTTGTGCTGTGTCTTACTTACAAAGTTGATGAATACCCTGTAAGGAGTATGCAGCCCATTTTTGCCGGGGCGACACTCTGGAGATGGATGCATACGCTTTCAACTGTTAGTTTATGTTTAAAATCGTCTTGTGTTGGTTTTTTGCATCTTGCCGAGGCACTCCTACGGAGATGTAACGGACTATTTTAAGCATGTACCCCATTTTGCCGGGCGACGCTCTGGAAATGGGATGCATGCGTTTTTAATTGATAGGTTATGTTTAAAATCGTCATGTGGTAGTTTGTTGCATCTTGCCGAGGCACTCCTACGGAGATGTAACGGACTATGAGCATGCACCCCATTTTGCCGGAGCGACGCTCTGGATATGGGATGCATCCTTGCCACTTATAAATCGTGTATAACGGTTTGGTACATTTTGCCGGGGTACTCCTACGGATATGTACTGGATCATTTTGAGCATGTATCCCATATTGCCGGGGCGACGCTCTGGATATGCGGTACATGCTTTTCTTGTACACACAATACAATTATTGATTTGATTTATTGCGTCGGGCATATTATATATTGCCAGGGTACTCTCGTGGATATATAATATGTTTTAAAGCATGTATTTCATTTTGCCAGGGCTACACTCTGGAAATGCGATGCTTGTTTGGGGCGATGAATATTTTACTTTGATCATGAAATATATTAATCTACCTACCACCATAAGAATAGCATTAAACTAAAGTTAAATACATTAATTAACACTTAATTAAACTTAATCACAATTACAGATAATGGATTCATCGCCTGCGGGCAGTGGTAATGGACGTCGCTGCAATAACGAGGATGAGCCAATAAGTGTGGACCGTAACGAGGGCCCACGGCGGACTCCGCAGCGACGCCAAGTTCATCAAAGCGAGGGAGCGGAAGGGAGTCTGGATATCAGGCAAGTCCGCAAGCGCTTAATTAATGATTCTGATAATGAAAGCGAGGGAGCGGAAGGGAGTCTGGATATCAGGCAAGTCCGCAAACGCTTAATTAATGATTCTGATAATGAGAGTGAGGGAGCGGAAGGGAGCCTGGTTGGAGACAGGCAAAGCCGCAAGCACTCTCTTTTAAAGCCAAACTATAGTAAAAACGTTAATAACCGGCGATCAAGAAGAGACAGCAGCGAACGCAATCGTAGAAGGGACCGATATCGCGACGATTCTGTCGATAAAGGTCGTGATAGAACTCGACTTCGTGATGATTCTAGTAATTATTATCGTAGTAGGAAACGGTTTTGTGACAACTCATCTGATGATGAAATCCGGGTCATGAGGGTAGGACGACGTCGTCATCGCAGCAGTAGCAGTGATAGCTATGACACTCCTACTAGACGCTTATTGAAGCGAGGACGAACTCGTTCTCCCTCACGTCGTATAAAACATGAATTGACGGAAGTTCAGATGCCTGATGCTACTCATAGCATCTTAAATAAATTCTTGAATGTTCTCAATAATGTGAAGGGACAATCGACCTCTAAGCTTTCTTTGACAAACGTGATTCCGGAATTCGATCCTTTATCTACCGAACAAACCATAGTAACGTGGTTAACTAAAGTCGAGGAAGCCGCGGAGATTTATAATTGGGATGAACGGGAAACCATTCATTTTGCTCTACCGAAACTCGTCGGACTTGCTCAGACATGGTATAGAGGCCTGAGCACGATGCTTTACTCGTGGACAGAATGGAAAAGGAAGCTTATTGAGTCTTTTCCTTGTAGATACGACTATGCGGAACTACTAACCCAGATGTTGGCCAAGCGTGTGCCTTACGGCGAATCCCTTGAACAATATTATTACGCAAAAATAAATCTCCTGAACCGATGTGGTATCGTAGGTCGAAAAGCAGTCGATTGCTTATTACACGGCGTAGACGATAGGGCGGTACGGATAGGAGCACAAGCGGCTAGGTTTCGTGGACCTGAAGATGTGCTTAGATATTTTAAAACTGTTAAGCCAGGCACTAGTAGGGAAACCGCGGATAGATCCGGGCAAGATACGAGTAAAAGGAACTCCTTGTCAAATAACAGTCGGAACAAATCTGACGCGAATAAGAGGTCCACTTTTGTCATTAAATGTCACAATTGTAATGGAGAAGGACACAAGAGTTTTAAATGCAATAAGCCCCTAACGAAATGCACTCTGTGTAACCGCGAAGGTCATTTAGATTTGTATTGTAGATCTAAGTGGCCCACTATCCAAAACACTGAACGTCCCAGTAGTGAAGTTAAGGATGAAAAGCAGGTTGCTCTAGTAGACTATTCAGATGCTACTAATCAGAAGTATGTCCTCGAAATATTCGTAAACGGTCAGCCGATCAATTGTCAAGTAGACTTAGGGAGCCAGTGTACCTTAGTTAGGGAATCGGAAGCAAAGCGTTTGAAGCTAAATACAAGCCTGGACAGATTACCAGTCCTGCGGGGTATAGGTGGCTTTCACATAAAACCACTGGGAAAATGTAATGCCGACGTAACTGTGCAAGGGATAAAAGAGAATATAGAGATTCTCATTGTTGAAGACGCTGCTTTGAAATACCCAGCCCTCTTGGGTCACACGTTCACAGAGAAACCTGGTATTACTATCATAAAGACCCCTAACGAAGTATTGTTCGAACAGGATTCCCATCAAAAAATATTCCTCATGACTCAGTATGATGTAGTAATTGCTCCAAAACAATTAACTGTGATACCTGTGAAGTCACGAACTAGTCTTACTGGCTTTGTGTATGTGAACGGTTCCGTTAGAGGCACCCCAGGTAAAGAACACTATTTACTCCCGGGCGAGTATAAACTACACGGTGGTTTCGGTAACTTGCTGCTACAAAACGTCTCTGCTAATTCGGTCGGTATAAAACAGGGGTCTTTACTGACGCGTGCTATCCCCATCACGAACGAACAAAATGTATACTCAGTAACTTTCGATGATAAATCTCTGGATGAGTCTGTACAGTGCGGTAACACCATCACTTCAGAGCAGAAACTCGAGATCCAGGGATTATTATTGAAATTTAAAGAATGTTTTTCCTCTGGTCTTAAAGATCTTGGTTTCACAATTGCAACAGAGATGGTCATAGAGCTTAACGATACAGAGCCAGTGGTATACAGGCCATATCGCATGTCCTACGGCGAAAGAGCGCTGGTAAGAGATATGGTTCAGGAGATGATGGATGCGGGCATTGTAACAGAATCCACCTCCCCATATGCGAGTCCAATCGTGCTGGTCAAGAAAAAAACCGGAGAGAAACGTTTGTGTGTAGATTATAGAGCTTTAAATAAACGCACAAAAAAGGATCACTATCCCTTACCTCTAATAGACGACCAGCTCGATAGGCTTGCAGGTAATAAACTGTTCACATCATTAGATCTAGCGTCCGGCTATTATCAAATTCCTATTGAAAAGAATTCGCAAGACAAAACCGCATTTGTGACGCCCGATGGCCAGTTTCAGTATACACGAATGCCTTTTGGATTGGTAAATGCACCATCTGTTTTCCAAAGAACGATCAATAAGATCCTCTCTGAAGCGAAAATAAAGTACGCTCTCGTCTATATGGATGATATTTTGATCCCAGCACGGTCTTTTGACGAAGGTCTCTGTAGGCTTGAAGAAGTACTTTTCCTCCTAAAACGGGGTGGTCTTACTCTCAAACTATCCAAATGCAACTTTTTCATGGATAGCATCGAATTTCTGGGTTTCCAAATTAATGCTGACGGTATCAAACCCGGCGGAAGGAAAACCGAAGCCGTTTCGAAGTTTCGTACACCCAAAAGCCAACGTGAACTACAGCAATTCATCGGCTTGGCAAGCTTCTTTAGAAGGTTCGTTAAGGGATTTGCTACAATCGCAAAGCCTCTAACGGACCTCCTTAAAAAGAATACCACCTGGAAGTGGGGGCCTGAACAAGTGAATGCATTCGAAACAATTAAGTCGACGCTTGTACAGAGACCCTTGCTTGCTCTTTATGACCCAACACGCGAAACCGAGGTACATACGGACGCTAGTAAACACGGGATAGGAGGAATTTTACTGCAGAAAGATGATGCTGGTCATTTGAGGCCAGTCTCATATTTTAGCAGGAAAACTACTCCCGATGAACAAAAGCTCCACTCATTTGAGTTGGAGACGCTGGCCGTTGTATCCTCCCTTAACAGATTCCGTGTCTATCTGATAGGTGTTCCATTTAAAATACTAACAGATTGTAACGCGCTGCGAACAACTCTATCAAAAAGAGACCTTATACCTCGCATAGCGCGTTGGTGGGTTCAATTTCAGGAATTTAACTGCGAGATCGAATATCGCCCTGGGTGTCGTATGTCCCATGCGGATGCACTAAGTAGGAATCCGGTAGGGGAAGCTAAGGAGGATTCTCATGTATTAGACGTACTAACAGTAGGTACGGATGATTGGATAGTTACGGTGCAGAGTAATGATGACGAAATAGCACGTATTAGAGAGATTTTGAATGACCCTAAATCGGACCAGGTGCTAGATGTTATAAAAAACTATAAATTGAAAAACGGCAAAGTTTATCGAATTGTAGGTAAGGAAGAAAATGATTTAAGGTGGGTGGTACCGAAGGGGGTAAGGTGGCAAATAGCCAAAATAAATCACGACGATCTGGGCCACTTCGGCTTTGACAAGACCTTTACGCGAATTCAGCAAATCTATTGGTTCCCCAAAATGCGTCGGTTCATAAAAAAATATATCAAGTCTTGCTTAGAGTGTGCACGTAGTAAGGACCATACCGGGAAAGTTCAGGGCGAACTACACCCGATCCCTAAAGTTGAAACTCCATTTCATACAATTCACGCAGACCATCTAGGGCCATTTGTGAAGAGCAAAAAGGGCAACTGCTACCTATTGGTAATTGTAGACGGATTCACGAAATACATAAATATAAAGCCAGTCAGAAACACTAAAAGTTCTACCTCAATAAAAGCCCTCAAAGAGCACATTAGTTACTTTGGGGCACCGTCTAGACTGATAACCGATAGAGGGACTTCTTTTACCAGTAACAGCTTTCGCGCATTTGCCCAATCCATGGGTATCAAGCACATACTTAATGCTGTGGCCACACCTCGAGCAAACGGACAATGCGAACGTTATAATCGGACAATCTTAAGTGCACTCACCTCTAAAACGGACAATAAAGACGATAAGAACTGGGATGATTACATTCTGGATATACAGATCGGTTTGAACACTACCGTCCACAAGACGACTGGCAAAAGCCCTTCGGAACTACTTCTTGGTTTTAACATACGTAGTAGCTCCGAAAATGCTCTAAGCGATATTATAGACGATGTTAGAGAATTTTCCACAGACGATTTGGGCCAGGTACGATCCAAAGCAGGTACACGCATTGCCGAACAACAGGTTAAAGACAAAATCCGATATGATGCTAGACATAAGCGCGCTTACGAATATAACTCGGGCGATTTAGTTAGCATAAAGCGAGAGGTGCCAAGCGATGGCAAATCGAAAAAGCTAGCGGCAAAGTTTCAGGGTCCATACCGAATTTCTAAAGTACTGCCTAACGATAGGTTCTTAATAGAAGATACGCCGTTAACCCGCAATCATGGCCAACGTCGATATGAAAATGTAATAGCGATAGATAGAATTAAGCCGTGGCTCGCTTTCGATAGGAATTATGACTCTACAGAGTCTGAGTCTGAAGATAATGCTAATCAGGACCGTAATGAACCTACCAATTAGTACTATATACTAAAGAGAGTACATCTAGACTGGAATAGACTGATTTATGAAATATAATAATAAATAATATAATATTTAATAAAGTAAAGTATACACACCGCATTGATGTAATATTTAAGATAATATTATTAGAATTAATATAATTAATATCATGTTGATATTATGTAATGTTTATATAATAATAAGTGTAACTTAGCTACCATAAGCTTACCACGAAAATAACTGTTCTTTAATGTCATAGTTTATTCTTATAATAATAAATTACTACGAATAATTTAAGCTGTCAACTAGGTTATCACATTAAAATTGTTTTAGATTATGTAGTTAAATCTGATAGATCTTTTATTAAGATTATAATATTAGTACTAACTATTATTATAAGATGGCAATGTTATCATGGTTTATGATTGTAAAACCTTAGGTAGATTCCAAGGTTAATTATAATGTAGTTTTATTTTATTTTTTTTTTTGATGTCGCGAAGGGACTCGCTTTTCGCAGGATGGCCGAGCTGTTAGCGTCTGTATTTTATATTACACCTTTTATTTATTATCTGGCAACATTTCACTTCGAAACTTCAGTTGTTATTAACCGGCAACGCCGAACCGCTCTTATTGGTCTGTGGTTTCAATTGGTGTATAGCTAACCAATCAGAGCGAGGCGCGCGTTGTGGCGGGCATTTGGAATTGTAAAAGGAATCTGTCGGGGATTCGGTGGTCAGTCGATCGTCGAGCAGTCCCCAGTGAACATCAAAAGAAATAGTGTACGTGTTTACTTGGTGTTAATTTTAAGGTAATGATGTATTTACACTTTTGCCATTTTATTGTGAAGTATTTTGATATTATGAAGTAAATATGTTTTCTGAACTGTTTATGGAGTCTTTCATTTACACGATATTATCTGTCGTTTAATTACAATAATTGTAGTTCTTCTTAATCTAAGGAGTTAATAAAAATCTTAGTCTTTAACCGGTCTTGTTCTGGAAATAGAGTTTCTTGATTTTCTTGGCTGCCATGAAACGGCCGGCGGAAACTGTACAGAAAAAAAAGTTTTTAAAGTATTTGTTCTTAGCGAATTGATTATACAGTCGAGCTCACTGATCTATTCTGTTGAAATCTCACCGTGAAAACTATAGGTATATGCTATTCTATAATATTTCTCTATGGTAATGGCGCCTGTAGAATCCGGCTGATTCCGTATTTAATTTGAATATATCACTTCACTGGCTCACTACCACATCACGCGATATCGTGCAGACCCTACCTTACTTTGTCTGTTTCCCGCCATTTCTCGTGACTGACAGATGACAGTAGTGACAGCAGCTGGTGTAGCTGCTGTCACTAATGTCAATGAGACAGTGTTTACATTATGTTTATTAGATGCACTACAATGCGAATATCGACAATTCTGCCAATGTAAGATTTCTTAAGAAAAAACGTGCGAAATAAAGAAAACTAATAAATAAAAACAAAAAAATTATCTCGAATTTATCGTGAAATATGTGAAGTGAGCTTGAAGTGACCTGTCAATAATTTCAAACAAGCATCAGCAGGCTACTTGCGTAACACACTATCAGTAGCAATGGGTTTCGTTTTGACAGTTCAACAACATTCATTGCGTTATTTACGTTGTTGAGCAGACACATTTTTCGAACATATGGAGCAATCTCAATCTGGATCATTTTGATTATAATCCATTGCTTCATATGTTAATAAAATGTGTCTGCTCAACGGCGTAAATAACGCAATGAATATTGTTATACTGTCAAAATGAAATCCATTGACAGTGTGTTACGCAATTACCCCGCTGGACGAACAGCCTCGTGCACCGAAAACAAATTAATAAAAAAATAACAAAAAGAAACTGTTTTTCTAATAATAAAAATAACTTACCCATATTAGTAACTAAATTATAAAACAACACTGTTAACAACAATAACATGATTAAGGTCTTCATTTCTGTAATAACAAACACGTTTATTCAGTGGATATCAATATAAATGAATGCTTGACACTTGACATATTCGTTATAAATCGCAATCATAAGAATACTGCATTCTGCCGATTAGAGGAAAATCCAACGTGAATCATACTAGCATACTTTACCTGATTCTTATAATTAGATACCTACCTACTTTCCTAAGGTGCTGTTACACTGCGGTCGATCAATGAAAAGGACCGCTAAACAGTCGATTTCATCGATCGATGCAGTATCAATGTCAAATTCAAATCGATACCTACACTACATACATCGTGCCGCTGCAATGACGACATTAATTTGACACACATATTATTATACGGTTCCGCGTTTTCGATTAATAATTATATTTTAATTTCATTAAACTTTATTATATTTTTTATTTATTTTCAATTTTCTAAAATAGCATCTTGGAACAACCTGTAGCGCAGAGATGAAATTGGACGAGAAAAAAAGACCACGCCCCACTCGATGTTTCTTTCTGGGGGTTTATTAAAATTAGGACCACTGTGGTGTAAAAAATTCATTCAAGGAGCTACCAGTTGGGTCAAAGTCAGAACAATGGGGAAGATTACTAGAAACGTATCCGCTAGATGGCAGTGGGTGTTTGTCACATCATATTTATAATGGCGGATATCGGGATATTTTTTAAAATTGAATAACCTTTTTTAAAATTGATTATCCACGTTTTATACCTGCTTTTTGTACCTTATATAATGTATTCTACCTGGAATGTTGCTCAATTGAAAACGGAGCTGAAGAAAAGAGCGGCTTCAGTGTGCGGAAAAAAAGCTGATCTAATAGAGAGGTATATGTAATTCTGGATATTTTAACATCTCTTGACGATATTTAATCCAGTTTTTGGATTCAAAATATTGTGATACAATTTTAATAATAAAAAATATATCATATAATATTTAATTTTTAATAAATAATGGCCTAAGAGACCTATGACTTTAAAAATACATTATAATGAAAATTTTATCCTTTTTTTCAGATTAGAGGCATATGACAGATAATTTTAATTTTGGAAATGTCTGTTTGGATAATCCATTCGAACCTTCAATGCAATTGCCAGAGAACAATATGTTTAGAAATGTTAATAGTAACACTTGCACAAACTCTAACTTTTAAAGTAATTATTTCAAAGAAGCATTATGTAAAACGAACTTTCTCTGAAGTGGGAACCCTGTCAAGATAGATTTATAACAATAATGCAAATATTAACATAAAGATAATCTCTTAAAAATTAGTGCAACTTTAACATACCAGCACCCTACTTGCGTAACACACTATTACTCTCAATTTGAATAATTTTGAAGCATATTGCTTATCCATTGCTCCATATGTTCGAAAAACGTGTCTGCTCAACAACGTAAATAACGCAATGAATGTTGTTGAACTGACAAAATGAAACCCATTGCTACTAATAGTGTGTTACACAATTAGCCTGCTGTTTCCTTTGAAGTAGTTTGGAAATCAGTATTTTTGAAATGTTTACCTAGAATGATCAGTCGCTTTAAACTTTACCATTCTAATTTTCATCGCTTTTTCCCATTTTTTTCTTATCACAGGGTTCTTAGGGAATTTATATACTTCCATTTCTTAGCAGTGAAAATAAGCAAAACGACCCATTTTTTTATAAAAATTTAAAAATAATTATTTTTCCCATATAAGCTAATGCCTTCCTTGGTGACAAACACTCAGCGCCATCTAGTTTCAGTTTGGAACCCTATTAGACAAACGAGGAACAAAAAAAGGGTGTTGGACAACGGCTTTTTACTAGCTGGCATATAACAATAACTTCATGAATAAGTCTTTTGCACGGTGATCCTAATTTTGATTATTATTTTATTATTTAGCTTTTGTTTTTTTTTTTTCTTTATTTACTAATTATTTTATCATATATTTTTATAATTGCTAGTCACTAGCCCTACCCGTGTGTTGAATTAATGTCACCATTGCGGCGGCACGTTGTATAAAAAAACAGTAACGAAGTCAAAACTGCCGTGCGATTCTGTAACCATCTCACCGTGAAAACTTAGGTAAAGTGAGCGTGGAGTGAGTCGTCAATAGTGTCAATCCCTAGCATCAGCGTGACTCACAGCTCACTCTAAGCTCACTTCACCTTAGTTATCACGGTGAGATTTTTCCAGAATCGACCAGCTGTACTTTGAATATTTTTGAAAATTAAAAAACACGCTTTTATCACGCATTGAATTCTAAAAGCGTGTAAATTTAATTAAAATTAAAAGTAAATTTAATTATTTTATCACTTTTAGTGCGTGATTAAAACGTGTTTTTATTTTATTTTTTTAAACTAAGTAAGTACATGTTTTTATTTTTTAGTTAATAGGTATAAAGTCAATTAAGTTATGACGATCAGGGTCTAGCAAACTTGCGGGGATAACTAGTAGCCCCTAAAGATGACCACTATCCACGTCCTGGCTCCATCATCAGATCAGCTCTAAGAAACCAAATTATATTTTTGTCTTCCAAACTACATACATGTACAAAGTTTCATTTCGATACGACAATTGGAAGTAGGTTAAAATTGACTTTTAAGTTTTTTTTACATTGTTAGTTAGTTACAAGTGAAGTTGTTAAAAACGTGTTAAAAAGAATTAAGTAATTAAATTCGTCCTCGCATCGGGGAGGCAGTGATCATCTTTCGGCTGAAATGATTGATAAAGACTATCAATCGATGGTCGGTAGTCCATCGATTGACCTTCGTTCAAGCATCGATCGATATCGAATATGTTTTAATAAGTATCGACTGGTCCACCGCAGTCAGTCTGTATGCACCTTAAGGCAAATATTATGAGTTACGTCAGCAATTGCACGACTCGTAATGCTCATTTGATCGTATTAAAAACCATATGCATATACATACAGCATGCTTTTTTACCGGCTCCAAATTTGTACTGGGTGAAAACTAAATCACCAAAATGTATGAAATAGCTGATTTTTTTTTCTTCGTGATATCAGAGTTGGTTCCATAGTGAAAGTTATTCATATTAATGGGTGGAACACTCTGTACAATTTGAAGCCTGAAAAAAAATCATCCAGTATATTATATTAGTTAGTTTTTTATTAATTATAATTAAAGTACTTTGAATAAAAGAGCCATTTTCAATAGGGTTCTTCCTATGGATGAAAAGAATCTATTAAAAAAAAATTGCCACAATTTATAGATTTTTACGCAAGCTACAGTGTTTCCAGGTTTTACACTTTATTGATGGGATTTTTTTTTTAATATTTTGATATTTTTTCGTTTGTAGTGAATTAAATCAATTTTTAAAAGTACAGTATTATACACACACTAACACATAATAACAGCCGCACAGGTCGATCGATCAGGTTAAGCTACGCTTGCCGCGGTTGGTCTGTGGATGGGTGACCATCTTTACATACCGAGACCCCTCCGTGCCTCGGAAAGCACGTTAAGCCGTTGGTCCCGGTTGTCATTCGTAGATCTTTGACAGTCGTTACGGGTGTCAGAAGCCCGAAAATCTGACAACCAGTCTTACCTAGGGGTATCGTATTGCCCAGTAACTGGGTTGTGGAGGTCAGATAGGCAGTCGCTCCATGTAAAATACAAATACTGGTATTCAGCTGCATCCGGTTAGACTGGAAGCCGACCCCAACATAGTTGGGAAAAGGCTAGGCAGATGATGATGAAAGTACAGCATTAATCTCCATTAAATGATATCTATACAATGGTATATAAATAACGTAGGTTCTATGTACTAGCAGCAGTATAACAATTAACAATAGAAACAGTTGCTGAAAGGAGGCAAAAAAATACGTCAGCAATATTTATAGTGCTAAGTAAACGACTACTTTCCGGCGACTATTAGAAAATACCGAATATTTTTATTTTTTTTTATATATTAGGTCATCCCACTTCCAGTGTCATATTTTTTATTTCCAATATTTATGTATTGCGCAATGGTATGCAATAGTTAATACATGTGTTGTCTTGTACAATCATGTTAGTTTAATTTGGTGTGTTGTATTGTCAAGACGTGCATTGATTTAAAATGGAAGATTTTAAAAAATCTATTAATGTAGTGGAGCAACGTATATTTCTAAAGTTTTGTGCTTTACTCAACTACTCTGGAGGAGTTGCGCACGACTTACTGGTAAAGTGTGTTGGTCGTAACGCCTTAAATAAAAGAACCGTACAGCGATGGCTTGAAATGTACAAACAAGGAAGAACCACAGCTGAAGATGAGCCGCGAGCACCTCGATCATTATCATCGACTAGATTAGAAGCAAGGGACAAAATCAAGGAAGCACTTCGTCAGTCACGTAGGGTCAGTGTCAGTGATCTCTCCACTCAACTTAACATTCCTCATTCCACTATACATAGAGTACTCACGGAGGATTTATGTCTGGTCAATAAAAGTGCAGTGTGGGTGCCCCACAGTCTGAACACGGATCAGAAGGAGTTTCGTTATGAAACTGCGCATAGCCATTTATCGTGGTATCGCCGTAAGAAAAATATACTTAATAGATTCATATGCCTTGATGAAACTTGGGTCGAATTTTATACTACTCGTCAGTCACGATGTTGGGTGGAACCGGGCACTTCAGCTGAACATTTACCACGTGCAGAGCTACATGAACGAAAAATACTACTAATAGTAGCTACATGGATGTCAGAGGCATTGCTTTTTGGAGAACTTATGATGAAAATACAACTATGACTGGAGAGCGATATAAGTCATTTTTAGAAGAAAATATTCCTATTTGGGCAGACGAACATCATATAACGAGTCCTAATTTTACATGATAACGCCAGACCGCACAAATCAAAAATAGTTCAGAATTTAACTGAAGATAAAGGATGGATTGAAATTATTCAGCCGCCATATTCCCCGGATATGAATCCTTGTGATTTCAATTGTTTTGGCCTTGTGAAGAGGAAATTGTCGGGTACTCGATACAATAGCAAAAAGGAGTTAGATATTAAACTAAAGAGCATTATTGATGAATTAAATGAAAGTGGTACTTTAAATGGTGTTCAAGATTTGCCAGCAGTCTGGGAGCGAGTGATTAATAGTGGTGGAGATTATTGATTAGTGTCACAAGGTTATATAGTATAGTAGTCAGTTTTTGTAAAATAATAATAATAAAAAAATATGACACTGGAAGTGGGATGACCTAATATAAATGGCATCTCGTTGTTGACCTTGAAAGGTCGTGACTACGGACTATCCTGTGGTTGCCTTAAGCAAACTCAAAGCCTCCAGCCAGGGGCGAATATTTACTATACTCCTACTAAGGCCTACTACACGCTAAGGGCACCCCCTGTGGGGTACGAACCTCGGCTTAGGGCGTCGCTGGGGAGAGGGCAGCAAGATGGGACAGGCTGGATCAAATTATTATTATTTGAGATAGGTGAGATCGGCGTTTCCTATCTGAATACTCTGAGAAGAAAGGCCGAAACAAACTCAGAGGTCACAGTCGGGTTGCGGTGTTTGGCGGCGGTATCGAAGAAGCGCTTGGACTGGCATTTCATGAATTGATGGATTGTGGGGATTTTGAGGTCAACGTGTAGGATCTCATTTAGGACGAAACAAGGGGAACCCGTAGCCCTTCGGAGGAACCGGTTTTGGAGGGTCTGCATCCTATGGATGTGGATGGGGCTTTGCGTGAGCGAAGACTACACAGGCATATGTCATTATAGGACGAATGCACGCTGTGTAAATGCGCATTATGCACTTTAGTGACAATTTGCTGCGTGCATTGAGAACGGAGTGGAAATACCGCATAACATAGCATCCCGGTTTTATCCCCCAGAGGGTTAGGGAGAGCTGTACCTATGATGTTGGTCGTTCGTTGGCGAGATGGACCGACGACATTGTTGCAATCGCGGGCAAAACCTGGATGAGGCTCGCACAGGTGCCGTATTATGACGGTTTAATGCCATCATGATTCCACTGTAACAGAGAGACGGAGCTATACATGTCCGATAGCACCATCCCTTTTTCGCACTGGAATCAGGATGGCATTAATACTTCATAATACGGCCCCAGGAGCGTGGAGATTGACACAAGAAAGGAGAGGACTATGCCGAGCTGTGGGTGAAGTCGGACTGTGGATGATCAAAAATGTACCCATAGTAAAATGAATCTGCATTCGCGATTTATTTGCCAAAAATGTAAACAAATATGAGTTTTTGGAAAAATAACTTTAATTCCTACGCAATAAAGTTCAGTTTACGCTACAACTTCAAATGCTTTTTTAACTTTTTCAATAGTGCTAGTCACTCTGAAATCAACTTAATTACTATTCCATTAAATTTGATATTTGTTTAACTTGAAATAACATCAATTTAAAACTTGAATAGACTTTAAGTACAGACGCCAGCACATCAAGCTACTACAATCTGTCAGATTTCTTTAATAGATTTTCAACTTTATTGCTAAAGCATAAGGTTCAAAGTTGATTGGGAAAGCTGACAGTTTCGGGTAGCTTGATGTGCTGGCGTCTGTACATTTCGCCAGTTATATTTCAAGTCTCATGGAATAGGGGGCGAGCCTCTTGCCAGATGGAGAAACCCAATAACACTTTGCCCGACACGACAATAGCGCTTGCGTACTCTAGACTAACGAGGCAGTCCAGTGTGGGAATTCTTATTCTTGCAAAAACTCTAACCAAATCAAATCAAATCAAAAGTCATTTATTCAAACTAGGCTGGGAATCAGCACTTTTCGAACGTCAAAATTACAAAAGACAGTCCCCCAAAACGCCGGCCCTTCACCACTTCCTAGTGCTTTCGCTGGGAAGAAGAAGTGGCGCAACAAACTCCCCAGCAGCACAGCTGTCTGTTCAGTTAGAAAATATACTTGACTGAATACAATACAAGGTATGCAAAGCAATTAACATTACAAGACACAGAACGCTAAATTAAATTATTTGCCATAGGTCAGCTGGCAACGCCAATATACCAAGAAATACAATAAAAAACTATACGTACTCAAGCAAAAATTAATAAATGGAAATTAAATAAAAGCCTCCAGGTATAAAGGGCGTGACCGCTAACATATTTATGCAATGCTGGGTTCAGTTTACATAGCTGTCGCTTGAAGTCACAAATGATAAACTAGGACCATAAGGAAACTAAATAAACAAGTTATTAATAATGATAACAATGATAAAACCATGGTCAGCAAGACGACCAGTCACCACAAGCAGCACCCGTTCACGAGCATAACGCAAAGGTCAGCCATTACCCCCCTCGCCATATTTGAGGGAAGGAGACAACCCGACCCCCGACGCTACCGCAACCCAAACACATAACATTTATTTCAATTAAACCATCCCTAGTAACAAAATACGGGCCGAAAATACGCCGAATACAGGTCGAGGTAGTGAATAAAACACCCAAAACACGCCGACACACGCCGACACGCCGAAAACAGGCCGAACACACGCCGAAAATTGGCCGAAAATACGCCGACACACTCCAAAAACACGCCGAAATCACACCGAAAATCATTTTTACCCGGGATTCGCAGGCACGTTTGACCGCTCATTCCAAAGCGAAGTAGGTTCCTATGAAGAAGAACGGGCAAGAAACTCCATGAAAACTATTTTAAGTCACAAAATATTATAACAAAATATTGGTTACATCAGCTAGGCTCCCAATCCCAAACCTTTTTCTCATAGACCACTTTATGCTGGTTCAGGAGGACCCCCTGCAGCTACATTTCTATCATATTCCCAAAACTCGACAAAAAATGTGAAGATTGGATCTAACGTAGACCCCCATCGAGCCTCCCGTGAACCCCTCGACCAGTTTGAGTATCAATGGGTCACATCATTCACGTTAAAATTAAACACATAGCAAGTATATTGACACGCAATCTATTACCATGGGTTTAGTAGGTATATGATTCTGGTTCTGCTTTGAAATATTGCATCGGTTACCTACTTGAAAAAAAAAAATTAAAAAAAAATACGCAGTGCTATTCTGTAAAAATCTAACCGTGAGAACTTAGGTGAAGTGAGCTGGAAGTGAGCTGTCATTAGGGAATAACACTTCAAACTCACTTCACTTATGATTTCACGGTGAGATTTTTACAGAATCGAACGGCTGTTCCATACATTTTTACCCATTGCACTTTTCTATTAAACCGGCACCCTAATTGGGTAACTCACTATCCATCTCAATCTGAATAATTTTGAAGGATATTGCTCATGCAACGCTTCATACGTTCGAAAAATGTCTCTGCTCAACAACGTAAATAACGCAATGAATGTTGTTGAACTGTCAAAATGAAACCCATTGCTACTGATAGTGTGTTACGCAATCACCCCGCAGATCATTATTTTAGATAAAAATAGAATAGAATACTCTTTGTTATGAACACCATTTAAATTACAGACATAAATATAGAAATTTTACAAAGGGTGACACAATGGGCGGTCTTATCGCTAAGAGCGATCTTTTAAAGACAACCTTTTAGGATGGATTGAATAGGGAAGGAGAGACAAATACTGTAGGTAGTCTGTGGTATACCATTTACACAATACAATGAATACATACATAAACTATATTATACTAATCTAAATAAATATATACATATAATTATAGACATGAAACAGGAGGAAAGAAAATAGAATGATGATGTTTAAGGAGAGAGGAAGTTCTTTTTATCATAATTTTAAAAGTGGACAAAGATTGCACACCTTACCGACTCGGGCAAGTCACTCCATAACCGTACTGCTTGAACAGTAAAAGATTTGTCATAGAAACTGGTGGAATGCGTCGGCATCTCTAGTCTCAGGTCTTCCGATGACCTCAGATATCTATTAGGTATGTGTGTCATGAAGGAACTTGAAACGTTCTTTATGATAACAGGAGATTTTAGTACTTATATAGATATAACTACTCGTAGATTAAAACTCGCAAAGAACACGATTCGCAAAGAACAAGGCTATGTAATCTCGGCGTTGCACTTAGACTTCGCGTACATCAGGCGCGGTTCGAGAGGAGGGAGGCGTGGAGGTCATGACCCCCCCGAGCCTGAATGATAAAACTGTATTTGAGCCACGGAGACCCCCATGGACATATTGAAATAGAATACTCTTTATTATGTACACCATATACATTACAGACAATTAATAGGTATAGAAATTTTACAAAGCGTCACACAATGGGCGGTCTTATTCAAAAACATTAAGAACATAGGCAGACATGAACTGCCGACAGAATTAAAACTTAAAACTATGAAACGAGGAGGGTCTTTTCAAAACGGGATATGTGCATGTTAACTCATTTTGCAGAAAGTAGAAAAAACTGATTGTAGGAAAACCTTTTAGTGCACAGAAAAATAATGTTACTATATAAGAACTACATAATAAAATACTAATAATTGTACCTTTTTTTTCTTTTAACACCTTCTGGTTTATTGATAACAAAGACATAAAAAATTAAAATATCCCCTTTTGTTAGGACAAAATCGAAATATCCTCTTTTGTTCCACCTATCATGAAAATATCCCCTTTTACAATGTACAGTTTATACATTTATCTCCTTTTGAATTGTAATTAATAATGAATTAATTGTAATTCTTCGATTAAAAAAAAAATATATATCATATTATGTTCAGAACACGCTTTTTTAAGTCCAATTTTCTAAGAAGCATATCCTATTTTACATTCGTTTAAGGTGTAAAATGATGTATTTTAGCATAGGTAAGATGACCTCACTCAGTTCAAAAAATTCATATTTTGGAAATATCCCGTTTTGAAAAGATCCTCCTCAAATGACAGTGTTTATATTAACGCGCCTAAAAAAGTTTTTACTGTAAAAAGCGTGTTATAAAATATAGAATCTAGTATGGAAGAGCGAGCAAAACAAACTCGGGATATTCGGCACCCCGCTCGTACGTAAGGTTCGAAAAGGCTTAGGTCAAGGCCAGATTCCAAAACCTAAACTGTCGGTCGATTCTGTTAAAATCTCACCGTGAAATCATAAGTGAAGTGAGCACTTAATAGTGTCAATACCTACCTTTACGGAATGACAGAGCTCACTTCCCACTCACTTCACCTAAGTTGTCACGGTGAGATTTTTACACAATAGCACTGCTGCTGTAAAACAATACAAATACAAAATACAAGAAATCCAGCCTCCAGGTTGCTTCTGAGAAATTTCAGATACAAAAACCCAATAACACTTTACACGACCTAGGAATCGAACCCACTTCGGATCTCATGCACAGCAGTAACGCTTGCGACCACAAGACTAACGAGGAGATATACCTCCCTTAAAATATTCCTCGGCACCCATGGTGACCCCCCCCCCCCCCTCCCCTACCCCAATCTTGGGCTGCGACCGCGCCTGGCGTACATTCGCCGCGGAATCGCCGTCCAGTCCAGTAGCTAGTGCGACCAGACGTGTGTCAAACTCTCTTAAAAAGTAGTTTATTAAATACAAATACCGATCGCCCTAGTTTAGACCATAAAACTGAACAGTGACAGTGTCAATATTATCGTGCTAATTAATGTGCAAAAAACAGCTTTTTCATCCCATCTATTCGAAAAGAGCCGAAAGGGTTCCTCGATAAGTGCGAGCAAAATGGGTCATTACGGCGCACTTAATAACAGTGACGAAATGACTTTTGAATTTGGAACGCTATTTAATTAAAAAGTTTGAACACGATTCGCTTCGATAAAGTCCTGGCCGGTACTAAAAGAGCGCGCCTGCCGACGCGGCATTGGTTATCCAAATTCAAATAAAAAATACGCGGGAAATTCTTACTTGTTTTTTTATTACTTTTTTAAACTGAATAAAACATGAGTTCTAGCAGTGAAAGTGAAATATTAACACCAGAAAGTGTAAAATGGAACGCACAAACTGTCACAAACAATTTACTACCAAACAAATCGAGAGAAAAATATCTAAAAGCCTATGAAAATTTAATTACATGGAAAAATGAAAAGGAAGCAAAGTCATTTTCAGAAACTGTGTTTTTAGCATATTTTCAAGATTTAGCGAAGACCAAACAACCTTCTACTCTATGGAGCATATATTCAATGTTAAAAACCACGGTTAATATCAAAAACAACATTCAGATTGAGACATATTCCAAATTAATTGCATATCTAAAGAGACTTTCTGAAGGGCACAAATCAAAGAAATCAAAAGTACTTACCAGCCAACATGTAGATACTTTCTTGAATGAGGCGCCTGATAATAATTTTCTCGCTATAAAAGTAAGTATTTATTGGATAAATTGCATAAACTCTGTGTTCACTTACATAACCGAAGTTGAGTGCCTGTTTAAAATGTGAAATAGAATAGAATAGAATACTCTTTGTTATGTACAGACACCAAAAGAGATAAGTACCTAACCAGGGTCGTCGGATATATGTATATGAAGTTTAGTAAGAAACCGATGGATATTTTCGAATTAAATTTAATTTTATAAATAAACTGTTTGTTTTCTATTAATCAAATTAAATTTTATTCGAAAACATCGATCGGTTTCTTACTAAACTTCAACAATATCCGATGACCCTGATCACTTATCGCTTTTGGTGACCGTACACCATATAAATTACAGACATAAATATAGAAATTTTACAAAGGGCGACACAATGGGCGGTCTTATCGCTAAGAGAGATCTTTCCACATAACTAATTCATATTCTTTATTGTTAAAGGTGGCCTTAATTTTCGGAATCCACGGAGCATGTCGTGGACGGGAGCTTTTAAATATAACGGTTGAAAACGTGGAAAAACACTCAGATCAGCTTTTATTGGTTAATTTGATGGACACCACAACAAAAATTAACCGCTCGTTCATCATTCGTGGACAGTATAAAAATATCGTGGAGAAATACCAAAAATTGCGCCCTCCTGACATTAAAACGAATCGATTTTTCATCCGTTATAGAAACGGAAAATGTTTCAAGCAAAATATTGGGAAAAATAGAATTTCCAAGATGCCAAGAGTTATAGCAAATTATTTGAAGCTGCCAGATGCTCGTCTTTATACAGGACACTGTTTTCGCCGGACTTCTGCGACTCTTTTAGCAGATTCAGGAGCAGATTTAACCACCCTGAAGCGCCGTAGCGGATGGAAATCCAGTGGTGTCGCGGAAGTATATATCGATGACTCAATCGAAAATAAGGCAAAAATTAGCAAACGCGTAGTTGAAAATATTCAATTACGGCATTCCTCAGTTGACCCACCGATTCAAGCTTTGTCGCCGCACCCATGCACTTCAAAACAGCGTGAAATGTCACCATTGACTCAACAGGACCATCAACCAGAGTCTGAAGTTATTACGAATACCCAAGTGATAAATAAGTCAATGAAATTTTCTGTTCCCAACAAAACAGTTACAATAAACTTCAAAAATTGCAAAAACGTATCTAATATTAATATAAATTTGTAACATTGTTATGTAAATAAACATATTCGTCACTACTAAAAGCGCCTCTTATTTATTTTTCTCATAAAGGGGGATGAAAAGGAGAGTGTGCCACACTGTACCAAAATTATTTAACCTCGAGCGACGTACTTTGAATCCCTCGATTCGCTCTGAATTCAAACAATCGCTCTCGCCGTCAATACATTATTTTGGTCCCCTTTAACACAATCCATTATTGTATACTACTCCAGTAAGTACGCATAGTTCATACGGTGGGGTGGGGATGCGGTGCGTAGCCACCAAGCGGCGCTCTTCACCCCCGCGGGTAAAAGAGACAAACTACATTTTTGATCCCACTCGCACTCTATGACACCGCTGCAGAAACGAACGCAGGTAACTTTCAATTTTGACTCATATCAATGTGGTGCCCCTAAATTTATAATAGATAATAAAAAAAATAATTTAAAAAAAATCATTGTGTTGTGTGATCGCCTAGCGAAAAAACGAACACGCCGAAGGCGGTAGCTGCGACTACATCGTCGTCGTACCCGAACTTGCGTAAATTAGACGAGAATGACGATTTACAATCCATTACTTTACACAAAAGAAATAAAGGCCTTTTTAGTTTGCGACAGCGTCGCTATGTCGCGAATAGAGATGGGCAAATACCCGGTAAAAACCCAGATTTTGGGAAAAATACCCATTTATACCGGGTAAAAATTAAATCAGTTTAATTTAAAGTAATTATTGTATTTTTAGGTTTCCGTACCTCAAAAGGAAAAAACGGAACCCTTATAGGATCACTTGGTTCATTGGTTGTCCGTCTGTCAGTCTGTCAAGACCTTTTTTCTCAGGAACGCGTGGAGTTATCAAGCTGAAATTAATATCAAATACGTAGGCCAATAGTCCCTTGGAGCTATAAAAAAATCAAGCTACTAAGTTAACGCATTAAAAAAATACGGCCATTGATGCGACATATTTTGACACTCGCAAGTAAATCAAAACCTATAGGGTACTTCCTGATGACCTAGAAACATGTGGAAGAAGCAAGGTCTCAAAAAGTCCGAAAATTGTCAATTTGTAATTTTATCACATAACAAATATTTGTTTGGGATTTTTAGTTTTTCAACTACAATGTTAAGTTTGTTTTTGCGATGCATTATTTTCAACTACGGAATCCTCATTGTGCGTGATCCGACACGCAGTTGGCTTTTAAATAGATACTATGACATACAGAATTTTATAATTTATTTTATTTGCGACCGTCGTCAGCACACGCGTCCACGCCGCGTTATCACGGCGTGCGCGCTGTACACACGCCGCATGCTGGTGGAGTGCGACGTGCGTGTCGCGTAATGGCGGCTCTCACGCAGCGTTCGCGTCAATGTGGGGGGGGAGCTAATTTTGCATGTACAACTCGTCTGTACAAACATGCCTCTCCCGCACACCTTTACATCATAAAGTGTGACCGGCTGCCAGCACGCGGCACTACGGCATCGATATGCGTGGCGCGGAACCTTCCTTTTGAAGTGAAAACTTCTTTAGCATCGTTGTGATTTAAAAATCAATGAAACCAAAAAGCGACAGCAAAAAGAGATAAACACACATCTATAGGATTTAACGTGCGAGAGAATGAGATAGAAGTAGTGATGAGCAAAATTGGTCTTGGTCTTGCAAAAAAGCAAGACCAAGACCTCTTGTTCTTGGTCTTGCCAAGACTACATAAACAAGACCAAGACTCGAAGTATTTGAGCAAGACCAAGATTATCTATACACTAGCAAGGCCAACACCAATACCGAACAAGCAAGACCAAGACCAAGACTATCTATACACTAGCAAGGCCAACACCAAGACCGAACAAGCAAGACCAAGACCAAGACCAAGACTGAGTAAGCAACACCAAGACCAATACCAAGACTAGGACAGTCTTGGTCTGATGACGATGACGATGACGATGACAATGACGATGACGATGACGATGATGATGATGATGATCTTCGTAGATTGTCGGTACTGCTCTGGGTGCCTTCAAGCAGAAACCTAATACGCTGATAGTCGTTTACGTGCTACGCACGACGCTTGGGTTCGAGTGTTGTACGTGTCTTAGTACGTGTGTGCGCGCCTGCGTATTACGACGCTTGAGTAAAAGCATCATAACAACCGTGGTGTATTGTACACGTATATGGTTTACATAAATATTTCATTATTGAAGGTTTCACTTCTATCGCGTGTGAACTGCACACATATTTTTTTTTTTTTTTTTTCTGGTCCGTAACCAGGGCACGATATAGAATTTTTGGACTGTGGTACTAATACTCGTAGTAGCAGTAATGAGGATTGAAATGAATATTACCTGACTGAAATTAATATTAAGAGTACTGAAATACGACTGTGAATTTATATTAATTTTTGTTTTGTGTAATATTGGGGACTAAAACTAACCTCACACAGTGCCAGAAGTACCTACAGAATTAATAAAGAGGTTTAGTGAAGTTTAGTATTGTTGTGTTGATTATAATTTAGTGGAGTTTATTAACTTAATGATGATGACTAACACCAATCAGGACATTTTTGATCCTTATGATTGACCCTATCGATTGGTGCCATAAAAGTACAGGATGCTATTTTTTCGGATTTTAGTTGGTTCGATTCCCGGGTGTGGCAAGCGTATTTTCAAAAACCTTTAAATGCAATTTTGTTTCTTGTTAAAAATAAAGGAATGTTTCCTTTGAGTAAAATTTGCTGTCTTCAGTATTTAGAGTAGGTGAGACTGGAAGCCAACCCCAACATATTAGGTTGTCTCATAAATTATTGCCAGTTAAGAAACAAATTATTTTTAATATTTTTTTATTAATAAAAAATACATTTAATCAATTATATAGTCTCCCTCGTTATCAACAACAGTCAGCCATCTACTGGGCAAAATTTTAATACTCTTCTCCCAAAATGAGGCAGGCTGCGACTGGAAAAAAAATTTCAAGTTCAATTTTAATACTTCCAGAATTTTCGAATATTTTTCCTAGTAAATGAAATTTAAGAGCTCGAAATAAATGAAAGTCTGAAGGCGCAAGATCCGGGCTATACGGCGGATGTGGAACAGTCAGCCATCCTAGCTCCTCCAGCTGTTTATGTGTTAACTTGGCGCAATGAGGTCGTGCGTTGTCATGCAAAAGTTGGACTCCAAGTCGTTTTGGCCGTTTAATTTTTAACATCTCTGCTAGTTTGCGAAGATGCTGCGTATACAGATTGGCGTTAACAGTCTGATGAGATTCGAGGAGTTCCCAGAAAATCATTCCTTGCCAATCCCAGAAAACAGACAACATAATCTTACGACCGTGTTCATTAAGTTTAGGCTGGGCTGGTGGGTTTTCCCGGCGAGGACTCCAATAGGCATGACGCGTGTTAGTTGCATAATGTATCCAGCTCTCGTCACATGTAATAATGTCCTTGAGAAAGTCTCGTCTGTGCGGACGAAGTAACAAACTTTGACAAATGGCCACACGAACGGCCCGGTCATGGTCCGTTAACGCATGAGGTGTCCAACGTGACATCACTTTGCGATATCCCATCGATTTGAGATAACGATCTATAGTCGCGTGGGATTGTCCAAGCGCCTTCTCTAAATCGCGCGTACTATAGTCTGGATGTAGCTCAAGTTCGTGACGCAAAGCATCTTCATCGAAGCTGGTGGGTCGGCTTGGGCGTGGTTGATCTTCGCAGCTTATATCACCGGTGTCAAAACGCTTGTACCAGAAACGAACAGTCCGATCGCTAGTAGTACCCGGTCCAAATGCGGTGTTAATCTTTTTAGCCGTTCCTGTTGAAGAGACTTTAAGTTGATGCTCATATAGCATAATAGCTCGCAGTTGACGCTGATCCATTTTCACTAAAGATTAATTATTACGTTGCGTCCGCGCCTATTTATACCCTCGCCATACAAGATACTCATCCTTACTAGAAAGATCTAGAACTTTCTTGAATTCGCTTTAGTTTTAATACGAGAAAATTCGAGAAAAATAAAATATGGCAAGAACTTATGAGACAACCTAATAGTTGGGAAAAGGCTAGGCAGATGATGATGATGATGACTTTCCCTCCAGGTGCGGTTCGAAAATTCCACCCTGTATAATAGCATACTGACTTGAAACTTAAGCTGTCATCTTACTAAGAGTATGCAATAGCGAGTGCAACGAGCTAGAAAACTGGAGCACTCTGACTTGGGCCCGGTTTTATCGATGAGCGAGCGAAGCGAGTTCTAGAATTGGAGCGTTCTGGATCGGGATAGGTTTAGTTTTGATTTTTAAGAGAATGCAAGAGCGACCAAAGTGAGCTAGAAAACTGGAGCATTCTGACTCTGATAGGTACTAGGTTTAATTGTTATTGTATTTTGCTTAAAGAATGCACAGCGAGCTTGAAAATTGGAGCACCCTTATTTCGGTAGATAATAGATTAGATTTCTGTTTGATTTTAATAAACGAATGCAATAGTTTGAAAAAAGCTTCAAGCTACAGGTGCGGTCCACCTGTAGCTTGAAGCTTTTTTAAGCTTTTGTGTTTAATGTTCACTTATTGCGGGCCTCTTATCAATAAGATGTATGATGATGTTTTGGATAATATTTTACGAATTTTTACTTACACACGTTGCGTTGGGAGTCCCCTGTAGTTTGGTGTCCTGTATAATTGATATGGCTGGTACGGCGGTAGCGGCGCCCCTTAGATGATCCGGTTTTATACCTCTGGTTTTTACATTCACGATTTTTTGTTGTCAATATATATTTTACAACACGTCTCTAGGAGCCAGTTCAGTTAGAATGAATGCTATTTTGCATCTCGAGGAAGAAAACAAGACTGTTGACAGAGGGCATCTCTTTTGACTTTAGATGCATTACAAGAAAGCCATGTTTCCGAACGAACAAGCCAACAGTTAGCTGCTAGCAACCATTGAGATACTTTTTCTATGTCTATGCTAGATACACTGTTCACGTTCTGTCAAGTAGACATTACTTTTACAAAATTGTCAAAACGTCAATCAAATTAATTCTTCATTTTAGTTTGGGAAAAAAACGTGTATTTCCTGAATTTATTTGAATTCGTTTGTGTTACATCTCCACTACCACTTCTAAATGTAAGTATTTTTCACATTATGACCTTCAAAGAGTTAGTCCGTAAATAAAAATGTGAAATGTAGTTTTTCATAGTTCTGCCTAATATGGCGTTGAGGTTATTACAAATAGAATAATGTGTGCCATCGACGCGTTAAATTAGAAAACGAAGGAATTGTTTCTTTTCCTTTCACAAAATAATAAAAGTTAGGTTGAAAAGATCAGTTTTTTTTCTTTGATCATTGGTTAAACTACGCCTTTCTTTCATACGAGCGATTTGAACATTTCATTGCATTCGTTCATATATGTTTTTCCTTCGCAAAGTCATAGAATTACAGCAATGTAGATTTTACCATTTCTAGTCACTCGATAAAATCAAATTATTTATTAGGATTACATAGAACGTTGGTATTTTGTGAAAAAAATATAAGTAACAAAATATAGGAAACATTTTGTTACTTAAGTATATTTTTTATCTATTATTTATCCTAAACTAATTAATTAGTGAACATTCATGGGGGTATTTAGGAAGGCCCTTGGTGAGAGGCTTCCTATACTAGGGCCGTTACTGCCATAAATTATTATCCCAATAAGGATGCCCGATGAGTGTCAGATGAGTATCAGACCTACTAAGAACATGCAGGTAAACTGTTGATGAGTCATAACTCCATGCCTCTAAGACGACCCACTGACCGTGATTAGCTAAGTATCTATAATACACTCTCCACAGCTACGCACAACACTAGCACCGTTCCATAAGAGGCATAAGTGAATGAGAGAGGTCCGATCAAAAGGATTTCTATCCGTGACTTTGCATTTGCCCCGAGTATAATAATTAGTTTTGGTTCACTGTAAACATACCATTTTGTACAGCAATTGTAATATACAGTAAAACCTGCTTAATATGATCAAACTTAATTGAATTTCTCACATAATATTCCATTTTATGTCAGTCCCTGCAACTTGAGGTATGTTTTCATACCTTTTATGACACATAATACAATTTGTCATCCCATTTAATATGTATTAATTAATGGGATGACGCATTGTCAAAGTAAAGAAATTTAATGCATTGTTGCAAAATTATGAACCATGAATCGTTTTTAACATAGACAACATAGGTTTTTTTTTTAAAAATTGATGCCAGGTAAATCCTATGTCTTAGGATTTGGGGCTTGTGGCTTAGTAATAACAGCCGCAAGGGTCGATCGATCACGTTAAGCTATGCTTGCGCGGATCTTTGGCAATCATTATGGGTTGTCAGTAGCCCGAAAGCCTGACAATCAGTCTTACCAAGAGGTATCGTTTTACCCAGTAACTGGGTTGTGGAGGTCAGATAGGCAGTCGCTCCATGTCAAATACTGTCATTCAGGAAGGAAGGAGGAATTTGTTATATTGAGGCTCTTTATATTGAGGTTACACTATATTATGCATATGACGTAATTTTCACAAAATTACAAGCACTCATTCAGAACGATGGATTACAAGCATAGTCCTTCGTTTAAAGCTGGGTGCTATATAAAATTGATTTTCACTTCACTGTTCTAATTAATATTAACCTTTTGAACGCCAATCACATGTATACAAGTTCATATTACACAAGTGATTGGCGTTCAAAAGGTTAAAAAACTATTTTGTGAAAATTAAACATTGTTATTATCAATCAAATTAGTCTATCACAGTCTTTTCATGGTCATAGGCTTGACTCAACTTGTACGAGAATGCTCAGTTCACTGCTTACTGTATCTTGTGAGAGACTGCGCACACAGTTCTGGCTCAAGCTAATTTAATTAAGTAACTAGTGGCTGCCCGTGACATCGTCTGCGAACCAGGATGAAAAGTAGCTTAAGTTCTTCTCCAGGTCCCAGGTCCCAGGCTCCCAGGCTACCTATTTGTCAAGTTTTATAGTGATCCGATCAGCCGTATTGCGTGATTGAGTAACATACAAACTTTCACATTTATTAGTAGGATTAGCTGTCAACCTGCTATAAATCCTGACACCGGACTGGTACAGAGAAAGTTTTCTTCTGGGGAATGAGCCATGCTCAGGAGTTGCACTTGCTGTTGCCAGAAAAACGTGGCCATCTTCCGTTTTAAAAATTACACAGGATGTGGCGTAAATAGTGGTCCACTGTTAAGGATTCGATATACCAGATAATTTACTATAATATAACATATTACGTAATATGTTATGTTCCGAAAATACTCGTGTTAATTTTTTTATATACGAAATATCTACCTTTTGTTACAAATTTGGTTGTAGTTTCAACAGAAACCCTTATTTTTTCATTTTGATTTCTGTTAATTACTTCTGAATACTACAGCTATTGTGAAAAATTATGGTTTTTTATTTAAATCTAGAGCTTTTGGAGAAAAAGTTAGTTCTTCTCTATTTTAACACTAAATTTTAACATATCATGCAAATTCAAGAGCCGATTTTTGTAAAAAAAAATGTACTACACTGTTAGTGCCCATTCATTTAAAAATATGCCTACTACATACCGATTTCAAAATGGTATCACAATAACAGATCCTATTGTTTAACAAAAGAAAAGAAGATTTTTATTCAAATACATTTTAACATTTAGTTGCGTTAATACTACTTGTATTACAAAACGTATTAAATCCTATAAAAAGTATAAAATGTAACTTCTTACTTTTTAAATGTGATTTGAGTTAGACAGAAACTGTTTCTTAGGCCCGGCGCCCTTAGGGCTCTTTCCCACGGCAAGATCCCGGTTTTTGCAGGTACGGTTTTTTTCCAGGATCCTGTTTAGTAGTGACAACATTATTTTTAGTATACCCTCGTAACGCCCAAGCTAAATTTCGCAAGATGAGCTAAACGCTCAATGTATAATGTATTGAACAAAGCTACATACGGCATTCCGGCCCAGACTAAAAACAAAACCTTCTCCTAAACGCCCAATGTACATTAATTAATTTAAATGCATGTTTGCAATGTGTAATACTGTATGTCACTTTGTTCAATACATTGTACATTGGGCGTTACGAGGATACTGCAAACCTGAATATAGTTTGTTCAGAATAAGTAACTAAATCGATTCCAATAGTTTTTACACTATGTTATATTTTGTCCCAAAAATATTTTAAAATGGCAACAAGTTGGACACCAAGCGACACTAAGTACATATCCGCAATCATATGCGCACAACACAGGTCACGGCCGGTCGGCCGGTGGCGCGTGTTAAGTGGTAACCAACTTTTTGTACGGACAATCAGGTAACATAACAAGCTTATAACTTCGTGATTTTTCATGATACAGTTTTGAAATTTTGTACATAGATTCCTTACATAAAAATACTAGACACATGTTTCGGGTATGGCATTTACTAAAACTAATTTTGTATATAAAGATAAACTCACGCCTTCCCATGCGGGGCAGAAACTACAGAACGCCACTTGCTACGATTCTTACACACTCCTTTTGCCTGGTTTACATTCATACATCTGGCTATACACACACGCTGGTTACCAGTACTACACATCTGACCTTTTTGAAGAAAATTACTAATAAGGTTACTCTCAAATGAAGTTACTCTCAAAACCTTTAAATATACTAATATGTGAGGCACAGTTTGGAACCGTTTATTGCAATTGAGAAAGACTTCATATAATAATTTTTTTATGATATTATCTAGGTAAATATTTGTTACCTACATGTGTGTTGAGGTAAAATACTTAAAAGATAAATTGCTTGGGAATTTTAGGCCTATAACATTTTAAAGCCATCGGTAGAAAATCTTCAGTCCAGCGTTGGTCTTCGCTGAATGATAATTAATTGTATATCTATTTTAAAACCCATAGGATGATGTGGGGTATCATGATAAAATTGTACCCTATTATCAATTTATGTTTGCTTAAAATGAAACCAGATTTTTTATATTAAGTATTTTATTTTTGATATTTTCAGATGTCAGGCCGTGAAGGTGGTAAGAAGAAGCCGCTGAAGGCGCCTAAGAAAGACTCTAAGGACCTCGACGAGGATGACTTAGCTCATAAACAAAAGCTAAAGGAACAACAGAAGGCATTACAGGTTTGTAACTAAAGTTTTTTTTATTTTTAACATTACCTAATTTTTTTTAAGCTACTAAACAGACCAGTAACACATACCAGCCATAATTTTATTCCTATATTTATTTGAATGTGATCATTGATTTATAATTTCTAAAAATTGATTTATAATTTTTTTTGTAATGCAATCCCCGTAAAAAAAAAAACATGTAAGCTGCATGATCTATGACGTATCGAGAATGTCATCACTTATTAAGCCTTTGCTAAATCATTTGGTGTAACAGGGTATTCTTTTATTTTTCAGGAGGCGAAAGCGAAGGCCTCACAAAAAGGTCCTTTGGCAACTGGAGGCATCAAGAAATCGGGAAAAAAGTGACACAACTTACATTGTAATTTAATTATAGGCTAAATTCTAATGTAAGAATTATTAAAAGATCTTTGTTGTTTTTATTTGATGAATACAGCATAAACAATGATTGTTTACTACTATCATGTAATTATCGGTACTGGATATCGTCGTTCTGCCATAATGTGGCCCATATAAAAGTTTCTAACATACATACCAAACTTGTAACATGCATTTTATAAATAAAAAAGCATTTGACTAGATTTTTGTTTTTATTTATTAGGCTGTATGAATTTTGACCTTTGCCTGCATGCTCATTTCCCGCCTTCCTTTTCGAAATTGACATTTCACTGGTCTTGTATAGTCGTGTAAAGTTGTTGGGTTTTGTTTTGGTAAAAATGAAATAGGTAGTATCTACTTATTTTTGAGCAAATTAAGGAGTTTTTTAACTAAAGACTGGATACTTTTTTGAATAAAGTGAGTACCTGTCTAATTAATATAATGTTAAGCAGGGATGTGTATCTAAAACAGCAATCATGATTGAATACTTACCTAATTTCTGAACCAATGTCTCAATAGCATTATTCTGCACTATTAATGTAATCATAATGTAGAGCAGCGATATGTTTGTACTCAGTTCAGTAAGCACCTACCTATCCTACGCCGGCTTTAATATGGCACATGGCGTCGAGTAGGAAATGTTACGCTTTGTTGGTGCTCATATACAGGACGAGTGTCGACGGCTGCAGTTGCCTCTTCCGATGAGAACGTGCTGCTCGTGTTTTTCTCTTTGAGCACTGTGCGTACACACGAGCGGCACGCGTCTACAGCAGAGGCTACTGCAGCCGTCGGCACGTCTACGGCTGCCGTTGACAATGTGCCGCTCGGGTGTATGTACACTATAATGAGCTCTTAGGTGCAGTCTCAGTTAGCTACTGTTGCGTATAGAACTGTCTAAAACCCGATGATTAACGCCCAGGTAGGTACTTCACATTGTATACGATATATATTTTATTCATATTTTACAATGTTGGTGAAACCTGAATTTGTCGTCGGGAAGATTTAAGTAAGTAATGTACTAGATAACTTCTTACCGTAGCCCCTTTTCTTACCCATCCTTGACTGACTGCCTGTTGCGTTTTTCATTGGCGTACTACTGACTACATACCTACCTATTAGTCCTATTACTAGGTATTAGAAGTCTAAAGGCGCGTCCCCACTAGGGCCGCGCGGCCTTTTGGGGTCTCGAGGCCCGGCCTCACGAAGCCATTGTTTTTTTTCCAACGCGTCCTCGTTATAAGGGCGTCGCGGTCGCGGCCCACATTTCGCAGTTGCTTTCGAGATTTACGAAGAAGAGGACATACATACATATGTTATCTTCAGCAGCATTTATAGTAATAACTAACTCCGAAAATCCCATAACACCGATGCAAACCAATTAATAGAAGTTTGATCGTCACACCACTCCTTTTTGGCGCGAATACAAACAGAACTGTGTAGCGGCGGTTATAAGTGTAGGTACTGACCGGCCGCGCGGCTCGTCCCCACCAGCCAGAGCCGCGCGGCTTGCTTTGAAATAGACCGACAAATGGCGGGCCCACCGGCCCAGCGAAGCCGGCCGCGCGGCCAAGTTTGGCCGTGCAGCTCAGGCCTCGCTCACATACACTCATGAGGCTCGACTGCGCGGCTTGGCCTCGGCCCTAGTGGGGACGCGCCTTTAGGTAGGTCTGCAACTATGCCCTTAGTATAGTATAACGGGCGGGTCCGCAACTCAAGTCCAAGCTCGTATTTTGCGTACGGTAGGTAGGTATGCCCTTGTCCATAAGTACCTATACATACAACGTGTAACGTTAAATGCGCAAAACCTGAAAATAGTTTGATCAGAATAACGAGCAGAATTAATTGAACCACTTTTTAGTATAGGTCACATTTTTCAAAAAATCATTTAAAACGTTGCCGTGTCTATTTATTAATAGGTCAAGCAAGCCAATGTCAGCGCGGCGCAGCGGCCCGGTGACGAAACCTCCCTCGATAAAGCGTCGTCGCAGACGCAAGAAACGATCAGAATGGCCAATAAAACTAAAACAGCACATAAAACCTTTAAATTTTTTTTAATGACTTATCTTTGAAATTGGTTAATTGAATTAAAAATCAGTTCGGGTGTCTGAGGTTTTGCGCATTTAACGTTACACGTTGTATAATGTGCATATAGGTACATATTATTATACTTAAATAAACTCTTGATATTCCAGCTTACAATGAGCTTCTTTCGAAATTTCGAATTATTTCTACAAAGTTATGGAAACAATACGCAGGAGAATAATAATATAACGAGAACCAGAGAAACATCTATTGATCAATGTCATTCACAAAAAAATGATAATGATTCAAATAAAACTGAAGCTGAATGTAATGCTACGATAAATCGTATTGAAGATTGTACTACACACGATTCCTCTGTTGTTAGTATTGATGAATTCTGTGTTACTAAGATTCTTCATAATTTAGAAAATGTTGCTCCTTCTGATAATACTTACAAAGAACCTAAAGAAAGTGAAATAAGATTAAATGATGATGTTGGACCCGCAGATGATAGAATTTCTAATATGTTTACTGATGTTAGTTTAGTGGTTAACGTTATAAAGGATGAAACTGACACACACCAGTGTAATAATGATCTCACACAAATTCAAGGTACTCACAAAGCTGTAGTTTCAAATGACGCCACTTGTAAAACTAACACCGATGCATTCAACAATGTTATAGATGATGAAACTATTGAAAACCTTAAAGAATTTGAAGAAGCTTTAAATAATATAGATAAAACTGCTTTAGCTGATGATTCTGGAACAGAGTTGATCAATTTAGACGATTTTATCGAAATATTTGATGCACTGAACGCTGTGAATGAAGATTTGGTTTCTTTAAACGGTTCTGTTAAGAATAATGAAATCACAACTCTTTGTAAAGAGAATGAAATAAAAGATCCTTATAAAAATGAAACAAATTCGAATATAAATGAAAACATAGATATTATTTCAATAAATTCGTCAACTGATGACGAGAAAAGTCAAACAGAAGATTTAAAAGACAGCATTTCAATTCATGCTCCTTCTGATGAACCGGATTCTGATGATGGCTACAACTCATCAGATTTTGAATTCATATCAGAGACTGAGGCAAATATGGCTGGATTTGTAATTAATTGCGATCATAAAGATTACCAGAATCTAGCTAGTTCTGAACCATTAGTTTGTTCTTCTGAAAAATATTTCGATGATAAGGGCGAAAAAGAAGCGTTCGATCGAGGCGAAGGCTCTAGTAGCCAAAATAGTCCAAGTAATGAATTTGAAGACAGGAGTTACAGAAATTATCATCATATTCCTATAGGGGACGATTATTTGGGGTTGTTTCAAGGGATTTACAACCCACAACTGCCTATGTCGGAGATATATTTCTTGGAAAATAAGTCAGTTAGAGCTTCGGCGATGAATAGCCAATATGATGGGATTGGGTTTGATAAACAGCTGGCGTTGAGGAGATATCAGCCTGATAGCTCTGAAGATGAATGTGAGTTGTATTTTTTTATTGGTGTTAGTTTTTGAGGCAGGGCGACAAGCGAACTGATGATAACATTACTTCAAAGGAATGGCACTACGGCTGTAGTGCCATGCCAGAGAATTATAACGTACCCTTCTGTTAGGATTTACCGTGTCACTGACTCTGGCAGGGCCACCATCAGGGATTTTAATTTTGAAAACGCAAAAGATTAGTCGCTAATTAGTCGAAATTAGTCGCCAAATATCAGAATTAGTCGGTCACTGGTTCAAAAAATATAAGGGTTTATAGGTGGCCCTGCTGGAGAGACTCTCCCCAGCAGGGCCAAATTTATATCTCAAAAACTAGGGCACCTAGCGAAGATCTGTTTTCTCCCATATTTAGTCGCCAATTAGTCGGAATTAGTCGCCAAATATCAGAATTAGTCGGTCACTGGTTCAAAAGATATAAGGGTTTATATGTGGCCCTGCTGGAGAGAGTCTCCCCAGCAGGGCCACATTTATATCTCAAAAATTAGGACACCTAGCGAAGATCTGTTTTCTCCCATATTTAGTCGCCAATTAGTTGGAATCAGTCGCCAAGTAACAGATTTAGTCGGTGTGTAATTAAAAAGATATTAAAGAATTCAATATCCCCATACAGTGGTACAAGCGAGTACAAAATACTTTATGTGTTTTCTAGATAGTATCTCTGACGTCTTATGGAGGAATGTTTGTTTCGAATTAAATAAATATAAACTTAGTCTATAATTTCAACCCACCATAGGAAAGCTGTATTCAATACTTATAAATAAATCTACAATAATGTACGATGTAATGTGTATGTGTGTGTGTGTAATGTGTATATGTGTATGTGTAATTATTTATCCAACACAATGTGCACTTACCACTTAGTCGCTGGCAGATAGATCGCTGCGCCCCGTTTCATTTACGGTAAGTAAGAAAGAGATAGATGCGCGTGTACAGACGAGCTGCTTAGAACGAGTTGCCCGTCACGTAAAGGGTCAGCGCAGACAGAAAGGAATAATCCCCGCACGGTCTCGGGTATTTTCTTTACGGATCGCGTATATTCGAGCTTGCGCGCGACCTCGCGAGCCCTGCGCGAGTAAACCGTTCAACAAACTGTATCTGTTCATAATATTGAATAAATAGGTATTTGTAACATTTTCAGAAAGTACAATAATTTTAAGGTAATAAATCTATTTATATTTCGACAACAGAAGTTTTATTATCCTAACCTAAATTAACATAAAATAAAAACTTAACCCGTCCATACCCACAACACAACACTCACAATCACCTCAAAATACACACAAACACAACACAAACTTTGAAAATTCATTTTTATAAAATAAAATTTGATTACAATTGACAATACGTTTTCAACGTTTTAGTATTTTAAACATTTTACTAAAGGTACGATATTTTTTTATTATTCTAACGTTAATTAGAGGTTAACATTGTAAACTGGTAAAACAGTTGCATGCGACTGTACATCTTGACACCAAATAGACCAAGAGCAAGGTTTAATGTTTTCAAAGAAGTTTAAGCCACTCTAAACAAGTAATTAAAAACATAAAAACATGAATTTAATTGAGAATTTATCTCTCTCGGACATTTCTTAAGACTTTAGACCGATAAAACTAAAAGTATATTAATAGAAATATTTTTTCTTGGTAATTTTTCGTGAACTCTTCGATCTAGCTCTTGGACTATACCTTACTAATTGAACTCATTATATCTCCTAAACTAAGACCCGACTAAATCTGTAACTTGGCGACTTATTCCAACTAATTGGCGACTAAATATGGGAGAAAACAGATCTTCGCTAGGTGTCCTAGTTTTTGAGATATAAATGTGGCCCTGCTGGGGAGACTGTCTCCAGCAGGGCCACCTATAAACCCTTATATCTTTTGAACCAATGACCGACTAATTCTGATATTTGGCGACTAATTCCGACTAATTGGCGACTAAATATGGGAGAAAACAGATCTTCGCTAGGTGCCCTAGTTTTTGAGATATAAATTTGGCCCTGCTGGGGAGAGTCTCTCCAGCAGGGCCACCTATAAACCCTTATATCTTTTGAACCAGTGACCGACTAATTCTGATATTTGGCGACTAATTTCGACTAATTAGCGACTAATTTTTTGCGTTTTCAAAATTAAAATCCCTGATGGTGGCCCTGCCAGAGTCAGTGACACGGATTTACCGCATTCGGGTAAAAATAATGTAAAAACCTTCCTTTCTTTTAGCAACATTATTGGTCTCGTGTGGGGTTTGCAAAAAGGTCGGGTTCGATTCCCTGCTAAGCAAGAGCCTATTTTCTGTCATTTCACCGGAACGAGTGCCCGTTCAAACTGAGATTTGGTGCGCCAATCAACGATATCAATCGTTGGTTCATTTTATTCTTGCTTTATTATTTGTGTATGTCACTGTAATATTTGTGTGTTACTGTGTTACGACACAGACACGCCCCTTATAATTGGTAACACCCTTTATATTATAACCTGTGGACACAATTAAATTTGATTTGTTCTTTTTATTTGATGGACCCAATCACCAATCTGCTGCCAAATTGTTTCTTGTGTGTTTCCTAAAGAGTGTTATTTTTCAGTCGAAGATGAAGCAAAGGAATCTGCCAAAATGATCCTCAAAATGTATCCTGGAGAAAACAGAAAGAGAAGGCGTCGATATTTATAGATCTTTTTTATGTTTGATAAGTAAATTATAGGTCTATAATATAATGTCGTGTTTTATTTAAATCTGCATCTTACCTTTTCCTTAGCCCAAGTGTAGTAATTATGTGGCTGACATTACTCTAGGCAAGTCCCTTTTTTTCTTCCGGAAAAAATATACCAAACCTTGCCCATTCAAGGACGGATCGTATTTCAAGGACGGATTGGTTATTCTTAAATGTCAATGAAAAATAATTAATACCAAAAACATCATACTGCAATGCGCGATGTGGGAGTCTTTCTAGTCAAAGCACTTCTTAACTGTCTGGCCCTGTGCCAACACGGAGAATAGAAGATCTGCGTAGATGTTTTGAGGAATTTTCAGAATTTAGATTCTGCTTCTTTTACACACTCTTCAAGCACTCGGGCAAGCGTGCAGAGCAGGTGAAGTAATGCAGGCCTAACGCAAGACACAGGAAATCTGGAAGTGTTCAACGATTACCAAATAAAACGAAAGATGCATATAAGTAGGTATGTTTATTGTAAGTATTTACGTAAATTATAACTATCATTTATCTCTATTATAAGTCTTATACAATACAAAATTTACTTTAACCATAAAGATAGTTTCGAACAGATGAAGTTGAGAAAAGTAAACTTTTTGAAAAACTTCCATATGCTTTTATTCTTCCTACATGCTTTTAAACGTTCCCAATCTGTGCTGAATTACTACTTAGCATATACAATTTACTGAAAAACCAAGCTATGTAGTACCTACCTGTACTTTTAATTAACCAGTAAACATTATATTTCTTGCAAAAGATATGCACATCCTAGTTACTTTATGTATATTCGTTTCATTTCAATAAAAAAAAACCAACATAATGAACTATAGGAATAGGTACCTAATTTTCTCAAATGGAACTAAGTTTTTAACAAATGAATGCTATAAGTTTCAAAAAACGGGGTCATTGCGTAACTCACTAACAATCCCAATGCCATTCATGTAGAAAAGAGAATATAATTTTTTAATTAAAAGAAACATTTATCTTCTGTCCTTTTCTTAATGAAATAGAAAGAAAAAGATGTACTGCCGTGCGATTCTGTAACTATCTCACCGTGAAAGCTTCGGTGAAGTGAGCGTGGAGTAAGCTTTCATTCGCTAGGGGTTAACGCTATTAAGTGCTCACTTCACTTATGATTTCACGGTGAGATTTTTACAGAATCGACCGGCTGAACTTAAATTTAATTTAGTTGGTGAACAACAGAGTCGGCACCATTATAATTTTATTAGTAGCTGTTTATAACAATTTTGATATGAATCAATTTGTCGATGAATTCCAATATATTTATAATCGAAAGAAGAAAAGAAAGAAAATTCATTTTAAATATTACTAGCGGCCCGCCCCAACTTCGCACGGGTGCAGTGTTTAAATACGTAAGGATAAGCGGTATCGCGAAAGATGGAAGGAGTGGAAGGAGGCCATTGCCCAGGAGTGGGACAGCGTAGGCAAGTAAAAAAAATACATATCTATACTTACCACAATCGTTCAGTTGTTACTTAAAGAAATACACATGGAAGTTGGGAACGATAAAAAAAGTCCTATAAAAAAAGTTTCATACATAATTTATATAAGAATCATAAATTAATTTTTTTAAAGATTCACTTGGGAAACTTTAAAGGCGTCTTCATACATGTCATACTAATCTATGATTATCTCAATTATTTCATACAACTGGTTTACGTTAAATTTTTACATAAAAACTAGCGGATTCACCGCTTTCTCATTGTGGATGCATTTTTATATTGTACTAGCTGACCGGCGAACTTCGTTCCGCATTAGAATCAATAAATGTTGTGTTAACTTATTCATCAAAAAAGCCGTTCCATAGAAAATTTATGAGAAAATTAATTATCTCTATTATTTTTTTCCGTGATTTTTTCCCATGTTTTAATGGTGGTTATTCTGCTATTCAGGGCGGAGTCAAATCCTACAAATCAAAGATCATAAAAATCAGTCCAACCGTTCTTGAGTTATAAATGGTGTAACTAACCCGACTTTGATTATTTATACAACATTATTTTTAGTATATTGCAAACTTGAATATAGTTTGTTCAGAATAAGTAACTGAATCGATTCCAATGATTTTTACACCATGTTATATTTTGTCCCAAAAATATTTAATAAAGGTTACAAGTTGGACACCGAGCGACACTAAGTGCATATCCGCAATCGTATGCGCACGACACAGGTCACGGCCGGTCGGCCGGCGCACATAGGAAGGAGTATTTCGCTGATTTAGTCGGTCATAAACCAATTTATAAGAAGTTGTCGCAGGTAAAAAACAACTGGTTCCTATAGTTATCGAATGACTAGAGAACAATAGACAACCCAACCCGGTATCTTATCGGATGCACCTGCGCGCTTGTTTTGTCGGAAGTTAGTCATCGCTTCAACTGCACGTATCTTATGCGTTTCATAATTGCGATAATATCATAAGTGCGATAGTATCTGACAAAAAATTAAATATTTTCGTGACTACTGACTTCTTTTAAAATATTTTTATAGATATGGAGGTAAGACGCATATTGTTAAAATATTATGCTGTATTTTTTTTGATGGGATATCGTTATTTGACGTTTGAAAATATAGTTTAAAATTCTTAAAATTTCCAACCCAATTTTAAGTTTGAAAACGTTTTTATTATATTTCCGGTTTCTTCCCGGTTATAATGTTAATTGATAACGACAGGTTATAGTTTATATAAAATTATTATGGCCTAATTAGCCGTCCATACCCGCTCCCTTTTTTGCCAGAGGTGACAGACTTAGACAGTGAAAAAAAATAAAAATTTTATTTGCAATTTACACTATGTTACCTTGGTAATTATTTGGTTTCAGGGTCACCTGGTCACTCAGGTGTTAAAGTAGTGACCCGAAGATCCCTTCCCTTTTTGACAAACTGAAAGAGCGAAATTTGCCTAATTTTGAAGAAAAATTAAATTACTTGGAAAATTGGATTTTGTCCAGCGAAAACTATTCTGAAGATGAATTAAAGGCGTTGAAGCACAAGTTTTCGCATATTAAGTTGGTTTTCAAACAAAGGTGGAAAAAAGTTTAAAAGCGGAAGCTAGATTTCTTCATAATAATGACGAATGGCTAAAAAATACATTCGAAATACCGAGAGCGCAGCCCAAAAGTTCCGGTCGACCATCAAAACCATTTAATGAGCTAAGCGAAAGAAATAAGAGAAGGAAAACTGAAACCTTACGTATTACAGCGGATAATGATATGTTGATACATGCTGCACAAACAAATTTACAAACATCTGGAAGAAAATATGCTTCAAGTATACTTAAGCAGATTATGGATTCTCCAACGAGAGCTACAAAGTTGAAAAAATGACAAAACAGTAAAAGATGACAAAGAAAAACAGCTTTATCGGCACTTTCTGTATTCGTGGAAGCTGACCTCACTCGGCGACAATATGAAATAATAAGAAGTGCCAGTAAAAAGTTGTTTCCTAGTTACAGCGTCCTGCAAAAACTAAAAAGTGACTGCTATCCGCCCAAAGTCTTACGAAGTGACTGAAACATGCGCACAAGTAAATTTTCAAGATGTATTAAACCATACTACAACAAGATTAGTGACGTATTTGAAAGATGTTCTACGTTATCTAAGACCAGATGAATCTGACTCATTAGAGCTGTTTTGCAAATGGGGCTGTGATGGATCGCAGCAGGCACAATTCAAACAAAAGGTGGAAAATGACGCCTCAGATAGTAACATTTTTCAACGTGGCTTTGTACCGCTTCGTTTGGTATGTGGTACCAAAACAGTATGGCAAAATCCGACCCCATCCTCACCGCGATATTGTCGTTCGATTAGAATCACATTCGTTAAACAAACTGTGGATATAACCCAAGAAGAAATTGAGTATGTGGAAAATGCCATTAACGCCCTACAAAAAATAATATTTTTACTAGAGGAAAAATCATATTCTGTAAAACATACTATGATGCTTACAATGGTAGAAGCAAAAGTATGTAATGCTGCCACACAGATCACGTCAACAATGAGGTGCTACATTTGTGGAGCATCATCGAAAGAATTCAACGATTTAATTATCAAAATAGACGTTGATGCAGACGCACTTTCATTTGGATTATCCACTTTGCACGCCAGAATTCGTCTGTTTGAGAGCATATTGCACCTCTCATACAAACTCCCTGTAAAAAAGTGGCAGTTAAGATCTAACATTGAAAAAGTTGTTAAGGAGAGGAAAAAAATCATTCAAGAAAAATTTAGACTTGAAACTGGTTTAATAGTGGATGTACCGAAAGCTGGGTTTGGAAATACCAATGATGGTAACACAAGTAGAAGATTTTTTTCCAATCCTGAATTAGCTGCAGAAATAACTGGAGTTGATTATAATTTCATTTACCGGCTCAAAGTCATCCTTAAAGTCATATCAAGTGGTCATTAACCCCATTTGGACAAGTTTGCAGATTATTGCATAGACACTGCGAAACTTTATATAAGTTTGTATCCGTGGCATCCTATGACACCTACGATGCACAAGATCCTGGTGCATGGTGCTACTGTCATAGACAAAACATTGTTGCCAATTGAGTTGCTCTCGGAAGAAGCCGCTGAGGCACGGAATAAACATTTCCGGTTGTACAGGCAGAATTTTCGGAGAAAATTTTCAAGGGTCAAGTGTAACACTGATATTATAAATAGATTATTATTCAGTTCTGACCCACTGATTACTGGAATGAGACCAACCCCCAAAAAAAGAACGTTGCCATTCACGAAAGAAGCAATTGCTTTGATGATTCCTGCTGTACCTGACTCTGAAAGAAACTCAGATTCTGATTTGGAGGTTTCTGGAGGCACTGAAAGTGATGAGTATGATGAAGAACCATGGGGCTCATCATCTTTATAGTTACATAAATTTTATAACATTTTGTTTGAGAAAATAATAAATATCGAAGTCATAAATTACTAAAATATATTTTTATTATATTTTTTTCCCAATATTTAGTCATTATTCATTAATAAGAAAAATATGGCTTATAGTTAACCAGGGCAAATCCCTGGAGTAAAAAAACTAAATAAATAATTTTGACCGGCTAGATCAGCAAAATACCACGATGTGCGGCGGCGCTGAGGCGCCGCGTGGTGTGGTAACCATCTTTTTGTACAGACAAGCAGGTAACATAACAAGCTTATAACTTTGTGATTTTTCATGATAAAGTTTTGAAATTTTGTACATAGATTCTTGACATAAAAAAGTAGACACGTGTTTCGGGTTTCGCATATACTAAAACTAATGTTGTGTATATATCATATAAGATTTGAAAAAAAAAATGTTAGAATCAATATCTTTATTAATGAAACGAATCAAAATGAGTAAAAACAATTTTAATTTGTAAATTAGATGATCTACGTACATTTGAAAAGTCAATTTTATATCTAATGTTAACTTATATTGGTCAACACACAACAGCTGCAACCATGACATACGACTTTTTACTGATCTAAAGAACACACGAATCCCGCGCGGAACGCGGAACATGCCTGCGCGCGTCTTTTGTTTTCATGATAAGAAAGTCAGGCGCCTATTCGCGCCAGTTTGAACACCTGCATACAAGTTCGGTCACACAATCGGCGCGATTGATTTCGTTCCGCATCCCGTGCAGGGTTCACTCACCTCGTTTTGCCAGAGCTTAAGACTTGATTATCAGAAATCGTGAGGGCAAGTAAACTTTTGACCAGCTACAGAAAGTTGAATCATTGAAAAACGGACAATTTGATAAAATATTATAGATATGTTAGAATACCTATGATGAAAGTATGAGATCGAGCAGTAAGGAAACACTAAATAATTTGCAAAATTACCCTTACAAACATCAACCATTTTACAAAGCCCCTGAATGCAGTTAGCATTGTTGAAAAGATATGAAGAGTATTTGAAATAAAAGATTTTGAAAAGACCTACTCATATAACAGTACCCAGCTGAAAATATGAAAACTCGTATTTTTTTTTAAAGTTCAGCTTGTAGAGCGTCGTCCATGTCACTCACACGAGCATAAGATGGAGACTGTCATGTGTGACAGTTTTTTCTAACGCTCGATATCATTGTAACTCTGGGTACTGAGTACTAAATTTTTCTTTTTTTTTTTTTTTGAATGGCTTCTCGCAGTTCAACCTATGAGGTTGTCGACTGCTTAATCGGGCTTGCCTGTGGATGCCTCAATAAATTAAGGCCTCCAGTCAAGGGATAAAAACTTAAAAACTAAGCGGCTACACGCTAAGGGCATCCCCTATGGGGTACGGACCTCGGCTTAGGGCGTCGCTGGGAGAGGGCAGCAAGGGACAGGCTGGATCGGAATGAGTACTAAATAGTTTTTAAGAGCTCTTTCATAGGCCGACCGCTTAACTTAGACGTTGCCTGAGGTAGCCGCGCGGGAGGGGTGGGTGACAGTTGTCACAAGTTGACAAATCACTGAGCTTTCGCATCACGTCACCACACCCCTCCCGCCAGTGGTCTCGAACGTCGTAGTGAGATCGGTAGATCGGTAGGTATTTGACAAAAAAATACAATATTCAATCAAATTCGTTTATTTATTAAAAAAAAAAAACTTACAGACTAATTTATAACAATCATACTGAAGTATCATTGTTATAAATTATGTGAGCCCATATCGGTAGAAATACCGAAAAATCGGTAGGTTCGAGACCACTGCCTCCCGCATCGCGCTGCTACCTCAAGCAACGTCTCAGTTAAGCGGTCGGCCTATAACAACATTTTAAGCGAAGCATATTGCCCGATTTTCATCCATCTTCCATCGCAGATACATAATATGAAATATAAAATAACATAACGCCTATATTTCCCGAAAGGGTACGCAGAGGAATGCACACACGTTTCGCCGATTATGTCACAAGTAATATGTATTAATTAAAAATATATTATTGTTCTAATACAACATAAAAATGCACCCACAGTACATAACAACACCGCGCCGCGCGGCGTTCGTATAAAAATAAAATCCAATGTTTGCTTTATAAAACAAAATTGTCTAAAATTTTGACTTTCGTTTAGCAGGTGACCTTGGCGGCGGGGGTTCAGACTTCTTGCTCTGTAAATAATTATAATTTTGTCAATACAAAATTATTTAAACATACATAGGTAGCATTTGGTGCCCTGCGACCGACGGCAGATGACAGCAAGGACAAATTAAGCCTCGATCTTATAGTAAACATATGAAGAAAATTTGCTTAACAAAATGAAGCTCGTATGGAATCCATGGTTTTCGTTACGATGTTTCTTACATCCTATATTTTTTATTAAGCAAACTTTTGTTGCAATTACGTTTATACGGCAGTGTCGCTGTCATTGCTGAAGGGCACCCAATGCTACTTGAGTTATAGGGCGCGTTAACACAGAAGCGGAGCTGGGCGGAGCGGAGCGGAGACGTGTAGGAATCGTCCAATCACAGACGAGACGAGTGAAGCGATGAGGATTTCAACCATTGTGATTAGTCGATTCCTGCACGTCTCTGCTCCGCTTCGCCCAGCTCCGCTTCTGTGGAAACGCACCCTTATACACAGGGTTTTGGGACAGGGCCTTCCGGGCTCCGGACCGTATACGTATGAACGTATGGAACGTCCCTGATAAGACACTGGTAGTCGGTTTCGGATTTGAGATTTTGAAGTTGAGGACTGCCAAACGCTCGTAGGCACTATGTACTAAATTTCTTACGTATTTTTGCAAAGAAACGGGATCAAATATTTTTTTCTGTTTGCATTGATGTCAGCTATCGATTTATACAACGTGTAACGTTAAATGCGCAAAACCTCAGACACCCCAACTGATTTTTAATTCAATTGACCTATTACAGAGAGAAAATAAGTCATTAAAAAAATTGTAAAGGTTTTATGTGCTGTTTTAGTTTTACTGGCCATTGTGATCGTTTCTTGCGTCTGCGACGACGCTTTACCGAGGGAGGGGTCGTAACCGGGCCGCTGCGCCGCGCTGACATTGGCTTGCTTGACCTATTAATAAATAGACACGGCAACGTTTTTAATGAAGATTTTTTGAAAAATGTGACCTACATTAAAAAGTGGTTCAATTAATTCTGCTCGTTATTCTGATCAAACTATTTTCAAGTTTTGCGCATTTAACGTTACACGTTGTATATATTTCATGCATGATCGCCATTTTGACAAAAAAAAAAGGAAAAATGGCGGACAGTAGGTATGCCACGGACCTTCAAAGCCCTTTGAATTTCGCGTTCGTCACCTTAAGTAATGTTAAAGTAGAGTTAGACAAGCTTTCATCTTCAAATTCTCAATATAGAACCCGAAAGGAACCTTGATATGATTGTGCACATAAAAAATTTAATTCGAGCAAATGTTGCACATAACTCGAACACAGGTTAATAACGGGAAAAATGAACAGTAAGTTGTATCATATTGGGTATTGTTCATCATTCTTAAATAGTAATGCTTAAAGATACCCAAAACTATGATAATTAGAAAGTATAAACAGTCAGCATCAAAAATATAGGGACGAACAGATTGTTCAAAATGATCAGAGCAACGAAATCTACTTAAATAATAATCTTAAGTTCACTGAAAAGCAACGCACAGCCTAAGCCGCTGTTTCTAGAAGCATAACATTTTGTACAGAAATTATAACGAAAGTGAATGATGAATTTTCAAAAAACCTACCTAAGTGGGATTTTTAAAAAATTCATCTCTCATCAGGCGGACGGCTTGTTCGACATATTTTGTCTCGTCAGAATGCCCGTTGCGTTGTCGTGTACTGTGTTCATTCTGTTTAATTTTCTTAGTTGTTCTTTATTATTTGAAACAGTCTTTTATTTTGTCGCTGGCTGTATAACAAGGGTGAACTTCACTCATGGCGCTGATGCAGCACTTTCAAACCTCGTTCAAGACCCTTCATTGTCATCAGTTATGGAATATAGACAGCTCTTGAACGCAGTTTAGATTTGCTGATTATGTTCAGTTTCATTGGTGAAATTCGCCCTAAAGTGTTGAAATCCTTGCATGCCACTATCAAGCCTCATTGGCGACTATTGTCTATAATACGTTAGTAGTTACTTTTGTGTCACATTACAAATAATGCATATAAAACGTTAGTGGTTATTTCTTTATTATTTTACTTTAACTACCAAATCAGTGTCTTTTATCAAAATCCCTATACAACGTGTAACATTAAATGCGCAAAACCTGAAAATAGTTTGATCAGAATAACGAGCAGAATTAATTGAACCACTTTTTAATATAGGCCACATTTTTCAAAAAATCTTCATTAAAAACGTTGCCGTGTCTATTTATTAATAGGTCAAGCAAGCCAATGTCAACGCGGCGCAGCGGCCCGGTGATGTCTCCTCCCTCGATAAAGCGTTGTCGTAGACGCAAGAAACGATCAGATTGGCCAGTAAAACTAAAACAGCACATAAAACCTTTACAATTTTTTTAATGACTTATTTTCTCTCTGAAATAGGTCAATTGAATTAAAAATCAGTTGGGGTGTCTGAGGTTTTGCGCATTTAACGTTACACGTTGTATATTCCGGGTAAGCAAAAGTTGCACGACATTTTCGCAGCGTCATGTTACTGGCAACATTGCATGCAATATATTATGTAACACATGTTTCCAGTATCACAAAATCATGTTGCTGCAACAATGTCATACGAGACTGGTTTCCTGTTTCTCCGCAGGGTTGCCCCTTTTTAGAACGAAGTTCTTTAATGCGGCTTGCGGTTGGAGGAAACTGGTAGAAATCCTCACTTAACGAAAAAGCGTTATGCACCCTCCATGCGACTTTCACAGAGACAGACATAATTTTTAATGGTTTTCGATGGTGTAAAATGTTCAAAATACAAATTCAAGATGGCGACAATTTTATGAGAGTTTCTAAAAACTAATAAGTGCTAAATAGCTCTGTATTAAAAACGCGTATTAATTTCACACTATCTCTGTCTACAAGTTTGTTTGCGTACGAGTATCGCGTAAGGAACTTCGTTCCTGACAGGGGGTCCCCCGAACGACACGTTTTTGCCTTTTTTGGTGCAAAGATGACACACCCAAAAATCTTCAGTTTGTAAATCCCGTATAATAGCGTGTGTAGCCTATAACCATTATCTTAGAAGCCAAACTCTTTATACACAATATTATCATAAAGACAACTTTTTAAATGCCTACAATAATAGTTTTATACCAACTTCGATTTGTATTTTTTATTTAAAGCCAATTTTAGAGTTGTTATAGAATTTCAAAATTCCTTATAATACTAAATTTTCAAGATCTAATACTCTGTGATACTTTCAAAGGAGCACATAATCTTTTTTTTAAAGGCCATTTTTATTCGAGTTCAAATTATCCTATTCACATACATAATCTGAGTCTGGACTCGGCCCATTCTGTATAATTAAAAAAAATATATATATTTTTCTAGCCTGTTATTTAAAAAATATTTTATAATCACATAATTTTTACTAGCAACATTATTGTTGTGCATGCTAGCAACACTAACCTAACTAAAAATATATAATATATTTTTCTAGCCTGTTATTTAAAAAATATTTTATAATCACATATTTTTTTATTTTTACTAGCAACATTATTGTTGTGCATGCTAGCAACACTAACCTAACTAACGTCAATTGAAAATGACATATTACTATGATGATCTGTAAAAATAAATATTTCAATCGATAAAAAACTAAAAATAAAGTCTTATTTTGTATGATACAATTTCAGTTTCAAGCAAGGCCCATAATATAAAGTATTAAGGCCATCATAATTCTGTGGCGAGAGATAGTGCAATCGTATCGTATCGTCTCTCACACACTGAAACAATGATGGCCATTAAGATTTCATAATACGACCACTGACAAATGAAACATATTAAGGTGCAGCGGCAAAATTCAATTTTTCTTACGTTTTTTTTTTTGCAATTTGTAGGTTAATGTCAGGTTGTTTGTTGATCAAAATATTATTCGCTACCGCAACGAAATATGTTTTTTACAGAACTATTATCATTTAAATCAGCAATACAACTTGAACTTGAATGACTATTTCATGAAATCTTGGCATTTCATGTCAATTTTAACTTAAGGAGTTTTATTAATGCTAATTATTATAATATAATGCAGTAAAAACATGAATTTGTTACGGTCGCGAATGATATTTTGATCAACATACAACCTGACACAAAAAAAAACCCCGCACATTGAAAAAATTGTAAGAATATCTGAATTTTGCGGGCTACCCACGCTGGCGCATCCCAGATATAACCCTCACAATAATAAATAGCACAGAAAGGCATATGTCAACCGCACCTTCAAAATTTCATACAATTTTCGTCATCTACCGCGGTAACTAAAGTGTCTATGCACGAAAAGCGGAAAAAGGGTACTCCTAACCCATACGATGCTTCGTAAGAAAGAAAGACACGGAATATTGTTGTAACGATGTATAGGTGTGTTGTTATGGCTTTCTCTATGTTAGTTATTTCTCTGAAGGATAGTCGTGACAAATGATAGCGCGCTTCATGTGACTCTTACGTGCATTGACAATTATTACGCGCGCACGTGAAATGCTACGAATATTATCATTACTTTTTAAAGTACGCATGATGTTTTTAACATATGTATACTTTGTTATTATTGTGTAGTCATTTCATAAAAAATCTATCCCTAAATAGTACCTACAGATTTGCTCTTATCAACGGCAAAATTCACATCACAATCGATTCACCAATAGTGAAAATCGATTATCACGAACAAATCTATAGAGACTAAAAATTTTGGTTTGCTAAGAAAGCGGAGAACGGTCACATAATAATGGCTATCCAACTACAGAGCGTTCTTCGACACCTTAATGACAAATACTGCTGAAAATGAGAGATTTTAATGACGGCCGTTATAATAAGACGGCCACCGCTCTTCTAGGAAACCGTAGGCCTTATCAAGCTAAACTATCCGAATGAGTTAGCCTGATACTTCTATAGACAATCTACTAAAATCAAGCTGTAAATCTTAATTCCAAAGCAGCGTGTGAAAAATGTTAAGAAAAAAATAATTAGCAAAACTAAATTCGCGAATGCTTACTTCAAAAATTGGGTACTCGACTACTTCGTAAATACTTCGTGCATAGAGAAAAATCTATTAAAAAAAAAATGTGACCCTTTCCGCGATAGAATTGTTTTGTCTATAGTAACATCATCATATTACATGGATTCGTCTCCTTCTAATCTGTAAAAATGAAATTCTTTTTTTAATTTTTTTGTCGTGCATTTTTTTCGTGCTTTTTTGTGACTAAATAGAATGTTTAATTTCTTAACAACGATCTTTGTGATAGCTATGGCAACCGTGTGAAAAAACATAACCCTTTCTTTTGGCTTCGCCGTAGTCGGGTAATAAGGATAGAAGGATAAAAATTGTAATATCTTTACTTTTAAAAGCATGCCTTGCAATTTAGGTTAAAAATATGTATACAAATCCTTGTACACAATTTTAATAAGCTTGAAATACTTTAGGTGGTTGTAACCCAGTATCCTTGTAACGACTGGTGCAATGCTGTCAAAGTGATCCCAGTTAAAAAAAATCATCCTGTATACTAGTTTAAGCAACTTCGAAATCTAGATTATTATCTATGAGCGTATTTTATACATGCATGCAAAATAATTATGACTTTGACTTTCATTTTAAGAATTGGAGCCACCAAATTATGACATGAAAATGAGCGATTAGTACAGACGCCAGCACATCAACTGTCAAATTTTCCCAATCAACTTTGAACCTTATGCTTTAGCGATAAAGTTGAAAATCTATTAAACAAATTTGACAGATTGTAGTAGCTTAATGTGCTAGCGTCTGTTCTTTAAGAAACTGAGCTACGATAGATCAAGTTGTGGGATAACTGAATGGCCCAAGGGCGGGACACTACACTATAACAACACTGTTTTTAGTGAAAGATAAATCAACCTACCGTAAACTAGTCTTTTTAGCTCAACGTATTCGGTTACAAAGATTCGCCAAAATTACGTAGTTTTGGGTTTCGTACAATATCGCAGACTTTAAAACTATCGCAGACTAAAACTCGTCTAATACACGTGCCTTTCGTCAGTCATGTTTCCTAACTAATTGTTGTTATAAATGAGTGTCCGTGGAGTTTCTTTTCCGTTTTTCTCCATAGATACCTACTACGCTTTGGAATGGGCAACTACCTTCATCTATCTGACTGGCCGACCCTTTGAGAATTCTGTAATTGGTTTATTTGAAATAAATGCTTTGACTTTGAGTTGTTATCCTAAGGTTGTCTAGCAAGGAATCAATGATTACGAAAACACCGCCCATTGTATCACCCTTCATTTGGATTTCCTTTATTAGGTGTGCAATATAGGAGCATTCTATATATTTCCTAAATAAAAATAGTCTAGTACCCAATTTTAAAAGTAACCAATTTAAATACTTACTGGAAATGTACATATTTTACTAATAAAAGGGATAAACTGCTCTCAATGTTCTCTCAATGCTCACCAAACAAAACAGGTTGGATTATGTTACAATTTGATAATGGTAAGCGTTATCAAGGGGTATCGTGTAGGCAGTCGCTCCATCTAAAATACTGCTGTTCAGCTGCCTGGGCGGTAAGACTGGAAGCGGACCCAACATAGTTTGGAAAAGGCTGAACAGATGATGATGGTTTTTTGTAATAAAATAGGTACATTTCTGGTGAGAGTTTAAACAGCATCCACATTAAAACAGCTGACAAGAACTAACCTCTCTCGATCGCTTCGCTCTCGGCTCTCCGATATCCTCCTTTTCTTTAACTTTCTCCACTTTCTCCACTTCATTCTCCACAACTTTCTCTTGTTCATCCTTCTCAACTTCTCCATTCTCTTCTTTCTCAGGTTCTTTATCTTCTGGTGGACTTTCTGTCTCTTTTTCGGGCTCTGGTGATTTTTCTGGTGTTTTTTCTGGTGTTTTTTCTGGTGTTTTTTCTTGGTTTTCTTCTACTTTTTCTGGCACTTCCTCGTCTGGTTTTGTCGCTTCTGAGTCTTCTGTCGTTACTTCTGGTTGGGTGTGTTGGGTGTCTGGTTGGGTGTCTGTAGTTTCTTTCTCTTTCTCTTCTTGTTGTAGTTTTCTAGAGGATTGCCGTTTGACTGGTGGTTTTGATGTGCCGTTCGCTTCTTTCTTATCTTTCTTTGCTTTTGCTGTGGATAGGTTTTTGACGTTAGCAAAATGTTTGATACTGGGGAATGAAGGTAGGTAGGTAACACGGGCTGGTGTCCGCAACTCCACGTCAATGCGCGTATTTTGCGTACGGGAATGAAGGTATATAGGTTGACTGGTAATTAGTGACCGATACTTAAACACATGATTCTACTCATGACAACAAACAAGTTTTATAATGGGACAAAAAGTGAAATGACGAAAAAAAATCAGCTGTTCCCTACATTTTGACGACTCGTACGAACATAAATGTAGGGAACAGCTGATTTTTCTTTCGCGATTTCGGATTTGGTCCGATAGTAAAAGTTGTTTGTAATGATGAGTAGAATCATGTGTTTAAGTATTGGTCACTAATTACCATTACCAGTCACCCTATATACTGTTTTAGGGACGTTTTTAATAGGAAACTGAAATATCGTATACTATGTTCCCACTGCTGGGACACAGGCCTCCTCTCTGTGAGAGGGAGTGGGCTGTAATCTACCACGCTGGCCCAGTACGGGTTAATAGATGTCACATAGCAGTGGTGATTAGGGGCTTGTGGCTAAGTAATAACAGCCGCACAGGTTGATCGATCAGGTTAAGCTACGCTTGCCGCGGTTGGTCCGTGGATGGGTGACCATCTTCACATAAGAAGACCCCTCCGTGCCTCGGAAAGCACGTTAAGCCGTTGGTCCCGGCTGTCATTTGTGGATCTTTGACAGTCGTTACGGGTCGTCAGTAGCCCGAAAGTCTGACAACCAAGGGCAAGGGGTCTTACCAGTATCTGTGTTGTGGAGGTCAGATAGGCAGTCGCTTCATGTAAAATACTGGTACTCAGCTGCATTCGGTTAGCCTGGAAGCCGACCCCAACATAGTTGGGAAATGGCTAGGCAACTGCCTAGCTATATATACATTTAAAACATCATCAGGAAGAAGGGCACCTGTAGTACACCCGCATTTCACCATTTAAGTTTAAGCCCTATGTAGAGAATACAATCCCGGGATCCTGGGATTTCGGGATTAGGGCCTGGGATGCGGGGAATAGGATCCAGGGATTCCGGGATTAGGATCCCGGGATTGTATTGTATTGTTTAAGATACTGTATTGCCACTCCCGAAAATCCCGAGATTGGCCAAGTAGTCTCGGGTTTTTTCGGAATCAGAAAACGGCCGGGATCCTAATCCCGGGATTGTATTCTCTAGTCCCATGTAATAGGGGGCGAGCCTATTGCCATAATGCTGGTACAAATCTAGACTCAACAACAATAATAATATGTAAAAATTTATAACCTGGCGTAGTTTTCTTCTTGGCTTTTTCTGTTGTATCTTCTCCTTCCGGTTGTGTCAGTTCGAGCTGTTCCGCTTCATTGGCGGTGGCGACAGCCTCTTTCATATCGTGCGAACTGGGGACTGACATCTCTGAAATATTTAGAAATATAATATCACGCTTCTATTCGCTCTAATGAGTAGGAACACATAGTGCAACCTCGTGTCGTCAGATATCTTTAAGTCCCATGTATTCGGAAGCTGCCAACCAGGCATAAAAACGGACCACTACTGAGAAATTTCTTGCAGAAAACCTGATAACACTGGCCGACACGTGGGTCGAACCCCTTGCTTAGCAGTTGTGCGTGCGACCATTAGAAAGACGGGTACAGAGGCCGCAGAAAAAAAGTGTTCTTTTTTTTCAAATGAAAGAATGGTTCGTATTTTGTTAGCTCCTTTAATTATATTTGCAGAGAACGATTACGATTTACCACACTAGATCTTTGCGAACGGTGTCATACATCGACTGCGCTCAAAAAGGTGGCTTCGAGTATAGCACTACTCTCCAAATAACTGAATAGGATATTCTTGAAGTTTCTAACTACGTTATTTTGACACCTGTCCAGAAGAACTCATTCGAGTACTTACCGAGTGGTTCATGTATCATCTCCAATAGCTCATCGGCGCTTATCATCGATGTGGCTTTCTTGAACTTGAGCACTCTATTCGTGAAGAACTCCCAGAACGATAGACCTTCTAGTGGAGTGAACAGTTCCTGCAACAAACCATCATATTGGTGAGCAATCATCTGTCTAAACTTTACCCATGGCTAAGTAAAGGCCGCACATGTTGGATTTTGAGTGACGTCACTTTATTTTTCGAGTTACTCTCAGCAAGCCCTTTCATTTGATACCTACCCATATTGAAGGGGTGCATTAAAAATAACTAGTCTGCTATCTTGGGCGTTCCGCCATGTTGGATTTAGAATGACGTCACACACCTAACCATGCATTGTCATCCAAACTAAACGTGTATACAAAATTTCAGCTCAATCGGTTGGAGATATCTGCTTCAATACAATACATTGCAAGTTAAATAAAAACTTGTAAAAAGACGTTTATCACGCTCTTTCACTCGTAGTATGAGTGAAAGAGCATGAGAAGCGTGATTTTTGTCAGTACATTTTATTTTAGCCCATTCAACTATGTTAGTTTCAGTCAAAATGCTAATTTTACCTTCATCTTCACGTAAACAGAGTCGGCCTGTTTCCTGATGCGGTGCGCCTGCTTAGTGACCACGAGTGCCGCGCTCTCTGAGAGCTCCCAAGAGGGCGTGTTGCCGACGTAGGCGATACATTTGAATACACACATACATACATAAACTAACGTTTTATACCCATGGGGAAAAAGCGTTAGTTTAGCGTTAGGCAGAGACTAAAGAACGCCACTTGCTACGATTATTACACACTCCTTTTGCTTCATCGACGCACGTTCACATCTAGTCATACACACGCGCCAGTTGCCAGTAGATATAACTCTGGATATTAAATAAATTAATTAAAAATGGCGACGCTAATCATGCCCTCGCATTTGGAAGTTCAAGACAAGAATAATGTGCAAGTGAAAGAGCATGATAAGCGTCTTTTTTGTCCGCCATTTTGAACTTTGTTAGATTTTTGTCACTTTATCTTATTTTAGCCCATTCAACTATGTTAGTTTTAGTTAATATGCTAATTATACCTTCATCTTCTTGTAAGCACAGTCGGCCTGTTTCCTGATGCGGTGCGCCTGCTTTGTGAACACGAGTGCCGCGCTCTCTGAGAGCTCCCAAGACGGCGTGTTGCCGACGTAGGCTCGCATACGTTTAATAGTCTCCAAACACGTCGGGTGTTTTAGCAGCATTAACGGTTTTATATCTAAACCTGTAAGGAATTACATTGTAGTATTTTTACTAGATTACCTCTGCCACACTTCCCCGAGGCCATTTTTTGTAAATAAAAACAACTTAATAATTATATTTTGCTGAATTAGCTTTATTCCTATTTCCAATAACTAATAGATATGTGAAATTGTAGAAGCAACTAAAGATGTTTCTAATCGACAAAGCTTACTATAGTGTCAGTGAATTTCTAGCAGAATAATTTATTTTGACATAAGATGTATCAGCAATAATCAATCAGTATCTTTGTTGTTTTGACTCTTTATTGATATTTAACATTTGTGTGATGTGTATAATTATGAAGGAAGCACTTACCCATTAAATCGTCTAAAAGTTTCAAACACGTATTGGTATCTGCCTTTTCCAGAGACAAGCACGTTTTAATTTTAGCATCTAGTTCTATCAACTTCATTTCAGTTTTTAAAAATTGTACGCGAGACTTTTTCTCTTCTGTAAAAGAAAAAAAAACATTTAAAACACTGGTCCTGCTCCATAGGACAACCCAAGTCTAGACAAAATGAAACTGGTTGCTTAAATTAGAAACCAGTTTTATTTTGTCTAGATTGGAAAATTTATTATTTATTTGACATTGATTCACATTCTGTAATTACTTTATCTCAGACACTGACGTATTACTTCTTTTTTTTAAATAAAAATCGTCTACTTTTACAATTTTTGTAAATATGTGAGCACCATGTATCTATCACCTCGAGGGGCCAATGGCTAAATAATAACAGCCGCACAGGTGGAACGATCAGGTTAAGCTACGCTTGCCGGTTGGTCTGTGGATGCCGGCACCATCTTTACATACCGAGACCCCCTCCGTGCCTCGGAAATCACGTTAAGCCGTTAGTACCGGCTGTCATTCGTCGATCTTTGACAGTCGTTACGGGTAGTCAGAAGCCCGAAAGTCTGACAACCAATCTTACAAAGAGGTATCGTATTACCCAGTAACTTGGTTGTGGAGGTCAGCCGACCCCAAAGTAGTTGGGAAAAGGCTAGGCAGATGACGATGTATCTGTTACATGATTAATTTACTTGTCATGGCATCATTTTTAATTGTTTTACTGGTTGTGGTATGGCATAAAGGTGGAGTTTCTTGCCCATTTTTTCCATACGAAAAAAAAATACAATAAAATAGAATTTATTTTACTGTAAATTTTGACGTCCAAAAGTGCCTTATAATAATAATAATAATAAAACTTTATTTCGGGTGGCATAGACCCATAGAAACCTTAACCGATGATATAATTATCTACATGTTTTTTTTATTTGCAATGACTTGCCACACCTACACAAGACATGACCCACCGATTCTGAAAGGGACAGTCAAAGCGTACAGCTATTGCGTTCAGAGTGCCGTTGTTGCTACCTCGTATACGGGCCTGCAGGGAAGCTGATGGCCTGGAAACCATTAGTGCGCGCTTCAGAAAACATCCCAGACGCGCTGCACCGCCACGGCAGACCCAACAACATCCTGAACGCATTATTGTACTGAGTGCGTACAATAATGCGTTATTTCGTCGTTGCCAAATCAAAACCTTGCATGTGTTCCTTTGGTGATTTTTCTTTTATCTTCGCAAACGATAGACATTTGGTACTTCTATATTTTTCAATTACTCTGATGTGCATTTATCATGTTTAATTTGAATTTGGTTTAACACCCTTCCATACATATTTTATCCATAAAGTGTTTTTCTTTTCGATTTTCTTAAAAGTACCATCTGTGCACATACAAGGTCTTGATTTGGCAACGAAAATATGTGCCTTTTTGAAATAAACGCTTTGACTTTGATTATGGAACAGGGTCCCGGAAAGTGATGTGTCGGCTCCCACATTGAACTGCTTCAAGAACTGATTGGTTGACTTCTGATCCATCCAAGACAGCAGATCTCACCATTGTTTTACAAATCTTCGCCTTACGTTTAAGGAGAATGCGGGAGTCGCAGATTGTTCCCGCGACCTGCCGCCATTTTATGCATCCAGTTTTAATTATGTCCTTAACAGTCCGATGTGTAACAAAATTAAATTATTTCGTATATTTCTCGGTAATTAAGAATTATAATATCAGTCTTTGAAGTTCATACCAATAATACTCCGGCGGAGTCCGTCGATCGTCAGCGTCCATGGATACTTTAGCATTTTTACGTGTCATATAACCTCTAAATAAAGTCCTTTGTCCAAGTCTTTTTACGATTCCCGTTTGTGATTTGCAAAATGTATTTAATTCCGTTTATTAAATGCCTGATTAGGCACTTATTTCTTGCGATTATCAACTGTTTTCACTGTCTTATAAACACTTGCAATACTCGACGCCATTTTAGTTGTATTGATTAGCAGTGCTACAGGTGGTTGAACAAGTTTTTTTGAATTTGCAGTTTGGATCGCCAATCGGTTGGACTTTTAGGAAATTGTGCATTTTGCCCCTTCGGCATTTCACACAACAGCGAGCGTTTGCAAACGGCCGTCGCCGTTTTTATAATGCCAAATCATTCAATATACAGACGCCATTTGGAACACCTATATTTTGTCAGTTATGTTATAAACTCCATGTTATAGGGCGAACCCTAGCCAATAAGCAAATTGGAAGGGTCATGAGTACGGGATGTCAATTGACAACGAAATACAAGCGTCAAGTTGGCGCGCTTCGACAGTCTAGCCTGAAGTTCGTGCGAGTCGACAAGAGCGCTAAAGCAGCGTGGAGGTATTCTTTTTGCATGAAACATCGTAAGGACAACAAGTGCCTAGAAACTGTCTCACGTTTCGTATAATTCAATTTTTCAACTTCAAATATAACCTAAAAAATTAATAATCTACTCAAATTACGCTCAGTAAAATGTTCTACGGAGAAAATTCCAGACCCAATCGGCCTCCTAACCCGACAAGCATTTATCTAGACTCCAGTTTGTTACTGAGAAAATCCTTACGGAAAAACCTACCTGAACTGCAGTTCCCATGCTCAGCACGCGCGGTTACACCACAAGCTAACTAGGCAGTCGGTATCGGTATCGGTATCATTATTTTGATAAAAAAAAGGTTCGTACATACAATACGCGGCCATTATTATGGAACATCAAGATTCAGAAAAATGTTCTTCTTTGTACAGCATCGTGTCTTTCAGTGTCTTTTATATTGCACGGAATCGCCTAGATACGGCAGTACTAATAAAATTCAAGGTGTCGAATGTAGGTTGAGGACAAAATTTCTGTCACAGACCGCCTTCAAAGACGTCTGTTTCTTGACGCCATTTGTGTCGTTAGGCGAGTAAATGCTCATACATACGAACAGGCGTCGACGACAGAGGCAACTGCATCCGCCGACACGCATTGACGACAGCCGTCAACGCCCGCCGTCGACGCGTCGGCGACTGCCGTCGACTACGTGTTGCTCGTGTATTGCCAGCGAAAGCACAGGAAGTGGTGAAGGGCGGGCGTTTTGGGGGACTGTCTTTTGTAATTTTGACGTTCGAAAAGTGCTGACTCTCAGCCTAGTTTGAATCAATGAATTTTGATTTCAGTACGGTGCTCAAATACACGAACGGCATGTTGTCAACGGCAGCCGCCAACGCGTCGACGGGTGCAGTTGCCTCAGTCGTCGACGCGTGTATGCACACTAAACGGTGACAGACACTCCTGGTTTGTATGTTGAGTGCTGACAGTGCCGCCTCCAGCAGCGGCCGCCGAGACGTCTCCGTGCTCTGTGTGCTTCTAAAGCTTGAAATGTTATGCTAACGCCCAGGCACATACATACCAGTTTCTCTTTCCTTGTCGAGGGTCGCTTTCTCTTCGTCCGTGAGGTTAAGGTCTGTCACCAGCTGCGCTAGAACCGACTGCGTTGTTATGTGGCCTTTTTCTGTTGATAAAAAAAAAAAAACATTATCTTTAGAAGGTTTCAACTTTATGTCACCACTGCTAACAGTTATTGTTTGAATAACAATGGCGCCGATTTCCTTCTTCACAAAGTAAACTAAATTTAAGTTCAATACATCATTTTCTTTTTATTTCATTATGATAACGACACAAGATAACTTTAGTTTAGTCCTGTCAAATTAAGATACTCCATAGACAAGTTTAGACGTGATTAAAAAATTGGCTACTAAAAATACGTCAATTTAATTCAGGCGCTGACTAATTTGACAGGACTGAACTAATATTGTTAACTTCTGTTCTTTTCTTAATGAAACAGAAAGAATAAAGATGCACTGAACTTTAATTTACTTTATTTTGTGAACAAGAGAATCGGCACCATTATCACGTTTTAGTTAATACTTACAAAAGCTTAGTCTTAAAATATTAAGATGTGAATACAAGTATAACGGGTGTAAAAAGAAACTTAACGAAGCCGAGAGCAATTTGTACTTCCCGTCAATGTAATCATTTTTTTGTACTGGACAAGGGAAATTTGAAGGTCAAAATTCCAACTTTCATTTATTTATTTATCTTTAATTCAGGATAGACTAAAAACACACAGTAATATATTAATTGCGCCACCTCACGGAGACACCTGGCAACCGTACATGCACTGCGCACAGGTGCCCCACAAGGCGGCCTTCAGTCTTACTAGCAACAACGCTCAGAAGACTGTGGTCGCTGCCCCGCATCCGACGCAGCAGTGAAGCGGATCTTTTACGAATGATCGCAAAGAAGTCACCTGTACGCGCTGCTGCGAACATCCCTGATGCACTACAGAAACGCGGAAGCGACAGCAGTATTCTAAAAGCGTTGTTGTATTGCACCCGCAGGGCATTGAACGTCTTCTGCGTGTATCTGTAACTTTTAGTGGCTTTTTTTTTTGCGAAAACAAGTTTTTGATATTATAACACAACTTTAAATACCCCCACTTTATGTACCCATAAACACAATGTTTTACGTGTGTTACAATGCGCGCTACCACAATAAGCAAATTTTCACACCGAAAATGAAGGTCGTTTTCTTCCGTATTGCTGTCATCAGGAAAAGTGCCAATAAGGCTAGCAGCATTGCCACGTTCTATAGCAATTCTGATTCCTTGGTCAAAAAATAGGCCAGTCTTCTGGTCACGTGAAGAGTCGACCGACCGATTGGCCATGTCTCGAAAAAGTAAGCGGGCACTCGGACCCCATGGCCCTAGTGTTTCAACCACAAACGGCTCGAACACCCAATAAGACTGGAGTATTTGCGGCGTTTAGAAGTAATAAAATTAAACTCAATTGTCAAATAAATAAGCACATGACTGATTCATGGATGGTTTATGTATTCGAATAATCAAATCACAGCACAATTTGTTAGTAGCACTACAAATCGGCATCCACAGGTAGGTTTTCTGATCCATTTGTTTACTATTGTATTAGATACTTTTGGAACAGACTATAAAATAACTAGCCTGTGTACCCAACACACACACCACAACTGTCTTCTACTAGTGCGGGCCAGTCCTTTCAGTAAGAGTCAAGTTCGTCCCACCACTTTCGCTTTGGCCTGCCGCGATGTCACCTAGTGTATGATTATGCTAGGTGGCAATGTTCCCACTGCTGGGACACAGGCTTCCTCTCTGTCAGTGTGTCTGGAAGTGGGCTGTAATCCAGCACGCGGGCCCTGTGCGAATTTGTGGATGTCACATTCGAATGTTTGCTTCTAGGACATGCTGGATTCCTCACAATGTTTTCCTTCACCGTTTTGAGAGCAATCTTGATGAAATAATTTACAAAAAAGTGCATGCGGTTCGAACCTACGACATACGTTTCGTAAGTCGCCGTTTTCACTGGACCACCGCTGCTCTTACGTCTCTGTAGACTAGTTTTCTAACACAAAAACCACTTACCTAGTTGCATTTTTAGTGTGACAGCATTCAAAGCGGCCTGTTTATCCCACTGTAGTCTTGTAGATTCGTTTTTGAAGCTGTTAGGTCTTGACTGGAACAGCTTGATCCCGATGTACTGCCCCGAAGGCAGGTAAGTTATTAGAATATTTTCTTTCTCTGCGTCTTCTGCAAATAGAGATTGTTACGGTTAAGTGATGGGAAATAAATAATATAGATAAAAAAGAACATGAAAATAAATACATACATTGAATTTATAACTGGGTCAGCTTATACAGCGTGTAACGGAAGGGGGGTATCAACCCTGAAGGAGGTGAATGTGCTCATGAAACTCAACAACTTTCCCCAAAGAACATAGGTCGAATAAGAAAAAAAAATTTGGCCCTCCTTTACAAAACTGACTACCAGCTGATTGATTTACTATGGGAGGGCCAAATTTTTTTTTCATATTTCGAACTATGTTCTTTGGGGAAAGTTGTTGAGTTTCATGAGCACATTCACCTCCTTCAGGGTCGATACCCCCCTTCCGTTACACGCTGTATAAAGAGACTGTCACACAGTTATGAGTGACAGAGACAATGCTCTACAAACCAGAACTTTTTTTTTTTTTCACTTCATGTTTCTTATCTAATCAAAGATCATGTACACTGTATATTTGGATAGCAAGTTAACTCAATGTTTCAGGTGAATATGTAAAATAATGCCTATATTTCCGAAAGAGTAGGCAGAGGTGTACAGACGCCAACACATCGAGCTATCCAAAACTGTCAAATTTTCCCAATCAACTTAGAACCTAATGCTTTAGCGATAAAGGTGGAAATATATTAACACATTGAACGCCGTGGTGGTCACCAGTGAGCAATAGCAATAATAGAATAGAATACTCATTATTATGTACACCATATAAATTACAGACATAAATATAGAAATAAAAAAAAAACAAAAATATAGCAATTATTTTTTTAATTCTTTGGATAGTAATAATAAATAATTATTTAGACTATTTTGAACCATATGAGCCTGTGAAATATGTGTAAAATTTGTCGAAATCGCGAATCGGCGTCAGCTCAGATGGAAAGTATAGTGTGGTCACAGGTGACCACCACGGCGTTCAATGTGTTAAAGAAATTTGACAGATTGTAGTAGCTTGTGTGCGTCTGTACCTGATGTCCGCCTACATTTCGGCAGATATGTTTAAGACCCATATAATTAAGGACAAACCTAATACCATTTAACTGGGCACAAATCTAGATTCTAGGCAGTTACTAAGAATTAGCTAATACAAAATCTGCGTTACTTACATACTTTGGACTGATTTTGTTCGATCGAAAGCTATGTAACGAAATAAAAATACAAAAAGTAACCATAAACATTTTATTTCTACAATTCTAATTGGACAACTTTTTCTTCAATATACTATTCTCTTTAGGATACATATTTATAATCTTTAAACAAGTCTCTTTTTCTTCCTCAGTTTGTTCATCGATTAATCCAAAATCTTTCATAAAATCTGAATATTTTGTATTAAAACCTATATCACCAAACTCGGTACTCATGGCTACAGGTTTAACTTTTTCACAGAAATTATTTTTAAATAAATCGCAAAACTCATTTCCTTCAGGTATTCTATGGCCGCCATTTTTAAAACTATTGCAGTCTAAGTTTTTATATGTCTTACTCAAAGAGGTTACAGAGCAAAAAGATTGATTTTGAGTTTGTGAAAGGTTTTTCATGCTTGACTGATCAGAATCTAACTCTAAAGAAAGATTTTCAGTAGGAATTATATCTTCATCATCCAATATGTTTAAAGAACTTGAAATTATGCTGCCAAGTATGTTTGATTTCATTCTCATTGGTAGTGAAACTCTATTGTTGATCATACTTTTTTCTTTGAGGGACGTCCCTTGTGAGTCTGGTAATTCTTCTGTATTTGATGTATTTTCTAATGTATGATCCACTCTTTCAATTCCTTGCTGTGTATCGAATATGCCCATTCTACCTATGTTTATAGAATTATCTAAGGTAGTCAGTAAATTAGGATAAGTCTCAATATTACTAATATTTTGAGTAGTCTGCGTCATATCTAATCCTATGTTCATTGTATCCATATTTTGTATGAACTGTGATGTAAAGTTTAAACCTTGAGAATCTTGGCTCAGATTAGGATTGGCTTGGTTGCTCAAGTTGGTCTTGGGTGATGGTTGCAAATGTTGGTCCAAACTTTCTTGTATTTTACCAGTATTATTAGTCTTAGTTGTATTTTGCTCATTATTTGAAGTTTTTTTAACCGGTGGGACGAATTTCTTAGCTTTCACAACTGGTTTTTTACCATCTTTCTTTAAATTCTTCTGTTTCCCAAATATCGGTATTATTCTAGTTTGGGAAACACTCGGTTCTATCTTTTCTTTGTTTGAGTTTGAATCTAAAAATAGTTATAAAACATGAAGATGACAAAAAAAAAAACGAACGCGTCGTATACATAAAATTGTATTTTTTTAAGTCCGTTTATACCAATCGATTTTCAACAAGTGTCTGTCATATACAATGCATTTTAAGATAACTTATTTTATATAAAGTGGAATTTAAACTATTACTATCCGAATGCATAGCTTCCTACTTCTTTTGAAGCCGATAAAAACAGAAATTCATAACGGAAAACCAGTTTCATTTATCTAATATCTGCCGGTCGATTCTGGAAAAATCTCACCGTGATAACTAAGGTGAAGTGAGCTTAGTGAGCTGTGAGTCACGGTGATGTTAGGGATTGACACTATTGACGACTCACTCCACGATCACTTCACCCAAGTTTTCACGGTGAGGTGGTTACAGAATCGCACGGCTGTTGCTAGTAGTAATTATGAAGTCTTGTCGGAGAGTAGCCAATATCTACGCTCAAAAGTTATATTTATAAGGTCAAAATAATTTATCTAAACTGGATCGAGTTTAACGATTTATTTACGAAAATTAAAGACAAATTAGGGAATAATCGAAAATTATTATAACAGATGCAACACTAATAGCAGGCTACAATACAAAAGATTTTAAGAATTCGTTTAGCTTGACGTATATCGTCAAAATTAACATTAAGTACATTTTTCACGAAATTACAGTGTATTAAATATTATTAATTTACGTAATTATAGGAATCATAATGTGAAACCAAGTTGAATTTTGATGCAAAACGATCTTATTATTCGTAAAAATTACCTTCACGCATTTTAGCGTCTTCTGATCCGATATTATTCTCATAGCTTTTCAAACAATCTTCCGTAGCGAAATTATCGTCATATTGACTGAATATGTCGTCTTTGAAACTAAATTGACTATTTTCATTACTTTTATCGTCCATTCTTGAAGTAACTTTCATAAAATCTAAATAATAGCACTTAATTTTTGCAAATATAATTTGTAACATTGGCGGTAAAATAAAATTTTGAAATTGGAATTCATATTGCAGGACTGGAAGTTCCTTTTTTTTTGCAAAGGTTAGCACGTGTTCAGCCAACGTTATATAAGGATTTAGTCTGACGCCGTTTTAACGTAGGTAAGTAATAGATTTTTGGGTTCGAATACGACATTAGAATGGTGGCACTATTAATTTTACTTGTGCGATCACACACATATGAAATAATAATATGCTTTATTGTGTTAAATAAAATATTGCATTATTTTTTCTTCTAATTTATAGAACAGAACTAGCGACCCGCCCCGGCTTCGCACGGGTGCAATGCTGATCACTATCACTAGATAGTATAAAACAAAGTCGCTTCCCGCTGTCTGTCTGTCTCTATGTATGCTTAGAACTTTAAAAATAAGCAACGGATTTTGATGCGAATTTTTTTAATAGATAGAGTGATTCAAGAGGAAGGTTTATATGCACATAATACATGCATAATATAGTAGAGAAACACTGATAATTTTAGAGCCATTATTTCTCTTAAAAAGTATAGGATGAAAAATGGTTATTGTGGGTTATCCCTAAGAGATAGACACATGCCATCGCGGACTTTTTTGTAGACCTTTTTAAGGTGTACAATACTGTAGTACATTATTTTGATCTATCTCGTAGGGTTAAGCCAGCGTTTGCAATGTAAGCGCAAAAAAATGTGTTTATTTACGACATCACATTAGAAACCCCTAAAATGATCAGTGTTCCTCTACTATATTATGCATGTATTATACATATAAACCTTCCTCTTGAAATACTCTATCTATTAAAAAAAACGCATCAAAATCCGTTGCGTAGTTTTAAAGATTTAAGCATACATAGGGACAGACAGCGGGAAGCGACTTTGTTTTATACTATGTAGTGATACTCTTTATTATGTAAGACCATATAAATTACAGACATATTGAAATTTTACAAAGGTGACACAATGGGCGGTCTTATCCCTAAAGGCGATCTTTTAAAGACAACTGGTTAAAATAACTCGTTCTTTTTTTCGTTCGATAAACATATTTGTAGAACAAATCTTAAGTGTTTACTCATTGCTTCCAACTTTTCATCGTGTTTAATGAGATCTTGGTATCGGTATCGGCCGTTCCTGAAAACGATACCTATGTTTATTCAATGCACCATAGGCTGATGGTTCGAGCATAGAAAAATATATTTTATTTCGATACTAGGGGCCCACCCCAGCTTCGCACGGGTGCAATAAATTTTCTGTCATAAAAACCGTGTCCTGGTAATACCGAATACAACAAAAGAAGAATTATCCAATTCGGTGCAATAATTGGGAAGTTATGCGCGATACAGACATTTCGGCGACGTTGTTTTATACTATGTATAAGGATTTGTGCGACTTCGTGGGTCAAATTACAAAAAAAAAAAAAAATATTGGATCTAGTCTGTCGGCAATAAACAATTTATATTTACGTCTTTAATATAATACGGTGTAGTCAAGACAACCAGTCTTACCAAGGGGTATCGTGTTCCCTAGCGATTGGTTTGTCAGACAGGTAGGCGCTCCATGTAAAATACAGGTTTTCATCTGCATCCGGTTAGACTAGAAGCCGACTCCAACATAGTTGGGAAATGGGTAGGCAGATGATGATGATTTACGTTTTTAATAGTTAACGTATAAAACTAATATTGGTTAATTTTTATAGGCAATTAGGTGTCAACTTATACTAATGAGTTAAGAAATAATAACATATATTCCCGGGTCCGGCAGTGTTATTGGATTTATCCGTAACTAAATTCTCAGAAACAGCCGAAAATAGGGATTTGTGTCTGGTATATGGGAATAGACTCGCCCCCCAATGATATAGGTCTTATAAAAAACTCGAGAAATACGAGTGTACTATACGCATTTGCCTACCCCCTCGTGGAATACAGGCAGGGTGTTATGTTATATTAATTATTAAGTTTCTTACCTGGTTTAAACGGCTCTTTCAGTTCTTCAAGTTCAGACTGCAAAAATAAATACAAAGGTAAATAGTATTTTTAACCTAACCAACATGACATACGGTCACAGTGGACAATCTCAACGGAGACAAACAAAGGAAGTAGGAGATATTATGTGTCTATACAAGGTGGAAATCGCAAAAAAAAAAAACAACTGTTCCCTACATTTATGTTCGCATAACTCGTCAAAATGTAGGGAACAGCTGATTTTTTTTTCGCGATTTATGTTTTGGTCCTATAGTAAAAGTTGTTCATAATGATGAGTACAATGACCCCTTATGAGGTTGTGCGTTATTTAAGTTACAACTTGTATATAGTACACAAACACAGGTGCGTTGGTTCATAGTCCGATGGGACGACAATACAACACGAAAGGGGACACATGAGGGCGATGTAGGAGATCTGCCAGCCGATTCTGTAAAAATCTTACTGTGAAAACTTAGGTGAAGTGAGCTGTCAACAGTGTCAATTGTTCACTTCGTTTTCACGATGAGATTTTTTACAGAATCGGCTGGCTGTTCACTTTGACATTCAGACAACCGAGATCGATCGAACGATGTGCAGCAGTCAAAGTTCGGGACTGACATTCGACAGGAGATACATTATACATTTTTGGAGAAAGTGAATAAAAAGTATGTACAGACGCCAGCACATCAAGCTACTACAATCTGTCAGATTTCTTTAATAGATTTTCAACTTTAGCGCTAAAGAATAAGGTTCAAAGTTGATTGGGAAAATCTGACAGTTTCGGGTAGCTTGATGTGCTGGCGTCTGTACAACCTACCGCACAGTTTGACCTTGAGCTGGCCTAGCCAAGTACGGAGTTTTAATAGAATAAGAGGCGAGCTTAAAATGGTTTTGTCATGCAGTTGGCCATATTTTTACTTGCCGCTCCTAGAAGATTGAAATTTTGCAAAATCGAGCGCGTTTTTGCGCCTAAAACTGAAAATCCAACATTGTGTTTTTTTGACGGCCCGGTATGCGCCCTGTTGGATTCTCAATGCTCGGCACATCATCAAGAGTTCAAAATTCAGTGCGCGGTAAAATCCGGCCGCGATATTTTTACGTCCGTGCGAACTTTGAATTACCCCATGTCTCGATTATCCCTTTTTTTTATGGGTGGGAAATTATCAAATAACTTCTCCCGCTCTGGGCGGAGCGGGAGGGCGTGTCAGACTTTTACTGACTAAAACCCACCCGTGTTCCTTCAGTTGCCTGTGCCAAGGGCCACGGTAACTCTTTCGTACAACCCGCGCTCCCGTCAGTTACTGCTGACATCTCTTTCAGGCGCGCGTGGAACACAACGCGCCGTCGATCCGGGCCTGGTCCTTACCGGACGGCGAACTTAAGGGTTTAAAAAAGCGATGATAGTTTTCATAATATTTGCAAATGGGAAATGCACGCGGCTTGTTAAAACAGAATGAATGACAGAACCTGAGTAACAGCATTGAAGTGTTTAATATTTTTTTCAGCCACTTTCTCCTTCTCCTTGGGATCGGCCTTATCTTTCTCTTTGTCAGAAACTGGTGAGCCGCCGCGTCGCTTCTTCGGCGCAGGCGACGGAAGTGTTGCGTTTTCTTCTGTTTGTTCGTCCATATACCTGCGGATGTGACGTTGTTTATACTATTTATTTATTTATTTAAACTTCTCGCACAAAAGGTATAAAGGCGGAATTAATGCCTTAGGCATTCTCTACCAGTCAACCAAGGGTGGTGAAGAGATTAGATGGCAGGTGCTTTTGTTGACACGACGATGATAAAAATTAAAAAAAAATAAAACACTAGACAAATACATAAATAGGTTATAAACACATACATACGATTTACTATAGTATATATTTATAATATACGTGTAACGTTAAATGCGCAAAACCTGAAAATAGTTCGATCAGAATTAATTGAACCACTTTTTAATATAGGTCACATTTTTCAAAAAATCTTCATTAAAAACGATGCCGTGTCTATTTATTAATAGGTCAAGCAAGCCAAGGTCAGCGCGTCGCAGCGGCCCGGTGACGACTCCTCCCTCGATAAAGCGTCGTCGCAGACGCAAGAAACGATCAGAATGGCCAGTAAAACTAAAACAGCACATAAAACCTTTACAATTTTTTTCATGACTTATTTTCTCTCTGAAATAGGTTAATTGAATTAAAAATCAGTTGGGGTGTCTGAGGTTTTGCGCATTTAACGTTACACGTTGTATATTTAAAATATAAAAATATTTATGTGTGTATATATACAGCGTGTAACGGAAGGGGGGTATCAACCCTGAAGGAGGTGAATGTGCTCATGAAACTCAACAACTTTCCCCAAAGAACATAGGTCGAAATATGAAAAAAAAATTTGGGCCTCCCATAGTAAATCAATCAGCTGGTAGTCAGTTTTGTAAGGGAGGGACAAATTTTTTTTTCATATTTCGACCTATGTTCTTTGGGGAAAGTTGTTGAGTTTCATGAGCACATTCACCTCCTTCAGGGTTGATACCCCCTTTCCGTTACACGCTGTATATCTATAATATATAAATGATGCAAAACTGGCATTAGTCAGGCAGTTTTAGCTGATACTTTTGAGGAGGGGCTTTTGGGTAAATGATAACAGCCGCATGGGTCGATCGAAGGTTAAGCCATACTTGCCGCGGCTAGTTAGTGGATCTATTACATATGGGAGACTCCTCCGTGCTTCGGAAAGCACGTTTAGCCGACTGACGTAGTATTTAACCCATTCCCTGTCCCATGAATCACATATGATTCATGTTCATTGTTTAACTATTGTGTCTACTTTGTGGACAGGGAACCTGTTAAATCTGCTCAACAATTAATTTCCCTGACTTTTATGTATTTGTACGTCACAATCGCTACCACAGTTTAGAACTCAAAAACTGCACTACGGCACGAGACGCTTTTTTATCTATGGATTTTATTTAGACAAGTTGATAACTGTACAAAATGTCTTCACATAATCCAATGTTAATACCACATTTAAAAAAAAAAAACATATATACAACGTGTAACGTTAAATGCGCAAAACCTGAAAATAGTTTGATCAGAATAATGAGCAGAAGTAATTGAACCACTTTTTAATATAGGTCATATTTTTCGCCGTGTCTATTTATTAATAGGTCATGCAAGCCAATGTCAGCGCGGCGCAGCGGACCGGTGACGACTCCTCCCTCGGTAAAGCGCCGTCGCAGACGCAAGAAACAATCAGAATGGCCAGTAAAACTAAAACAGCACATAAAACCTTTACAATTTTTTAATGACTTATTTTCTCTCTGAAATAGTTCAATATAATCAAAAATCAGTTGGGGTGTCTGAGGTTTTGCGCATTTAACGTTACACGTTGTATATAATTGCAGTACTACGAGAAAATGTAGGCGCCTCGATAACCTTCGTGTTTCCAAGTAGTACGATAGTAGTGCGATAAGCTACCAATGTATGATATGGACATCTAGTCTTGTATTTTTCGCTCAAAACTTTGGAAACTTATTTGGAAGTAGTTAAAAACTGCTCCATACATTTTAACCGCATAGGTATTAGATAGCATTTTTTCATGAAAGAGCAGTTTTTTTTTTTATGACGAACCAATTTATAGTCTAGAATCATATTCTGACTTAATGGTTACGGTTTGCGTGGCGACGTCACTGCCAACCCGTTTCAATAGATCAAATACCTTTTCGGTCGTATCTTCCGTCCGCTTCTGCTGACAATTTCCTCTTCTTTCTTCCCTGCGTCGTCATCATCTTCTTTAGCGGGCTCCTCCTTCTTGCCTTTGCCCCGCGGAGTCTTGGGCTCCTTCACTGGTTTGACTGGAGTCTCTTTAGCTTTCACGTCGTTCTTAGTCTTTTTGGTTTGCTTTTGCTGAAAAAATAGTTGACTGGATATTTCTTTCGTACCATTTTATTTTAGACTAGCATCCGCCCGCAACTTCGTTTGCGTAGAATTCGGAATTCCCGCCGTTTAAATCCTATTACCCGTTTTCCTGTAGGAATGAAGCATTTTCTCGCGGTAAAAAGTAGCCTATGTTCATCAGGGATAATGTCGGCTTCTAATGGTAAAACAATTTTTCAAATCGGTACAATACTTTCGGACCCTATTCAATACAATCTTTCCTCTTTATAATATTAGTGTAGACAATCTATAAAGTTATAAAAGAGGCACTAAAAATGAACTTTCTTGACATTAAATGTACAGAAACTTTTTGGACTATGGGAAATTCAGTTTTAAGTAAGAAACTGCCACACAAATAAGTGACAAGACACGGCGCCCAAAAAAAACCAGAGGGGCAGTCCTCGTAATTTTAAGAGTGTTTAGTCCAATCTCAGTTTAAATATCAAAAATACCTCAAATTTCTCCACATTTTTGACATTGATTGTCGCTGAGATAAGATTGCGACTTGATTTTGAACGTTTTTACTACAGGAATTAGCCGTCTGAACTTTATCAAGTACTAAGTAATCTTAACAAGTGTTCAGCATACCTTTCCTTCATCAATGACCAGGTTTCCAGTGTCATCTGAATCTTCAACTGCAGTGTCATTCTGAGTAGCGTTGAGGGTAGTCTGCAATCAAAACAAATTAGCTTAGGGTATGAGTGCCGTTGTGATTACAGGGACATGAGATGTTTCAGCTTTGCTTCTGTAATGGCAATTCAACTGGACTTTAAGACAGATCTTGACCAGGGTTTGAAATACTGGTATTTTCAAGGCCGGTTTTTCAACTGGTAGTAGGTACTTGTTAGGTGGACTAGCGGTACCCGTCTGAAACCAGTACCCAGGTAGCAAGCAACGCTAAGTCCCGGTACGGAGCCAGTACTTTTGGTACCGGTTCCAAGGGGGAATTAGGAAATGTCGACTCCATCAAGCTTATTTCTTATCCTATCTAACTATTTATACAATAAATCATTTCATTTTTGTTTTGCAGATGTCCATGCTCGCATTGTGAGGAGGTTCTTGTCTCTGGAGCCCTAACCACCGGTAGCTTGGACCCTGCTCCCGACACCGGCGGATCACTATTTTTTTATATTTTTAAATGTTTTCACTTAATAGTATTAATCCATAGCGAATGACAGCTCACTCCGCGCTCACTTCACCCAAGCTTTCACGGTGAGATGGTTACAGAATCGCACGGCTGGTCGCAATTTCATCTCAGTGACAATCAATGTCAAAAACTTGTCAAAAATGTAGGGAAATTACTGAGATATTTTTGACAGATTGAGTCTGAAATCAGACTGTGAACATTTTTAAAATTACGAGAATTGGAGGGTCGTAGGTCGTTTGCCATCAAATAAGATTGTAAAAACGTTTGGGGATACTCACATCATCACCTATAGTCTCATCAGCAACCGTAGTATCAACACCGGTGTCATCCAACGTATCATTTGTTGTTGAATCATTGGCAGAGTCGTTGGTTGAAGGTTCAGCTGGTGGTACCTATAGACGGGCAATATTTTATTAATATTTCTTTATAACTGGCTAAATGAGGGGCTTGTGGCTAAGTAATAACAGCCGCACGGGTCGATCGATCTGGTTGAGCTACGCTTGCCGCGGCTCGACCGTAGATGGGTGACCATCTTCACATAACAAGACCCCTCCGTGCCTGGGGAAACACGTAAAGCCGTTGGTCCCGGCTGTCATTCGTGGATCTTTAGAGTCGTTACGGGTCATCAGAAGCACGAAAGTCTGACAACCAGTCTTACCTAGGGGTATCGTATTACCCAGTAACTGGGTTGTGGAGGTCAGGTAGGCAGTCGCTCCATGTAAAATACTGGTATTCAGCTGCATCAGGTTAGACAGGAAGCCGACTCCAACATTGTTGGGTAAAAGGCTAGGCAGATGATGCGATGAACTGGCTAAATGTGTGATAAACCATGATGCAACGCACTGCAAAAATCCTTTTTACATTACAGTAGAGCGTCGATTATCCGAACTAATTGGGGACTTGGGTGTTCGGAAAATCGGTATTTTCGGATAATCGAACTATCTATATGTATATTGATTCAGCCATACATATTTACGTACAGGTTAATGAAAACCATATTTACATTTACATAACAAATCAAGTGACAAGTGACTGCCGCAAACACTTTAGCACTGTAGCACTGTAGCGCGGGAGGTGGGAGAGGCACGCGTGAGTCGTGTGGGCGTAGTAGTTCGGATAAGCGGTCGTTCGGTTGAGCGACGTTCGGATAATCGACGCTTCACTGGAGTTGGTAAATTTTATGTGAACAAACCCAAACTATGTGCCGCACTGTGGCCCAATGCTACAGGAATATGCGCTGCACTGCGATCCGATGCTACATGAATCTGCGCTAGCAACACCTCCGTCTATTACATTCATGAATCTATTCCACAATTTTGTTATACTTTCTATCCTTTTCTCACAAAACCGATCATTGTACTGAATGGCGCCGAAGCTGCGATGGTATTTCTATGTTCCGACTTCAAATCACGGTAGTGCTGTCTCTGACTAGCATAGACTACAGTCTAAAAAAAATTTAAATATTTATTCTTTACTTTTTCCCGTTGTTTATTGTTACCCTAGGTTTCCAGAAATGTAATTTAAAAAAACCTGTCAAAGACCCTATTGGCATCTGTATTATCAGTGTTTTTAGATATGAGCAAAGCATTTGATTTTGTTCCACATAATCGTCTACTTTGCAAAATGGAGAAATACGGCATAAGAGGCAAGGCGCATGACTGGCTTAAAAGTTATCTATCGAGTCGCCAGCAAAGGACAGTAGTATCAAAAATTGACAATAACACAAAGAAAACCTACTGTTCAGAGTTAAAAATAAATAGTTGTGGTGTTCCTCAGGGAAGCGTATTAGGGCCTCTATTATTTATAATATACATAAATGACCTATGCAAGAGCTTAAAACATAATTGCACACTATTTGCTGATGACACTACTCTCACAATAAAATGTTCAAATAGGAATGATCTAGAAACTGAAACTAACAATGAAATACTAAAAGCAATGAAATGGCTGGAATCTAATAATTTACGTGTAAATATTGAAAAGACAAAGTTAGTACAATTTCAAACATACAATAATTCTTTGGTAAAACCACCTCAAATACACTACAATCAATCAATTTTGGAACCCGCACCTTCAACCTTATTCTTGGGAATAGTTATTGACGAAAAATTAAATTGGAAAGAACATGTAAGAAAAGTCTGCACTCGACTCGACAAATTTGTGTTTGCTCTTCGAAAACTGAGACGAATAGCCAGTAAAGAAATAGCCCTCAATGCGTATCATGGCTATGTTGCATCAGTGCTGCGTTACGGCCTCGTGATTTGGGGAAATTCAGTAGACGTGAGCAGAGCATTCATTGCACAAAAAAAATGTGTCAGAGCTGTGTATGGAGCAGAATATTTAGAACATTGTAAGCCATTATTTAAAGCACTGAAAATTCTTCCACTTCCTTGCCTATATATTTTCGAAATATGCATGTTTGTAAAAAGGTATTCGCACATGTTTCCATTGTATGAACACATTTCTAAAAGAGTGAAAAGCATAAGCCCAAATAAATTACTTGCACCTAGCCAGAGACTACATCTGTACAGCAGGAATTCCAATTGCATGGCCATTAAAATCTTTAACAATTTACCCTCACGAATCAGACTGTTGCCCACAAATAAATTCAGAGGAACAATATTTGCCTGGCTTTTAGACAACTGTTTCTATTCAGTTAATGAATTTTTAAATTATAAATTTTGACATTACTTACATTTTATCAATACTTACTTTGTGTGTGTATGTATACCTCTTGACTAGTACTGTTTTTTTTTTGTTTGTTTTTGACATTTTTTCATTCATACATAATAAATATAATAAAATTGTGCTTATAAAACTTGACATTGTATAAGAATTAACAATTTTCATTTGAACGAATTTATAAGTAATTATATTAATGGGCATATATCTTTTTCTTAGCGTTTCGATGACAAAATAACTAGGTAATATGATTATATTGTTGCGGCCTAGAAATTGGCCACTTTGACTTTGTAAGTTCATTTTTAATATTTCTACACCGGCAACGGTAGTGTATGTGAAACTGTTTAATATTAAGATCTTAATGTACCATATACTCAGAAATAAATAAATCTATCTATCTATCTATCTATCTATCTGGTACTGTCTTTAAATGCTTCTAAATGCAGCAAAACTGTTAAGTGGGAATAAATAGGTATCTTACCTCAACAGAAACCCCTATCACTTGCTCCAGCGGCACTTTGTTCGCGAAGTCATGTTCAATCTGTTTCACACCATCGTTGAAGTCTCGTCTCTTCACAGTTTTAGTCAGAAACTTGTCTTTATTATCTGCATAGTCAAATATCATGTTCGGGGAGAGGTTTGCACTGAAAAAAAAAAATATAACTATAGTCTATTCCAAAAGTATCTGATGAAAGTATAAACAAACCTTGTTAAATTCTTACACAGTCATCCACATGGGAATTAAGAACTCATTCATCTGTTTTTAGAAGGTTTCAACTTAAAATCGTACCAGTTTTTCAAACAATTATTGTTGAATAACATAACTTAATTGGAATTAAAAAGTAATCTATAAAATTTGAGATAAAAAAAATGTAACTTAATTGTTAATTGATGTGACGTTAAGGAGATTTAAAATTAGAATTTTTAGTTAAAATAAAAATATCCATTGAATAATTCAGTTTGTAAGTGGCACTTGCAATCCCGGTAATTGCATACTCTAGTGGCACTACATTGGCATCCACAGGTATGTTTTCTGATTTGTTTGTACATAGTTACATCCTTATCAGATACAGAGATTATGGAACAGACTATAATTCTGAAGAGTATGACATACAGAAAACATTCAAAAAAACATTCATGTCCTGAAACTAAGATTTCAAAGATCTGAGATTTCCACTAGCCCAGACTGGACCCTACATTATAGCTATCTCCTTCGCACTGAGAGGAGGCCAGTCTCAACAATGAGAACATAATTATGCTATATTTTAACAAAATATTGTGTAAGAATAGTTTGAAATGGAAATAATTTACAAAAATGCATGTTTCAGTTCCATTGAAACAGGGACTTGACTGTGATAAGATATTTTAATTGATAAATTGTATGTTTTCAATTGAATCATTATGACAAGAAGAATTATTTGTGTTAACTTGAGAAGTAAGTAAAACAATAAGCATACAAAAAAATCCTTCAACATAGCCCGTGAAATTCAAAATCACTATAATTTGCAAAAAACGCAAGAAATTTTTAATTTCGCAACTAAAATATGCAAAATTGAAAATTTCTAATGGAAACATAATTGACACAACTTAAAAGAAATTGTGTCCAGTTGCTATAATATTATTATTTTCTTTTTTATGCAAATGTGTTTTTACGAACATTTTTATTTCAGTAAAGCATCAAAAACATTTTTGTACACTTCACTTACGTTTCTCCCGTGCCATAGAAATATACAAAATACTTCTTCCCATTCGGCTTTTGCACCTGAAATTAAAGAATAATGTTTTAAAAGTATCTAATTATGAAACGGTAAAAATTATTTTTGTGTTTGTTAATTGGTTGAAGGACACTCAAAGAGGCATAACAGATGTTTCATTGTTAAGTATGGAGGTGTTTAATGTGCCCCGAAGTGTATTTGTTAACAATTCCTAGTAGTATGAAATAAAAATATACAATTTATTTATTTAGCCTATCGCTGCAAGGTATACAGGCATTATATTATATGTTTTTATATATATATATATATATATTTGGAAGCAGCATTTAATTCTGTTTCGTCATAATATAAATGTTTTTACAAATAAATCAGAATAGGTGAAATATTTTAACTCTGAAAATCAAATAGAATTAAATTACTTGGAATTATTTTATCAATATCACATACTATGTGTAAAAAAATTTTTAAAAATAAATGTGGTAGTGCTTTTTTTTATAAATACAATAATATCAGGTGATGTAATTTAAAAATTTTACGAAATGAAGATTGTAAATAATTAAATAATAAATAATTTGTTGGCTGAAGTAAAAAAGGAGTTACCAGAAATGTATGGGTTTATTTGCGTGCTACAGGCACCCATCAAAATTATTATATAAAGACATTGTTTTGGAATCCGCAGTCGGATGCCAACAAGGTGATCCTCTCGGGCCAGTCATTTTCAGTTTGGCTATCCATCCCATAATATAAAAACTAAATTCAAAATTCAATGTTTATGCTATTTAGAAGATGGCACACTAGGAGGTGACGTGGAAACTGTTCTAAAAGATCTTCAATTCCTAAAGCAACAGTTCCAAATCATCGGCTTTAACCTCAACAACTCAAAATGTGAAATTTACATTTGTGACAATACTGACAGACATTCGACTATACAGAAATTTAATTTAATAGCCCCAGACATCAAAGTTTTGGAAAAAAGTATATTGCACCTCCTAGGTTCCCCAATTTTAAAAGAGTTTTTTACAATTCATCAACGAAAAAATTAAACATTTTAACCATATTTCGGACAGACTTTCTAAAATTAATTTACATTCGGCATTTACCCTTATCAGATATTGTTGTTTCTGTCCAAATTTTATGTATTTTCTCTGCTCTTCATCTTTATGGAAGCAGTCACACCTTTTGGACAAAATCGATTATGTTGTTCGCAACACTCTTACATCCATTTTAAATGTGGCTTTTGACGACCGCGCCTGGCTACAAGCCACACTACCCATTCACTTTGGTGGGCTCGGCGTCTGCAAAATTTCTAGTATAAGCCTACCGGTGTTCCTATCCTCGGTACAACGCACAGAAAAGTTAACCACATGAATCTTGAATCCTGCTCAGGTTAACTCTGAAGTGCCATGTTTGACCGATGCGGTGAACACCTGGAAAGTGGCTTGCCTGAATACACTTCAGCCTGAGAACCCGTTTTCCCAGAGACAGTGGGATGAGCCGCTCTGCAGGTTGGTACCTAATAAACTTATTAATGCGTCCACCAATACTGCTGAGCGTGCCCGTCTGCTGGCTGTGGGTGAACTCCACATCGCTGTCAATGCGGTGAAGCAGTCGAATGCCTCAGACACCATGGCCTATCCTGCAGCAAGAGTTCTGGTCGAATGGCACGGCACACCAGCATTAACAACATCATCCGTCGGGCTCTTGTCACCGCCGGGGTGTCAGCTGTTTTAGAACCCAATGGTTTAGCACGCGACAAAGGGAAGAGGCCAGATGGGATGACTATAATGCCTTGGAAGTTGGGTAGGCCTCTGGTGTGGGATGCAACCTGTGTCGACACCATTGCACCATCCCATCTTCCAAGCACGGTGGGCTGTGCTGGAGCGGCTGCTGCAGGTGCGGAAAACCTCAAATGGCACAAATACTCCAATCTCTTTGGAATGTATATGTTTGAGCCGTTTGGGGTTGAAACACTAGGGCATTGGGGTCCAAGTGCTCATCAAATATTTCGGGATATCGCCAAGCAGTTGGTTGACACTTCACATGACCAGAGGGCCGGCCTATTTTTAGCCCAAAGAATCAGCATTGCCACCCAACGTGGTAATGCAGCCAGCCTTTTGGGCACTTATTCCATTGACAGCGATGTGGATGAATTTTTTTATATATATAGATTTTTTAGTGTTAGCTTGTATATTGTAATTGTTGTCTCTTTGTGAATAAATGATGGTTATTTTCCAAGTAAAAATATAAATATTAGAAACATAATAACATTCATAAGATATTTTTATTATATTAATATTCAATTTTAAATATAATATTTACAACTGACAAACATAATCACGGATTAATACGAAATTGCCTATCTCAGATTCCACATCATCTATTTGGCTTGGTACAAACAGTTTCCTGAAAAATGACAGTTAAGGGTTATCACCAAATGTTTGTTGATGTCAATATTTTTACATTCATAAAGACTACAAGAAAATAATGCTATGGGGAATTACAACCATACATTGGATATTTTATCTAAATCTAAATCCTTCGAAATTATGAGCAAAATGGTATGGTTCTAAGTATTTGTAAGTGTCATTCAACCATACAATGGAGACATTTTTTTATCTTTAGAATTCTGTTTTTTATTACAATTCATGAATAATTCTGATGTGCAGGCATGGAAAATATGATTTGGACGCAAAAATTGCTCTTTAGTATGAAAAGAGTCGGTAAAATCATTAAGATAATGTTATTAACACAATGTTATCAGTAAATTAGAGATCTGATGCTGTGCCAATATCAAAAATGTAAACTATGTGGATAACATAGACCTTGCATGGGGCAGTGCGAAGGCGTCGGGACCGCGATACAACATGTCTTCCCGCGCTTACACACAATTAAAACACAAAGGGTACAGCGTTTTCATTTTAACACACAATGGCAACAGAATCACTTATATTGTACACTCACCCTAGCCGGCCAAGCTGGATATCCTTTTACTTTGGCGAAGATGAAGTCGCCAGCTTTATATTCCTTTACTTTTTTGCCCATTTTCAACGAACGCTGCTGTAATACCTTATGTATTCTTGAAATTTCTAACAGCTCACTGCCTTGTCACGGAAACTGGAACCGAAACGTTATTGCACCGGTAACTTTTACTTGTTTATCAACGCGGTTGTGGTGAATAATCTGTAATTATTGAGCTTATTCCTAGAGACGCCAAGATAAGTAAATAACCTATAAAGAAATTCTTACCGCGGCAACGAATTGAGGGTAAAGAAATAAACATGGCGTTTCTCAGAGTTACCATCTAAAAATATTCGTAAATCTACTATTATGCCGAAGCTCCACAGCCTCATATATTGCGATGATATTCTATTCATGCCTGAAAATTCCGTTTTCATTGTGCTTATCCATGGCATGGCTACATCCTTATTCGTTATATTTTATCACGAAGACAGCATAGCCAATAAAATAATAGACGAAGTGGTCGAATAAATGGCACATCTTTAGAAAATGTCAAAGATATTTGCATTTATAATCTTGTGATAATATCATAATAATGATTCGTTTTTTAAAGTGCTTGAATTTAGAGCAACTTACGTACACTTTTTCGTTTGTTCTGTACCTAGTCCTCTTATTTTGAACAGCTGCCCGATGTCAAGTACACATTCTTTTTCAAATGTATACTTGGGTTTGGTCAACTGGTCGTAGCATAACTTAAATGATTTTTTATTGTCCCCAGGTGGTTATCAAATGAAGTTGATCAAAATTAACAAAATATAATTATATAAAACTTAAAAAAAAAAACAACAAGTAAGAGTACCATCAATACGAAAAGAAGAAGAAGACAATAAAATTATCTCTACAACATCAACAACAACTCCAGGACTCGTCTGCTTCAATGGCCATCGGTCCTTCGACAAACATGCCACTTCAGTTTGCTTACTCTGCAAGCAAAAGCAAAATAAATTCAAAGAATATTCTAACATGGATAGAATAAACAGAAAACATAACAATGTACAGATGGGGCTGTTCATTTATTCAATTAGCAAGTTCGTCACGGCTCCCTTAGATGTCACTGCTTGCGGTAGCGTCGGGGGTCGGGTTGCCTCCTTCCCTCAAATATGGCGAGGGTGGTAATGGCTGATCTTTGCGTTATGCTCGTGAACGGGTGCTGCTTGTGGTGAATGGTCGTCTTGCTGACCATGGTTTTATTACTGTTGTCATTAGTAATAACTTGTTTATTTAGTTTCCTTCGATGGTCCTAGTTTATCATTTGTGACTTCAAGTGACAGCTATGTAAACAGAACCCAGCATTGCATAAATATGTTAGCGGTCACGCCCTTTACACATGGAGGCTTTTATTTAATTTTGATTTATTAATTTTTGCATGAGTACGTATAGTTTTTTATTGTATTTCTTGGTATATTGGCGTAGCTAGCTGAAATATGGCAAATAATGTAATTTAGTGTTCTGTGTCTTGTAATGTTACTTACTTTGCATACCTTGTATTGTATTCAGTCAAGTATTTTCTAACTGAACAGACAGCTGTGCTGCTGGGGAGTTTGTTGCGCCACTTCTTCTTCCCAGCGAAAGCACTAGGAACTGGTGAAGGGCGGGCGTTTTGGAGACTGTCTTTTGTAATTTTGACGTTCGAAAAGTGCTGATTCTCAGCCTAGTTTGAATAAATGGCTTTTCATTGGTATTGTTCGTCGAATCGTAAGGCTCCTCAAGTTCTGAGTTGAGCTGCACGATTTTTGACAAATGCGCGCACTGACTGGACAGGTCCGCTCAATCTGTGTGGTTCTTTACTCAAAAGAACATTTCAGACACCAATCTCTGGACTTTAAAAGAGACTGTGACCTCTGAGTTTGTTTCGGCCTTTCTTCTCAGAGTAGTCAGATAGGAAACGCCGACCTCATCTAGTTTAAAAAAATAATATTGACATGTAAAAGTGTTTGCACAAACCTACTTACAGAAAATAAATCATTTATCATTTGATTTTGATTTTTGATTACATAAGACAATTATGACCACTTTCTGACCGAGACCTTTCTTTCTGAGATAAGACTTGGGTGAACCCCCTCCCTCCTTTTTAATCTTACGTAAGATCAGTAGATATCTACCAATATTGCAAAAAAGTAGCAAAAAAAAATTAAATGCTTGTAATTTTTGCTTACTTTGGTGGACTTACTTAAGATTAGTCTAGTCCCCTTCCACCCCCACATAAGAAAAAATAAGACTTGTTTAGACCCCCTCCCCCCTCAAATCATCTTACGTTATACATGAACAGCCCCGATGCCAGCACACCAAGCTACCCGAAACTCAAAAATTTTCCCAATCAACTTTTAACCTTATACTTTAGTAATAAAGTTGAAAATCTATTACAGAAATTTGTCAGATTGTAGTAGTTTGATGTGCTGGCGTCTGTACAATAACTATTTTAACCCATTCCCTGTCCCATGAATCACATATGATTCATGTTCATTGTTTAACTATTGTGTCTACTTTGTGGACAGGGAACCTGTTGAGTTATACAGGGAAGGGAAAGGTGGAAATATAAAACAGGTATAGGAAAAATAATAAAATAGGTAAGTGTGGATTTAGTAGGTTCTAGGGAGTTTTCTAAAATATTGATTAATTGAAGAATAATGTTTCTATAATAGGTAATAGGTAATACGGGTTGGTGTCCGCAAAACGTTTCTATAATATAACAATAAATTTCAAAGACGCGTCACGTTTAGACATATTTCGTTATATGAGAGAGAAGAAAAATATAACTATCTCTTTCTCTCCACTAAATCTCCCTAAAGCTGATCGTCCACCACCAGCATAACTAAGTTTAGCACGCATAATTCAGCCAGTTATTCATATATGTGCGTCCACCGCAACCTATGCCAGCTAAGCTAACTAAAATAGCCCAACTAAGTCAAACTAACTTAGTTATGTAGGCTGATCCGAAGCTACGTGAAATAAGCTAAGCCCCTCTCACCCCCGTACGTTATCCCTCTGGCGCCTTTTGATAGTGTTGTTTTGTAGTGTGTGATCGTGCGCAGGCAGTGAAACACGAATTTCCAACATGGAGGTATTTATTGAATACAAGCAACATCCTATATTGTATAATCCAGAGGCATAAGACTCTTCTTTCCTATGACGAATGTAATCCTCTTCTGAACTCTCGTCATAGCTCTTCTCTTGTTCTTCCATCACGTCCGATTAACTCGACACTCCAGCACAAACTGATCATCACTTACTTAGTTTTAGCTTATGTTTCGGTGGACGGAGCAACTTTCTTCCCTGTTTAGTTTAGCGTTGTTCACTGAGCTTATTTTTTAATTCGCTTAGCTAGCGGTGGACGAACGGCTTTATAATTTTATTTTTTATGAAGTTTCACCTATACCACGCGTACAGTGCTGTACGCGCTTCATGTGTACGCACAATTTTTGAAAATATAAGATAAGACTATTGACGTTTATCTTTATTTGACTGGTGCTTCTGACCTATATAAATTATAGAGGTCAGTGTTAGCATAGCATCCTCGAGGAATTTTCTCCTTCTGTAAATATTTGATTAAATATTATTTTTTTTACTAAAACATTTGTTTTCTAAGTTTCTAACGACGTTAAACATTTTGTTCAATGCAAAATATTTGAAAACACAAACAATATCTCCAATAATGTGCCGATAACATCCCCATCCACCCACTTAACTCTATTTGTCTATAGGCAAAAACATTAATATTTTAATTGGCAACCCAGTTACTATGAGTGGTCGTGTCAGACGGATGCTTCGGGCGAGCATTTTCGCGTAAACTAATTGATTTCTTCTAATTAAATTATAGTGAATCATTGTGTAAGCGATGCAAGTGTGATGTGAGCCATGCGAATTAATATTGTGCAAATATATAACCGAGAGACTTCAAAATAGGGGATGTAACAAAAATAAAAATGGCTTCAGGAGATACTGATCATATCGAAGTGATGGACACTTCGGCTTCTAAAAAGCCTGATAGCGCAACTGGACCTTCGGGTGCTGACGAAGATGGTAGTGCATTGCTAAATCTAATAATACTACAACGCATTCCATTGTTGTAATCCCTTTGTAACAAGATAATACTTTGTCAACTGGGACGATTTTCACAATACTCATCGGCCCATTTTTCTTCTTTTCAGATCGAGACAAGAGTTCAATCGCTGAGAAAAATGTACCTTACGATGTAAGTGATCGTTTCATTTGTTATTATTCTGACTATTTTCATTCATAACTGCGTGAAAAGTTTGAAATATTGTGGAGAAAGTGTTGTAGAGATTGGTTAAATGAATTGTGTGTAATTAGCATTCAAGATTCATTAACAATTACGCGGTGAGAAACTGCTAAGTAACACTATTGTGTGTACAATATAATCTTCGCAACTTATACATACACAGTCTCTACATTTACGCCTATCTATAGCTAAAAAGATACGAAAACAGTATCCATTTCATTCTAGAACATTACTTAGGTAAAATTCCCATCAAAATATGTCAAGCAGTTTTCGGTTTATGTCTAAAAATTTGTTTTTGATTGTAATGTAATAAATATAATAAAGATAAGGTGTATTACATCATTGCCAGATTTAATTTAATCTTTACAACCACAAACAATCACAAATATTTTCATAAATTGTTTACACATTCAAGGCCTATTATTTGGACATTTATTCCGGCCCTTTCTTCCAATTTACTGGACTTCCGAACTCATTGTAGCCAATATTCCCCGTATTTCTATTTAACACAGCCCTATGCTGGATAAAAGCATGTCCTTAACCAAGGCAGTAATAAAAATATAAGCATTGTCCATGTCCAACATTAAGATTGGTACACATAGCCATAGCTGTAGATGAGAGCTGTAGAGGAATGAATGGAATGCTCTTCCTTCCAAATTCAATAATTTAAAAACAAGAAAAAAGCTGTAGCAACCAGTACATAAAACCCATTGTAATCAACAATAGTGCTTACTTTGAATGCTAACAAAAAGTTGTAATTTTTTTGTTGTAGATTCTCCTCTTTTGTCAATAGTTATACTACCTGCTTCTAACAGGTTTATTGCTATTATTTTTGAGTAAATTATTGTTTGTTGGAATGGACTTGAATTATTAATTTGGATTGTCAAAACACTAGTATTATTACTAAAAGTTAGTTCAAATAAAAGACAATAAAAACCAGAAAAGTTCAGACACAAGCAAATACTTGAACTATCATGAAAACGGGTTAAATTCTAATATTATGCAATTCCTTTCCTTACGATTAACAGTGTCACTTAGTAACAATTTTAATAATATTTAGTTTTCTTACTGTGAGTGCATGTACTAATATTATACATTCCTTTACTCACTATAATATTAGTACTTAAATTAAAATTAATGGCTGAAATAAGCAAACCTAATTAATTAAATCATAATCATCAAAGGATGCTTAGCTTATTTTTTGTTGAAATTGTTATAGAATCAAGTTCTTCTAACTTATCAGACAGCTGTGCTGCTGGGGAGTTTGTTGCGCCACTTCTTCCCATCTAAATCACTAGGAAATGGTGATGGGTGGGCTTTTGTGGGACTGCCTTGTGTAATTTTGCCATTCAAAAAGTGTTGATTTTCAGCCTTATTTTAATAAATATATCCATTCAATATGTCAGACATGAGAAAAATGTTTCTTATTTTTGTATCAGCTGAACAACTATATCCTATTATACAACATTAGTTTTAGTATATGCAAAACCTGAACCAATGTGTACTGAACTGTATCATGAAAAATCACAAAGTTATAAGCTTGTTATGTTACCTGGATGTCCGTACAAAAATATGCTAACATCACGCGGCGCCCCCGCGTCACCCGCGCCTCCAGCCTGCTGTGCGCGCCTAGTGCCACTATGACCGGCCGTGACCTGTGTTGTGCGCATTTATGATTGCGGATATGAACTTAGTGTCGCTCGGTGTCCAATTTGTGAACTTTTTTAAATGTATTTAGGACAAAATATAACATGGTGTAAAAATTAATGGAATTGATGTGGTTAGTTATTCCGAACAAACTGTATTCAGGTTTGCAATATTGTCCCAAAAATATTTAAAAATGGTTACAAGTTGGACACTGCATCTCTTCACCGCCCTTGGTTGACTGGTAGAGAATGCCTAAGGCCTTAAGTCTGCCTTTATACCTTTTTGTGTGCGAAAAGATTAAATAAATAAATAAAGTCAGGTTAATTACTCCATTTATAATTCAAGAACGGCTGGACCGATTTTTATGATCTATGATTTGTTGGATTTGTCTTCACCCCAAATAGCACTCACACACTATTAAAATATGAGAAAAAAATGTCGAAAAAAAAATAATGAAAATAATGCATTTTCTTATAATTTCGTTCTTACTGATTCTGAGGCGGTACGAAGTTCGCCGGGGTCAGCTAGTAATTAATGCACGGAGAGAAAAATCTTACAAAAATTACTGTGCTGTCTCATAATCTGAGTGCATTTGAGTGGTAATGGAAAAATTACCATGCTAGCACAGTAAAAATTCTTATGCTGTACAGTAAAATTATTTGGACAAATAGTGAATTTTTCCCAATCTCACTCAGAAAATTTTCTCTAGATGTCACTTGCACTCACTTTACAGTGACGAGCACAGTAATTTTTCTAAGAATTTTCTCTCCGTGTATAAAAATGTAGCAGTTTGTCTAGGATGCTAAAGAAACTTTAGGCAACAGGCAAATAATTTTTTTTTTTAGTATCAATAAAGTTATTATTATTAATATCTTAGGAGCCTGGTGTTTGGTTTTATAGGAAAATAGAAATTTCTTGTCGCCTATAGCATAGGTGTTTATAACAGGCGAAATATGGGTGCAGATTTTGTCAGCCTACCCCTTTGAGGGATACAGGATGGTGTGACATTTGGTATGTCATGATTGAAAAAAGGAAAAACCATAGACTAAAAAACTCAGTCTTGCTTTTGCATTGTGATCAATGTAGGTTCATGTTTATTTTTATTACAGTTTTATGATAATTAATGTTAGTGATAACATTTTGTTATCTAGGTACGTGAGTAATTATTAGTTTTAAATGAGATTAAATAAGTAACAATGTACTTGTTACCTATTTCCAAAAAAAAATATATTTATAACAATTAAGTATGTATGAACCCTATGATATCTCACGGAAAAAAATACTTAGGAATACATATACTTAATTTTAAAAAAAACCGGTGAAATGCGTGTCGGACTCGCGCACCGAGGGTTCTAAACAAAGTAGGTAAGTAACTACTTACACATTTACGGTTTTTGGATTTTTCCTTTACTTGTGCTACATGGCATTGCCTCTTGCCAAATTTCATGATTCTAGGTCAACGGGAAGTACCCTATAGGTTTTGATTCCCTTGCGAGTGTCAAAATATGCGACATAAACGGAATAGAAACGCCCGTATCTTTTGATTTCGTTGACTTAGAAGTTCGATTTTTTCACTGCTTCAAGGCATTGCAGCCCTGAGTATTTGACATGAATTATTTTAACTTGATAATTCACGTGTTCCTGAGAAAAAGGGTCTTGACAGACGGACATCAGGCGGACAACGAAGTGATCTTATAAGGGTTCCATTTTTCTTTCGTGGTATCGAAACCAGGGCTCTGAACCGGTTTAGAAAGAGCGGTTAATTTCGATGAAATACCGGTAAATATATCGTTCCCTCATTAACCGGTTAAACAAGTGAACTGTTCATATGTAACCCAAATGACAAAGGTTACCGGTTACATAAGCACAAACGGTTTTGACACCCAAATTAACCGGTTAATTCCGTAAGTCGTAAATATTTTTCGTCTACTTTTTAACATTTCCAACAAGTTATAGTGACATTAGTACACTTAGTACCCCAGAAAACATTAGGAAAAAAAATGTTTGATCTGAGGACGTCAAATACAACCGGAGAACTTAAATGGTGCGGGTAGATTCATGTTGCGACTTGCTTAGTTAGGGGGCGGGGGGTGTTTAACCGGTTAATTTTCACTTTCAAAACCAAAATTCATGAAAAACCGGTTTCCCGCAAAAACCGGTAAAAACCGGTAAAGTGCAAACCTTAACCTAAATCGATTTCGGTTTGGGGTCAATGACCGTAACCGGTTAAGAATTTCAACCGGTTTCCGAGCCCTGATCGAAACCTAAAAATAATGAAAAAAATATGATAGATGATGCTGCTTGATCTTAGCCACCCATCACTACGCTAAAAGATCTATTCCAGTGGTCAGCGATTGCAGCTCCAAGGTGGTTTTACAAAGGTAGACATTTGAGGGGCGAAGACTTCGTCAACAGAAGCAACAAGGGGTGTGAATGTCGCATGTCGCATTTCACAAGCGTTTGAATATTTCCTTATGTTTTCTTCTTCGGCGGATTTTAGTACAGACGCGACAGGGCGTGCCATATAAGAAAGAGCGTCAGTGTCTACGACATGGATTCAAATAACGCCTACCTCTAAGATTCCAAATACCACGGCAAGAAAGATCTTCACGTAGTCCGCAGTCTCCTTCGGAGATGATGGGTTCTTTTGACTACGTTTCCCCATGCGTGTTGACATAAGTCGATGAGTAAATATCTAATTTCATTATGACGGCGTGTTATAAGACCACCCTTTTTACAACATTAAGCGTGATCAACGTTGAATTCATCGCAACCACAGCCATCACATGCTTATGGCATTGAGACTGGTAGTCTGTGCTAACGTAATGCAAGTGCGTCTCTGAACCCTGATGGGGATAGATCTAAATGGTCCTTCTTAGTTGGTATGATAGATAGCCAGTTGGATGATTTTGTTTATTATTATTTAGTAACAGCGCGTCGCGGTTTCACCCGCATAAGTTTCGATCCCGTGGGGATATCGGGATAAAAAGTATCCTATGTGTTAATCCTGGTTATAAACTATCTGTGTGCCAAAAACATACAAACACACACACACGCACACTCAAAAACTTTCGCCTTTATAATATTAGTGTGATTGTTGGGTAACCTTTCGAGGAATACAAGCTTGATGTTATGTGAATATAATAATGTGTCACGTCTATAAACAACGCTAGTGCTGCGTCTACGCGTCGTCTATCGCCGCTCGCACTAAGCGTTGGTTGATGCCGCGTCCCTTGACTATCTTATTCATTTATTAGTTGATAATCTCTTACAAACGAATTATCACTGGTTTTTTAGGGTTCCGTACCAAAATGGTAAAAAGATGGTAAAAAGGAACCCTTATGGTGCGACTCAGTCTGTCTGTCCGTCTGTCGCAGCTGGATATCTCAAGAACTACAAATACTGTCAACTTGAAATTTGGAATAGTTTTAGATGACGTTTGGCATTGACTATTTTGTAAATAAGAAAGAAATAAAAATATATTTATTTTTTTCAACAGGGACTTAAACATTTAAAACTTCGAAGTGGGGCTACTAGGGCATGTGGGGTATGAAAGAGTCCTCTTTGCACATTCTCAAACATTTGTTTTTTAGGCCGCATAGTTTTCGACTTTTGATGAAAAATGTAAAAAAAATACCGGGGGGACTGTATTTTTTTATTATCTCTTACCTATCTCCGAAGTTTGCATAGAGAAAAATCTGAAATTATTCTATGTGATAGAAGTTTATGTAAAGAGTACAGGAAAAATAAAACAATATCTCTAAACAGCACACTATTTCAGAAACAAAAAAAAAATGAAAAATGCTATGGAACCCTCGGTGCGTGAGTCCGACTCGCTCGTGACCGGTTTTTTTTTTAAGTGAAAAGCTTAGCACAGTGTTATCACAGGTCAATGACTCACACTGATAAGACAGCTCTTTATCAGTCCCGTGGGAAAAATTTGGGACTAGATATCACAACAAACGTAACATCACGCCTATTCACAGAAGGGTAAGGCAGAGGTGCCCAATGATTCTTCATCATTCTCCCAATTTATTAGGGGTCGGCGCAACATGTCTTTCTTCCATACTTCTCTATTAGTCCCGGGCTTTATTAATTAATTATTAATTAGGCTTTATTAATTAGAGGCGCCCGTGGCTAAATAATAACAGCTGCACAGGTCGATCGATCAGGCTAAGCTACGCTTGCCGCGCTTGGTCTGTGGATGGGTGCTTTACATACCGAGACCCCTCCGTGCCTCGGAAAGCACGTTAACCCGTTGGTCCCGGCTGTCATTCGTGGATCTATGACAGTCGTTACGGGTCGTCAGAAGCCCGAAAGTCTGTCAACCCGAAAGTCTTTTAACCAAATCGTATCGTATTACCCAGTAACTGGGTTGTGGAAGTTAGATAGGCAGTCGCTCCATGTAAGATACTGGTATTCAGCTGCATCCGGTTAGACTGGAAGCCGACCCCAACATAGTTGGGAAAAGGCGGGCAGATGATGATGACTTCTCTATTAGTTATCATCTCGGTAGTCACTCCCTTGTTAGCCACATGTTTCATACAGTCCATCCATCATTTCTTTGCCCCCTATTCTTGTACAGGTGCTCAATGGTTGTGAAAACAATAACTATTAACAAAATTACTGGCTGCCGAATTACCAGTTTGTATGTTGATACTTTCACTTCACAACTTTTAATTTAATTCCTGTACTGCCTACGGCAAAAAATTGAGCGTCTTTTTTCTTGTATTGATAAAACAATTAAAATCTAAAAGAGCCTTGGAAAGCTTCATTTTAAATACATTTTTAGGGTCCTCTATGAGGAATAAAATAAATCATGAGTTTGTCTGTCTATATTTTATGTACAGATGTTTTTTTTTTTTCAAAAAACATTGTTATGTTGGAATAAGGTCAAAGGTTCGTCCCCTAAAAGAAGCCCAAAATCGTAATGTAGCTGTACAAAAACTTCTGGTTACTCCTGGGAATCCAGGCGTTTATTAAATTTATCACGCAAAACATCGATACTTATAGTATAATCAGACAGGCCAAGGCGTCTACACAGCCTAAGAAATCAGTATTCAGCCTTTATAAATATTGTCTATGGGGAAAAAGCAATACAAAGCTGGCATACGGCCAGTGTTGAATAAAGAGTCATTTCCAATGAAACTGCGCGAATATAATTATCTTCATGGTTTTATGGGCGTGCGCCGACGAAGTCAAAACAATTTTGTCTGTCGTTGTTAAAACAGCAGCATGAGGCCCTTTGTAAACGGCACGGTTTCTTTACGGCACAGCATATAAACCGCGCCGTAGAAAAAACGTGTCCGTCAACAAGCTTCCATAGTGATCCACACAGCACTGACGACCGTGCGTACACACGGCGAATAAACCGTAGCTTTTCACGGCAAGAAAAACGTGTTCAAAGGGCCATATTGCGTAACACACTCGGAATACGGTTACCAACCGTCTAGGCAAGCGCAAATAATTATTATGACACCCCTTGAAGGCATTTTTTTGATGAGTGTCGATAAGCTTTAACCCAATTCACACAACATGCGATCACACGAACCTCACGCCTTTTTCCGTCGAGGTACTAAGGCAGTAAGTTAGAGACGACAGAACGCCACATCATTTCTGTCGACAGACGTCTACTCCTGGACATAGTCCTCCCCCAAGCACCGCCACGTCGACCGGCACTTTGCTTCCAGCGGATTCCTGCGGCCTTCACGTCATCTTTCCTCCTTGTGGGAGGCCTTCCAACGCTAAGTCTTCCGGTACGCCGTCGCCACTCCAATACAAGGATTTTAAAGTAAAATTCTTCACATAATGGCGTGTTAAGTCCTTCATACAGCGTGAGAACCAACCTTACAATCCATTGTGAATTCTGAGTCAATCACGAAGCGTATGGAATCACAATATATTGTAGAATAATAAGTAAAATAAAAATGAGATACTAATCTCACGTAAGATTCAAAGGGGGGAGGGGTTCATTCAAGTCTTATTTTTTCTTACGTATGGGGGAGCGGGGTCAGAATTAGTTCAAATTGTCTTACGTATTAAATGAACAGTCCCTAGAGAGAGCGCGCGAAGTGTGGTTCGCGTTATCGCGACAATGTAGCCTTAGCATCAAAGACTTTGTCCGGGGAAGTACTACTGCCATACTTATATCTGCCACCAAGCAGGGTTGCTCTGTTCCTGGTTGAAGGGTATGGGTTCCGGCGTAATTAGGTACAGACGCCAGCACACCAAGCTACCGGAAACTGTCAAATTTTCCCAATCAGCATTAAACCTAATGCAAATAGCGATAAAGTTGAAAATCTATTAAAGAAATTTGACAGATTGTAGTAGCTTGATGTGCTGGCGTCTGTACATGCTATTTTGAAATGGCAACGCGTCTGCGATAACTCTTGAGCCCTATCTACTTAATAATTATTTTTTTTCTGGGTACAAGCATTTCATTTTCACAAGCGTTCCTTTTATAACGGAAGTGAGCGCTAAGGAAGATTTTTTTTTAATTCATCTCTGAAAGAATTGAATAGGGTATTTCAGTTTATCATTTCTGCCGATGGGAAACCCCTTCGGGCACACAGCTTGTTAAATATAAGTGACAATACGACATACTCGTCAAAAAATTACACATTTTCGCGACAGATGCTGTTTATTATAGCACTAAAACTATGAAAGAAACTTAAAATTGTCACCTGTAGATTTGATTAAATAGGTCCCTGGTACTGCAGAAGCCCATAGGCAATAGGATATCACTTATCGTCACGAGGATTACGTGTTTATATGCCATGCCAAAAACCGGGACTTCGCATGGCACCCAGTCTGTAATCAGCCTTACATTTGTCGGGATAGACCGACTATTACCGATCTAGACAGTCGTCCTAGTAAAGTACCTACTTGGCTATAACAGTGTAGGAACTCCAGGATATTATGTCATCCTTGAAATATGCCTATGGTTTTGGCAAAAGAGGCTGTATTTAAGCCTGCAAGTTATGGCGGAATATGGCTTAAAAGCTTTTAGTTGTCATAGTGGGAGTTAGTATGTAAACTGAACCCTTTTAAGGATAATAGCGCATTTTCGCTAGGCGTTCGTCTATTTTGTCTTAAGTATACGTACGATATCTGGGCATATCGAGCTTTGGGGACTGTCACATAGGTATGAGTGATAAGAGACTACAAAACCGAACAAGCTTATGTCGTGGTAAAAATATTAGTCAGTTATTAGGTTGGTAGCGGAGCTGACGACTGCTTAGGGTGCACAAGCGTAATCAGTCTATAATGTCTGCTGGCACACAAGCCTCTTCTCAGTGAGGGGAGTGCGCCATTATCCACCACGATTGTCCAGTGCGGGTTGGTAATGTCACATGTCTTCGAATTTGTAGATCTGGGACATGCCATTTCTTCACGATGTTTTCCTTCACCGGTTTTTGACATGTGACATCCACCCGTACTGGGCTCGCGTGGTGAATTACGGTTCACTCCCTCCTACTGAGAGGAAGCTCGTGTCCCAGCAGTGGGAACATTATAAACTGATTATTTTTATGCTTCATCTCCAAACTAAAAACTAAAATCAGAGAAAATTTTACACTTTCATCTACCAGATTTGATACAGAAAGAACATTAAAATGTATCAGAATATAACGACTCAGTGTCATTACGACTAACCCATCATTGTTTGGGACCATTGACCTTACCAATTTAGGTGGTGCGACCATGTGACAGTCAGTGGCAGAAATACCATTTGAAATGTGTTGGGTGACAAACTCATGCACAATGTGGCCAGTTGTTTGGTGTGGTATCAAAATCAAGTCATTTATTCAAATTAGGTTGAGATTCAGCAATTTTCGAACGCCAACATTATACAAGACAGTCCCCCAAAACGCCCGCCCTTCACCACTTAGTAGTGCTTGCTGGGGAGAAGTGGCGCAACAAACTCCCCAGCAGCACAGCTGTCTGCTAAGTTAGAAGGACTTGATTCTATACAATAGTATGCAAAGTGATTAACATTACAAAACAATACATACCGATTGAAGACCTCACAAGTTGCGCTTGCGACCACTAGAGTGGTAGTCTACACCAACAGCAAGACAGTTATCGGTGCCGATTCTTTTGTTCACAAACTAAACTAAATTTAAGTTCAGTGCATCTTCTTCTTTCTGTTTCATTAGGAAAAGGACAGAAGATAAATATCAGGGTCAAATTAGTCAGCGCCTGACTTAAATTGATGTATTTTTAGTAGCCATTTTTTTAATCACGTCTAAACTTGTCTATGGAGTATCTTAATTTGACTGACTACACTAATATTTGAGGAGGTAACATGTAAACAGGCTTAAGTCACAGTAATGTAAATTTTCAGAATACTGAAAAAATCTGTAGAGAAACAAAATCTCTACAGATTTTTTCAGTATTCTGACTTAAGCCTGTTTGCATGTTACCTCCTCATTTATCTTCTGTATTTTTCTTAATGAACTAGAAAGAAAAGGATGCACTGAACTTAAATTTAGTTTAGTTTGTGAATAAGAAAATCGGCGCCATTATCTCCCTTACCTTCTCCCAATTATATTGGGGTCGGATTCCAGTCTAACAGGATACTGCTAAATTAAATAGTATTTTATATGGCGATTTTGTAGGTGTTCCTGGCATCCACATGGTATACAGGCATGAGACCACGGCTGTATGTGGCTATACCTTGACTATTTTTGCACTTTTATTTTTCCGTAGTCGGGTTACAGTTTTCCAAACTTAATATTTTTATGTAGCAATTGTTATTATATAATAGAATAAAATACTCTTTATTATGTACATATCATATGGTTTACAGATATAAATGTAGAAATTTTATGTAGTGACATTAGTTTAACGCCCGACCTAAAAATGCCACCACGATTTGACAGTTGTCCCTACTCTCGATGTTTTATTGTCAGTCCGAAAAAGATAATTAATCGGGTGTAGTGTTCATTCCGAAGCATCAAAGTAATTTCGGGTGGGCCCGTATCTTTATTGACGTATTTAGGCCCCACAGAATTAAGAATTATTTTACACATTTTGTTTCAAGCCAGTCTTCTGTTCTGTCCTTGTAAGTGGTTGTTACCGCGACGATGGTGGGTGGATGGCTATAAATAACCGAATGTAGGTGAAAGAAAGGCGGTAGGGGGAGCTACAGACTGCCAAGTTGGGAGGTAGAACGGTCGTCTGAAAGTTTGTGACATATTTATTAGAAATGTTAGGAATTGTGTTAGTTCTGCGTTATAGCCAATCTAATAATAGTATTTAAAAAGACAGGCGTTGCCTTTTCCTTTGTTATTATCGGGGTCTTTCCAATATCTATCCAAGTCTATACTACACGGAGAGAAAATTCTTAGAAAAATTACTGTGCTCGTCACTGTAAAGTGAGTGTAAGTGACATTTACAGAAACTTTTCTGAGTGAGATTGAAAAAAATTCACTATTTGTCCAATAAATTTCAATGTACAGCATAAGGATTTTTACTGTCTAGCATGGTAATTTTTCCATTACCTCTCAAATGCACTCAGATTATGAGACAGCTCAGTAATTTTTCTAAGATTTTTCTCTCCGTGTAGGTAATAGGTAATACGGGCTGGTGTCCGCAACTCCACGTAAATGCGCGTATTTTGCGTACGGAAATCTACACTAATAATAAACTTGAAGAGTTTGTTTGAACGCGCTAATCTCTGGAACTGCCAGTTGAATGTGAAAAATTCTTTTTGCGTCTGACAGCCCAATTCTTGAGGAAGGCTATATTAATTAACATTAGCTGCGCCCCGCTGTTTCACCCGCATAAGTCTCCCGTAGGAATATCGGGATAAAAAGTATTCTATGCATTAATCCTGGTTATAAACTACCTGTGTGCCAAATTTCATCAAAATTGGTCCAGCCGTTTGAGCGTCAAGAAGTAACAAACATACAAACACACACAAACTTTTGCCTTTATTAGTGTGATGACGCTAGGATACTTAAGAGCCGAGCAAAAAAAAGTCAGTAAGAACGCTGAGCGAACACGAAGTAATAGTGTGTGTGGGCAATAGGATGCGACGTGGTGGGCCGGGGGCCGAATTTGACGCGATCAAATTCGCGGGCAGAAGCTAGTTCTGTCTGATACAGCTGAAATGCTGAATATTTTGTGGGCGGCCGCCCTTATCCCGATCGCGATCGTTAACTGGTACATCCTGTCTGGATCGCTTCAATTTGATGTCAAATCGTGATCAATATTGACTACGGGTTTCGAATACCGGATTTATTCAATACCGGTATTCATACCGCATTGAAAATTTACAATACCGGGATCCCGTTATTAGTAATTTTTTTTTCCAAAATTGTTTTTTTTTTTTTTTTAATTAAATAATTAATAAGTCTCAACACAAAACAATACCTTTTTTTTAAATATAAAATCATTTTTTTTTGTATATAGGCCAGGCCAGTCACACAAAATCGCGTTGGGTCGCAAAAAATTGCACTGTACTAATTTTTTGGGATGTTGTTAGGATAGATACCAATAGCGTGAATCCAAGTTTGCAGCTTCGAGAGACCTGTGCAAACTGCGTGGTGCTCGAAAACCTCGAAATTTTCGGACTTCATTCAGTTTTTGACATATAACTTCCAGCATCCTACGGGAAAGTCACCCAGTACATTTTTAAAGTATACAAAACTGTATCTCGAGTTTTATTACACCTATAGAGCTACGCTCAAATTTTGTATACTTTAAAAATGTATTGGGTGGCTTTTGCGTAAGATGCACCTCTTAGCGCGCGGGAGCATCCTCCCGACCCTGGAATCTCGGGATAGTTCTTCTATTGTTCTATGTACATCTTGCCCACCAGCATTTTTAGGGTTCCGTACCCAAAGGGTAAAACGGGACCCTATTACGGGACTCCGCTGTCCGTCCGTCCGTCCTTCTCACCAGGCTGTATCTCATGAACCGTGATAGACAGTTGTTCACAGATGATGTATTTATGTTGCAGCTATAACAGCAAATACTAAAAATCAGAATAAAATAAATATCTAAGGAGGCTCCCATACAACAAACGTGATTTTTTTTTGCCGTTTTTATAGATAATGGTACGGAACCCTTCGTGCGCGATTTTTAATCCCATTCTTAACCTGCGCAAGTAGTAGTAAAATATAACTAACTGTCTAAATAAACCACGAGATAATTAAAATGCGCCGTTATTAAAACTTACCCAAATAAAAAATTGGTTAGAAACATAATGTGCAATAGAACGACATTTTGTAACTGAAGTTTCTACTGAAAATAATATAAAGTCACCGATATTGAGTGTGCTTGCCGTGTATACTCGTGTTTTACGAAACAAACGTCGACTCACCTTTCCTAAAAAATACTACAATTTACACGGAAGTCAGATTTTGGGCTACTGTTACTCGTAAAGTAGGCTGTTGTCGTACAGACGCCAGCACATCAAGCTACTACAATCTGTCAAATTTATTTAATAGATTTTCAAGTTTATTGCTTAAGCATTAGGTTCAACGTTGATTGGGAAAATTTGACAGTTTCGGGTAGCTTGATGTGCTGGCGTCTGTACCAATTGAATGAAGCCCATAGACTTTATTATTGCAGTTTCTAGTAGGTACCCATAGGTACTATAAACTGCAATAATCATGATGTTCGGAAATGATCTTACTCACCAGCGGAGTAATTGCGTAACACACTATCAGTAGCAATGTCTTTCATTTTGACAGTTGAACAATATTCATTGCGTTAAAACGTTGAGCAATAACGTTTTCGAACATATGAAGCAATGAATTAGCAATGTTCGTCAAAATTATTCAGATTGAGATTAATCGTCTGTAACGTAAGTAGGGTGTGGAACTTCTCAATTTGCAAATCAGCAAAGAAAAAATATATTGCTAACGTTAGTTTAGCGAAAAAGACAAATAGAATACTCTTTATTAAGTAATCCATAAAAAAATTAAAGTCCGGTCGCCAAACTAAAAGTTAGCACAAAACCGTTTGCTTGCATGGACTGAACTACCGGAAGCGAGAGGTCACAGACTGCCAAGACGAGGTCACCGTCGTCGCACTTGTCACGCTTCCCTACATTGTGCCAATTTTGTTACACCATCGTCGGACGAGTAGTCTAATCCTAACTAATATTATAAATGCGAAAGTAAGTTTGTTTGTTTGTTTTTTTACCTTTTCACGCCTAAACCACTGAACCGATCATCCTGAAATTTTGCATATACGTTGTCAGGTATACAGAAACGGACATAGGGTACCTTTCATCACGAAAAAAAGTGCTGTTCCCGAGGAAAACAACAATAACGTTACTATGATAATAGATGGCGCCACGTGTCTTTCGAATCATGATTGAATTATATTACAAAGTTTAGATTTTTTTTGTTTATTTTTATTTAAGCCTAATACATTTTGTGAGTCTAGCTCTAGTGTCGATAGACCGGTTTTTCACTCTCCTAACTATAATATTATAGACAAGGGCAAACACTGCAGGTAGCAGAGGTGCGTTTGGAAAAGCCATGTGTTTTCCCATGGCCAGCTAGCTATATGTAGCATGTTCGCGTGTGTCCAATACCCACAATTTGTACGTATTAGCGCCAAATAGAAGGACATACAATATTGTATATAGGAGCGTCCTAGAATAATGTTCCGTTCTGAGCCCATAAGTGCAACGGCCAAACAATAAGCTTAGTACAACCCGAATTGATTGTCAAATTCTAAATTAACTCGAGCGAAGCCGCGGGCAAAAGCTAGTAATCTATATTTATACATATTACAAACAAGTTGGGCCCTGCGGTTTCACCCGCATAAGTCTCGATCCCGTGGGAATCTCGGGACGAAAAGTATCCTATGTCCTAATTCAGGTAATCTTCTCAAAGAGACTGAGCGTTATTCTCATGTATTAGGTTGTCTCATAAATTATTGCCAGTTAAAAGAAAAGTTATTATTAATATTTTTTATTAATAAAAAATACATTTAATCAATTATATAGTATCCCTCGTTATCAACAACAGTCAACCATCTACTGGGCAACATTTGAATACCCTTCTCCCAAAACGAGGCAGGCTGGGACTCGAAAAAATTTTCAAGTTCAATTTTAATACTTCCTGAATTTTCGATTTTTTTTCCTAGTAAATGAAATTTAAGAGCTCGAATTAAATGAAAGTCTGAAGGCGCAAGATCCGGGCTATACGGTGGATGTGGAACAGTCAGCCATCCTAGCTCCTCCAGCTGTTTGTGTTAACTTGGCGCAATGAGGTCGTGCGTTGTCATGCAAAAGTTGGACTCCAAGTCGTTTTGGCCGCTTAATTTTAAACATCTCTGCTAGTTTGCGAAGCTGCTGCGTATACAGATTGGCGTTAATAGTCTGATGAGATTCGAGGAGTTCCCAGAAAATCATTCCTTGCCAATCCCAGAAAACAGACAACATAATCTTACGACGGTGTTCATTAAGTTTAGGCTGGGCGTGTTAGTTTCATAATGTATCCAGCTCTCATCACATGTAATAATGTCCTTGAGAAAGTCTCGTCTGTGCGGACGAAGTAACAAACTTTGACTAATGGCCACACGAACGGCCCGGTCATGGTCCGTTAACGAATGAGGTGTCCAACGTGACATCACTTTGCGATATCCCATCGATTTGAGATAATGATCTATAGTCGTGTGGGATTGTCCAAGCGCCTTCTCTAAATCGCGCGTATAGTCTGGATGTAGCTCAAGTTCGTGACGCAAAGCATCTTCATCAAAGCTGGTGGGTCGGCCTGGGCGAGGTTGATATTCGCAGCTAAAATGCAAATGCAGTGTTAATCTTTTTAGCCGTTTCTGTTGAAGAGACTTTAAGTCGATGCTCATATAGCGTAATAGCTCGCAGTTGACGCTGATCCATTTTCACTAAAATCTCTCATTTTACATTTATGTTTTTGATGGGATATAATTTTCTCTAAGTCTTCTACTGCCCCAACTAATGAAAGATTGTCGCATTCACAACGTCAACATGACGCATCATTACTGGAGTAGTGAGGCGAGGTGAAAAAAGATTTCAATTTATCTCGAACGAAAACTGAAGTTTTCTTTCGAGATAAGTTGAAATCTTTTTTTTTTATCAAGAATAACATTGTTGTAAAAATGATTACGCAATGTTTACCTCTATTAGTCATGCCTACCGTATTTCTTTTATCTTGTTTTATTTATAGTCGTATTTCTAAGGGTTCATGAAGAAAAATATTGTCACAGCTTCTACTTATCATAATGACTTACTGAAAACCCAAAGTTCAAAAATAACTCTACTTTCGTACATATTGGCGCCATATTCCTATTTCAAAGAGCAGCAGTGGTATCGGCCCCGGATTATGAACTGTAAGGTTGTGGTCTCGAACAAAAACAGGCACTTTACTTTCTACATTGCACTTCATCACCACTGCTCTGAAAACGGCGAAGGAAAACATCGTGAGGATAAAACCGGCAAGTCTTAGAATCGAAAATTCGACGACGTGACTTCCACCAACTCGCACTGAGTCCGCGTAGTGGATTATGGCCCACTCTCTCGCACAAAATGGAGGCCTGTGTCCCAAAATAACAAAAATTATTGTGTGAAACATGATATTATGGCCAGATAAAGGGTGACGAGAGGTGATAGAGATAATTAACCCGTAAATGCATAGTTTCGTAAACGATACAATGCAATCTCAACATTCTTTTTTTTTTTTGACTTATCACAGTTCTGACATCAGGGATTTTTATCACTTTCATTGTCTATTGTCGCATGAGAGTCCAAAGACTGCTGCTGCGGCTGCTGTATTCCACAACGCAGTCAACATTTAGTAAGAAATTAGACGTATAATTTGTATCACTAATGCATATTGTATCGAAAACGATACGTGTAGTTTTTTTTTCCTAGCACATTTTTCCCGTGAAAAACAAATTCTTCATGCATTTAAAGGTTAAGGGTGCGTTTCCACTGAAGCGGAGCTGGGCGGAGTGGAGCGGAGCCGTGCAGGAAGCGACCAATCACAATTGTTGAAATCCTCATCGCGTCACTCGTCTCGTATGTGATTGGTCGCTTCCTGCACGGATCTGCTCCACTCCGCCCAGCTCCGTTTCAGTGGAAACGCACCCTAAAGAAGAAGACATGCTGTGTAGACCAGAAATAAATTGAGATAAGGGTACTGCAACAAAAAAAAAGGAATTGCTTAGTCACAGTTTTCTACAGTAACATACCTCACAGAAACTTATCACAAAAAAACACAAAACTGACAGTCAAGAAATTGAACTCGTTATGCAAAATTGGAACAATCGAGGCAGAACTCGAATGTATTACTTAATTTAGTGTCCTCTTACTCTACTTAGTAACAACAAAAATTTGTTTATAAAACTACGCTTTGATAATCTTTTCTTTTATTCAAAATAATAATAATAATGGCTATGTAATATGCAAATTCTTAATGCGTTCTTTCACCCCGGAAACTGAATGGATATCTGGGCAGTTAAGTATCGTCATAAAACGTCTAGTTTTGAGAATGATTTACCCCAATATAATGCTTTAATAGGTAACAAGAATGCAGACACAATGGCATCTCGAAGAATATGGATTGAATAAAAAATATATGTCATTCGATTTTAGCTAGACGAGGTTTTTTACTACCAGTCTGTCTGTACAGCCTTAAAAGCGTCAAAAACCATAATAACCACTATAAAATTTCAACTGGCTAGTGTCTACCTATTACGGTTTATGAGGTACAGCCCGCTGACAGACAGACGAACGGACGTATGGACAGCGGAGGCTTCGTACTTGGGTCCCGTTAGCACACTGGGTACGGAACCCTGAAAACCGTCACTACTATTTTAATACCAGCCGGTCGATTCTGTAAAAATCTCACCGTGAAATCATAAGTGAAGTGAGCTTGAAGTGAGCAGTGTCAATAGTGTTAATCCCTAATGACAGCTCACTTCACACAAGTTTTCACGGTGAGATGGTTACAGAATCGCACGGCTGTACTGTGGTTGCGTTTATAAACGTAAATCTCACATACTTAATACATAAACAGCCGGAACACAAACAACTATCTGCAGACAACACATAAATACCAACTATACTTAATATAAAGTTTTTTTTGTTGTTTTGATTGTATGTTTGTGTGACCGCGCTAATCTCTGGAACTACTAGTTAGTCTGATTTGGAAAATTATTTTTTGCATTTGGATAGTCCAATGCTTGAGGAAGGCTATAGGCAATTTAACATCACGCTAGCACTCTTAGGAGCGGAGCAAAAAGTAAGAAATAACTAAGCAAAAACGATGTAATAGTGCGGGACTGCGGGCAGACGATACGCTGCTATGCAACAGGGTTAGTCGGGGGAACAAGAAATTTCACGCGGACGAAATCACGGACGACAGAAGCTAGTATTATTAGGTATAGTTTTCAACAACTATCCGTCGCTCTGCCTCTGTGCCAACTTCCTGTTGCCGAAATATAACTGAAACAGTCCCGAAAACTGTTTGACAAATGATTGATCGTTTATTTTAACATAAAACGGCCGAGACCAATTAAAGAGTTAATGACAAATAAGGAAAAGTATACAACTATTTGACAGTCACGCTTATCTCACAATACCTCAGACATACTGACAAGATCTTTTTCCATTCATCCGCGAACACATCACAGTCAGGCTTAGCGTCCCAAAGAGCCTTGAGCGCAGGGAGTGTGCGAGGGACAGGATACTGGGCTCGGGCGACGACGGTTCGATCATGGAAACCTTTTCTGCCTCCTTGGTCTAGTCGCAAGTGCGACTGTTTAACATCAATTCAAGATCAAAATCAAGTTATTTATTCAAACTAGGCTGAGAATCTACTTTTCGAACGTTAAAATTACAAAAGACTAGGGTCTGGCAAAGTGTTGTTAGATTATTCCTTCAGGTATTTCTCAGTTGCGGCCCGGAGTTTGAAATAGTTCCCGTTTCATACCGGCAATGGCTTGTCCCATATCGTATCATATTAGAAAGCAATGGTGGCCCAGTCGTAATGGCTCCGTCTTACGAGTTGTTTTAGGTATTATTATTATTATTATTTATTGTTTTAGGTCGTAAGTTCGAACCTAGACAGGTGCGTACTTTGTGTAAGTAATTTCATCACCACTGCTCTCAAAACGATGTAGGAAAACGTGACCTATAAACAAAAATTCGAAAATATGTGACTTCTATCAACCCTTACTGAGCCCGCGTGATAGATTACAGCCCACTCCCTCTCACAGAGAGGAGGCCTGTGTCCCAACAGTGGGTGGACATTATATGCTGATTATGCTTATGCTTGTCCCAAGAAAATAAAGCAAAATCAAAATTCATTTATTCAAACTAAGCTGAGAATCAGCACTTTTCGAACGTCAAAATTACAAAAGACAGTCCCCCAAAACGCCCGCCCTTCACCACTTCCTAGTGCTTTAATAATAATAAAACTTTATTTCGGACTACAGTATCCAAGACTCCAGTAGCTTTGGCTATGTGTGAAAATTTATTTTCTTTCTTTATTTCTTTCATATCACAAGTCTACAACATAACTGGCGAAATGTAGCTGTGCTATACACCTCTCCCTATGTTTTACCGCCATTCAAACAAATAAAAGCATAAAATTCTAATAAAATTTTTCCTTACAGCCGGCCGTGGGCCCCTCGGGGGCCATCAGCAAGGTGCACAAATCGGACAGAAAGATCGGTCATCGGCGAGTCGGCGAGGGTGGCGAGATCACCTACAAGAAGATACAGTCCTCGCAGATTATGGGATCTATACAGCTCGGTAAGTAAATTGTATTTTGTGCAAAATAATCCCGGTATGTGCAAAATTTTCCTTGTGTGTGCAAAATATGTGAGTGTCGTGGAGCTTGAAAAAAATATCAAAGCCGGCGCGGAAATTAGCAAAATTAAAATGGTCTTCGTATGTGCAAAATATAAGGCCTGGGTCCAGTAGTGGACTGCGATAGACTGAGTTGATTGATTGATGTGCAAAATAGACGATATAGACATGTTAGCATTAGCATAGTACACAGCTGATGGCCGTTGGCCAGTTGCCGTTAGCCGTTGGATGAGTCTTGGAGTGGAGACGACGGATCGGCAAGCGTAGTGAGGGACGTCCCTCACCTAGATGGACAGACGACCTCAAAAAGGTGGCTGAGACAGACTGGACGCGGAAAGCGGACAGTGTTATGGCGCAGCATGTGAGAGGCCTATGTCCAGCAGTGGACTGCGATACGCTGAGTTAATAAACATAGCAAAAACGGTCTGGATGGAGAGGATTTCTGCATGCCTTTTCGTACAGAAATCTTATATCTCTTATCGGGCATTGTCTAGGTTTCTCCAGTACCAAGTTGTAGAATTCGTAAATGCGTTTACAAGTATTAATCTCTCATACACAAACAGCTGAAACAACCGAGCAAGAACTGTCTGTGCGTGGACAGGATTGATGCATGCCATTTCATACATAAATCCTATATCTCTCACCGGGAATTGTCTAGGCTGTATTCTGAGACCCTCTTAGCTCAAGAAACTTGTACGTGTTGGTCAGATATCGCCTGTACCACCAACTTCATGAAACTTGGCCTACAAAGGTCTTTGGTTTACTGTAGGTCAGTAATGCACGTTGTCACGCACACTAGACGACACTGCTAAATGTAATCTAAATTATAAATATTATCAAGAGATAAGATTAGATTTCTTGTATGTTTGTTTTACGCTAAAACTACTGAACGGGCTTAAATGAAATTTTGCACATGGGTATACCATGACCAGGATTAGGCCATTGGATACTTTTCATCTCGATATTCCCACGGGATCGAGGGGAAACCTCGGAGTGCAGCTAGTGCCTAAATAAAAACTACTCAGCAGCGATCGTTAAAAATCCAGCAGTACAATAATTATTCAGGCAATACATTTAGGTGACGTCTTATGTTAGTGAAAACGGGCGTTACAGCCTACGAATAATAATATTAATAAAATATTTTATTTCCGACAACTATGAGATCCATAAATTGTTAGTAAAACAGTAAAATCAGTTTTGCACTTAAAATACTATTGTTAGTAACTTTACCTAAAGACGAAATGAAAACGAAGACCAGAAACTAAGGAACAAGTCTTCGCACAAATTGCGACTGCCTCTTATTCTGCTCAGGAGTGAGGCCGTTTTTTTGTGCGGATGATGGCATGAAACCCATCGGTATGCCTTACCGCGAACATTTCTGAGGCACTGCAAAAACGAGGCAGACGCAACATCATCCTAAAAAAATCCTAAATTATGATGTTATATTCTGTGCAAAATAGACGATAAACTGGGGTTTTCAGCCTCACCGCACTACCTTTTTATAAATATGTAAATTACACTGTTGACTACTCATTTCCAACTAACTAAAGTCTAATGATAATGGCGAAACGTCAGCAGCCACATGTGACATCCACGTACATACTACGTGTTATGTATAGACTGTATTAACATGCTAATAGAGACCATTACATACCGCATAATGTATCCTTTTATTGAGAGGGTACTTATGTGTTGACAGGTCCATCGTGGATTGAACTCTGTGTAGCATTATTCTGAGCGGGGGAGGGGGGGGGGGTGTGTCTTTTCAATAGCGTTTCCGTATCACCTGCGGACATAAGATTAGTTTGGGGCACGTACTACGAATTAATGACAACACAATTTGATAGTTGTACTTACTTCCAAAGTGTTTTCGGCCATCAGAAAAAGTTAAATAATCAGGAGTAGGGTTTTTTCAGGATCCCGAAAATCTTAATCCTGATTCCGCCTAGTCAAAGGGCCCTAATGAACCTCTCCTGTTTCCTAAAACAAGGACCCATTACACCAAATTTTCTAGTGTTTCCTGAAACCTTAAAATACATGACGTGTCGTATGCGACTGTCTATCTGACCAATAAAAGCAATATCCTTCAAAATGATTTAGAATGTTATTGAAAGTGCGATACGCAATTAGGGTTAGCACCCCAATTGCGTATCGCACTTTCAATCACAGGCTGCCCTGATGCATGTGTTATTCTAAAGGGTTTTTCAATTAGCGCGGGTAGATTTTGGCGGCCTATAGCGGCCATTTTGTTTTGATGACATCTATCAAATCTTTTTTTTATTATTCAGTTACTTATGCCAAATCACCATGGCAAGTTACACAATTCAACAGCACGTTCAAATGATAAAACTTTATTATCAAAATCAGTGTTCGTTAGTGCAAACGTTGCACACATTGCGCCCATTTCACGGTAGACGTGGTGGCCCTTCACAGTCGACTCTTCAACGTTTGGTGGCCAAATTTGAGACAACCGTTTCGGTAAACAATCAGCCAACACCTACGGGTGTTCGCTGATTGTTTACCGAAACGATCGTTCAAGGAACGCAAAATCGTCGCGGTTCGTGAAAGTGTACAGCAGAACCCGAGGCAGTCGGTTACTCGCCGTGCACAAGAACTCGACCTTTCGCAGACTTCAACTTGACGAATTTTGGGTCTGAACTTAAGCCTACACCCGTACAAGATCCAACTGACCCAGGAGGTCAAAGTTCATGACCATAGACAACGCCGTTTGTTCGCTGACTGGGCTTCGAATCGTTTGGAAGAGTACCCCAATTTTGGCCGAAAAGTCATCTTTAGCGACGAGGCGCATTTTTGGGTGAATGGCTGTGTTAACAAGTAGAATTGCCATTATATGGGACGACAACAACCCATGCGAGGTTCAGCAGGTGATAATGTATCCTCAAAAAGTTACCGTTTGGTGTGGATTTTGGCCCGGTGGCGTCATTGGACTACTCGGATCCGTGCCACTGTAAGAAGCTGAGGCGGGCATTTGAACGATGTCAGATTCCACACTTAATGGCACATGTGAGCCTTTCAAATAAAAAAAGAATTTTGTTAATACCTCACACACAGCTTGTTTTATTTCATTTCAACATCTACCCGCCCTTATTGAAAAACCCTTTACCGGTCAATCCAATCTTGCGGAGATTTGAACGAGTCGAGCAGAGTCGTCAGTTTAGAATGCCTCGTCCAAAACCGTAACAACGATACCAGTTGATATTATTTTTCATGCCACGATATTAATAACGTAACCCATATTTAAAATGAACCGTTTCAGCCGGATGTTGACAATCTAAACAGTATTTTTATATTATTTCCAACGGTTTTGCGTTGACCTGAGACATTTAAATGTTTTTCACACGCAACCGTGGGACTTAAGTATGTGAATTGGGCAATTTAATGTATGTATATGACAATTTAGCTAAGGTCTACGGTAGCCAATTTATATGAAATCTCTACTTGAAGTATTGTCAGCTTCCTTGGTCTAGTGATCAGAAGTGCGACGCTAGAGCATGGTATCCTTCCTAGTCAGGTAAAGTTTTATTGGGTCCCGTCTTCGATCAACAATAGTACCGATGGACGCATCAAAAACGGCCGGAAAAATAAAACCACAAGTAATGTTTTGGTCTTATTTTGCAACATAGCTTTTCCAACCTAAATATTTGTTTTCTTATTTTAAAAATACATTTACTTTCATAGTAGTAAATGTATTGCAAACGTTAATAAACGTTGTATGAAAGTTTATTTATTATTTATATATTTAATGCTGAACGGGCCCGCTCTTGACCTTGATTACGCCTGATGGAAAGCGATGGATGAGGTCTATGATGAAACGAGCGTGCCCAGAAGATACCTAAGGCACCGGGACTCCCACGCATCGACGAAACACAGCAGGCTGCTTGACGCTGGACTCCGGTGGGAGGGTGGTCGCAAACCAGGCGGGCGTTAGCCATACCACCGCAAAAGAAGATTTAAGGGAAGAATTGGCCAGTCAAATAAGGTGTTGGGTGTGGCTGTCCAGGACGCGCCGAGCGCTCTGTTCAGTTGAGTAACTGGCGGAACAAACCGTGTTACACGAGGAGGCTTCTTCATGCATCCGCTTAAGGCTTCAAGTTAAGGTTTATAATCAAGTTATATGCAATCGCGGCCCTTTAGCGATGTGTTTTTGTTCCTAATCCTAAATCTATCTAGTGTTATTGTTGATCGTAGCGTCCATCTCAATTATTGTCCTCTGATTCTTCATCTTTACACAAAAATCTTCTAGTACTTTCTATGCTAGTACTAAAAGTACAAACACATTATTGAATGTCAGTAAACAAGCGTTTAAAGCCACTACAATGTTTATTTACTCTATTCGCCGATTAAACGTCACTTGTATTGATCAAGGCCGCGCATTTAATGGTTCGTATCATCTAATAGCTTGTGCATTATAGTGATAGGACTGTGAAAAGTAATTAAAATGCACTTTTCTTTCAATGTTTTGTTTGGAAAATAAACGGCCCCGGTTTACCATACACCCTTATAACAGCTTTTTCGCGCGTTTACACCCGCCTGTGTGTCAGAAATAATCCCACGGGATTGTACTATCGGGATAAAAAGCCCTATGTCTAACCCAGGCCATGGTATATCCGTGTGCCAAATGTCATCTAAATCCGTTCAGCCGTTAAGGCGTGAAAATTTAACAGACAGGCAGAGTTACTTGCGCATTTATAATCGTAGTATGGATCAATATTAGAACGAAGTGTTATGTCCTCCGGTTTTGTGCCCTGCACATCGCTTGCCCTGCAAATGATGTGGTAATTGTTCAGTCTCACCATGGACATCTGCAACACCAGAGGCATCGCAGGTAGGCTAGATTTAGGCTAAAATGTATCATGTTACACGTTTTCAAATATGCTCGCCATATTTGACGAAATCATTTTAATTAACTTTCTTTTTTAAGAAGTGTCTTTGTTATAAAGTGACAACTTTTGCAATGTTGCTCTACTTGGACTTTCTGCTTTATGAAGAAAAAGTAACTACAATTATATAATATAATAATAATACATATTGTCACTTGTAGCAGTAACAGTAAATCTCTTGTAAAAGAGTTCGCCCGGCGAAGTATTACCACCTTATTTCTGCGCTGAAATTGCGGTACCGCGTTCCGATTCAAAGGGTATGGCTGTTGATGAAATTAAGTACAAGGACACGATATACTTCAGCGTTGTTTCTGGCATGGTAACGGACCTGCCATGCCCTCTGGTAATGCAGAAAGAAGTTGATAAAATTAGGTACAAGGACACGATATACTTCAGCTTTGTTTCTGGCATGGTAACGCACCTGCCATGCCTCTGGTGATCATCAATAAAAAAGAACACATTAAATCTGATGAGATAAGATCTGATAAGATGTCCATAGCACACTGCTTATTTGCCACGTCCGTCATCATCATCATTCTCACGCTCTTATCCCAATTTATTTGCGGTCGGCGCAACATATATTTTTCTTCCATACTTTTCTATTAGTCGTCATCTCGGTAGTCCCCCCTTTCCAGCCATACCATCTACATCACCTGATACTATAAAAAGCAACCTGTCTACCATTCAGAGGGTTCACCGCCTATACGGAAGCCTAATCTGACCTAAGTTATTTATTTGTCCTCCCCCTGGAACGCCATACACCAAAGGAGCAAAAAAACACTTCATATGCTGCTTTCCATCTATTCTGTACGCGGTGGACATCGAACTACCGGCGATGGATCGCGCACGCTCACGCAGTATCAAGACCATAGAAATATATCTATGGGCAAGACCGCCGCCAGCCTACAGCTTTTGGGCATGGAGTTGACATCTGATCTCAATTTCGGCTCAACCATCGACTCAAAAGTTCAGGCCGCAGCCAAGAAGCTGGGCATCCTAAATGAGGCGATACTTCACATCAGAACAGCTTTTAAGTCTGTACAAAGCACAGGTCCGTTCCTGTATGGAGTAGCCAGTCTATTGCAGCTACTTATGGAATGGCCCAGCAAAATACCAGCTTGCTGCACTTGACTCGGTGGAACGCAGAACTAAAAAGCTTATATGCAACGAGACGTTGGTAGCTATGCTTCACAGCCTAGCTCATCGGCGTAATGTTGCTTGCCTGTCGGTGTTCTACAGACTGTACTTCGGAGAGTGTGCGCAGGAGCTCCACGACCTGCCTGATCTCACCATCGCCCTTTTACCTCCGGAAAACCAAACCACTGCTATAATTGCATTAAGTTTGTTATAGTTGTTTTTACAATTTTTTAAATCGCGGGAACCCGGGATTACTTGTTTATTCAGTAAGGAATGCCCATATTATTCTTTCGTGGGAAGAAGTTTAGGTATATAAGCGCCCGATTATCCGATCACTGATTATTACACTTCTGCATACTCTTTCGTGGAAGTATGTTTGTATTGTATGTAAGCGTGATGTTTATTTTTTTTTTTCTTTTATTCATTAACACATACATTTGCCATGTTAACCTTAACACTGCTACGTTTAAAACAGATAATTTTCCACTACCGTTACTATACAGTTTATTTTGTAAACAAACCCGTAGGATGTTCGCTTGTGTAATGGTTAAAATTAGATCGCCGACTTTGGGTTGAGTTGTAAAGTAGGAAGGTAATGGATGCGGCAGTATTTAAGATTTTTCTTCGTTTTTATTGAGGTTAATAAAAACGAAGAAAAATCTTCCAAGCCTTTCCCCAACTATGGAACCGGATGCAGCTGGATACTAGTGTTTTACGTGGAGCGACTGCTTATCTGACCTTCACAACACAGTTGCTGGACTTAGTTTTTACCACTACGGAGAACTAGCCCAGCCCGCACTATGCGTACTTGGTGGATTACGGCCGGCAGCTGAGATACAAGCTTCCTCTCTGTGGGAGGGAACTCACAGAGAGAAGGCCTGTGTCCCAGTTGGGAGAACTAAGGGTTGCCAATATACTCAAATATAGAGTATTGTACTCTTCTTTCGCGTAAGCGTACTTTATAATCTACAAAAGCAATACAATACAATACGCTTAAGTAATCTATTTAGTTATGTGACTTCGAATTGAAACGATTAATTTCCTGACATTTTAGCTTCAGTATTTGCTGAGAAAACGCTGTTTGAAAGATTACAATTACGCTTTTTTATAAGTCTCAGTGTACTCTTGATAGGCCCCTCTGACACTCCTGTCTCTCTCTCTTCACTCTTTATTTCTTCAAAAAAAAAAAAAAAAATTGGCCATCCCACTGAGAACATCATCATCATCATCATCATCCACAGCCCGACTTCACCCACTGCCGGGCATAGTCTTCCTCTCTTTTCTTGTGTCAATCTCCACGCTCCTATGCGAGCCTCATCCAGGTTTTGCCCGCATTGGCAACAATGTTGTCTGCCCAACTCGCCGACGGACGACCGACATCTCGTCTTCCAGTCCTGGGACTCCACTCAGTCACAGTACAGCAGTGCTATTCTGTAAAAATCTCACCGTGAGAACTTAGGTGAAGTGAGCGGGAAGTGAGCTGTCATTAGGGATTAACACTGTTGACACTGCTCACTTCAAGCTCACTTCACTTATGATTTCACGGTGAGATTTTTACAGAATCGACCAGCAGGCTAATAATGTTGTGTTGTGTATGGTGGATATGTATAACAACATACTGGATGCTTTTTATTACAGGCTCCAATTTTTACAGGGTGTTCTACTCATGAATATGAACAACTTTCACTATGGAACCAACTCTGAGATCATGAAAAAAAAATCAGCTGTTTCATACAGTTTGTTCAAGTAGGTATTGAACTTTTGTATTAAACAGCTGATTTTGTTTTCATAATTTCAGAGTTGGTCCCATAGTGAAAGTTGTTCACATTCATGAGTAGAACACCCTGTAAAAATATGGAGCCTGTTAAAAAAAGCGTCCCAGTATACTAGAATCATATAAGCCACTTGAAAACGCATAAAAAGATATGCGTTTTCAAGTGTGAAGAAGTAGATAATATATGTCAAAGAAAATTATATAGTTGACGATAACAACGTTTTGTAATGTTCTAGCGATTTAAATGATACCTTTTATGGTTTTCCTTGTCTTGGTACGGGTCATGACGGGTCAATGTGTTGTGTAATAATTACGTGTTCAAACGTAAACATTTATATATGTTAGAAGAGGATTATATAATTTTGTTGTTATGATTTTCAGTTTCAAAGGGAAATGGAGGCTTTTCCCCTGCAGTGAGACAATACAGCAGGGTAATTGCGTAACACACTATCAGTAGCAATGGGTTTCATTTTGACAGTTCAACAACATTCATTGCGTTATTTACGTTGTTGGGCAGACAAATTTTTCGAACTTTAGGAGCAATGGAGCAATATGCTTCAAAATTATTCAAATTGAGAGTAATACTGTGTTACTCAATCAGGGTGCAGGATAGTTAGATTAGATTCTAAATTTGGCCTATTGGTCGTCGATGTAGACGGGACAGATGGAGATGGGGGGATGAACTGGACTCCTCCAACAAGAACTGCGATGCTATTCTTTAAAAAAAATCAACGTGAAAAGTTTGGTGAAGTGAGCTATCATTCCACCTGATTCTAGGGATTAGCACTATTGAAAACTCACGTCAAGTTACTTCACCTATGTGTTCACGGTGAGATTTTTTACAGAATAGATCGGCTCATCCTTAGAAGCTTTTAACAGAATGTAGGGATGCCTTTGTCCTGTAGCGGGAAATCACATACTTTTAATAATAATAATATGATTCTAGAAAAAGTCTCAGGGAAGAGCAGCGATCACACGTTAAGTAATCTATCTGTTTATCTTATGCCTGACTGATCCTCGTGATGTCTCCTCCATTCTCGTCCTCACAAGGATTTTCTTCAGATTGCTTTACAATTGATTATTCATCATCTCTCCTAGCTTTTGTCATAAGAAGACAATTAGGTATTTTCATATTGGTCTTAATAATGATCTCTCCTGTGGTTCTTGGCACTTCAACAGAACGCGATAAGAGATCTCTCATACAGGATGTAAAAAGTCTACCCTACGAAGCCGTCAGCTACACATTCTGTTCATATCTTCGTAAAAAAACGTCGGAAAAAGTAGGAACTTTGACCTTCAATATCTCTGTAATCAGAAGGTTCCCAGGTATGGTCCAGTATAAACACATGTTCATAATAAACGAAAGGACAAGTGCACAGTTCGAAATTACAGTAGATAATTTTCGGAAATTTAGAAGTGAAATGTTGCAAACCAAATATGCCATATCCATTCTAAATTCCTCCATATCACAGTAATAGCACTAACCCGAATCGTAATGTTATGGTTCATCTGTGTATTGCACAAGGTCGATTTAATTGACGGATGAGCGTACTTAAACCAACTCAACTCGTGCTACATCCAGGAAAAGTGCATCCTTAGAAAAAGAATGGGGGAAAAAAACCGAATGAGACAATAGCCAAGTACGCAAGAGATAGTAGGTATAGTGCACAAGTAACAAAGACCCATAGATTAGATAAATACCTTAACTTAAGTATACATAAGTATACCAATTGATTAACAAAGGCAGAGTTAAACAGAACAATAAGGCTGAAGGCTCCCCATTGAACGCTATCAGTGACGTCTGGAATCAGCGTAAACGGCACAGAGTATTCTTAGAAAGAAAGAAAATACCTTAATTTATCTGCAGACCAAAAGGCATATATAGCAATTTTTAAAGAGCATTTTGACACCAAATCAGTACATTTCCATTGCAATCATTTTGACGCAGCGTACCGCAAGACTCCGTATGCAGCCTATAACGTTTATAGGAGACCCCCTCATCATCATTTCAGCCAAAACACGTCCACTGCTGGTCATACACCTCTTTATAAAAGACTCCAGCCTAACTTTTGGCTCGATCCAGTCCCGGGACCTCTAGATTTTCTCGATCTAGCCGTATGACTAGAGCAACGTGGCAGTTAGCTACAGACCAGAATAGTAACAACATGACACCACGAAGGTCAATCAACGGATGCTCGAAGCTCATTACTGATGCCTATCAGACATTCATTTGTTATATCTGACGAGCAAGGGCCAGCCTACCTAGGAAATGAGTGGTGTTTACGATAAAGTGTTTATTTACCTATAGCAACTTCGATGTGTCCTCCTCAAGGATACGTTTCCTGAGTTAGGCTGATCACCAGTGATCGGAATATGCTGAGTATATTTACCTAAAGTTTAAAGAACAGAGACGGAAATCGGATACATCCTTAGGACATTTTTTTTTTACAGGTAAATTTACCGGAACATTAATTATGTAACTTTCAATATCTTATTTAATCATTAAAAAAATGTTACCTATCATCAAAATCGTTGCTAACAGTGATATGGATGATTTTTTTTTCAGGCTTCAAATTTTTACAGGCTGTTCTACTCATGAATATGAACAACTTTCACTACGGGACCAACTCTGAAATCACGAAAACAAAATCAGTTGTTTAATACAAAAGTTCAATACCTACTTGACCAAAATGTATGAAACAGCAGATTTTTTTTTCGTGATCTCAGGGTTGGTCCCATAGTGAAAGTTATTCATATTCATCGGTGGAACATCCTGTAAAAATTTGTAGCCGGTAAAAAAAAGCATGCTGTATAATCCAGAAATGTAGTATTGGTTAGTTTGTTTTATTTCAAATTCGGTTTTGAAAATTATACTGAGTGGCGATGAGGTTATTGCATTAAGGGTTGGTTTTCCCTACGCCAGATCGGAGGAATAATTTTGGATTTTTGACAGTTCTTCCATACATTCTGTCAAACGTCAATTTTATTCCTGGAATAAAAGTTATCTGGCGATGGAAATATCAGCTCTAAGTAACACAATGCTTATTAGAAGGTGTTATCAGTCTGTTCAAATAATAAAATAAACAATTATACAAAAAAAGAAAACTGAATAATTCAAACAAAATATCATCATTATCTGCCTAGCCTTTTCCCAACTATGTTGGGGTCGGCATCCAGTCTAACCGGATGCAGCTGAATACCTATATTTTACATGCGACTGCCTATCTGACCTCCACAACCCAGTTACTGGATAATACGATACCCCTTGGTAAGACTGGTTGTCAGACTTTCGGGCTACTGACGACCCGTACCGACTGTCAAAGATCCACGAATGACAGCCGGGACCAACGGCTTAACGTGCTTTCCGAGGCACGGAGGGGTCTTGGTATGTGAAGATGGTCACCCATCCACAGACCAACCGCGGCAAGCGTAGCTTAACCTGATCGATCGACCCGTGCGGCTGTTATTACTTAGCCGCATTTTTCAAACAAAATAAATAGCGTAAAAATTGGCACGACATAAACCATCCTTGATCATAAGGCACTAGACACACGCGGGGCGATGATTTTAACAATTCAACACAAACTTTATGGTATTACACTAACCAACCATTATCCTCAAAAAGTGAATTGAATATAGGAATGAAGAATGTCATAATATTATCTAAATCATAACCGCCTGCAGCGAGCGTGGAACCAAAGGTAGAAACACGCTTGTACAATATGACTACACACAGAAAGCAAAGCTAATAGAAATCTCTATTCCTTGACAGCACGTTTCGCCGAAAACCCTGTTGATAGAAAACATTGTTCGTAGACATCTCGGTACATAGGAAGCACTGTTGACAGAGATCAGTGATCTCTGTCAACAAATTAAACCTTAAATAGCACTTTTTGCCGTAAACTTTGTTCATAGAAACCACTGTTTCCAGATACCTGAGTTCACAGAAAGCGCCTCTGAAGAAGAAACTATTAATATTTATTATATTACTAAATTTGGGTTTTCTGACTCTGACAGATATCCATAATAAAAACACGTTTATTTCGCGCACAAAACATTGATATAGAATGATTCATCAACCACAGAATATATTAACACACAATGGTAATACTCATTGTTGGTAACCTGATAATTTCTGCAATGGACGTTATCGTGGTAAACAATAATTTATTTTTAACGTTGTTTTCATTTTGTCTCGGAATCGGCTGTCGCTAATGTAATGAGTTCTTACCAGTAACGTAGAATCTTAGATGACTGTTCAGCGCCCTCATTGCGTAACACACTATACTCTCAATTTGAATAATTTTCAAACATATTGCTAATGGTGGGTCCACACGATACAGACTTTCATACAGACTACAGACTTTCATACAGACTTCTATAGAATTTTGTCTGTGCAACTAAGCAGTACAGACAAATGTTGGTGTGATAAAAAGTCGCACAAACAAAATTCTATAGAAGTCTGTATGAAAGTCTGTATCGTGTGGACCCACCATAATCCATTGCTTCATATGTTGGAAAAATGTGTCTGATCAACAACGTAAATAACGCAATGAATGTTGTTGAACTGTCAAAATGAACGACATTGCTATATTATGTGTTACTTAAAATTACTCCACTACTTTAATAGTGTAAGAATATTGTACTATTATCATTACTATTCTTTCACTACAGACAGTATATCTGTCTTCCAAATCAGACAACGGATTCCAGCTAACCGAATCACAACACCTTACAGATTGGACAGATAATGTTATCAAAGTCGAAGATAATTTATCTATACAAATAAATAATATTGAAGTGTCGGTTTGTAATGTCAATATAACAGATTATTACTAGATGCTTATGAAAAAAACATTTTTTCTGTTCCACGGCTAATCTCCGAAACGACTGGACCGATTTTGTTCTGGACTTTCACTATGAGATAGAAGATGATACTTATAAGGGTTAACTAAGGCTACTTTTGTTTTAGAAAAAGAATTAGGGTTCCGCTCCAAAGTATTGAAACCCATGAAAACCAATTTGTTTTCCAACATGCACGCGTCGCGGGCACAGCTAGTTTGTAAATACATGAGTAATACTAACTCAGTCCACAGATTTTATCAGCATACGTCACGGCGTCACGACATGTGAACGGTCTACGTCACTGCTTGATATCTTTTGTTGATCTACGTCATTGGTCAGTTATCGGAGGTCAGGTAATAACGTGACGTAAGGTAAAAATGTATGACTTTTGGACATGCGTAATTAGGGTTCCGGGTTTCATGCGCCCCGGGAAACTACCGATCAACAAGTTGATTTGCCGTGAGCGATTCAACAAATCCACACTGCAATTCGGTTGCTTGGAGAATTTTCGCATTTATTCAGTACGAGGCGCCATCTATTATCATAATAACGTTGTTGTTGTTTTTCCTCGGGAACAGCACTTTTTTCGGGATGAAAGGTACCCTATGTCGGTTTCTGTACACCTGACAACGTATATGCAAAATTTCAGGATGATCGGTTCAGTGGTTTAGGCGTGAAAAGGTAACAAACAAACAAACTTACTTTCACATTTATTATATTAGTTAGGATTTCATCATCAGCTTAGTTAAAACAGTCCACAGCTCTTATTTAATTCTTTGATTTGTATCAGCATCTTTTATATTATACCACTAAACTCCTCCACGACCTTCAATCGTGTTCGTGTATTGGATTTTAGTGAATGTTACCGCACCCACGATGCTGCAACAATCCTAGTATAGACAAAGGATTTATTCTAATAAATCAAGCCAGTATTGTAATAGAATGACGTAATCATACTATATTGAGGTTTCAGAAGCAAAATTTTATTTAAAAATAAAAAACAAACGATCTTAGACGCATTAAATTATTTTAATAACAAAAGAAAAAGTACCCTACAAATCTGGTTTATTTGCATTTAACACAATTTATTACAAAAAATAAGACACCAATCACACACCACCAAAATAGCATGTACAGACACCAGCACATCAAGCTACCCGAAACTGTCTAATTTTCCCAATCAACCTTGAACCTCCTTATACTTTGGCGATAAAGTTGAAAACCTATTAAAAATTTGACAGATTGTAGTAGTTTGATGTGCTGGTGTCTGTACATACAGAGTTTAATTACACCCTTACCGACTTGAATCGAATTAACAAATTACGTTGACAACTACCGCACCCTAAAGGCTCCTACACACAATGCTGGCGGCAATACCGGCGCCCGAACCGCTGGTACTGCCGCCGGCAGACCGGTATTCGAGCCGGGCTTGCCGCACACACGAGCCGCCATTTTCTATATTGTAAACTTGGGCGCACCCAAAACCTTTTCTTTCTTTTATATTTTTTTCTTATTAAAATAAAAATTACAACTGTGATGGCAGTGCGGATTTCTTTATTCATCGTAACCAACGACAAATGTGCACTTCACTAGCATTCTACACGACTGTCGCAACTGGAATGATGCTTGGCGGCTTTATACGACATGTGCCGGCGGCGGCTTGCATATGCCGGCGGCATGGCCGCTCGGCAAAAACCCGGCGGCACTGCCGCCGGCACTGTGTGTAGGAGCCTTAAGAAAGCCAGCGAGCAAATGACCGATACAGCCGCACTGGCTGTCTTTTATAGACATCATTTTACAATAGAAACCTATTCCCTAAATCTATTATATTCTAGGCTTTAACATCCCACTCTTGTGAAAAAGCTTTACGCTAAAGATGTCCAATAAATCAAAAGTAATTTATTCAAATTAGGCTGAGAATAAGGGTGCGTTTCCACAGAAGCGGAGCTGGGCGAAACGGAGCTGGGCGAAACGGAGCAGAGACGTGCAGGAATCGACTAATCACAAAGGTTGAAATCCTCATCGCGTCACTCGTCTTGTCTGTGATTGGACGATTCCTACACGTCTCCGCTCCGCTCCGCCCAGCTCCGCTTCTGTGGAAACGCACCCTGACGTCAAAATTACATAAAATAGTCCCCTAAAGCGCCCGCACTTCACTTCTTAGTGCTTTAGCTGGGAAGAAATGATCCAACAAAGTCCCCACCAGTACTCATGAACATGACATGTCAATAGTATCTTTATTTAATCTGTCCAGTGCGTCACATCATCGCCCCTTTGCCAAACCCTACCATAATCATTTGCAAGTCTGATGATGGGGTAGGTCAACGTGATAGTTAACAGTTGCAACGCAACAGTACAGTAGGCTCACATCAGTGGTAACAAAACCATAAGCTGTTTAAGATAAAAATAAAGTTATGAAAAGAAAATTAATGTCATTGTAAAAAAGCGTGGGGTGCTCGATATTGATTGTTGTAAATATACAACGTGTAACATTAAATGCGCAAAACCTCAGACATCCCAACTGATTATTAATTCAATTAACCTATTTCAAAGAGAAAATAAGTGATTAAAAAAATTGTAAAGGTTTTATGTGCTGTTTTAGTTTTACTGGCCATTCTGATCGTTTCTTGCGTCTGCGACGACGCTTTATCGAGGGAGGAGTCATGACCGGGCTGCTGCGCCGCGCTGACATTGGGTTGCTTGACCTATTAATAAATAGACACGGCAACGTTTTTAATGAAGATTTTTTGAAAAATATGACCTATATTAAAAAGTGGTTCCATTAATTCTGCTCGTTATTCTGATCAATCTATTTTCAGGTTTTGCGCATTTAACGTTACACGTTGTATAATTAGTAGTTATTTGTAAACGTAGAGTTAGTATAGAAATATGCTATAAAACACCCCACGCTTTTTTAATTTTATTTTTATTTTGGAATTTATATTAAAAGTTATTTTCTGATTTTTAGTTCGATTTGCTATTAAAGCGTGTTTTTTTAAACTATATTTTTTTTAAGTACTCGAATTGACCTTCAGGTATCTACTGTAATTTTGGCCCAATTAATGACGTAACCATCTCTTAATTTCATTCTCGGAAAACCCAGTCACAATTCAAGAATTTTTTTTGTATTATTTTCGGTGTGCAGCGATGACTCAATATAAGGAATTCTTTCCTGATAATAATCTGACTCAGACGAGCCACGTGATTGGCACTGTCATTCGCCAACCCAATTCACGAGATGCACCGAGTATATCCGTTTCCGATTTGTAATTGTAAACGATTGTGATCATTGTCTAAATTAAATGCTGTTTATTTAAATATCTATTTGTCTGTATCTGTACTAGTGGCTTGTGGCTAAATGATTACAGTCGCACGGGTTGATCAAATGTGCTAAGGTTATGCTTGCCGCGGTCGGTTCGCGAATGGGTGTCCATCCATTAAATATCGAGACAGACCCCTCCGTGCCTTGGAAATAATATAAAAAAAATACTGTTTGGATTGTCAACATCCGGCTAAAACGGTTCATTTTTGAAATATGGGTTACGTTATTCATATAGTTAAATGAAAAAGAATATCGCCAAATATCCTGGTCACGGCACCAAAATGTTTAGGCTTGATTGTGTGGCCTTGATTGTGTGGTGTCAGGTAAGTGTGCGGAGCTGAAATATAAACTCAAACTGGACGACTATATATTTAATATTCCTTTTACAATAGGGTTATTTTTGCTATTTATACGTATGTATTTATTTACAATTATTACAGGTTTTCTAAGGTCCGACGCTCGTCGCGAGTTTTTTTTTTTTTTTTTGGGAATGGCATCTCGCAGTTCAACCTATGAGGTTGTCGACTGCTTAACCGGGCTTGCCTGTGGATGCCTCAATAAATTAAGGCCTCCAGCCAGGGCTTAAAAAACTTAAAAACTAAGCGACTACACGCTAAGGGCACCCCCTGTGGGGTACGGACCTCGGCTTAGGGCGTCGCTGGGAGAGGGCAGCAAGGGACAGGCTGGATCGGAATTATTTAGGGGCGAATTTTGAACTACAGGCTCAGCGGCGCGGGCTGGCTCGAGCAAGGGTCGGGGCGGTGCTCGTCGCGAGTTTTTTTTTTTTTTTTGTGAATGGCATCTCGCAGTTCAACCTATGAGGTTGTCGACTGCTTAACCGGGCTTGCCTGTGGATGCCTCAATAAATTAAGGCCTCCAGCCAGGGCTTAAAAAAACTTAAAAACTAAGCGACTACACGCTAAGGGCACCCCCTGTGGGGTACGGACCTCGGCTTAGGGCGTCGCTGGGAGAGGGCAGCAAGGGACAGGCTGGATCGGAATTATTTAGGGGCGAATTTTGTACTACAGGCTCAGCGGCGCGGGCTGGCTCGAGCAAGGGTCGGGGGCTCGTCGCGAGGCGCGCGCGCCTTTTTATATCCTCCGCGCCGTGGAGTAGGGACACCGGCCCGGCCCCCCGCACCCTGGGGGGGGTGGGCCTTAACAACTGGTATCATTGTTGTGGTTTTGGACGAGAAGTTCTAAATTGACGACTGTGGGCCAGATTAGATTGACGGCTGAATAACACTTGCGTCAGACTGCACCCTAATTGCGTAACATATTATCAATCAACTGTGAAGGAATGAATTAGCAATCAAGGATATTGCTAATCCAATGCTTCATATTATGTTCGAAAAATTTGTAAATAAAGTAAATAACGCAATGAATGTTGTTGAACTGTCACCATGAAAGCCATTGTTACTGATAGTGTGTTACGCAATTATCCCGCAGAATCCGCTGCATAGTTTAAAACTACAGACGCCAGCACATCAAGCTATCCGAAACTGTCAAATTTTCCCAATCAACTTTGAATCTGATGCTTCACTACATAGTATAAAACAAAGTCGCTTCCCTGTCTGTCTGTCCCTATATATGCTTAGATCTTTAAAACTACGCAACGGATTTTGATGCGGTTTTTTTAATAGATAGAGTAATTCAAGAGGAAGGTTTATATGTATAAAACTTGCATAATATAGTAGAGAAACACTGATAATTTTAGAGGTTTCTAATGTGATGTCGTAAATAAACACATTTTTTTGCGCTTACATTGTAAACGCTGGCTGAACCCTTCGAGATAGATCAAAATAATGTACTACAGTATTGTACACCTTAAAAAGGTCTACAAAAAAGTCCGCGATGGTATATGTCTATCTCTTAGGGATAACCCACAATAACCATTTTTTCCGCATCAAAATCCGTTGAGCAGTTTTAAAGATCTAAGCATACATAGGGACAGACAGACAGCGGAAAGCGACTGTGTTTTACACTATGTAGTGATCAGCATTGCACCCGTGCGAAGCCGGGGCGTGCCGCTAGTTAGCGATAAAGTTGAAAATCTCTTAAAGAAATTTGACAGATTGTAGTAGCTTGATGTGCTGGTGTCTGTACAACGCGGTCCCACAGAAAAGACGCGAACGAAGAACTAAGCGGTCATACAGACAGACGCGAAAAGCTACTGATAGCACAGTCATCATACATATAATGTTCCCACTGCTGATGCTGGAACACAGACCACCTCTCTTCCAGAGGGAGTGAGCTGTTCTGTAATCTCCCACGCGGGCTCAGTGCGGGTTGGTAGATGTCACACGTCTTCGAATGTTTAGTTCCAGGACCTGCCGGTTTCCTCGCGACGTTTTCCTTCACCGTTTTGAGAGCAGTGGTGATGAAATTATTTACACATAGTAAAGTGCCTGCCTAGGTTCGAACCCACGACCTACAACTGTTAAGTCGGCGCCGTTACCATTGGGCCACAACTGCGCACTGCTTAAAAGCGACTTATAGCGACGATTAATCACTACATAGTATAAAACAAAGTCGCTTCCCTGTCTGTCTGTCCCTATATATGCTTAGATCTTTAAAACTCCGCAACGGATTCTGATGCGGTTTTTTTTTTTAATAGATAGAGTAATTCAAGAGAAAGTATTATACATGTATTATACATATAAAGCTTCCTCTTGAATCACTCTTATCTATAAGAAAAAACCGCATCAAAATCCGTAGCGTAGTTTTCAAGATCTAAGCATAAATAGAGACAGACAGACAGCGGGAAGCGACTTTGTTTTATACTATGTAGTGATCAGCTTTGCACCCGTGCGAAGCCGGGGCGGGTCGCTGGTTTATAATAAGTATGGATATTGTTACTTACTGGATGTTTTTTTTACAGGCTCCAGATTCTTTCAGGGTGTCCTACTCATGACTATGAACAACTTTCACTATGGGACTAACTCTGAAATCACGAAATCAAAATCAGCTGTTTAATACAAAAGTTCAATACCTACTTGACAAAAATGTATGAAACAGCTGATTATATTTTCGTAATCTCAGAGTTGGTTCCATAGTGAAAGTTGTTCATATTCATGGGTAGAACATTCTGTGAAAATTTGGAGACGGTAAAAAAAAAAACATGCTGTATAACTATGCTAATAATGAAGCTAAAGAGTTTGTTTGTTTCTTCGAACGCGCTTATCTCTGGAACTACCGGTCGGATTTGAAAAATTATTTTTGTATTTGATAGCCCAATTCTTGAGGAAGGCTATATGCAATTAACATCACGCTATGATCCTTAGGAGACGAGCAAAAATAAAAAGAACGCTAAACGGAAACATAGTGATAACACGGACAGGTGATGCGATGTGACGGGGGATCAAGAAATGTCCCGCGGGCAGAAGTTAGTTTATTTATATGCAGCGACAATCTTATTAAAAAAAACTAGCAGTGCCCCGTGGTTTCACCCGCATACGTGTCGATCCCGTGAGAATATCGGGATAAAAAGTCATAGGATACTGTTTATCCCGATATTTTCACGGGACACAGAATATCGGGATAAAAAGTATCCTAATTATGTGTAATATGTGTTAATCCTGGATATAAACTAAATATGTTGCTTAAATAATGTGGTTAATGTAATTGGTTTATTTATATATGTATAGAAAGATAGGTTAGGCATATACAGGCTTAATCCATTCGTGTCTGTGAAACTATGGAAATACACATACAAAATTTCAACCCAATCGGTCAAGCCGTTTAGTAGTTGACATACCGACAGTAGCGCTACCTACCAGGTCCAATTGTATTTTTAAAATAATCCAGGAATCCATCGAAATACCCATATAAAATTTCAACCTAATCGGTTCAGCCGTTTAGAAGTTATGTGAAAAAGATAAGTACGGAAGGATAATTCATACTACCCGTTGTCCTATTACCCGTTTTTCCGTAGGAATGAAGCATTTTCCCGCGGTAAAAAGTAGCCTATGTTCATCAGGGATAATGTCGGCTTCTAATGTCAAACAATTTTTCAAATCGGTCCAGTAGTTTCGGAGCCTATTCAATACAAACAAACAATCATATCTTTCCTCTTTATAATATTAGTGTATATGAATAACTGTCAACCAATACCAAACATTGGACGCAATAAATACTGATTCAGGCCCCGCTTCCCGTTGTAGCAGATACTGAAATCAGTCACACACCAACCGACAATTACACAGGGCAAAACAGTCATTCTAACTAAGTTATTATTGTTAAAATTAACAGGAAAATATGCAATAATCTAGCTGGTGGAAGTTTTAAGGAAATAATTTGTGAATAATTAGTTAATAACAGTTTTGTGCCCGTTGTGTCGCGTTATGGAAATATTTTTTGTGATTTAGTGCTGAAAAGTTGAGTTTAAATGGTGTTTTTTGTGGTTTCGTGTAGTAGGTTAGGTGGTCAAAATGGATTCTAAAAAGTTAATGCATGATATTGTGTGGGGTAAGTTTTAGTTGTTAAATAAAATTATCCTATTGTTCCTGTATATGATGCGTCTTAAAATATCTATAGGAGTGCTTTTAATGGCGTTCAATTAACATGGTTTGATGAGGAAACCGGCATGTCCTAGAACCAAAAATTCGACAACATGTGTCTTCCACCAACCCGCACTGGGTCCGCGTGGTGGATTATGGCCCACTCCCTCTCACAGAGAGGAGGCCTGTGTCGCAGCAGTGAGAACATTATAGTACTAACGGTTCAATAACAAAATTGCAATTTTTTGTTAGTCAAACTTGAACCAAAGAGAAATACTCTTCTATTCAAAAGATTTAATCAAGCTTTCATAATAACATGTAGGTATTTTATGACCAACATTTTATTACAAATGTAGAGACCGTCTATCAAATTATAATCATAGAAAACCTCACTGTCATCGCCCCCATCCGTTATGGAGCTGCAATGCCACCCACCAAACTTATACAACGTGTAACGTTAAATGCGCAAAACCTCAGACACCCCAAATGATTTTTAATTCAATTGACCTATTTCAGAGAGGAAATAAGTCATTAAAAAAAATTTGTAAAGGTTTTATGTGCTGTTTTGGTTTTACTGGCCATTCTGATCGTTTCTTGCGTCTGCGACGACGCTTTGTCGAGGGAGGAGTCGTCACCGGGCCGATGCGCCGCACTGACATTGGGTTGCTTGACCTAACACGGCAACGTTTTTAATGAAGATTTTTTGAAAAATGTGACCTACATTAAAAATTAGTTCAATTAATTCTGCTCGTTATTGTGATCAAACTATCTTCAGGTTTTGCGCATTTAACATTACACGTTGTATAATCCTTACAGGAGAGATGGATTTTGAAATCAGTCTGTTGAGTAACGACTTATCATAATTTTTTTAACACGGGAGGGCATAAAACCTTCCGAAATTTTGCATCCATTGACTCTACAGTTCGATAAGAATACGCTTTCAAGAACTCAAGTGTAGGAATGGCACAAAAAAAATTCAAGTGGAGGACGCCGTTTTCACACTGACCAGATAGTGGAATCATTTGTGTGCAATTGGCTAAAGGCACGACCGACTACATTCTTCGATACTGGCATCAAGAAACATCCCCTGCGCTGGGAAAAATGTGTTAATAGAAGGGGAGATTATGTAGAAAAATAAAATATATTCCTTTTTTTTACGAGTAATACGTTTTATAATACGTGCGTATTTTTTTTACTTAAGTCCGGTTTATATTTGATCCACCCACGCATTTATTACATACCACTACCGCTAGTTAATATTATAGACCCCTTCCGTGCCTCGGAAACCACGTTAAGCTGTTGGTCCCGGCTGTCATTCGTGGATCTTTGACAGTCGTTACGGGTCGTCAGAAACCCGAAAGTGACAGCCAGTCTTACCAAGGGTTATCGTGTTACCCAGTGACACAGAGAGGAGGCCTGTGTCCCAGCAGTGGGATCTTTTTAGGCTGATTATAATTATTATTTGTAGTTTATGTTCCACGGACTGTTTAAAAATAAACATAATTCATTCTTTCTTTCAAATTCGCCACTATTCCGTTCAGCATTAAACAAACATAAGTACCTACCTACACAGTAACGAACAACTCTAAAACAAGAGGATAAACGTCAACAGCAGTGTTTCCTGTGGCGCATAGGAAACCGATATACATCCAAGGGCGCGCTAACGTTCAGTGCCAAGGTGCCAAGTGTGTTACAACCACATACATATATCACGCCTGTACTATCCGAAGTGGTAGGCAGAGGAGACCCTCAATTTGTTGTCATGTGATAGGGGGGCATCAACATCTAATAAACTATTGTTATAAAGATGTAAAAAGATTTCTCTTAAACTATGGTGAAAAAATGTAAATCGATTTCAGGATATGAAAAAGTAATTCCAGGTCTACAAAACCAAGTTAAAACCAACGTGACATGCGAAGTTGACGCGGTGGGTCCGGAGGGCGAAATCGCGGTCAGAAGCTAGTAGATATGATTTTCTAAGCTCATCATTTGAAGTAATTTAATAACTTCGGTTGACAGCGACGCGTGCGTATATGCCCTATAGGTCATGGCACATTATACCGGCACCGCAACTGCAAGCTGCAGCATGGTGTCGCGCCGCCTCGAATCTAGGCTACGGCTAGCCGCCCCAGCGCGCTAACTATGTGTCGTCTGCGAGGTGCAAGCTCGCAGTCCACGCGCTGGCCATGCCGAGCTTGCACCTCGCGGCCGGCGCGCGGACTGCGAGCTTTGTGCTTGCACCTCGCGGCCGGCGCGCGGACTGCGAGCTTGCACCTCGCGGGCGGCGCGCGGACTGCGAGCTTGCACCTCGCGGCCGGCGCGCGGACTGCGAGCTTGCACCTCGCGGGCGGCGCGCGGACTGCGACCTTGCACCTCGCGGCCGGCGTGTGGACTGCGAGCTTGCACCTCGCGGCCAGCGCGCGGATGCGAGCTTGCACCTCGCGGAAGATGCGTAGTTAGCGCGCGACGAACATACATTGCTGAGCAACCATACCTAATAAAGTAATCGAATCGCAACCCGTGAAATACTTATTATTGAGTAGTTCCGGTGGCCATCTGTGGTCTTCAACATCAGTTCCACTTCACCAAATGGTGCTTTACGAAAGCAAATTAACGAGTTACTATAAAAAAAAATACCCAAATCGCTATAGGTGTGCCTATAATATTTGAAAATTTTCTTTCGTTTTCTTCAGGATCCCATCATCAGATCCTGATCTGATGATAATGGAACCACCTGTAAAGTATACCCTTTCAGACAAAAAAATAATTTTTCAAATCAGTAATCAGTTAACCCCTTGGGTACATTTGACGTCTGAGAGACGTCATTCACTTGTTTTCTCTAGAAGCGGATGACATGTCTAAAACGTTATTTGAGGTAAGGCACAATTCTGTTCATTTCATTGTAGCTTGTATCAGTCATAATAGAAGAGGCAATTACAGTATTTCGGTGAACATTATTTGCGATACACTGCCCCATTATGTCAAAAACAAGGAATAGTGATACCGAAAGTAATAAATCCGTACCCAAGGGGTTAAAACCGTTTCGGGGCACAGAGGGCAGGAGAGGACGCAGAGTCTAGGTGGCTAATCCTTTCACCACGATGAGACGAACTGCTCTTTCTCAAGACCCCAAACGGCTCTTTTAAGAGCCAAACCATGGAATTTAACTTGGCTCTGTAAAACAGTTTGCTAAGTTTATTTGCCATTAAATGTCGGGTCCACTGTAATTAAAATAAAAACTTACATTTTTCCTCCTATACTTTTGTTATGTTTTGATGTGTCATAATAATACTCATAACAAAAACGACACTGGGTGTCTCTTGAAAAGTAGATTTATACTTACCTAACATGTTGAAGGAAAACAATTCATTTAATTAATTAATGGTTCTTGGAAACCAATTTTAACACAAGAAAGAAGGAAAGAGAATAACAAAATATTTTAAGCAGGCCTGTTGCGTCTAATGGTCAGTGGCTCTGACTACTATCGACGCAAGGTCGTGGGTTCGATTCCCACCCAGGACAAATGTTCGTGTGATGAGCACGTTGTTCTTTGCCTGGGTGTAATTTATCTATAATATGTATGTATTTAGAAATATACACCGTGTAATTGACAGGTTGGCAAAAACGAAAAGTATGAATTCAGACTGGTATTGTTAACATTTTGATAGTGAAATATTTTCCCGGAAATGATAGGTGAACGTTTTTCAATTTTCAATTTTATTTCGGCTACGCAATGTATAACGAACATTGCGATACGCGCGCGACCCTATATTGCGCGCGTATTGCAATGTCCGCGCGTTGTTCATTCATACTAATAGGTACTTCGGGACGTTTGGAATAAATACATAATACAATACACACACAAACACACCTATCAAAAAATTTAAACACAAATTCAATACCTATCAAAAATTAAAATATTAGTCACTTACCTAAATTAAAGTCTCTCGGGTCGTATAAGGCATGGCTCGAAGTGGTTGCCTCCGAGCTGCACGCACAGTTGTGCTCGACGCAGGGTTTCGGCATGGAGACGAGGCATCATTGTCACATCCTCATTGATTTTTTGGTTTAACGATGCGAAAGCGTCTCTTATGCGCTGCTCCATTTCGGCCGCGGTATCACACTCCGTCACATACACCCGTTCTTTGATATAACCCCACAGGAAAAAGTCCAATGGGGTTAGGTCAGGCGAGCGAGGTGGCCATGCATGTGGCCCGAATCTCCCAATCCATCGGTTTGGAAAAGTACGGTCCAGGTGCTGTCGGACTGGGAGTACCACATGCGGCGGGGCGCCGTCGTGCTGAAACCAGATGGTAGGTAGTTGAGCTAAGGGTTTGTTCTCCATACGATCCCGCTCTTGATCTAGCTCAGCCCGCAGAGTGTCCATCATGGCTTCAAAATCCTGCTGTAGAAATTCGCAATAACGCCGGCCGTCCATTCTAGTTGGCAAAAACACGGGACCCAAAATACGGTTATGATACACGCCAGCCCACACATTCAGTGACCACCGCGTCTGATGACCCGTCTGCTGCATTGCGTACGGGTTGTGGCGTGCCCAAATGTGAGCATTCCGCCGGTTCCACATACCGTTTCGAGTAAACGTCGATTCATCGGTCCAAATCACCCGTGAAACGAATTGGCGATTTAGCTGCTGCCGACGTATCAGCCATCTGCAGTACGCTAGTCTGCGGGTTGAGTCGCCAGGTACCAGAGCCTGCACTTTATGGATCCGATATGGACGTTGCTTGTCCTTTCGAAGGACTTTGTGCACAGCCCAATGTGAAACCCGGGGTCCGTTATTACGCCTTACAAGTTTTGCAGCAGTACGGGTTCCCAAACGCGGATTTCGACGGACAACATCTAAAATCGCCTGCTCAGAACGAGCACTGATTGTCCTTCCAGCACCTTCCCGCCGCGGCACAATAGGTAAATTTTCTAAAACACGTTGATATGCCCGTGTGATAGTACGACTATTAGCTGGATGTCGTTCATTTGGGTGACTTTGAACATAGAGCCTTAATGCCAACGACGCGTTTCCTCTAGCTTCACCCAAGCACATTAACATCTGGCCATATTCGCGAGCACTAAACGTTTCATTACGCCGATTCATGATGATACCACACAACACAAAAACACAAAAACACACAACTCAACTCAACGCACAACACAGTCCCGAACTCCCGACAGTTGAAAGAAAACGAAATAGACGTCCAGAACGCACCAGCAATCGCGGCAAACTGAACTAACGGCTGAGTGAGTGCTGACGGTTTCGTTTGTCGGCAAACCTTTGAGAGTGTTTGTGACACGTGTAGCATAGGGCTGCCCACATGATATGAAATGAAACATTTTATTTCGGTAATATTACTAGATACGTTAGTCGAGGAGCCCATGGCACAGTAGTTACCGTGTTCGGCCTGCCATTGAGATAAAGATGTAGAACTAGGTATTGAAAAAGAATCGTATCGTAATCGTATGATAAAGATTGTTATTAACCGCTATCTCTTGTTACTTCTACTCATGGTTCTGCTTCTAAGTTTAAACCTAGTACCTGTCAATCCCCAAGCGGCACGAGCGCGATTTTGCGCCATTTTCTAAACACTAAGCAAACGCCGGCATTCGCATAGATTATAAAATAAGCGTTTTTTTTTTATAGGGTCTTTGTTCAAGAACGTAAACAAGAAGTTTTTCTTATAAATAGTCTGTAAATAACGAAAATAAGCAAACCTTTTTGAACGCCAGCTTTCGCTCCGGGATTGACAGGGTAAGGAATGTGAATCTGGCAATATTGACGCGATGTTTTTATGTTTTATGTCCCACTTATCTAAACCAATTTACATTACTGTAATGCAACGCGTGTGTACAGTTCGGGTGGCTTCGTAATTGATACTGTAGATCAAACTGTTAAGCACCGCGAGGACGCCGGCGTCCTCACACCTGTTGTCTTTCTATTGTGTCTCTTATTACGATACTCGAAAGGTTAACGATTTAAAATAAGGTTTTCGGAATTAAGAAAGAATAAATAAGTAATCATACTCCTGAGTATTTAATTATTAATAAAGCATTTTACATAAATAAAAATAAAATGACAAGTATTAAATTCCATACGTGGTACAACCCTAGCAGTGTCGGCGCGTAAGCAAAGGCGCCGGCGCACAGCACACAAAGGGAGCGAGCGAGCGAGCGGTATGCTTTCTCTGTCTGTCGTAGGTACTGTCGGAGGCCAGTAAACTTTTAGAGCTAACAGCTGATTCCGCGCGGTATGTATGAATTTTCTTTTTAAATCATTATTATTTACATTGCCGAGTTTAAGTTTTTTGCTTTTTTTCACTAAAATTATGTTTTTAGGGCTGGATTTTGTTGTAACAAATGAATAGAACACAAATCTAGTTGAAAAACGGTCGGAAAATTCGACAATTTTCCTGAAGAAAATTCCAACGTTTTTCAGTCATAAATCATGGTCTGAAGCTACTGTTTCAGTTTTTGCCAACCTGTCAATTACACCGTGTATAAGTATGTATGTTTATCAGTTGTCTAGTACTCACAGCACAAGCTCTGCTTAGTTTGGGACTAGATGGCGTTTTGTGAAAGTTGTGGAATATTAAATGATAAATGATTTATTTTCTGTAAGTAGGTTTGTACAAACACTTTTACATGTCAATCATATTTTTTAAACTAGATGAGGTCGGCGTTTCCTGACTACTCTGAGAAGAAAGGCCGAAACAAACTCAGAGGTCACAGTCTCTTTTAAAGTCCAGACATAATCTTGGTCAGATCATGTGAAGACCATGTAGATTGGTGTCTGAAATGGTCTTTTGAGTAAAGAACCACACAGATTGAGCGGGCCTGTCCAGTCAGTGCACGCATTTGTCAAAAATCGTGCAGCTCAACTCAGAACTTGAGGAGCCATACGATTCGACGAACAATACCAATGAAAGGACATTTGGGTAGGCCGCATAAATGACTCAAACTGCCAGATCATGATTAAAACTAATTAAGAAGGAAAACCGAAAAAAAGAAATTACTTACATAGTCTTCACACTCACAGTAATAATAATAAAAATAAGATACTTTACAAAGTAAATATCCATGTCATTGTTTATATAAAATTCATCAATGTCAATGTGTATATAAAAATCCGGATATAATCTTTAAGGACCATGTAGATTGGTGTCTGAAGTGGTCTTTTGAGGAAAGAACCACACTGAGTGGATATGATATTATTATTATTATTTTGAGACTACGAAAATATTTCTTCGCTTCTGATATGGCTCATTAATCGGGTGAAGTGAACTGGATACCAATTTATGCAGAGTTAAGAATTACTGTCTCGATCATCACCTGCCTAGCCTTTTCCCAACTATGTTGGGGTCGGCATCCAGTCTAACCGGATCCGGCTGAATATCAGTATTTTACATGGAGCGACTGCCTATCTGACCTCCACAACCCAGTTACTGGGTAATACGATACCCCTTGGTAAGATTGGTTATCAGACTTTCGGGCTTGTGACTACCGCAACGACTGTCAAAGATCCACGAATGACAGCCGGGACCAACCGCTTAACGTGCTTTCTGAGGCACGGAGGGGTCTCGGTATGTAAAGATGGTCATCTATCCACAGACCAATCCCGGCAAGCGTAGTTTAACTTGATCGATCAACCTGTGCGGTTGTTATTATTTAGCCACGGGCGCCTTCATTACTGTCTCGATCTGCACCCTAATTGTGTAAAACAATCGTAATCTCAATAATTTTGAAGCTAATGCTAAGCTTCATGTGTTCGAAAATTTTGTCTGCTCAACAACTTAAATGACGCAATTAATGTTGTTGAACCGTCAAAATGAAAGCCATTCCTACTCTTTGTGTGCTATGCAATTACCCTTCTAACAGTATAAATATTTAACAGTCAGTATGATGATAGCGGGGCTGATTGCCCAGTACGCACCAGACGTCCGATCACCTGCACCGCAGTGTTAAGGCTTACGCAGATTAAGGCGGGCCGCGTCACAACGCAACACTTTGCAAAAATCCTCCTTCATCACTTTCGTACATTTTCTATGAACCATCGCTCACTACAAGCAGGCCGCAGCCCACTTTTTTGTATGAAAATGCGTTGCGCTGCGACCCGTTGCGGCTGTAATGTGCGTTTTTTGCAGGTACGGTTTTTTTGCAGGATCCCGTTTAGTAGTGTACGTGTTTAAATATACGTATTCACACAAGCATCCCATTTTCCGGATACTGCAAACAGGATGCTTGTGTGAATATGTACAACGTGTAACGTTAAATGTGCAAAACCTGAAAATAGTTTGCTTAGAATAGCGAGCGGAATTAATTGAACCACTTTTTAATATAGGCCACATTTTTCAAAAAATCTTCATTAAAAATGTTGCCGTGTCTATTTATTAATAGGTCAAGCAACCCAATGTCAGCGCGGCGCAGCGGTCCGGTGACGACTCCTCCCTCGGTAAAGCGTCGTCGCAGACGCAAGAAACGATCAGAATGGCCAGTAAAACTAAAACAGGACATAAAACATTTACAATTCTTTTAATGACTTATTTTCTCTTTGAAATAGGTCAATAGAATTCAAAATCAGTTGGGGTGTCTGAGGTTTTGCGCATATAACGTTACACGTTGTATATTTAGCCCTAACACTAACTGAAAACCACGCTTGCTGAAACTATAAAAAGTCAAATTGTTGCCGTAAAGCTTCGGTCGATTCGTTACTTTAGCATCGCCACTCGTGGGCAGTGGTAGCTCAGTGGTACCGCGACTTACGTACGTCGTAGGTTCGGACCCAGACAGGCGCTTTACTCTGTGTAAATTATTTCATCACCACTGCTCTCAAAACGGCGAAGGAAAACATCGTGAGGAATCCGGCATGTCCTAGAACGAACAAAATCGAAGACATGTGACATCTACCAACCCGCCCTGGGTCCGCGTGGTGGATTACAGCCCACTTCCTCTCACAGAGAGGAGGCCGGCATCCCAGCAGTGAGAACACGATAGGCTAATTATTATGCACTCGTGAAAACCAAATCTTGACAAACGCCCGAACGTAACGATACATCCATCAGTTTGACACAAAAATCTAAACTACTCAACAAAAGAACTATCATTCAAATCCATTTAAAAGTTTTTGTGAGAACCGGAACTAACATTTCTATTTATAAAGGCCTCTATATTTCACTGTTTTTGAACTGGTAACTTTTTATACACGTTCATTGGTTATAGATTGTCTGAATTAATAATGGTTGGGAACGTTACATCGTAGGCTAGGTACTTTAAGTATACATGGTAGCCGTAACATCGACACGCAAACTGTTATCATGAATTCTATGGTATAGAAGGTTAGTATAGATTCAATGGACCCCCGGTAATCCGACAAACGTTTTGCAGGGCAGTGTCGAACTATCGAATTTGTCGGATTGTAGAGTACACAATACAGTGGACCCCCGGTAATCCGACAAACGTTTTGCAGGGCAGTGTCGAACTATCGAATTTGTCGGATTGTAGAGTACACAATACAGTGGACCCCCGGTAATCCGACAAACGTTTTGCAGGGCAGTGTCGAACTATCGAATTTGTCGGATTGTAGAGTACACAATACAGTGGACCCCCGGTAATCCGACAAACGTTTTGCAGGGCAGTGTCGAACTATCGAATTTGTCGGATTGTAGAGTACACAATACAGTGGACCCCCGGTAATCCGACAAACGTTTTGCAGGGCAGTGTCGAACTATCGAATTTGTCGGATTGTAGAGTACACAATACAGTGGACCTCCGGTAATCCGACAAACGTTTTGCAGGGCAGTGTCGAACTATCGAATTTGTCGGATTGTAGAGTACACAATATAGTGGACCCCCGGTAATCCGACAAACGTTTTGCAGGGCAGTGTCAAACTATCGAATTTGTCGGATTATATAGTACTGCCTATAAGACCCCCTATAGTCCGGAATTTAGCGAAGATCTACATTAGCGAAGACATGTCGACAAGACATATCATGTCTACATGTCGGATTACAGGGGGTGCCCGATCAGACAGGGCCCGGATTACTGGGGGTCCACTGTAGTTCCGACTATAGCCCGCAAACAAGTTACTAACGGCTTATTTTTCCAATGCCAGATAGTTTTACCCGAGGAATAATTTTGAATTTATGACAGTTCTTCCATACAATAACTGTCAGACGTCAATTTTATTCCACGAATAAAAATTAATTATCTGTCTATTGAAAAATCAGCCCTTAGTGAATCAGTCATTTGAAATTTCGATCGTCATTTGAACGAAACAAAGCAGCGTTAACCTCATTTTTTATAAGTACGGAATTTCTTGAAACGTCTTTACTTGAATATTTTATAGCTGGTAACAATCTTGGGGCTTACCGGATACGTTACACTCTTGTAGTAGAACAAAATCAGACTAAAAGGAAATTGTTCTGCGATTCTGTAGATACCACGTACAAACGCCAGCACATCATGCTACCCGAAACCGTCAAATTTTTCCAAACAACTTTGAACCTAATGCTTGAGCGATAAAGTTGAAAATCTATTAAAGAAAATTGACAGATTGTAGTAGCTTGATGTGCTGGCGTCTGTACATCCTAACTGTCGCCTTGACCTGCACCCTAATTACGTAACATAAGTAGGTACTATCTATCAATAACAATCTGAGTCATTTTGAAGGATATTGCTAATCCATTGCTACATATGTTCGAAAAAAAAAAAAATCTAATCAATAACGTAAATAACGCAATTTATGTTGTTGAACTGTCAAAATGAAAGGCGTTCCTAATGTTAGTGTGTTACGCAGTTACACCGCTGCCCTGCACGTAACCTGACCATCAAAAGATTACGACAGGAGTTTTTATGACAAAGTAATAAGTGAAGATTTGGGATCTCTAACCTAAGATAACAACGTTCAACGCCATGTCGGACATTGCTGGGCGACACTTAACTTTCCCTATAAGTCACACACTTAATGCAAGAACATTATCAGACAAACAAACATAACTTTCCAACATATATAATTTTTTTAGAGCGCTGATGTGATTACACTGTTCTATGAGGTCGCGCAGGTCATGCTGCGTACAATATTGCCTTGTATTCTTGACCGGCGGCTCAGAAGAGACGTTTAGACATAGGTCTGACTGTCGGACAACATTCCCCACGGCCCGAACGGAACATACTGGTGTCGCCCAACATTGTCCGACATGGCGTTGAACATGATAATATGGATTTCGGATAAAGCGTTTTGAAAATATTTTTCTGTGACTTCCGCTGCAGAACAAAGATCTTGTGAGAGAGAAAAGACGAGCATTAATCATCATACTTATCTATAGCATAATCAACCTAAAATATTCCCACTGCTGGGACACAGGTCTCCTCTCTTCGAGAGGGAGTAGGTTATATCTACCACGCGGGCCCAGTGCGGGTTGGTAGATGTCACATGTCTTCCAATTTTTTGTTTTTGGACATGCCGGTTTTCTCACGATGTTTTACTTCACCGTTTTGAGAACAGGTGGTGAAGTAATTATTTACGACCTAAAACTCAAAAGTCCCCCGACTTGGGAGTTGTAGGTGGTGTGAGCCACTATAATTGTTCACTGTCCGGTTGTCGGTTTGCTGATTTGTGCCCGTTTTATGGCAATAAACTCGCCCTCTATTAAATGCAAAATGTAGTTGTACTACACGGAGAGAAAAATCTTTGAAAAATTACTGTGCCGTCTCATAATCTGAGTGCATTTGAATCGTAATGGAAAAATTACCATGCTAGCACAGTAAAAATTCCTATGCTGTACAGTAAAATTTATTGGACAAATAGTAAATTTTTCTCAATCTCACTCAGAAAATTTTCTGTAGATGTCACTTGCACTCACTTTACAGTGACGAGCACAGTAATTTTTCTAAGAATGTTCTCTCCGTGTACCTATGCCCACTATAGAGGCGTGATATTTTATGTAAAAATACCTACTACATAACCTCCTCTCCAACCTCTTCAATATTATGCCAATGTTCATTTATTTTCAAGGTCGATTTCTCAAGAGTAGCCTTTGACCGTGGACCCGTGGTGTTACTAATTACTTAGCATTAGCATCGTAATAATATAATTATCTTGTCAGCCATTACATATTGCTTGTTGTGTCAGCAAGACAAATAGCAATATGGCATGAATGAATGAATACCTTTTTTATGAGTTGAGGAGTTTTTTGTTGCGGAAGCTATGATGATTCTGGCTGACTTGTTCATTGACGTATTTTGATTGTTTGGATCTTGTTTCTATACAAAGAAGTAAATTGCACTTATTTGATACTTTAAAACTACTTTAAACCAGTTTTTTTTTGGGTTTGTCATATTATGTTCGTATTTTAGTTTCCAAACAAGTAATCAAATATGTGTTTTTGAAAAAACAACTTTAAATACCATTCATAAAGTTCAGTTTACGCTACAACTTCAAATTTTCAAGAATTTTTCCATAAAACTAGTCATTCCGAAATCTATTTAATTTATACCAGCATAAAGTTGATGCATTTTAATGGAATTCACGTCAATTGGAAATGGACTTGAATATTTATCTCTCCTCTTCTTCAGCCTTTCGTCACCCAATGCTGAGTGTAGGCATTCTGCAATGCACGCCACTTTTCTCTGTCTCTAGCCTTCCTAAGCCAGAGAATCCTATCCTTAAATACAACGTGTAACGTTAAATGCGCAAAAACTGAAAATAGTTTGATCAGAATAACGAGCAGAATTAACTGAACCGCTTTTTAATATAGGTCACATTTTTCAAAAAATCTTTATTAAAACGTTGCCGTGTCTATTTATTAATAGGTCAAGCAAGCCAATGTCAGCGCGGCGCAGCGGCCCGATAACGACTCCTCCCTCGGTAAAGCGTCGTCGCAGACGCAAGAAACGATCAGAATGGCCAGTAAAACTAAAACAGCACATAAAACCTTTACAATTTTTCAATGACTTATTTTCTCTCTGAAATAGGTCAATTATTGAATTAAAAATCAGTTGGGGTGTCTGAGGTTTTGCGCATTTAACGTTACACGTTGTATGTACTGGGCCCTAATTCACTATGATTCCTCACTTCGAAACTACGTCAATTCCTTAGCTAAGGGGCTGTTCATTAATTATGTAAGACAATTATGACCACTTTCTGACCCCCCTCCCCCTACGTAAGAAAAGATAAGACTTGGGTGAATCCCCTCCCCCTTTTTAATCTTACGTAAGATCAGTAGCCATCTACCAAGATTGCGAAAAGTAGCAAAAAAATTCAAATCTCATAATTTTTGCTTACTTTGGTGATCTTACGTAAGATCAGTCTAGACCGCTCCCACCCCCACGTAAGAAAAATAAGACTTGTTTGGACCCCCTCCCCCCTCAAATCGTCTTACGTAATACATGAACAGCCCCTAATCACGCTAATTTCGCGGGGTTTCTTTTATTGTCGTAGAGAATACAGTTCCTGCCGGTCGATTCTGTAAAAATCTCACCGTGAAATCATAAGTAGCACTTAATAGTGTTAATTCCTAGCGAGTGACAGCTCACTACACGCTCACTTCAACCAAGCTTTCACGGTGAGATGGTTACAGAATCGCACCGCTGTATAGGTTTCAAATCACTACCATTTTGCGTGGTGTGGTGTGGGTGGGCATGGGCCCGTTCGAGTCTCGTGGATCTGGTATGTTTTGCCAGTACCAGACTGTAAATAATGTTTATTTTGGGTATACTACATTTCGGGTGCGTTTCCACAGAAGCGGAGCTGCGCGGAGCGGAGCGTAGACGTGTAGGAATCGTCCAATCACAGACGAGAAGAGTGACGCGATGAGGATTTCAACCATTGTGATTAGTCGATTCCTGCACGTCTCTGCTCCGCTTCGCCCAGCTCCGCTTCTGTGGAAACGCACCCTTAGGGTATTTTGATTTCTGATTTTTTTTTGTTCTTATCTTTTTTCTTACGGACGCTTTTAACTTGCACGTCTTTCTACATCCTTCTCACGTGTATAATTTCAACATGAATGATGTCACCAACATTTTGTAATACCATTTTGTCTGTTGTTTGTTATGTCAAAAACTTGTCAAAAATGTAGGGAAATTACAGGTATTTTTTACAGATTGAGACTGAGATCATACTGGAAACGTTCTTAAAATTATACGAGAATTGCCTCTGTAATGATTTAATTTGAATGAGGCTTGTGGCTTTTTGTCTTTAATCGTACAAAATAAATAATATCTATGTACAGACGCCAGCACATCAAGCTACCCGAAACTGTCAAATTTTCCCAATCATCTTTGAACCTCTTTCAGCAATAAAGTTGAAAATCTATTAACCTTTTGACCGCCACGGACGGCTACAGCTGACAAACGAAAACGTGCCAAAATGTCGTTTTCTTGACGGCTGTGGACGTCGGTGGCGTGTTTGGCACGTTTTCGTTTGACGGCTATAGCTGTCCGTGGCGGTCAAAAGGTTAAAGATATTTGACACATTCTAGTAGCTTGATGTGCTGGCGTCTGTACTAGCTCCTGCCCGCAACTTCGTTTGCGTGGAAGTCGTAAGATACACAATCCCGATACTAAAATAACAGCAACAGTTTTATAAAACTCCCCGCCGCCATTACTCCGTTTTCGCTTAGCGTCTCTCTCTGACTTTTTCTCTTTGCTCGGCTCCTATTAGTCCTAGCGTGACGTTAAATAAAAACTGTAGCCGTCCTTAAGAATTAGACTATCGAATACAAAAAGAATTTCATTTCAAATCCGACTGGTAGTTCCAGAGATTAGCGCGTTCAAACAAACAAACAAGCAAAGAGCTTTATTATTAGTATAGACTGATAAAGATAGATTTATCAAAACAACATCTAACAATCCCCTTTTTTTATTCCACAGGAATCCAGCATGCAATCGGCGGACTAGCATCCAAACCCGAGCGAGATCTCCTCATGCAAGATTTCATGACCGTCGAAACGACGAACTTCCCACACGAAGGATCCAATCACACGCCCGCACATCACTATTCGGAATTCAAATTCAAGACTTACGCGCCAATAGCGTTCCGTTATTTCCGCGACCTATTCGGGATCCAGCCTGATGATTTCTTAGTAAGATTACTGTATTAACTTCTTTCGAAGCTTTATTAGATGTTCTTCTGTTTGGTATTGTAGAATTGAAGGCTCGTTTTTATGGCGATTTAGTGGGATTTCACCACATCTAAACTCCGTGCAAGAGCTGTCATTGTCAATGATGACACTGACAGCTTTAAACACAGTTTAAACTTTTGCCGCCTAATGAAGATGAGTCTTTACGCTAGAGGCTGTGGTTTGCGACATTGTAGAGCGGAGCGGAAAGCAATAAACAAATGAGCGTGTCCACGAGGCTAAGATGTCCAGGTGCCTAATGTATCCATTAGGCTAATTTGCCACGGGGCGAATGTGTTCAAAAACGATTTCCTTCTAAGTCCTGGGTTCGATCCCTGGGTCGGAGAGTGTCCGGATTTGTGTTCCCTATAAACGGCAATTGGCTCTCCTTTTTACACGGGCGTTTATAACTGACCGGCGATAGGCAGGTATGCCTCATATGTATAGAAGACGTGCAACTCACCGTTGCGTACCCCTTGAAGAGAATACAGCGTTATTACTCGTTCTGCTCCGTTCCACTCCGCTCTTGTGTTTTAGCAGTATTGCAAGCCGCAGCCTACCAGTAGATGTGATAGTTTCAAAACTTAAAAGCACCGATTTAGATATTTTCTTTCATGTCCTTTAATAAATTCACGTAGCTTTGATCAATGTTTTTAGCACGATGCATGTACAACAAATGTGTGGCACGTAGCGTTTGTTAGTCCATGTACGCACGGACGTAAAAATATCGCGGCGGGATTTTATTGAGCACTGGATTTTCAACTCTCGTGGTCGGGCCGAACGTTGGGAATCCAACTGAGCGCATCCCAGCGCGTCAAAAAAAAAAAAAGCTGTTGGAATTTCAACTCTCGGTGGTAAGCAGTGCGTTGAATATCCATTGCGCGAAAAAAAATTGCCGCGGGTAACTAAAACGCGCCCGTGCATCCTGGGCTTACAGTACAGTACAGTGAGTGTCAAAAATATATTGACGAACTGATTTTCCAAAATGACCTGCCCAACTAAGAAAATCACACAACTTGCATCTCAATGTACACTGCTCTGGTGCAAGGATTTGGCGCTCGAACGACTGAATGGGGGGGCGCTGTTGGTAAAAATTTCTTCAATTGTTTTGTGAAATGTATTGAAAAACAAGATGGCGACGTTAGTTCCGATTTTGACCACGCGCCTATAGGATCCTTGTATAGCTGCAGTCCGTTCACAGTTATTTGTCTGTCCTCTGACATCATCAACCTAACAGCAACCTTATCGTAACGAGAATAAAGAGCACAATTAATTTGACAGACTTGTCAATAACAGGAACCCAACAGTAACTTTAGAAATGAATTAACCCTTTATAGGGCAGAAGATTCTGGCTTGTATGTTAAAAATAAAACACTGGGATATTAAAACTAATATTTATTGAAAATTTTTGAGATACATGTTTTTTTTTTTTACTTAAATAAAATATGGTGTCCACATATTCGACACTGCCCCCTTCTCGTGTATGAAATTGTGCAAAACATGGTGCAATTCATAATGGCTTTTTTACTTAAATAAAATATGGTGTCCACATATTCGACACTGCCCCCTTCTCGTGTATGAAATTGTGCAAAACATGGTGCAATTCATAATGGTACTTTGCATTTGACACATTCTATTTTGCTCTTTTTTCCGAGACTGCTGCATTTGTCCAACGTTTAGTATAGCCGCGAAAATTCAAAATGTATTATGGAGTCCAATATGGACAGAGTCACATAAAGGGTTAAAATGAGAATACAGATCACTGTGACTTGGACAGTGATGCAAAATCAGAGGGAAAATAGCTATGAACGGACTGTACAGCTATAACAAAGTGTCTTTCAAAAGGATCAAAGGCCAGCTCAGAATGTTATCAAATTGAGATTATAACGCGAAGCTATTTCTAACCGCTCCCGCCACAATCCACGCGCTTCAGGCGGAAACGCCTCTCGTTCCCGTCCGGCCAATGAGAGTGAGCCGAAGCTTCTAGAACATTCTAGAAGCTTCCTTTAAAAAGACATTCGACGCGTGCCCCTTTTTTTGACAAGAGTCGTGTGACGTCCGTCAACTGGGCTGCGCACCGAAAGTGTATATTTTTACGAGTCTTTTCTTCATCCTATTGTTTTATGTATATTGTGTGTATGTTAAAATATTAATTTTTATTTTCTTACTGGTTCAGATCACTTTGATCAGTTGAATTTTTTGACGCTGACTGTACCTACAGTCGAGTAGACCCATGTGCTAGTTTGTTGACTATGATAGCATGAAAACGAAGACACATTACGACCACACATTGGTCTTAGACTAATGTAGGAAATATCGACGGTTAAGAACATAGAACGTGTAACGTTAAATGCGCAAAACCTGAAAATAGTTTGATCAGAATAACGAGCAGAATTAATTGAACCACTTTTTAATATAGGTCACATTTTTCAAAAAATCTTCACTAAAAACGTTGCCGTGTCTATTTATTAATAGGTCAAGCAAGCCAATGTCAGCGCGGCGCAGCGGCCCGGTGACGAGTCCCCCCCGATAAAGCGTCGTGGAAGACGCAAGAAACGATCAGAATGGCCATTAAAACTAAAACAGCACATAAAACCTTTAAAATTTTTTTAATGACTTATTTTCTCTGTGAAATAGGTCAATTGAATTAAAAATCAGTTGGGGTGTCTGAGGTTTTGCGCATTTAACGTTACACGTTGTATTGTGTCTCGATGTCAGTTTTTTACGTTTTTCACTTTTTGATGCAGGTAGATTTAAAGTTTAATTTGCCTTGGCCTACTGAGGCACTTATCAAAATACTTGTCAAAATACACAATTTTTTTTTTTTTTTCATATTTTTTTTTTCTAATTTTACATATATAAACATTTCAAGTATCTTTCTATTCAAAACCGAGAAATGTTTTTTTTTTTATCTCCTGTAAACTTAACTTTATTGAGATAGACACTATTGATTCTTAACCGTCGATATAAGATTTCAGTAGGTGCATTAGAAAATGGTGACAATTCACGATACTATTTGGTGACTTTAGCGAGTTTAGTGAGTGAGGTTAGCGAACGGAATTAGTTCAAAAAATATATTTCTCTGTATTGCATCTGGGCTCCAGAACCCGGGCCAAATGCAAAAGGCATATTATTTTGGGCCAAATGCAAAAGGCATATTATTTTAGTCCAAATATTCGTATTACTTGGACAATACAAAATGCACCCTATTCTGATTCAAATAAAGTACATTTTTGATTAAGCACGTAACTGTTATGCTGCCCTAACATTCTCATAGATTGAAGACAAAACAAATGATGTATCTATACTCTTTCGCTACACAATATATTTACTTATATATTGTGTAGCTAACGAGATATATTTACTTAGTAAGTTGACATGACACTTGAGTATATTTGTTTGCGTGAGACTTTTTCCGAGAGTCGTGGCAATGATCACATATTGATATAATATTATACATACATGGATGGATATTAATCTCATTAGTCACGATTTTGCCTTATAGATGTATTAGCGAGTTATTAATGTGTATCTCTAAATGTGTTAAATTAAAAGTTCAATTTACCTAAATGAATAGGGAAATCCCATTTTTTTTTTATGTATCTCAATATATTGGTATTTAGTAGTGATTATAATAGGGAAAAGGCGTGTGTTATGTAGTGATTATAAGAGGTACCCGGGCAAAAATGATTTTCGGTGTGATTTCGGCCTCATTTCGGCGTGTTTTTGGAGTCCCTGGTAAAAAATACGGGCCGAAAACAGGCCGAGTAGTGAACAAAACACCGAAAACAGCTGTTTTCGGTTTTCTATTTTCGGTGTTTTGTCGCTAAGAGCGAAAAGATTCATGGTAAATAAAAGTTGTGTACTAGCTTTGTTGCACAAACATGTATGTATTTGTGTTGCTAGAAACACCAATGTGTGTGCAACGCACACAAAATCATTTAACTGCATCATGTAGGAACACTAAGATTTCAGAAACTTAAATTCATAAAACGACATTAAAGGAAAAATATAGGATTAGGGACTCTTAACTGATTACTGAGATAAAAAAAAAATAAGTTTATTAAATTGACTTAAAAACCATCACAGAAAGACAGTCTCGAACCTACAGAAGAACATCACAACCACACATATTAAACAAACACATATCACTATAGCGCCATTCCAAACCATATTATGTTAATCAATTTCTACCAGATGTCAATGTGCAGCGCCCCGCTGCGCGAGTTGAGCAACCCGGGTGCGAGTGGGAGCATCTTCTACCTGACAAACGATGACGAGTTCATTATAAAGACGGTGCAACATAAAGAGGGGGAGTTCTTACAGAAACTTCTGCCTGGATACTACTTGAACCTTGATCAGGTGAGTTGTTTTGGACCTTTTTTACTAGTACTAGAACTCTTTGTGAAGGAGCTCGTCTGGGGAAGTACTTCCACTCTTTGCTGTGTGAGTTGAGCAACATCTTTTACTTGACAAACGATGACTAGCTCATTATAAAGACGGTGCAACATTAAGAGGGGGAGTTCTTACAGAAACTTCTGCCTGGATACTACTTGAACCTTGATCAGGTGAGTTGTTTTGGACCCTATTTACTAGTAATAGAGCTCTTTATGATGAAGCTCGCCCGGGGAAGTACTACCACTCTTTGCTGTGCGAGTTGAGTAACATCTTTTACTTGACATACGATGACGAGTTCATTATAAAGACGGTGCAACATAAAGATGGGGAGTTCTTACAGAAACTTCTGCCTGGATACTACTTGAACCTTGATCAGATGAGTTATTTTGGACCTTATATACTAGTACTAGAACTGTTTGTGATAAAGCTCGCCTGGGGATGTACTACCACTTGATGATGAGTTCATCATAAAGAGGGGGAGTTTCAACAGACTCTTCAGCCGAGATACTACTTAAACCTTAATCAGGTTGGTTGTAATTTTTTGTCATAGACCTAAGAATATGGACTATACAAATTAGGGACTGCCTCTATGGCCTAACTAGTAGTGGAGCGCCGTAAGACATGAAAATTGTAAAATCTCGGAATCCAGGGCCAGTCAATGAATCTTCATAAAAACTGTTCGACTGCATTGTTGAAAGCTCAAATAAAAAAGTTAAAAAAAAAAAATTGCCCGATCTTGATTAAAAAAATTTATAACAACAATTTACTGAAAAATGAGAGGGACAAGAGGAAAAAAATGTTTAAAGTAAAGATTTCAATTTTATACCTAGTAAATTATATTTGCATAGAAACTTTAATGTTAATTTATTAATATTTAGCAAAAAAATAACGAGTTACAAAAAAAAATATATGTTTTCAACTATAGTTTTCTACATTATTGTTCATTATTGTCGTCGTCATCGTCATCGATCTCATTGATGTGGATTGTAGGTGAAGGATTAGTACAGCTGTTACCATTGCATTCTAAGCTAGCTACAGTGCAATTTATTCCACTTTTATATATTGCGACAATATTCACTTTTCTCTTCACTTATCAAATTTAAAATGGATTTCTTGAAATCAGAGGTAGTTACATAGCTGATTTGTTGTCTTGACGATTTGGACTTTCTTTTTTCCTTCATTATATCCGCTTTTTTTTCACATAAAAAACACCTACTTTTGCAATCAAAGTGAATTGAAAGCCTTTCGAAGCTTTTTCTTAGGTGGAGAACATGCTGATGTGATGTTTTCTTTTTTTAAATGATCACTTATGCATACTTTATTGATATATTTTTGCCTGCATACTGAATGCACGTAGACAAATTCGCGAGTATTTAGATACTGAGACCATCCATCCGCTCTTTCTGCAGAAGCAGCTTTCAGCATTGATATTCCTCTAGTTAGCTCTAAAAGTTCTCCTAGTTCGGAGCTTAATTGAGAACTAGATCTGATTTTGTCTCAATTGAGGCAATCATTACTTTTATTGTCATCACTATTCGATGGTTCACTCATTTTGATAAGAGGCTGTAACAACAAATATTAGTAATATTAATAACTAACGTTTATATCATGATTAATAAAATTAATATGATTGAATTTGACATTCTAACTTTCAGCATCGATTGATTATAAAATAAACGATTAAGTATTTGAAACTGTATTCATAAGCGAGTAATAAAGATTAAAAAAAAACAAATTCTTACTATCTATGCCACTATTTTCAAAGTTTGTAAAACACAATTATGTTCAGTAATTAACTTTTATCGTATTAACTGCACAATAATAAATATATATCATCATCTGCCTAGCTTTTTCCCAACTATGCCGAGGTCGGCTTCCAGTCTAACCGGATGCAGCTGAATACCAGTATTTTACATGGAGCGACTGCCTATCTGACCTCCACAACCCGGTTACTGGATAATACGATACCCCTTGGTAAGACTGGTTGTCAGACTTTCGGGCTTCTGACTACCTGTGACGACTGTCAAAGATCCACGAATGACAGCCGGGATCAACGGCTTAACGTGCTTTCCGAGGCACGGAGGGGTCTCGATATGTAAAGATGGTCACCCATCCACAGACCAACCGCGGCAAGCATAGCTTAACCTGATCAATCGACCTGTGCGGCTGCTATTATTTAGCCACGGCCCCTCACAATAATAAATATATACAAATTGCAAATAAACAAAAATTACAAATATTTTTTTTTCCAAAAAACAGCTACGTATTTAGCCTAGGTAGGTGCAACGTGTACTAATCAGTTAGGGACCTCGTAAACAATGCCCAACAGCTGCTGTTCTCCTTTCTATAATTCCCCCCATCCCTCACCTTTATACCTGCAGTCCGTTGAGGCCCAAGGACAAGTTTGTAATATTTCTCCTTTTCAAAATATAACTTTAAACTAATAAAAATATAAGAAAACTCCGAAAAATTAATAATTATTTATTTTAATAATTAAACAATTGAGATCGGGCAAAATATTTTTTTTAACATTTTTCTATATGCTGTTAAAAACACATTTCAAAAATTTTTATGAAGATTCATTGACTGGCCCTGGATTCCGAGGTATATATCTTACGGCGCTCCACTATAGGCTGTGGTTACAAGTCTGAGTGCTGAGGATGAAATCCAGGGTTTGTTACCCAGATTGTAAACTCGGTAACAGCACGAAGTCTAGATTCGTGTCCGATTGATGGCCATAGGTTCTCCCTCTATTACTCTGGTGTATCACATTGTTACATAGGTTTCAAACCTATGTAACGGGCCCAATGTGATACACCTCTACCTACCCAGTCAGAGAATACAGGCGTTGTTGTCTAATAATAATTTAATAAATAAATAAATAAATCACCCAACTTGCAGTTTTGCGTATCCAGACTTTAACTCAAGAGGTTTTCATACTCTTGGAAATGTTTTTTAAACTTTATTATGATTTGGAGATTTTTATTTTTAGGTATTTTATTTTTTGGCGTTTTTATTTTTGGTCATTTTTATTTTTGGACATTTTTATTTTTGGACAATATTAAATTTTTGGACATTATTATGATTTGGACATTATTATAGTAAAGTCTATTTAATCAAATCAAATCAAAATGTTTATTTCGGATAATAAAAAAATCCATATTGTGTTAGTAAATACAATATTTAAAGCAGCATTTATTTAAAGCAGATCAGTATTAGACAAAAAGAGAATTGCCATACGGTTTTGAGCCATTTACGTTGCAACTGTTAACTGTCATCTTGACCGGCACCCTAATTGCGTAACACACTATTACTCTTAATTTGAATAATTTTGAAGCATATTGCTAATCCATTGCTCCATATGTTCGAAAAATGTGTCTGCTCAACAACGTAAATAACGCAATGAATGTTGTTGAACTGTCAACATGAATCCCATTGCTACTGATAGTGTGTTACGCAATTACCCTGCTGTTCTCCCAATATGGTGGACCCAGAATACTAATTACGTTTTCCTCATAAATTTCAGAACCCACGCACGTTATTGCCAAAATTCTTCGGTTTATACTGCTACCAGTGCAACAGTAAGAATGTTCGGCTGGTCGCCATGAACAACATTCTGCCGTCATCCATCAAGCTACATATGAAGTACGATCTCAAAGGGTCTACCTATAAGAGGAAGGTACGTAGCATACTAGACCAGTCAGCCTATAATATTCCCATTGCTGGGACACAGACCTCCTCTCGGTGAGAGGGAATGGGCCTGATCCATCACGCGGGCCCTGTGTGGGTTGGCAGATGTCACAAATGTCTTTGAATTTTTGGTTCTAGGACATGCCGGTTCCCTCACGATGGTTTACTTCACCGGCTTGAGTGTAGCGTTGGCTAGACATATAGTCGTTGTAAATTGAGAGTTTTACTTTTATGTCATTTGACTTTTATGTCTTTGACACATTTGGCCGGACTTTCCTAATACAAAGCGGTTTTGGACACCTTAATGTCAAATACTGGTTAAAATTACAGGTTTTCATAAAGTCCATTATAACCATGACGGAAACGCTATTTTCACGAAACCGTAGCTTTAGTTAAACATTGGCGACAGTTTTTGAGCCATGTTTTTATAAACAATAATGATATCACCTGCATTTTCACGTTTCCAGGCGAACAAAGGCGAGCGTCAGAAGACATCACCTACCTACAAAGACCTGGATTTCATGGAGCATCACACTGAGGGTCTGTTCTTAGAAGCGGACACGTACAACGCGCTCATCAAGACTATGCAGCGTGACTGTCGAGTGCTTGAGAGCTTTAAGGTAACGACAAGGATTCAGAATCTTAGTTCATTATCAAGTTATTATTTATTTAATGCTTCAAGCACATAAATGTACAGAGGCGGACTTAAGTTCTGGTACTGCAAACTTAATGTCATACAAGACAAAGTTCAAATTCAATTGCAACCAAAAATATAGGACCGTTATATTACTAATAGTCACTTGAAAATCAACTTAGGCCACATAGCGCTAAATTACAAATTTCTGTAAGTGGCAAGTGGTATAGAAAAGGACACATACGCTCTCAGAAAGTCTATGAAGCGTATGCAAAACAAGCTATCTGATGGTAGGTACATGGTAACGCTGTTTGGCGGAGATAGGTACCATTTTTTATTAATGTGCCAATTTTTACTATTCTGATAAGTACTCTATACTTATCAGAATAGTAAAAATTGCTACAGTACTACTACTTAATTTATGGGCCTCGGCAATTTTCGTGTTTCCGAAGATAGATGATGATTACCGAGGCGTACATCTAAACCGTTTATTAAAATTAAAATAAAAACCTGAAAAATTTGCCCTTACCTATAAGGCATCTGATAAGATACAATAGGCCGTTGGACGTGTCTGTTCTACTAATTAGCAGTCCCTAAGGTGGAATACAGACTAGGGTCACATGGTGTTAAGGATACGGTATGCCGTATCCTCTCTATTCTTATAATAACTCGATAAACATTATCATCCTCAGATCATGGACTACTCTCTCCTTGTCGGCATCCACAACCTTGACGAAGCTCAAAGGGAGAAGACGGAAGCCCGAAAGCGTACGGACTCCGGTCAGAGCGAGGGCGACGACGCCGAAGGAGAACCACGGAAGGGACTTAATAGAACGAGGTTTGTAACTAAAAATAATTATATTCAGAATAATACATAAAGTTCAGAAAAATTGTATATTTGGATTACAGTATATACAAGGATTTTTTGGCGCGTTGAGGTGAGTATACACTAGAGCATTTTCTCGAGCATTTTCATGTAATGTAACGTTCCTGCGAATGCTCGACGCTGCGTTCGACGTAATACTCACGGCGAGTGAGCATTTACCTGGAACTTCTTTCTATCTTGCGCTCATTGTTGATAAACGTGCGGTCTTGCGCTCGTGCCTTTGCTCGATAAAATGTTACACAAATACGCTCGTTGGTTTTTTAAAATCAAGTTGTAACAAAACGTCGAGCGTCGTGCTCGAAGTGCGGTTCGATAAAATTTAAAAACGGCGAATTATTGATGTTCTGTTACAAGTAAATACTCTAGTCTATACTCACCCTTGCCAAAATCGCGAACTAACGCCGCCATCTTGTTTTTTCAAAATATTTATACAATTGTGTACCGACAGCGCTTCCCTGTCCATTGACATTTGACAGGGAAGCGTTGTCGGTACACAATTTTGAGTATATATATATATATATATATATATTTAAATTACATTTCAATTCAAGCGCCAAAAGATCCTTTTACTGTCCTTTCACAGTTATTTTACTTCTGACAGCTGCAACCCAACGGCAACCTTATTACAACAACAATAAAGATCACTGTTATTATTATTATTATTATTAATAACTGCGAATGGTCTGTAGCACTGTATATTTCTAAATAAGCCACAGAATAAGAAAAATGTGTTTTGTTCAGCATAAACCACAGACTAAAAAAAACAGTAGACAAATAAGATATCTTTTTATTAATAATAGTATCAAGTATTTTTTTATTGTACTACTGTTTTTAGATTTTATTTTTATTGTTTCTGAAATTCCGACATAGGTTTATATACAACGTGTCCCAGAAATCAACGTCAAGCCGAAAACGGGCAATAGGCCAAGTCGTGACAGCTATTAGAAAAATATAAAAAAAATCTTGGTCATGTACTTTTCGAATTATAAGCATTCAAAAATAAATCTCAAAAAGTGACACCCTGTGATGATTTTTCAAGTCCTGTGACTACATTATTAACATTTCGGTAGTTTTTTTCTCTGTGATCTAACCATGAATAACCCTTCTGTAAATTACAGTTAAAAGTTAAAACGTAACTGCCTCAGTTTTAAATTAAATGTTAGATTTTTACCCAATATTGAATTCAAAATAATGACATCACCCAACTTTAACCGACTGTACTGAAAAAAAAATCTACTACACTATTTTGGCAAGTAACTTTAAAAGATGGCGCGTTTAGTCAGGATTCCAAAATGGTATAACACATACTAATTGCTACTTCTTAATTGAGGAAAAAAAGTACATTGTTGGTTTTAGGTGCATTTGAAATAAAATTCAGTCGTTAGATTTCTTTTATTATAATTTTTATTAAATCAGATTTACGAAGTTTTATAACAAATGTTCAAACTGTTTTCCTTCAGCTGCAATGCAAGTTCTACATCTCTTTAAAAATGATCGCGTAATAAGACGGGCGTATCTTCTTGAGTTGATGTATTCAGCGGCTTCTGCAATTCTTTGGCGCAGCTCGTCTAAATCTTGAATTGGTTTAGAGTACACTTTATCCTTTATCGTACCCCAGTAAAAAAAATCTATGGGGTTTAAATCGGGTGAACGGGCAGGCCACGAAATTGTACCACCCCGCCCAATCCACCTATCGGGGTATTCTCGATTGAGAAACTCTCGTACAGTGAGAGCATAATGCGCTGGGCAGCCATCTTGTTGATACCACATGCTGCCGTAAATGTTCAGTGGCACTTCTTCCAATAATTCTGGTAATTGGTTCTGTAAGAAGTTCAAATAACCCTGGGCATTTAAATTCTCCGGCAGCTCGATTGGACCAATAACTTTACCATTCAAAATTCCCGTCCACATATTTACTTTAAACTGGTACTGAGATCTATCTTCCCGCATCAAATTTGGATTTTCCACGTGCCATTCGTGCAAATTGTGGAGGTTCATGTAACCGTCCTTTTTAAATGTTGATTCATCGGACCATAGAATTTTTTCAAAGAATCGCGGGTTCTCTCGGTGCCTCTGCAACATCGTTCGACAAAATCGTACTCTCTCTGGGTAGTCTCGGGGTAGCAGACTTTGTACTCGTCGTACATGGTATGGGTGAAACTCGTTCTTTTTTAAAATACGATGTGCAGTACTTTTGGGGACTCCTATGCTCTGTTCAATTCCACGTACTGAGATACTTCTGTCTTCTTCAACTGCTTGCAAGACTTCGGCTTCGTAGGGCATAACGGGTCTTCCCTCGCTAACCATTTGGCTAGGAAATCGACCCTCTGATAATGACCGATGCACATTAATAAATACTCGATGATCGGGATGACGCTCAGCATTCGGGTATCTCTCACGATACACTCTTGCTGCGGCATTGGCGTTGCATAAGCATTCTCCATAAATGAGATGCATGTTGGCGTATTCCTGTGCGGTGTATCGAGATGGCATGATAAAACACTACACAAACACGGGGTTGCGATTAAAACAAGTCCGGGGTTGTCAGAAACGGTGCAGATAAATCCAAATTACAATGCAAATCAAGTCCAATAAACAAAGCCACAGTTGTAAGTACGAAGTCAATACGAATACAAAAAGATGTGCAGTCAACGAAAGAGCGTAACGTACTGCAGTATTGCACAATTTGCCGACGCATCCCTGTTTAGCCAGAGTAGCGTCTCTATCTGTTTCACTCACACATATGAAATGATGTGTCAATCCGTCTCCCTCTTAGTTAGATAAAAGTAGCGTCACTATCTATCTCGCTCCCACTTGTCAAAGTAGCGTCACCTCACATTAGCTAAAATGAATCTTTCTCGCTCACACTAGTCAAAATAACGTCACTCTTCGTCTCAATCGAACTTTTATGAAATACGGCTTCATAAAAAAAAAATGTTTTTTCTCAATTAAGAAGTAGCAATTAGTATGTGTTATACCATTTTGGAATCCTGACTAAACGCGCCATCTTTTAAAGTTACTTGCCAAAATAGTGTAGTAGATTTTTTTTTCAGTACAGTCGGTTAAAGTTGGGTGATGTCATTATTTTGAATTCAATATTGGGCAAAAATCTAACATTTAATTTAGAACTGAGGCAGTTACGTTTTACTTTTAACTGTAATTTACAGAAGGGTTATTCATGGTTACATCACAGAGAAAAAAACTACCGAAATGTTAATAATGTAGTCACAGGACTTGAAAAACCATCACAGGGTGTCACTTTTTGAGATTTATTTTTGAATGCTTATAATTCGAAAAGTACATGACCAAGATTTTTTTTTATATTTTTCTAATAGCTGTCACGACTTGGCCTATTGCCCGTTTTCGGCTTGACGTTGATTTCTGGGACACGTTGTATATAAAAATACTTGAAGATAATTGTTATGACAAACCATTACTGTTTTTTTTTTTTCGAAATGTTAGGTCACGTATTAATAATTTTATTTAAAATGTTTTGTATTTCGTGTTAAATTGATTATTCAGTTGCCTAAATCGAGGACATGATTTATATATTTTTTTATTATGTTATGAAGGAAAAAAAAATCTTCGTATTTTATTATAAATTCTCGTGTTTTCTTTAATTATTCTATCGGTGGCGGTATTGTATCTCTTTTTTTATTATAAAACCATTTCAGATCAGAACAAGGCAGGGAGGATTTCACCGCGCAAGTCAAACGGACGCAGTACGATTGAGTTTTATACGTTTTGAATGTTTCTTTTTAATAATACGTTTTATTATTTATTATTATTATCTAATATTTTTCGTATGTATTTTTCTTACAATTTTATTTCTTGGTGGTGTGTTGGTTACTGGTTTGTGGGGTACTTCGATTGGGGTTTTAAAAAGTGTTTTGTCGCATTGGGACGAAATTATTTTTTGGTATAGATATTTATAGCATGTCTGGATATTTGTGCAACTGTGGTGACAGTATGTCTGTAAACAGGTTTTTATGCGCGTTTGACCGCCATCTGACCTGATGTCTATAAAATCCCGGAGTTTTGGACCATCAAATTGTATCGATCGTCTATAAAGAAGACATTTTAAATTAAAACTTAAAGCCACCTGCACTATAGGACACATAATTGATACAGAATGGTTAGGTAACACGAGCAATAGTGGACCAGTGGTATAGGCCCCGACATACGACTGGCGAGTTCGAACCTAGACAGGCAATTTACTTTGTGTATTTCATTTCATCACCACTGCTCTCAAAACGGTGAAGGAAAACATCGCGAGGAAACCGGCATGTCCTAGAACCGAAAATTCAAAGACATGTGACATCTACCAACGCGCACTGGGCCCGCGTGAGGCCTGTGTCCCAGCAGTGGGAATATTATAGGCTGATATACGTATTTGGGTGTAAAACATAATAATATCGACTAAGAATCGAATGAACTCGACTAACCGATAATCGATACACCATTACTCTACTCGTCATGTGATCTAATAGTTAGGTATTATTAACTCGAATAACTGGAGATAAACTACCTCTATAACTGTATAGTATTTCTGTTAATTATTATGCATGTTCTAACAAATATATTGAGGCTCCATTGTGAAATAATCCTGATGATGTTCCACATAGTATATTACTGTGAGACCAAATCTGAAACCAAAAAAAAAAATATCCTCACTCCGATTCATATTTTATGGCAGCTTTAAAAGTGCGCTACTCGATGCGCAGTACGTCATCCCTTCCCCCCGTTGACAGATGAATTTGTTACTGCACAGCGACTCGCCTCGTGTTCCGAGCCGCCATAAACTTTGAATCGGGCTGTAGATTGGGGAGGGCGGGGTAAGACGGGGTACTAGGCTTGGCACGTGATTCCAATAGACCAATCACGTTCGTTCTTGCACCTGACGATCGGCCGCCATGATAGTTGTCATTCCTACGAGTGTCAACAAAGGCGGACGTTATTTGTTTTAATTATTTAGGAACAAGTGATTTGAATTGGTATCCTTACGATTTCATATAATTTTCACCTACTTTTTGGTCGTGTTGTTGGTAATAATTTATACTATTTCAACAATGTTTAATAATTTTTCGTCTACTCGGTGAGTGGCATAAGGCACCTGGTGATTCTCGCCTACGAGACTCGCACGGAAAGTCCCGCACTCCACGACAGTCGAGTAAATCGCCTTGTACAAAACTTGCCATAGTAAAAAAGATTCTTGACCATCGAGAATGTAATCCGGCTGCCATGCACCACACTAGATCGATCTAAACGACCTAAATATAATAGACCTGATACTCTGGAGCCTCAAAATGTGAATGTGTATGGAAATCTAAAAGCATGCATCTACATGTAATTGAATGCATTCGCTCATTCAATTGTTCGTTCAAGGTTTTTTAATGTACAGCCGGTCGATTCTGTAAAAATCTCACCGTGAAATCATAAGTGAAGTGAGCACTTAATAGTGTTAATCCCTAGCGAATGAGCTCACTTCCCGCTCACTTCACCTAAGTTCTCACGGTGAGATTTTTACAGAATAGCACTGCTGAAGTGTGAAATACATTATTCTTGACTAAATAACATAATACAGAGAGGCAGAAACATCGACGCGCAACTTGTTACCATGGATTTAAGTACATGATTCTGAAATTCTTGCGTTGAAATGTTTCGTCAGTTATAATTTTTTTTTTATAAATTTCTGAGTGGGCCCGCTCTTGACCTCGATCACGCCTGATGGAAAGCGATGGATGAGGTCTATGATAGAACGAGCGTGCCCAGAAGATGCCTAAGGCACTGGGACTCCCACGCATCGACGAAACACAGCAGGCTGCTTGACGTCGGATTCCGGTGGGAGGGTGGTCGCAAACCAGGCCGGGCGTTAGCCCCTACCACCGCAAGGGAAGAATTGGCCAGTCAAAGGTGTTGAGTGTGACTGTCCAGGATGCGCCAAGCGCTCGGTTCAGTTGAGTAACTGGCGGAACAAATTGCACTACACGAGGAGGCTTATTCATCCATCCCAAATTTTTTAATAACCGACGTAATATTTTACGCTGGGGTTCTAGAATCATATGCTGAATTCATGGTTACAGTTTGTTCGGCGGTGTTCCTGACAACCTGTATATTATCATTATACCAGCCGGTCGATTCTGGAAAAATCTCACCGTGATAACTAAGGTGACGTGAGTCATGCTGATGCTAGAGATTGACTCTATTGACGACTCACTCCACGCACACTTCACCCAAGTTTTCACGGTGAGATGGTTACAGAATCGCACGGCTGTATTCTCTAAAGGGATTGGTAGAGTGACTACTTACTTAGCATGTTTTGTTAAAACAAATGCGATAAACACCTTAACCCTTTATGGCTTTATCCATATTAGACGCCATAGATCTTGAATTTTTGCGGTAAGCCGCGAAAATTCGACGTTTAACGACGTAAACGTTAGACAAATGCATCAGTAAAGCTCTTGGAAAAAAGAGCAAAAGAGGTGTGTCAAATGCAAAGTACCATTATGCATTGCACCATGTTTTGCACAATTTCATAAATGAGAAGGGGCAGTGTACAAAATGTGGACAACATATTTATTTTTAAAGAAAAAAAAAAGTATCTCAAAAATTTAATATACCACTGTTTTATTTTTAACATACAAGCCAGGATCTTCTGCTCTATAAAGGGTTCACGCCTGTTGCAAAGACTTGCAAATAACATTCTACTAAAATCACTAATAACTAAAACCGGAATCTTGTATTTCACACTTAGGAAGAATAATCATTTGTTGCACCGCTCAAATGTACCTACAAAGACTTACTTCAAGTGTCTCTGTGTCTAAAAATGCTGATTGTATGCGCAAATTGTATTTAAAAGTAATTTTACTACAACTCTCTAATTATAGCTTCATGTTTATTTGTACCCAAAAAACAAAAAACTAGGAAATTTTGTTCTCAATTCTGGTTTTTGATCCCTACAATTTGGATCGAAATTCGAACTATTTTTGGTTCATTATTGCCTTAATTTCTCACAAAAATAATATTTTCTTAACCCCCGTGTCAGCTTACGTAACAGCATGAGTATGACAAAATCTCATATCTTGTTGACATATTTTATGTTGCTGATGCTATACAACTTTTGTTTACCATAAACCCTCATTTACCCTTACCCTTGTGCATACAATCGGCTTTTTACCCTTCAATTCTACTAAACAAAGCCGTCTATTCCAGATCTATCAATCGTCAGCGACTGGTGGCCCACTCCACCGCGATGGAGAGCATACAGGCTGAAAGTGAGCCTATTGATGAGGAGGAGGATGTGCCGTGAGTGTTTTTTTTATCTTTATAATAAATAGCAGTATACAAGAAAGTGTACAATGTGCGTGCCGCTAAAACTTAGAAATGAGTCCCGGTACGATCAAGGGATTTATATGTTGTGGTGACCCTCTATCTCCTGTCCATGAAGAAGGTTCCCAAAGGTCCAATAGTGATATTCACGGGTAGAACTCCCTGTAAAAATTTGGAGACTATAAAAAAAAAACAGTCGAATACAAATATACTGGATATTTGTATTCGACTCCCTTAGCTTACACTAAACTTACCATAGGAGCAAATTTATCTATAGACTGTTCAAAGTCGTTAATTCATTATATTTTCTATTCCTCCCCCAGTCCTGGCGGCATTCCTGCAAGGAACGCGCGTGGCGAGCGTCTCCTCCTGTTCCTGGGTATCATTGACATTCTACAGTCGTACCGCCTCCGCAAGAAACTGGAGCACACGTGGAAGAGCATGATACACGATGGGGTAAGTACCCGCGGCTAGGGTAACAAAGGGTAATATTATCGGTGTCTTGCGAACCACTTGAGAGCGAGTCGAAGCGAAGCTTATCGATTTGGATGTTCCATTTCATGAACATACAGAACAACACGAGAAAAACGTCTCGATGATACTTTCATTCAAACTCTCGTCAATGGAACAGGGACTTTACTCCCTAACGACAAAGATCTACGAATGACAGGCAGGACCAACGGCTTAACAATGTGTTTTCCGAGGCACGGAAGGGTCTCGATATGTAATAGATGGTCACCCATCCACAAACCGACCGCAGCAAGCGTAGCTTAACCTTCGATCGACCCGTGTGGCTTCAGTACCACAGTGTATCTTCTAGACTAAAAAATTAGCATAATTGGTGGTTATTACAATAATTTAATATATTTTATTCCCACAATTTCAGGACACAGTTTCCGTGCACAGACCGAGTTTCTACGCGCAGAGATTTTTAGATTTCATGGCTAAGACCGTGTTCAAGAAAATACCTTCGTGTAAGTATTACTCTATGCTTTCTATAATGTCTATCTACTCTATGAGCATAACTAAAGAGGTTCCTTTCACTGTGGTATTAAAATGTTGCCATCTACAAATTAGGGTTACCAGTCTGAATAATTTCAAGTATTTAAATTTTCTCTTTTTCTATTAAAATCCTGTCATTAGTTAAGCTCTTTATCATGTCGCTATTAATTCTCTTATAGATTACCAAATAGGAAGTCCTAATGTTATTAGAGATATGTGTTTTTGAGGTGAATTTGGAGATGGTTCGGCAGCAGTTTTTTTCATCGATGAAATTGACAAATTTATAGTTTGTGCAATCACAAATGACGTTTTCATAATTTCTTACAATAAATATTACTTACTTTTATAATAACTTTATTCTTGAAATCAAGGTAGTTAAACCACTGCGTGATTAAAAGAAAATTTGTTTTGAAAATCATTGCAGTTATCTTGCCTTCCCATCTCCATTTGAACCTTATATTGAGAGAGGTCCCTACTGTAGATCCATAGTTGCTATGAAAGTGTGAACACGAATTGTCAGCGTTAAGATTAGCTGTCTTGAGAAAAACAACGAAGGTAACATGACGCCCGTGTACCCCCAAAGGTGTAGGGAGATACGTAAGTGTCATGGGAAACCTGGTACGAATCTGGATTCCAGACTACAAATGAGAAATATAACTTAGTATTAGACAACTACGGCACACAAAATAGTTTCAGATTTACTGTTTACCAAAAATCTTGTAAAACTTGCAACAAAATCGAAGAAACTTCCTCGGTTGTTTAATAAAGTCGTGTTCACACCTTCATAGTACACTCGATCTCCGATAGTTAAATGCTAACATTGTGTCTAACGTCTAAATGTTTACCTAATCCATAAGGGGCGGTGTTATACTTAGCATAGTTTTAAGACTCCGTAATATTAAAAAAAAAAAGTATAGAACAAAAGTCCTATTGAGAAAAGGTCCTATTGAAAAAAATTGTTTTTTTTTTAATGTTCGACCCTGTTAAAATTCGTTTTGTTAAAAGTTCGTCCCGGTTCAATTTTGTTCTGTTAAAAGTTCGTCCCGGTTCACTTCCGTTTTGTTAAAAGTTCGTCCTGGAAAGGACTACAGCTGCTGTACCTTTATGTTGCATTTCAAAAAAAAGTAACTCTTACAATGACATGCACATGACAATATTATATTAATGTCAATAAATGAAGTCTTAAAACTATGTTAACAAATATGCTACTAAAAATATTCTAGCCTAATGTATGTTTTAAAACAAAGTTATGAATATTCCCCCCTTTTACAAAGTTATACTCTTGTTCTGTGGCGTGGCCTAGAGAATGGATTCTGGGAATTGGCCTCGAGTTTTGACGTGAATGCAATATAAATCAGATATTATATATTTTTATAATTTGTAATAAAAATACACTGTTTTGGAAGTAAACAGCTGTTAATTTAACGCTTTGAAAAATCGTTGTAATCTTAAAAAAAAAATATCTGCGTTTTTTGTAACGTAAGCTATGTTTAAATAAATAAATATAATAAATATGGATATACATCTGAAATATAGGCCTCTAGTAAGGTTTGCTGCATTATATCTGATCTTTTTCTTACAAATAGTCACACAAAAGTCAACTTAGTCTGCATAAAATTAGAGTAGATAGTTGAGACAGAATTTATGTATACGTAAAAACTCGTGCCCAAATCGAACCTCCAGGCCACGCCTTCCAATAAATTTACTAAACAAAAAAAATGTATGTGTTGCATCAGTGGACCTACCAGAGATCAAGGGGAACCATCGCAAGTTCCGAACGCTAGTCACCTCTTACATAGGTACCGCAGGGATTACTGTGTTACTTGTATATTATAATGTGTGTGGATGTGAATAGGGGGGCGGGTGTTGGTGGGAGAAAGTTGAAAATGATTTGGTAGAAGTAGAACAAATGTTCTATAACGTCGTTCATAAAACCTCGTTGGAGGAGGCGAGAATAATAATAATAATAAAAAAATTATTTATTTCATAAAAGTGACAACATGGTCCCCTGGCTCCCAGACTAGGCTTTAAACCTGTGACTTGGGAGTCAGTGTTCCTCCATTATAAAAGTCATTACGCATGTCGTTGGTTGTGAAAATGAATAGAAGAGAGTCGCCTAGCAATTTATCGCATTTATGTGTTAAACATTGCTTCTACGGTGAGATATTTGAGAAACTCCTCGAAACAAGACTACTAAAAGTTCGTCTTGAGAAAAGTTCGTGAAAAGAAATGATCTGCAGTCTCGGCAGTTTTACCGCGTTATAAAACAAAGGCTGTTAAATCACATACTGTTTTTTTTTTTTTTAATAGTATACAGAAACACTAAAAAGATTTCACCTACCTCTGAAAAAAAAAAAAAAAACCTCACTATAAAAAAGGTTGCATTATGCAGAGGTTCATTCTGAACTTAAAAAAAGTGTGCATAATTATGCATATTTTATGGAGGATACTATTTTCAAGCCTTGTTTATCGTAAAACATGGGAAGAAGAGCTGTCGTAGTATAGTGTGGTTTTATTTATATTAAGGCATGGTGTGTTAAATATACCCAATACCACATTTGTGACTAAAAAGGTGTTATTGACTGCACTAAAGTCAATTTTATTTTATTTCTTGTCATAGACAAGGTATTCGTTTGTTAGAAGTATAATTCATTGTCTATGTAGTGTATTTATATATATATATTTTTTAATTTAAGCTAAACTATACATTTTATTATGAGAAGTATGTTTATGTAATAGTATAACAATTGGCTTATGTAGTATATTCTTCATAGTCGTATCGTGTTTTTAGTAGAAATGTTTTTTTTTTTTTTTTTGGGGTTAGAGAGGGATAAAACACCAACACCTAAACCTCGTTTTTGTAGGAATTAGCTGAATAACGTGGTTTTTCTTTCAACTAAATATTTAATTTCATTTTTATTTAAATTATTTTTCGTTCGGAGCAATTTAATCAGGCATGTATTTAGACACTTTTAATTTTATTTTAATTATTTATTTATAATTTAAAAAATATAATTGGATGCAATATAGCATGACGATATAACGGAGATCATGCACGCCCTTGAATAATGTTGCCAGCCGAAAATAATATCTGTGTTTTTTTCCATTTTTCTTCCCGACAATTGTCCGTAATCGGATACTCGCGCGGGTCCGTGGAGGTCTGAGTAAGTCCCAGTTGTTTTGGGGGTCCCAAAGCATGATGATGTGACCTTGTGACCCTGACCCCCCATTTCATGACCTTGACCCCTCGATGTTTTTTGGATTGTTTCCAGTATTTTTGTGCGTGGTGTTGTTGTAAATATGATTTTTGAAGGAGTATTGTGGTACTGCGCCTGGAATTTTCTAAGATCAAAACGTATAATTATGGTCATGAATAAGTTAAATAAAAAACTAAAAACAGACAGTAATTTGAAGCAAAAAAAGACAAATTGTAAAAGTATATTTTTTATAACACAAATGTTTTTTTTTTACTTCAATTAAAGTACTAACCCTATACTGCTATCATTATTTACGACAACCACCCGCGAATGTGTTGTGGTCTTGTACTAGTAATCCCCGACATCGCAAGTGGCTCCATCTACCGAGCTCACCCCTCATTAATTCCCTACCGTAGTTAGCTACCTCTCTGTGGTTTCTTTCGACTTTCGACGAAGCACGTGTACTCTGTCTGTTTCTTCTTTTTATTTTTTTCGTTTGACAGATGTCATTTCGCAGTTGTTTTTTTTTCTCTCTCTGGATTGAACGTTTTTTGTTTTTAAATGGTGAATGCGAAATGATGTCGGATGGAGTTTTATGATGACGTTAATTTTTATATAAATAATCAGTTTTGTTTTTACTTATTTTATTTTCTACTTTTGGGGATAGTAACATCGGAGATCAATATTATGTTGCGTTAATAAAAATAACATTAAAATTGCATACAATTTTACCAAAGATCGTTTACTGCTAACAGCGTTTTTAAAACACATTTATTATCGCTTCTGATGTTGCTATCTCCCTAACATATTTTCATAAAATTCTTCACTGTATTAGAATGCTTTTTGAGAACATTTTGAAAATTATTTTGCGAATTTAATTAAGCGTTCACGCTGATCTGTTTTATTTTTGAGAAAAAAGAGCTTTTTTTTTCAATTAGTGAGCTGATGTTTTTTATTTTAACCGTTTTCTTTTTTAAGTTTTGTACATATTGTGGAATATTATTGTGGTCTGCATAAAATATAAAATAATAATAATTAAAATGGTTGTTATGTGTTTTTTTTTATATCCGAAATTGAAAGTTTCCATCATCAGTTTCATTTGAAATGATTCTGCATGCCTTTCCAAATTATTATTCAAATTGCTTGTCATGTTAAACACGAGCCATATATTAGAAAAAAAAATGCCGTATTAATTTTTTTTTTATTGAATTCATAATTGCAACAAAATACTGAAGTCTTCTAAGCAAAACTTGTAAATTTTTTTTTAACTTTTAATTTTTCAAAACGTTTTAATTTTCACCCTAAATTGAAAAACAACTGCCATTTTGATGAAATCAAACCACAATAATATTCCTTTCTCCGCCCATCACCACATAACCTAACCTCTTCATCTTCAACTCCACAGCCCTGAAACACTCTCCGTCGAAGAGGAAGAGCATCGCCAAGCCTTCGAGACCGCAGGAGGAGATCGATACACCAGGTATGATAGAAACCATTGTTTTTAATAGTCTTGGTATACCTTTTTTTTTTCTTAGTAGTTTTTGTGCAGCGAGTTGACGATTTTTTTTTATTTGAGTTAAAAAGAAGGTTTCAGTGTCATAACATTTAGAGTATAAACGCAGACTTGTTGATAGCATGAACATATGTGTTCACTATTTTTTTTTTTTTTGGATCATATCCAAAAAAAAAAAAAAATAGTGTAGAGTATAAATAAAGTAGAGCTTATTTGCAAAGTAGAGCTTATTTGCAAATATCGATTATTGGCAAAAATGAAATGTTTATACGTCAAAAAAAGGTTTTTTTTTGCAAGAAATTAATAGAACGGAATGCTATAAATAACATACCATTCTAATGAGATTGCAATAAATGAATAAATATAGTAAATTGTCAACTCGGTTCATAATGAATGCTCGATTTTTCAAGAAACTAATATTATTTTATTATTAACCATTACAATTATTTTAAACAAAGTAGTTTTCACCCCAACTTTCCCTAACATTGAATGCGAATTATGTTGGTACCTATATATTATTATACATTTCAGTTTATTTTATCCCCCACCCTTCCCCCCTTTCCGGTGTTTGTTACCTAGCTGTTGTGAACCTATTTTTCGTTTCCTTATTCTTGTAGTATTTTTTTTCCAATTTTTTATACCCGCGTTTGACGTTTTATAAAAAAAAAATTGTGATGTGTTTTTGTGCTAACGGTGTTGGTGGTCAACATGTTCAAAGCATGGTTTGCCGACGGGGGAGCGAAATAAACTGAAATGTACCTAAAAAAAAAAACGTCCAAACGATACAACCATTTTGACAACGACGTTTTTTATTCAGGACGTATCTACATCGGCAGACCGATTAAAGATTACAACCCTGACCTTTTGAGGCAGTCGAGACTATCGCCTAGATCTTCAATTAGATCCAGTATGAGCGATTTTACTGACACTACTATATCAACTTGGAATCAAAGGCATCCGAGCATACAACAGCCTACCGAGTACCCCTCAGTCCTATCTGATAGACTAAAGATAGACAGAGACAGAACGTTTCCTAGACGTATAGAATTCGATACGTCCAACTTAACTCGAGACCCAGGAACGTCGTACAGTAACAATGTATACAGAGCCTCGATTCAAGACAGAATGGATACTCTATCCGACCAACTAACAAAAGTCTTAAGCACGGGAGTGGGAAGCTCCCATATAAACGGTAGCCTAGCTGACAGCGGAATCCAAACTGACAATACCAGCACTAGTGTGCCTCAAATATACGTTGAAGCACACACCAACTTCCCAAAGAAAAAAGACGCGGCCGTAGACACGAGGAATGAAAACAATCTCCAAGATATTCCCTTCATAGATGACGAAGATGAAGACGCCAAATGGAAAAGACGATCGAACATTCTAGAGAAACACAAAAGTACATCTAACATACCTGCGAGAATCGACGAAATAAAAGAAACTTCGAATGAGAGACTAACCAACAGTCTCAATAGAGCAAAATCTCCAACGTTCGTAGAAAAATTCAAGAAATTCTTCGTAGATATAGGCTTAGTGAAGACAGATAGCGTTTTGAATGCTGAAACGTCGAACACCTTACCAAAAAGCCTGACTTCTAGCTATAGGAAATCAGCAACGCCGAGTTTAGAGGCCAGAGAAACTGCAACTCTGCCCAAAGACATGAGATTTCGTAAAGTTATATCCACACAAACGGTTTATATTAAACCAGAATCTCCAGTTATGAGGGAAAGGAATCTACAGTTAACCGAACATGTGTCCGTCGTACAATTGAACGGCGATGAACATATTAGAGATTCGGAATCGAAAGAAGAATTTATTAAAGAGGTTGTCTACATCAGAAGTATAGAAAGAGCTGAAATATATTCTGGAAAAGACAGTGGGAGTACTATAATTGTAGTACCGCCAGCAGATTGAGGAAGATTACACAAACATTTGGTATCACACAAATTCGATAGTTTTGTCGACCGTCTCAAATATATCTGACGTCACTTTACTATTGATATATCGATAAATTTATAGTGTATATGTCTAAAATTATCGATAGAGAAATTACTGTCCTAAGTTATTGTTAAAAACCGTGTTTTGAGAATCGATATTAGGGATGTTAGTCGATGAATGTAGTGAAGTGTATTTGTGTATCGATATTGTACGATTATCGATGTAGTTCAGTTAAAAGTAAAAGACAGTTCATAATAGCCTAGTATTTGTTGATGCTTTATATGTGACTAGTGTCATCTTTTGTAACTTGGCTAGTATTTCCTAAGTCAATTCCCACATCGTTTATCGATAAATTGTATCGATAGATCACATTGTCTATGTCTAGTAAATATAAAGCAATAAATATTAACAATACATATTTAATACAAGGCATTAGATTTTGTATCGATAAAAATAGACGATGTAAGATTGAAATCCCCGAACATGTATACTAAAATGCTTATACATTAGAAAAGTTAATTATTTTAGTATAATATTTAGTTGATATTATTTAAAAATAGATTGTATTACCATAAATCATAATGGTAAATTCAGTTGACATAACTAACATTTTTGACATTTATTTTTTTATCAAATCGCTGAACTATTTTGTCGACTTATTATTAAAATTCGAATTCAATTAAGACATAGGTAGTCGATTTAGTCTGTTTTGTTACCTATACTTTATTCCTATGTAATACGCTTCGGGATACCTAAACGTGCCACCCTGTACTTTTTGTATAGATTCCTATAACTTTTTAAATGGTCGTGAATCCAAATTCGGAACAATGACGACACCAAAATAATGGCCAGTATGTCGGAATCAAAACTGTATAAAAACTTTTTCTTTAAATCGTCATTATTTTGATGTTTTATGTCTTTATACCTCACATGGAATTGCACGGTGGCTCCATCGTGGAGTTCGGATAGCGTATTTTAATTTTAAAAGATATAATATATGCAGTATTTTATTTCGAATGATTGTATGTGCGATTGGGTTCTTTTTGAGGTTAAAGCAAGTTCTAGTAAAAGTTTCTGTTGCGTCTGACTATTTATTAGAAGAATATGAATTTTGAAGTGAAAACTTCTTTAGGTGGAATTTGTTAAAAGTTCTTTCTGAACAGTGAAATAAATTGAACCGACACGCTCAGGTCGGATACACTGAATCGGGTATACTCGACTCCAGTCGTAAGTTTTCACTTCTATAGTGTGGTCATAAGCACACAACTTCATTTATTTTTTTTGTACACTAATCAAGGAAATATATTGAACTACTTACAATTAACGTTTAACGTTTAAGAATCGGTCATGGTGGCCATATGAAATATTTGTCAGTCAGCAAGATGGTAGCGGACCATCCAGGTTGCGCCGGACGTACGTACCTGGTAAAGTAACTAACTATGCCCACTTTTAAGTTTTATTTTTCAAAAAACCAGGCACCTTGAAATTAAACTTATCCCGAATGATGCAGTATTTTTATCTCACGAAGTGACGCGCGATTTACTTGTGGTTACCAACTGTACAAACACGCTGTGAATGTGTGCGTGAAGACGACTAGTGTTAGAATATAACATACACACGCACACGGACACGGGTAAACACACTTCCAAATCTACCGTGTCTCGAAAAAAAATTAGCTGTTCCCTACATTTATGTTCGTACGAGTCGTCAAAATGTAGGGAACAGCTGATTTTTTTTTCGCGATTTCAGGTTTGGTCCCATAGTGAAAGTTGTTCAGTTTGATGGTCTAAAGCACCTCTTAAAGTTTGTAAGGTTAATTTTTTAACACCTTATATTGTAACGCAGTCTTTAAAAAAAAGCATTTTAACTGAAATAATTTATCGGGATATGATGTAAAGAGTTTGTATGAATTGATTATTATTTATTAGACAAATATTATTTTTATTGTTTTATCTTAATTTAGTTGTGGTGTCTAATTTTTATTTTTTTCTGATGTGTGAGGTTTTTTCCTTAGGTATTCAAAATCAAAATCAAAATCAAAAGTCATTTATTCAAACTAGGCTGAGAATCAGCACTTTTCGAACGTCAAAATTACAAAAGACAGTCCCCCAAAACGCCCGCCCTTCACCACTTCCTAGTGCTTTCGCTGGGAAGAAGAAGTGGCGCAACAAACTCCCCAGCAGCACAGCTGTCTGTTCAGTTAGAAAATACTTGACTGAATACAATACAAGGTATGCAAAGCAATTAACATTACAAGACACAGGACACTAAATTCAATTATCTGCCATATGTCAGCTAGCAACGCCAATATACCAAGAAATACAATAAAAAACTATACGTAGGTACTCAAGCAAAAATTAATAAATGGAAATTAAATAAAAGCCTCCAGGTATGAAGGGCGTGACCGCTAACATATTTATGCAATGCTGGGTTCTGTTTACATAGCTGTCGCTTGAAGTCACAAATGATAAACTAGGACCATCGAAGGAAACTAAATAAACAAGTTATTACTAATTATAACAATAATAAAACCATGGTCAGCAAGACGACCAGTCACCACAAGCAGCACCCGTTCACGAGCATAACGCAAAGATCAGCCATTACCCCCCTCGCCATATTTGAGGGAAGGAGGCAACCCGACCCCCGACGCTACCGCAAGCAGTGACATCTGAGGGAGCATGACGAACTTGCTGCCGGTTGCTCAGGTAAGAATAATATGATCAATCGTCGAGGTCACTAGCTAACCACATATTGCAATCAACTCATTAGAAAACATTTAAATGGGTTGATTATGTCAATAATATAATAAAAATAAAACTAAACTGATTTGACTTATACAGCCCAATAAAAACAATTGTATAATGAGCTCATAGTATAATAACCTATCAGTAATCTAATTCTGGAGAAAGAACATAAACATTGTCTTGAGTTAATCAGGGCGACCAACTATTCTTATCGTTTAAGTAGTCGTTGATGGAGTAGTATGCCTTTGAACAAAGGTTGGATTTTACTTGAGCTTTAAATGCATTAAAAGGCAAATCTAGCAAAGAAGAGGGTAGCTTGTTATAAAAGGCTATACCAAGCCCAACAAATGAGTTATGAACCTTATGAAGCCGGTGAAAGGGAGCACGTAGTTTGTCCTTATTTCTGGTGTTAACATTGTGAACATCACTGTTTTTAGTATACAAGTGTATATTTTGCCTAATATATATGATGTTGGCAAATATGAATTGTGATGCAACCGTGAGAATACCAATATCTTTAAATAAATCTCTTAGAGAAACTCTAGCACCTAGCTGGTAAATAGCTCGAACAGCTCGTTTTTGAAGGACGAATATATTTTGTATATCAGCTGCTTTGCCCCACAGCAGAATACCGTAGGACATAACGCTATGAAAATAACTAAAATATACTAAACGAGCTGTATCAACGTCAGTGTATTGTCTTACTTTCCTGACGGCGTAGGCAGCCGAACTGAGCCTTCCTGCTAGGCTCGATATATGTGGTCCCCACTGAAGTTTGGCATCTACTGTTATTCCCAGAAAAACTGCTGAGCTCACAGTCTCAAGCGCCTCTTTATCTAAGACGATGTTGGGTCCTAGATTTCTAACATTCGGTAAGGCGAACTTTACACATTTCGTTTTCTTGGCATTGAGAACTAGGTTATTTGACGTAAACCAATCCGTAACTATTGAGAGTATTGGTATAGGAAAATAAATTTAGCTAAGTATTCTTTTCTGCCATTCAATTTACGAATGACAGAATGTGAATAGATTCCTTCAGTTAATGGTACTTTTCATTCAAAATATTTGACACTAGCTGCGCCCCGCGGTTGCACCCGCATAAGTCTCGGTTCCGTGGGAACACTGTGATAAAAAGTATCCTATGTCCTAATCCAGGTCATGGTCTATCCATGTGTCAAATTTCATCCAAATCCGTTCATCCGTTTGAGCGTGAAAGCGTAACAAACAAATATTTGCATTAAATCAAATCTTTTCTCTTTATAATATTAGTTTAGAAAAAGAAGATTGACGTCACAAAGTATGAACTGAATTATCAAACTATTAGTTTTTAAATTAAATATTGATATTTTATGTCAGCAGTTTCCGCATTATATTTAAAAACATGTCTTCCAATTTTTTTAAGTTATTATATGGAGCACACAAGCTACTACAATCTGTCAAATTTCTTTAATAGATTTTCAACATTATCACTAAAGCATAAGGTTCAAAATTTATTGGGAAAATTTGACAGTTTCAGGTAGCTTGATGTGCTGGCGTCTGTATTTCTTATTTGAAAAATACTCACATAAAGTATATATGTAGTTAATAATATATTAGCCCTACAGACCGAATTTCGGTGGCCAATCTTAGCGGACACTAGACTCGATGCGGGACTTATTTAATGCACAAGTGTGTGCGGAGACATGTGCATTCTCTTTTCCCTTACTCTCATAGTTCGATGACGGCGATGCTGTGGAAGTTAAATTGATAGAATAAAAACCCTTTACTGAAAAAACCCTATCTTAGTTACATTCCTTTAAAAGAAAAAGAAGTATTGATCTTGTCACAATTTTAACACCAATTACTCATTTAATACTTTATTTTCATTGTAAGTACCATTATTTTTATTACCATTTATTTAACAACGCGAGTAGACAATATTACGTATAAATAAGTAAGACACCCTTCACACAATGCAATGAGATTAATTAATTGAATGAATATTAGTTTATTTAAATATTTCATTTTTAATCGCTGATTAAGCTTTTGTATGCGACTGTACATTTTTTCAATTTCGTTATAATTATTTGTAAAAGTGCGATGGAATTGTAGCGTTTTGGAGAAAAAAAAAGAAAATTACAAAAAAAAAAAAATATCGATTTCTTGTACAGTCACGAACAAAAGTGTTGTAGTTATTTAACACTGAACCAGTGGAAGTTATAGTATACTTGTGTGGTAGACTGTTAAGTATATTGTATATCGCTTGAGCTGTTTGACCAAATTTTATGTATATACTATGGTAATAAATGTGAATTTTTGTTGGCTGGAATTTATTCGTTTTATTTACTATCTTTGCTACATTGGAGTATCACGTTTGACATTTAAAATTTACGGAAGTGTATTTATTACACAATGATCTCATACTGGTATGCAACTTGACGCTAATTTATTAGAGTAAATGCAACCGCGAAATATACTCCATTCCGTTATTTTACCTCTGACAGCAGCAACCCAACAACAACCTTATTGGAATGAGAATAAAGATCACAATAATTTTGACAGAATTGTCAGTGGCAGCAACCTAACAGCAACCGTATTAGAATGTGAATAAAGATCACTGTGATTTGGACAGTGATGCAAAATCAGAGGTAAAACAAGAAATAGAACAGAATGTGAATGGACTGTATACTCCGCCGTTTAATTTAGACAAAAATAAAAACAAGTTATTCATTTTATTATCTTGCATTATTGGAAAGTTTACTTTCATTTATTTGAACTATGTAAGTTAAAAAATTACTTAGTCGAACCGATACATCTGGAAGCACGGCAGTGCATCAACCAAGTTCGCAAACACTTTTGCAAAATTAACTTTTATATTTTTATAAAACTATTTCTCACGAATATTACGTAATATTTTCACGCTGTCAAACGGATAGGAGCAGGATCGAGTGGTGTCGCGAGCGTCAAAGCAGGTGAGACTGAATGTCGTATTGTGTTTAGTCGTAAATTGACAACTATTTGTGGATTTTCAACGACAAGTTTTATCGAGATGAAAAAAAAATACAATATACATATATTAACTAGTGTTTGAAAAAAAAATGTTTTTGGTGGGATATGAAAGTACCTAATGGAATCGTCTGCTATATGCTTAGGTCGGGCAAAATAATGGGTTTTTCGTTCAGAAATTACCCTATACAGGGTGTAACTTTAATAACGCACAATCTCTTACACTCGTCGTTGTACTCATCATTATGAACAACTTTTACTATGGGACCCAACCCGAAAACGCAAAAAAAAATCAGTTGTACCCTACATTTATGTTCGCACAACTCACTCGTAAAAATGTAGGGAACAGCTGGTTCTTTTTATGGGAGTTTAGATTTAGAATACAGCCGTGCGATTCTGTAACCATCTCACCGTGAAAACTTGGGTGAAGTGAGCGTGGACTGAGATGTCATTAGGGATTAAACCTATTGACACTGCTCACTTCAAGTTCACTTCACTTATGATATCACGGTGAGTTTTTTACAGAATCGGCAGCTCTACCGAATCCTTTGGGGGAATACAGGCGTGGTGCTATGTCATATAAAATAGCATTACGCCCAGAATAGTTTAATTTGAAGTAATGCCAGAAATGACAGTTCAATTAAAGACTTTTTTGTTGTTATGTAACGCAAAAGATTACAAATTCTGTATGTACTTTCCTATGCCACAAGTCATTGATCAATGAAATTCTACTTACATGAAGTACTATCTATCTACAATCAAATATAATATAACAAAAAGTGTAGCAAGGAGTACACTTAAACCTCAAAATTACTTTAAATAGAAAATATTAAATCAAAATTGTATAAACCTGTTTCCACACCCATTAATCGCTTGAATCAATTAAATATTCAGATGTCATTAAATTATACATTAAATCAATCAATTGGCTAAATGTAGATTTAAAATTATTTGCTGCTTTATCGTCGGTGCCAAATTTATTTTATATTTTATAAAACGTCACTGTTGCTTTTGCTTTAAATGTCGAGGCAGTAAATTGGATTTCACGTGAAAATATAATATTCAAAATGTATTCGCACCTTTTTCAAAATTCTTGTCACCATAATCAGTTTAGCGACCCATTTGAAAGTTCTGGATCCCTTGCTACGCTTTTTGCTTAATAAATAAAGGATTTTCATAAATGTACCTATTCATAGTACTGTAAAAGATAAATAATTGATCACCAACAAGAAAAACCGGTATCACTATCTCTTTCTGTAACTAAGAAGTGCAATTCACTAGAGCGAGAAGTCCATTCGCACGTACAAGCGCTTTCCATGTGAATAGTATAATCAGCCTATAATTCTACCACTGCTGGGACACAGGTTTCCTCTCGGTGGGATCCCGGGAGTGGGCCGTATTCCACCACACGGGCCCAGTGCGGATTGGTAAATTGGTATTTCTATGTGAATTAGCGTGAATTATACCAGCGATCTCCTCGCTCTAGAAAATAACAGCTCTAATGGAAGAAACTTGTACAGTCACAAACAAAAGTGTTATTAGTTATAGTACCTAACCAGTGTTAAGTTGTAGTATACTTGTGTGGTCGACTGTTAAGTATACAACGTGTAACGTTAAATGCGCAAAACCTCAGACACCCCAACTGATTTTTAATTCAATTGACCTATTTCAGAGAGAAATTAAGTCATTTAAAAAAATGTAAAGGTTGTATGTGCTGTTTTAGTTTTACTGGCCATTCTGATCGTTTCTTGCGTCTGCGACGACACTTTATCGAGGGAGGAGTCGTCACCGGGCTGCTGCGCCGCGCTGACATTGGCTTACTTGACCTATTAATAAATAGACACGGCAACGTCTTAATGTAGATTTTTTGAAAAATGTGACCTATATTAAAAAGTGGTTCAATTGACTCTGCTCGTTATTCTAATCAAACTATTTTCAGGTTTTGCGCATTTAACGTTACACGTTGTAGAGAAAGAGATACAGATACAGATTTTTTTTTTTATTTATTTTTTTTTTTATTTGTAATGTTGGTTTCGCCTTTACCCTCTTTGATACTAAAATGGGTACATTTCTGGTAAGCATTTAAATTGTAGCCAAAAATAAATAAAAAAATATATATAAAGAAACTTATGGTCATGTTATCTCTCCTTTTTTCATGCTGCTGTGGCCTTATTGGAACTTTTTTCTTATTGGGTATACCATCAATCTTCGCTTTTCTTTTTACTCCCTAAAACTGCATGCTGTAATTTATTTTTAATATCTAATACATAAACTTGATGCACCAATAAAAAATACGTTATTTAAACGGTCAAGCTCCATCTAAAAAATATAAATTCAAACACGCCATTTTGGATATTTAACTATATTACGTAAAACCCGTCTGTAACTGTAACAACGCTTCCAATGATACACAAATCTTTTAATATTTTTTATTATTGTTATACTTAATATGTTTTTCTAATGTGCCAAATTTTTCGTTTATACATTTTATTATTGTGTATTTTAATTATTAATAAACCTATACAAAATTTTGAGCGTTTTTGTCGATCGCCAGTTTCTTTATCGGATGTGACAGCGCATATAACGCCGATATCGGTGACGTCACCGGTCTCGACTGCCGCTAAAGTCACCATGTCGTCGACTAAGACGACTATCGCCGTGTCAGAGCCCGACATCGCGTTCCCCGCCGTCTTGAAAGGCTCCCAAAAGCAGAGAGTCCCCCCTCCGGTCCCTCCGAGAGGGTCTCCTAAAGCTAAACGTGGAGGCGCCTCCTCCCAAGCGTCTAGCATCGACACGAAAGGTGATTATCCGAATTTAAATATCTGTGTGAGTGACATCCCTCCGCAGACACCTATCACTAGCAGTGATGACGATTTCTGCTTTTACGGGCATGATTTTAAGTTTAAAGAACCCACTGCATGTCGCATCCCACCATCTGTATCAAACAGTTCTGTTAAGATCACAAAATTAGTTGCTTCGAACTCTTTCCTAGACTTCGTAGAAGATGCTGACAGTATCACGGAAAGATCTCATCCCGGTAAAGATTTGGTTGCTCAAACATCAATGATGGCTAAATTCAACATCGATAAAGTATTGAGAGAACATTTAGACTCAGGAGAGTACGATGATACGTCTCTTACTGAATCTAGTAGCGAAGAACGGATTGTTATTCAAGAAATACGTGAAACTGTCGATGATGTTAGAGCTAAACAGTCAAAAAGTCCATCGCAATTCGTAAAGGAAGTTGTAACACAGATAGGCGACAAACTGACTGGAAAAACTCAGATAAGCTTAGATTCTTCGAATGAAAAAGTGAGCGTTCACAACGTTAAATCATCAGATCTGATATCAGCGGCCAGAACATTAAGAAAAGTAGCTCCAGCTGATATAACGAAGGTAGAACAGATCCCGAAACCAGATATAGAAGTTAAAGTAGAAAAGAACGGCTCAAAACCAGGAATTATATCAGGTATATCGAAAAAACTAAACTTCAGTCAGTCTAAAAGAGACAAAAACCGTTCGCAAGAGAAGAAACCAACACCGAAAGTAGAAATTAGAACCTATCAACGAGGAATGACGAAAGACGAAGCTATATGTCACAAGAAAGCTAAAACCAAAATCGATATGTTCCAAAAACATATATTTAAAGTCCAAACGGACTCAGATAGCTCAAGAAGAAGCTCTATATCGTCTTCACAAGACAGTAAACAATCAGAAAAGAATATTGACACGCAAAGATTAGTTAAAGAGACTAAGAAAATGTTCGAACCTATTGAATACACTCACGGTAGTTTGACTGCGATTGACAAGAAGCATTTCTCGTTAGCAACAACGGTAGTAAACCCAGTCGTTTCAAAATCAATAAGTGGGAATGTCCACGAGAAAATTAAACAGTTTTCCGAGACGCCATTGACGAAAACGCCAAATAAGATACCAAGACAAAAAAAGAAGGGGAGCTTTAAAAGGAAATCGGATAAAAGGAAGATGATTATCAAGATGAGGAAAGAATTTGAGGAGATGCTGTAGACGAATCTGACAAAAAAAAAATACGAGAAAATGAAGCATTTTAACAAAAAGAAGGAACGTAATGATGTCCTAAAAGTTTAAATTGAAAAGATACAAATAAAATTACAAGACGATATTATAGAAAGTTGGATCGAGAAGATATATTTAACGAATTAAAATTACAAGACAATAATTTAGAAGGATGGATTGAAGATATATTTCGTTGAGGCTCAAAGCCATTTTAAATACTGTTGTTCTTAGTAAAGCATGTAGATGTTTCTAGATTGTGTTGTGATCCGTAATGACTGCCATTTTTTCTATATTTACCGTTATATGTTATTGCTATATGTTTATCCTTAACATAGTGCATCCTTTTAACACGTTGACTATTATAAATATTTGTATGTATTTAATTGCTACATTATCATTTATCAATCACTTTAGTATTTACTTTAGATTGTACGTAGATGTCACTGTCCTTTTCGTGTATTTTTGAATTCTGAAAAGTGGGTCCCTTTCGGTTTAAGTCATAAATTGGTCTGGAAAATCGATGACGGTAGAAACTTGAACCAGATAAGACAACTTCATTGATGAAATATTCTATATTTCATTAAAATATTGCCAGATTGACCTTTGATTTTTGTCAAATGAATTATAGACAGTAAAAAGAGTTTTTTTTTTGTTATAAAAACAAAGGACAAGGAGGGATATATTTGCAATACTTTAAGCTGGGCAAAGCTTCAAATGATATCTATGCAGTAGATATTTTCACGCTTTGAAGTTTTGTTAACAATGACAGAATAAAAAAATATAGGTACTTTGCTGTAATCATTCTTCATTCTACCTTTTGTATCAATATCCTCAATTCCATTCACTTTTTTATGCAATAAATATTTCAAGAAGTTTGACTGTAGAATTCTAAATATTGTATTAAAGGGATTGAAGTTTTTTATATGGAGCCTGGCATACCTACAGTGTCCACCATTTTGTCCTTTTTTTTTTCAAAATGGCGAACAGTAGGTATGCCATGAACTTTCAAGGCCTTTTGCAGAGTATTTCTACAGTGAAACTTCACTGATTCATAGCTTATTATTAGTAGATTTGGAATTCCACGCATTTAAAGTATAATAGAAAACATATATGGAACTTTTTTAAACAAGCACCTTTTTACATGCAGACATAAATTCTTTTAAAATCTTACTAGCTAGAACTAGAATCAAACTAGGATTTAGTAACATGACAGTAGAAATAGCTTGAATCTTTTGAACTACCATTAAATTGCACAAGCGTAGCCATTTTTGAATTGGGAGTCTGACATAAACAACTAACATAAAAAAAGTAATTTTAAACTGCCTTCATATTTGAGACATTTCAACGGACCGGACATCGTGACAAATACGCGTGACATAAACAGTAATAAGTAATCTAAAGTCACACGGCAAATAATTCTGAGGCCTCATAAAAATACATAGACATCCCTGCCATTGTCACGGAAGATTGTTTGTTAAAATATCACGCATGTGAACGCAGCTGCAACGGTAACAAAACCATTCAAAAAGCTACGCTTCTGCTCATCATCATCATTCATACCTCCACAATCATTCCACCTTTACCCACCAATCATTTAGCCCACCTATCCTCTAAGACTGTTGTCTTGCTAGTCCAAGTAGTAACGCTAGCTTACCACCAGGCGGTGCCCCTCTCTCGTGTTGTTCGACGCCTCCACCGCCTTTCGAAGAAGCTCCACCTCCCAGGACAAGTCGCACGAACTCTTCATCAACAACGTCGTCAAGTGCGTCGGGTAGACGTAGAGGTGCGTCCAGTGCGGCGAGCGTGATGACGACGTCTTCCGCCTCGTCTTTGGCGTTGACGCCGGCTGCGTTGAGCAGTGCGCGCAGTAATGATGCCAGGTAACAACATTTGATGTAAACTTTTTCCAGAACACAGCTAGACGTGGTACACGGAGAGAAAAATCTTATAAAAATTACTGTGCTGTCTCATAATCTGTGCATAAAGTGCATTTGAGTGGTAATGGAAAAATTACCGTGCTAGCACAGTAAAAATTCTTATAATAATAATAATAAAACATTTTATTTCGGACAACTATGAGATCCATAAATTGTTAGTAAACAGTAAAACAGTTTTGCACTTAAAATACTATTATTAGTAACTTAAAACTAAAGACGAATGAAAACGAAGACCAGAAACTAAGGAACAAGTCTTCGCACAAATTGCCTTATTATGGCGGAGGAGGTATCAGTCGCCACAGCCCTCAGGATGGCTGGATGTCTTGGTATACCTACCAAGACCCCTTGAGGTTGGAACCGCGGCAAGCGTAGCATAACCTGATTGATTGACCCGTGCGGCTGTTATTACATATCCACAAGCCCATATTGAAAATGATGTCAAATATTTAAATCGGTAGATTGGCCCTACTACGTCAAAAGGTAGTCGCGTTTCTGTTTAATTTTGACACCTCTGACACAATGACGCAGTAACTTGACTTGATTGTCATGGAAACGCTATTTAATCATGACGTGTGAGCTCACTCACACTCATTATGGACACTTTTTCGCGTACCTAAGTACGGTGAGAGCAAATCTAGCGATTTAAATCTTAGGGCAGCGGGGTTTGACTTAATGTCAAATATAAATAACAGATTTTCATGACGGCCGTTATAATATGACTGAACCGTTTTCTAGAAAACCAAAGCGTAAGCCAAATTTTTTTAAAAGTCGACGTCTTGACAAGAATTCGTTGTGGTACAGACGCAAGCACATCAGGCTGCACATGAAACTGCCAAATTTTCCCAATCAACTTTGAACCTTATGCTTTAGCGATAGTGTTGAAAATCTATTAACCCTACAGCGCATAGTGTCCCACATATGGGACATACTGAAAAACGTCTTATATTATAAAAACCGATCCAAGTAGCGTGATCTAGTGTTGACAAGATTAACTACGAGTATGTATGTATATGAGTTTCGAATTTAGTACCAGATATTTTGGATAGATCTGAATAAACATTTATTTATGGTTTCTTCAGGTCATGGTAGGTATTTTGAATACGATTAACGAGCGGCGCAATCGCAAAAAAATGATAAAATTGAATTTTTCAGTTTCGAAATAATTAGTAGAGGTAGGTTCATGTTCATATCTGTCAATTTACGTGTAATCTTGTAATTTCATGTATACTACGTAATACAGATTCACATTATAATGCATGATGTGCCATACACAAAAACATACGTTTCTATTGAGTTATGATTTTTCTAAATATTTTTTCGATAAATGGCATCATATTTGCAGGCCAATGTATTGTTTTTAAGCCGATATGAAAAATCATGCTCTGTATGGTTAAAGAAATTTGACAAATTGTTGTAGCTTGATGTGCTGGCGTCTGTACATACGATATTTTGCCCTATTTGCTTGCTCTTTCGTGTTCTACGTTCTGAAAGTTGTGTATATGTTTTCCAGTGTGTGTTGGACGCCGCCCGCGTCTGTTGAAGGTTCCACTCCGACGTGGACGGAGGGCACGCCCAGCTTCACCGAGTCCAGTAGTAGTGAACAAGGTACGTCACCATTTACATATTAATCTTTCGTGTCCCACCGACGACGTAAAAGAGCCATACAGCATCATCTGCCTATACTTTTCCCAACTATGTTGGTGTCGACTTCCAGTCTAACCAGATGCAGCTGAATACCACTATTTTACATGGAGCAACTGCCTATCTGACCTCCACAACCCAGTTACTGCGTAATACGATACCCCTTGGTAAGACTGGTTGTCAGACTACTACTTTCGGGCTTCTGACTACCCGTAACGACTGTCAAAGATCTACTAATGACAGCCGGGACCAACGGCTTAACGTGCTTTCCGAGGCACGGAGGGGTCTCGGTATGTAAAGATGGTCACCCATCCACAGACCAACCGCGGCAAGCGTAGCTTAACCTGATTGATTGACCTGTGTGGCTGTTATTATTTAGCCACGAGCCCCTCGAAAAAAAAAGAGCCATACAGCATAATCAGACTACAATATTCCCACTGCCGGGACACTGGCCTCCTCTCTGTGAGAGGGAGTGGGCCGTAATCTACCACTCGGGCCCAGTACGGGTTGGTAGATGTCAAATTTCTTCGATTTTTTGGTTCTAGGACATTTCTGTTTTCTCACGATGTTTTCCTTCACCGTTTTGAGAGCAGTGACGACGGAATTATTTTCGAACCCACGACCTAGTAACTCGTAAGTCGGGGCCACCACTGCTCCAAAAAAAGAGCCATAAATAATATAATATAATCAATTGTTTGTCATGAGTCGAGCTTTGATAGGTAAATCAAAATTGCTGTTTGGCAAAAAAAAAAAAATGTCTTTGAAGAAAGATATTAAATTTCCAAATAAAGAGAGCTGAAGAGGATGACATGAGAGAGAGAATGTGTCTCTTTACTAATTATTATTTTCTAAAATAAAAGTCCCGTCAAAATCGGTCCACACGTTTTGGAGATTAGCTGAAACAAACAAATTTTGTAACCGTATAAACTTTCATATACATTTAATAATATCGACCAAGTGCGTGTTGGACCACGCACAATGTAGGGTAGTAGTAATTCATTCCAACTACGGAAGTAGTTGGAATTAATTTATCCCAAGAACAAACTTAACATTGTAGTTGAAAATCATGTTCTCCAATACATTGCAGCTGCAAATGTAAGTTGGTCGATTATTACTCATAAACTTGTGAAGCCTAATTAGCTGTGGTAGTAACTGCGTTATATATATTACTACCGTGATTTTTTTCACATATCCTAAACCAAACATTTAGACTTGACTCAAAAATTATCACGTTAAAGCTTAATATGTCACAAATGGAGCCCTGAATCGAAACCCGCAATATTTTTGAAAGACCTATCAAACGATACCCCACACCTTGGGGTAGACGAAAAAAAAAAAACATCCACACTTTACGTGTACGGACGGACATACAGATGGACATGGCGAAACTATAAGGGTTCCTTGGTGGCTAACGAACGCTGTTATTTTTACAATACAAACGGACGCTTCAATTTTATTTATTGTATAGAAGATAAGCACAAGCCGTCTTAGGGGACTGGTCTTTTTCACAGGCTACCCAATAACGCCAGCTCGCGGCGCCACGCCGTGCGACTCGCGCGAGGGGCGCCGCTCCCCGCGCCCCCCGGCGCCGCCCGCGCGTGCCCTCCCTCCCACTACTATCAACTGCCTGACCAGTGAAGTGGTGAGTGATTGATTGATTCAAAGCTGGGTGATTGGTTCATTTTTGGAGAGATGGTTTGATCGATTCATTGGTCCGAGAATTTTAGTTGATTGTTTCATCTCGAAATAGATGTTTGATTTTAGATAATTTTATTTAATTGAGTTGCAGTATAATCACCTCTATTTTAATTACGACGTATAAAATATCTTTGAATTTTCGATCAATCGTCTCTTCAAAATTGTGGTACTTTTGACTAAATTATTACAAGGAACGGGTATGTAAATAATGTCACATTTGGTAAACGATTTAATATACTAACCACTTTACACTGACAAGCATTTTACACGCTACAGCTTCTCTCCGATGCGAAAGTGAACGATAAAAACTTAACATAGATTTTGTACCGAACTTTGACGGGTGACACTAGAATGGACCCAGGTTTTCCTTTATTTCGTATATAACAAAAATAAATTGTTTTGAAAGCGAAAATGTAACACTTAGTTTAATTTAAAAAAAAAAAGAATATTTCTTATATACAGGTGGATATTTTTTATCGTTCATTTTTACTAAAACATGTGTTGCCAGAAATTGTTTCTTTCTTTTATATTACAAATGATTTCAATGAAAACGTTACCTAGTAAGTAAACCGAGCACAAGTCTGAAATAACTTTCTCATCATAATTCTAAAATATTACACCTATATTTCGATGATAGAAGAATGAAAGATGTTTCATGTACTTTGGTTATTTTTCTGCTAACAATTTCTGGAACAAGACAAATGCCTACATACAACTTTATATTCTTACATATTATGCATACTTTTTAAATTTTATTTATATAGCGCATACGCCATATTAATGAATGCCCTTTTTCTTTGGACGCTGCTTACGGTGGGTTCTAGTTGCATCTTAAAGAGAGAGTAGAAAAGGATTACAAATGATTAAAATATCAATAAACATATGTATAAACGCTTATAACTCTGTTTTTACGACGCTAGCTTTTTAGGAACATTTTTTGTCATGGCAATCTCAATATTTAATAAACACAAAATTGGGTGCTTCCATTTTAAGGAATGCGTAATAATAAATAATGCTTTTTGGA